>OY744603.1:11336632-11936632 GCA_963556255.1 Allolobophora icterica | reverse complement strand
TTATGAGTAATGACTACTTACCTTATCCTATCTTATGTGATCATTTATAAAGCGCCTCTCACAGCATAGACTATTCAGAGGCGCTCCCAGCGTGACAGCCCTGAGGGAAAAGAAAGGTACTTAGGCAGCGGAGAGAAGAGGGCGAGACCCCAAGCAATATCTTGCTATGGAGAGGGGGCAGGTCATTCCATAAGGAAGGGCCAAGGATGGCAAAAGCACGATGCTGAGCCATGGAAGTTCTTGCGCGAGGGACAAGTAGATCAAGGCGGTCAGCAGACCGAAGAGGGCGGGAAGAGAGAGCAGATAGAGGTTTACGCATTAGGTCACAGAGGTATTTAGGAGCTTTCCCAGTTGAGTCCTAGAGACCAGGAGAAGGACCTTGTACTGGATGCAGGAAGCAACAGGAAGCCAGTGAAGTACATCAGTCATAAAGGTAGTCTCTACTACTACTACTACTACTACTACTACTACTACTACTACTACTACTACTACTACTACTACTACTACTACTACGACTACTACTACGACTACTACTACTACTAATAATAATAATAATAATAATTATAAATTTTAATTATTACAATAACAATAGACTAATGATAATTATGTATCGATGTTCTAAACAGATGTCGATGGATACCAATGTGAAGCGGCCGGACAGAAGTTCAGCGAAAGCGCTCCGCAGTTCAAGCATTGCCATGACCTAGGATACAAGGACAAAGTTCCACCGGACACGATGTCCGTTGCCGGTTGTTACTGCGCTACGGAGGGATATCTCATCAACGGAAACGGTGACTGCGTTCCCAATGACCTGTGCACGTGCTACGATGAAAAGAGCAACAAATTCTATGGGGCTGGGCAAACGATCACAAAGGGCTGTGCTAAGTGGTGAGTCTCGATGACAAATAAATATCGACTAATAGGCAGTTATCAACTTAAATAAAATCTAACTGAGCCACAAAGTAACTTATAAGATTTAACTTTGTACAATCCATATTATAATAATAATTTCCTTTTAGCACCTGTGGAAGTGGAGAGTGGGAATGTGACAAGAACGACTGCGAAGATGATAATGAATGTCCGCATGGTCAAACCTTCCAGAATAATGTTAAACAATGTGAAAGAACGTGCGTGAGCTATGGAACGTGCAGAGGCGGAGAGGTCGGAGTTTCTGGATGTGCCTGCCCAGGCGGCTACGTCGTGAGTCAAAACGTAAGTTTCACTGTGCCCTCATTTATATTGTTGACAACATGCGGAGAAATTCTTCTAATAATGCAACCAATTCATAGAAGGAGAGTAGTTTTGAGATACTTTTGAGATACCTAAATCACTATGTTAAAAGCCTAAATTCGCACGCATTCACGCATTCACTCGCTTGCTCATTCATAAACTGGATCAGTGGCTCACTTGCTCACTCGCTCGCCTACTTACTCGCTCAGTTGCTGCTGACTGAATGACTCCCTCACTCATTCCCTCAAGCTCTCACTGACTCATTCACTCGTTCGCTCGCTCGCTTGCCTGATCACTCACCATTCATTCGCTTGCTTACTCACTCACTCACTTATTTCCTTACTTACAAACTGTGATATGTGAATTTGTTAGGGACAAATATTACCTTAATTTGCGAAATATCAACAGCCTCTTTTTGCTTAGGTTCGTGCAAGGTAGCCCAGAGTAAATCTCGACAATGCAATCTAATAGTACTCTATCAACAGCCCAATAAATTCACATCTAGAACATGATTACTAAAAAATGTACTACGAAGTGAGTGCTATCAACGCATGTAATATATCTTGACGGTAGCCGATTTGTTAGGGCGCTTGGTCTGTAACGCGGAGAGTACGGGTTCGAGCCTCGCCCGAAGCAGTTGCTGTGTAGGGACCTTGAGCAAGTCCTTCACACACAATTGTTCTGCGCCATCAATGTTCTGTCGTATGGTCGTCTGCACTTTTGAACTGTGGAAGGAGGGCAATACCAGTGCAGTTCTATGCAAATGTATTGTATTGTCTTGCATGTTGAAGCAGCACTAAAAATTGTGAAGACATGGAACTGCAAATTATTATAGGCTTTAAAAAGTTTTATTCAGCGTGATCTGTTGCCATGACAGGGAACATGTGTCAAGCCAGCCGATTGTCAGTGCACTTACAATGGTCGCCTGTACTCCCCAGGAGAGAAAGTTATAGCCGCTTGTCGTCAATGGTAATACCAAAACTTCTTCTAACTTTTTTAATCAATGTAGACACTCAAATGCTAACGTTTTATAGTATAGACATTCAAACCTGTCTTAGCGGCTTCTCTGCCCACTTCTGACGCAACGCAGCTGGTGCCCTGTGCCTAGCTTTAGAGTAACGATTTAGAAATTTGAAGTTTGCGATTACGATTCAGAGTTTAGCTGAATTGTAAGGCATTGTTAGCGTAAGGAACATCCACTTGTCAGTTTGAACAATGTCTGAACACATAGAATATTGTTACTGTTGGACACCTATCGTTCCGTAAATGTCTTGTTGGCTATAACATCCTGGAAGGTTCTTTATTGTAAATATACATCTACAAAAAGCGCTATATCTATCTGACTCAACCTTGAAGGTTGACCTGAAACTGCTTCGGACCTAACCCTACCATAGATTCTGCTCTGATTGCGCGCATTTGAAAAATCTGGTTTCCGCGACTTAACTTACTTTAGGCGTTGCAAAATCTCTAGGTTACGATCACAATTACCTCCAGAAGGTGTTCTACAGCTTAATGATGCCAGTTTGGTTCAGAACTGCAGAGTAAGCAACACACGTAGTAAGTTAGATTTCGGAAAGCATAACATGTTGTATAATTTCAGACCTCATGGTAGTACCTGTCTTTGCAGTGTCTGTGGCGATCGCAAGTGGAATTGCCATGACCTTAACAAAGACAAATGCAACGGCAAGTGTACAGCAAGAGGCGATCCGCACTACGACACCTTTGACGGAATGTCCTACCCCTACGAGGGCAGCTGCGACTACGTCTTGGTCAGATCGCTTAAGTCGCCTGCATTCAGCGTAATCGCCACGAACATCCCGTGCGGAGCATCGGGCATAACCTGCACAAAAGCTATTAGTATCAGTGTGGGACGGGATAAGGTCTCCCTGATGCAGGGAATGAATCCTACAGTCAACGGTGAACCGGTCACGCACACATACGAAACGTTCAACGGCGGTTCTATCTCAACAAACAAACTGATCACGACCGTGTCTTTCCACATTGGACTACGCATCCTTTACGATTCTAGTTAGTTGGCAACTTTTATTTCATGTTGTAACAAACGCGTTATCGATGCTCTTACAAGATAGGGTATTGCTCTCACGCCGAACAAAAGAGGAAGCTCCATTCCTGTTTTTTCGATCTTGAGCCGGTAATGAAAGAATCCTATATCTAGGTTCAATGCATCGCATTCCTTATTTTCAGTATTATTAGGTATGTACTGTGAGCCGCATCAACAAGCATCAATCGATGATACTGAGCAATTGTGATTGAAGGACATGTTTATTGTTTAAGCTTCCTACACAGTAACCGTCTCAGAGAAGGATCGAACCTGTACCCCTCAGCGTTACAAGTCGTGCGTACTAATCAATTGACTACCGTGTTCCCCAAATCAGACTTGCCGCGGTTGCATCTAGCTTGTGCAGAAATGCTTTATTATGCATTTTGTTACCATCTGTAAGTTCCTAGTGGAACTTGGAGAAGGTGCACATTTACCCGACCTTTATCTCTTGAAACGGTGTGGTGGTTTTCACAAGAATCTGAATACTGTATGTAGCAAGATTTTTGCAATTTACTTCCCAGCCTACTTTGGTATCACATTCTACGACTTACTTGCAGAAGGACGTGTGCACAACAACTGTCCTCGAAATCATTTTAACGGAAACCGCATAACAGACGTGAAACATTAGGTAAAACCGTTAACTCGTGTGATGGGGCCTACAAACACTCTTCAATATTCATATATTTTTAGTTCATTACAGCAAAATATTGTTCAAATATTCCACTATGTTATGAAACCAATCAGTTTGTATAAAAATCATGTGCTCACTCTCTCCATATTTTCGTACATCAATCATATCCTTGAGATTTTTTACACAATATTAAGTAGACTGAATGAAACGGCTTGTAAACTGTACACAGAAACCAATGTCCATGTTTACCTGAGTGCATCCTATCGTTCCTCGGTCGAAGGACTTTGCGGAAACTATGACGGTGATGCTAGCAACGACCTAGTTGACGTTTCTGGACAACTAGTACTAAGTCCTGCGGAGTTTGGTACTCAGTGGAAAGTATCCGGATCTTGTCCAGAGCCAGACCAGTCTGAGGATGTGACTCCATGCGCAGTCAGTATAATGAAATAAACCGTCTCTTAATATGTAATGACTTTGCTACAACACGTACTGAATCAGTTGGCTATTGCGTATTCGATATTATACATATCTATGGAATAGTCGCCTGCTGAATTTTGAGAATAGTTCTGTATCTAATATTTTGAAACGTTTTCATGTTTTGCAAAAGGTCTCCTCATAAACAGCTATGCCTCTTATTCAAGGGTCATGCAAAAATATTGAGAGTATTGATATCATACTCAATAAGTTCAACTTTGAAAGTTGTCTCTTGATTTGTAGATATACTCAGTAATCTTAACACTGAAGACAGTTGGATACTTTAAAAAAGACCAAATGTGTTGTTAGGGCTTGGCATTAACTTATATCAGTGAAACATTTAGACGAACTTATTGCCTACCTTATGCCTGTGTTTTGTCATTTGTATAATCGCTGTTAGGGTTGATAGAAATCAACGTGTTCTGCACTCTTGTTTCTTTTGCTAGAATTCTCCAAAGAGAGAAGCTTGGGGTCGAGAACAATGCAAGATCATAACTGAGGGCAGCGTCTTCGCAGAATGTCGTTTGGCAGTGTCGAATGCTGACATTTTCTACAAGGACTGCGTTTACGACGCATGCGGGTACAACTAACTATTTTTACGTGAATTCTGTGAAAAACCATCTGGCTGATAACTTAAAATAAATATCTTACCTCTTAGCACTTAAAACCATATAATTATAATCTAATCCAAACCATTCTAGGCTATTCTATCGTAGTCTAGTTATGTATAGTAGTCAATTCTAGGCTTATCTAGCACGCCTCAGTTGAATCTAGGCTTACATGTATCTAGTTCAATCTAAACTAGTCCAGAGAAGTCATCTATTGCAACCCATCCTGACCCATTTTATTCGATTCCGTGTCTAATATTATTCGATCTTTTACCTAATTTCAAAAGTACAATTGTGGTCAAACAGAAATATTATGCACAAAACATCGGTTAATTAAATTCAGATTCAGACATAGAGAGGTAGCCTAAGGAGGATAGGACCTGATATAATTAGCAGAGAAGGAAAACACACGCGAGTGTGAGCATACCCTACCAGCATGCCCACACGGGGCTCACAAACGACCCATATTCCCATATTGGCTCGAGTCCATTTGGGTCCCATCAAATGTCCACGGAAATGCTGGCATAGTAGGCTCTGTAGGAATATTATGATGACGTTACATTACGTTACAGATGTGATTCCGGAGGTGACTGCGAATGTCTTTGTTCAGCGGTGGCTGCCTTTGCTGCCGAGTGTTCAAGACATGACGCTTGCGTCGACTGGAGGTCAACTGACGTTTGTGGTAAGTGTCTAATACGCCATTTAAGACTACTTTTGTGCATTTCTGACCACCGGTCTTTATATCAACTGTATTGTTTTAGCCAATTTATATAGCGGCTGTCACAGAACAAACAACTCAGAGGCTCTTCCGGCAAGAGAACGAGCTGGATCACTCTTAATATTGTTGTTGTCATTATAATTATCATTATTTTTATGCCCCAAGATACATGTGATCCCTCGGGGACTTGAATATTAATTAACAGAAAACGATACATCTGGAACGGCCACTATTAGTCAGGTTCTGACAGAGAGAAAGAGGTGCGGAAACAAACTGCGTTGAAGCGTTGGATTGTCAACGTTAGGCGTTGGAAGAGATGTGATGTATGTTATTATTATATTTATTACTATTATTATTATTATTATTATTATTATTATTATTATTATTATCATTATCATTTTTATTATTATAATTACAAACATAACGCGCGCATGGTCACACAGAAATGGGAATGTAAGGGTCGGTGATTCAGTCGGCAACCAAACATCTGTTAGATATCTAAACCCTAAGAAGCCCATGAGAAATAGTGAGTTTTGAGGCGTTTCTTGAAGGAAGAGGAAAATGTCGAGCTTCGAACAAACATGGTAGTCGGTCCATTCCTTAGGGACATGGAATGCATGGAATGCAGGAGGGTCCATGCCAGTGCTACATCGAGGCTCAACCAACCATACCCGAGGATCGCAGACAGCGTGGCGTATTGTAAGGAAAGATTAGTGGTTGAAGGTAAGCTCGTTATGGGGGCTTTATGGGTAAGTAACACCAGTTCAAATCTCATTCTGAATTCTGCAGAAAGCCAGTGCAGCTGATCGATCAGACCTAATGAGCGTAAATGAGAAAATGCCTGCAGTACTACGCGAACCAGAAAATTTTATATCATTTGAAGCCTGTTGAATTGAAGATCTGGTGTGCCTGCAAACACAGAGTTGCCATAAACTTGTCTTTCACAGCCAACTAAGATCCAACTGTAAGTGCAAGTCTGTTTTCGGGTGAAAGACCTACCACAGCGAAAGCCCTATGCCAAGCTCTTGATGTTCTAGCCCAGGAAACACGCGAATCCATCACTCTTGTTATTTTCATGTTGACGGAAGATTATTTCGCTTAACGAAGAAGCATTAGCAATTGATGACGCAAGGAGTTAGCCTAGTCTGCTGTTGAGACACCTGCGTTTGTAACACTTGATATAAAATTACATCGTAGAGTATAATTATGTTATGCTACAATTCAGTTCAATGAATCGCGCCAATGTTTAGTGCAGAGGAGATCAACCGATGACGCATCTAAAAACAAACCGTAATCAGGTCATTATTCAGAGGAACGTTGTCAAGTAGATTAAAAACAAAAAAGTAAAAGCGAGAAAACAAAAGTAATGAACACTAACTTCATTTAAAAGAGTGAAACACGTTAATACTTGCATGTTTTCGTGAGAATCATTGTCTGTGGTTTTCAGCCGTTATGTGTAAGGCTCCGAAGGTCTATGATCCTTGTCATTCGGGATGCAAGGACACGTGCCTTGGCAACGGGACGTCTCTGGATGATGACTGTGAGTCCTTGACCGTTGAAGGATGCTACTGTCCGGAGGGAACTGTGGAGGATGGTTAGTTCTCGACGTTTTTTTACTGTGTATTGTTTTGCTCGCCGGTGTAATCTTAGTTTTAATGACAATTAACAGTATACAGGTTGAGGCAAATTAGTTTTGATTGGTCAGATTACTTTTGCTCTTTGCGCTGTACAAGTACAAATACAAGTAGAGTAATGTAGGCTACTTCGCTATCTCTGGCGTAACTTGTTTATTTATTTTCTATTTTCTTCACTTGTTTTTATACCTGAAGTACACGATCAATGAAGAACAAGAAATCAGTGCATGAGCAGAATTTATGTATTCGTATTTTATTTACTTGTTGGAGATCGAACATAGCGATATTTGTGGAAGATAATCCTTGAATTCCGCTAGGTTAAAAGTAAATATTAATCTTATGTAAAAATTATGTGGACAATTAGACATTCGAAACGTTCTACTTTTTTCTGTTCGCTCTTTTATGAATGCATTATTATAACTGTTTTTCTTCTCGACATTGTTCTAGTTAAGTGCAAGCATTCAAATTATATAGATTCTTTGTGGCTGTTTATTTAGAAAACGGAAACTGCGTCAAACAAGAGAAGTGTCCGTGCGAAATAAATGGTCAGTCATATCCTGCTGGAACGATCGTCGTCAAGAACTGCCAAAAGTGGTATGTTTGCTTAGAGATGTTCCAGTTCTGTTTTAACTAATGCCTTAGATGGCGGGACTAAAGGAAAGTAGGTCCATATGTAATTTTTACCTGTCAGCATACCCATGTGGAACCCATGTAGGACCCATATTCCTAGATGTATGTGAACCCGTTTAGAGCCCATACGAGACCAATCTAGTACTCATAGGCATCCTGGTAGTGTTTCTTTAACGAGACTCATAGCTGATTAGGTATCTGCCTCATAGTCCTCGTGAGCGGGCGAATTCCTCGTTTTTATTTACTGCTGCTTTCTATAGTTATCTTACATCTGAAAACACTCTCGCGCTATATTTGTTGGTCATGGTAGCCGATTGGTTAGAGCTCTTGGTCTGTTATGCGGAGGCTATGACTCTACAAGGCAAGGGAGTGGGTTGCCGTAGAAATAATTTGACCCAAGCATTTGTCGGGAAAACCCTTTAATAATTATGTCGATAATTCTGTTATAACGTACGCGGTACCGTAACGTTGTGGTTAGGCTGCTGGACTGTCAACACAGAGATCATGATTTAAATTCCCCGACGCGGTCGAAGAATGTTTCAAGATTGATGCTCTAATTCGCCTCTAGCAAACTGATCAATAAAACGACATACTACATGTGTTCTTAGCATTGCCATCATATGCCGAAGCTAAGAAAGTAAAGTTGATAACACTTCAAACCAATGGTGCCTCACAAGGCTAGTTCAGAGACTACTGTTGTTTCTTTTCCTATAATAACAGTGACAAATTATTCGCCCCTAAATCAAAGCCGTTTTCAAGAGCAATTCTAAGAGCAACATTGTCGTTGGTCCACTAACTCGTATGGCTTCAACGAGTGCATCTTCTTCCGTGATCCACGAGCACACCTCCAGTTACACCCATGAAGTAAAGGAGAGAGCACCAGTGGACAGAACGATGCTCCTACGGCAGTGTTTATAGGAGTTGAACATGGCTGCTGCTCACACCTTTGCTTTTCTTCTTCTTCTTCTTCTACAGCACATGCGTGGACGGGCAGATGGACTGTGTCGGCGATAAGTGTCTACCGGCATGTCAGCCCGATGAATTCATATGCGAGGATGGGTCTAAATGCATCAACGGCAATTACACATGCGACGAAGTCTACGACTGTGAAGATCTCTCCGACGAAAAGAACTGCGGTAAGTTGTCTGCTAAAAACTATATTATTCTTAAAGTCATTTAGACCAGAAAATATGAAGCTAACGCAATTCATTAATTCTTCGTGACCATCCAGAAATACAGCAAAAAGTAGCAAATCAATATCAGAAGAATTGACGCTGCGTGAATCACGCGAGACCTTCATTCTTACAAATCGAAATTAAAAATCTTAAATATAATCAGATATATGATGATAATTATATATAATATAGCCAAATTATGTGTAGACTTTAAATTTATGCAATTAAAGCATTTAGGGTAGAATCCTAATTATCACAGATGTAGGCCTATATCAACCATTAAGTTAGGCAATGCAGACATTTAGCAAACGACTATTGTACACGATACTACCTTTGGAACAGTCTTCCTGTGAATATGCGTACTAGACCTACTCTTTGCAGCTATGGCCAAGGAAGGCACATTGCACGTATGTTAAGACTCAAGTGTTTCAATCCTATAGTATAGAAGCCTGTTCACAGTGCTGTTAGAAGGCGCTGTAGAAAAGCTCATGGTAAAGAGTCATTTCGGACTGTATTGCTAAGTTTATGAGTCGATATTTGTAGGAGCGCTCCAAGTCATGAATAAATGAATTAATGAGTGTGAATGAATTGTTTGGTTTAAATCGGGTCATTATAAAAACGAAAGGTCGCTTTAATTTTATTGTTCATACGATTAAATGCAGTGATTTATTTCAATTTCTCTGTTGAACACAGACCATTGTCCACATCACCATTTCAAATGCCACGAACATAACCAATGCATATCAAAGAACTTTGTGTGCGATGGCTATCCAGACTGTGACGATGGATCAGATGAGGAAGGCTGCCGTAAGTAACTGATGTATCCTACCATATATTGATCCCAATACACTAATCAGATACGTGTTAATATCGCGTTCAAAGTAAACATAGATTAATATGTAAATTCAAAGCGACTGAAAGTTTCAGGAAGAGAGTTGCAAAAACGAGGAACCAGAGAGTTTCATTTGTTGGTTCCACTTTCTGGAACGTTCCACCTCTTCCTGTTTGCAATTCTCCTTTCGATACTATTTTTCGCGCGTCCCGTTAAAGTTACAAAATTACCTTTTCCATTCTTTTCATTGTGTTCAAAATATATTGGCGTCTTGTTTTGTAAGGAGAGCACTATTGTTTTGTAATGCATTTATATGGCGAATGCTAAGAAGTTTGCAAGTAGTATGATCCAGTGTTGAACGACATATTTTGCGGCCCCTGGACACGTTGATGTCGGCCTAACCCTAAAATAAGAGAGCCTTTGGCGGTAATAAAGGATTGTCGTTACAGAGAAAACTCAGAAATTTCGAATACATAGGGCGTTCATATAATTTATGGAGTCGTCAGTGGAAAGGTACATCTAGGGTGTTCATCTAGCAGGCTGATGCGGTTTTCAGTGCAGTGCAATGCAAGTGGGTGTTGCTGCATCTGCATGCGAATACAATATAACTGCATTTGCTATTAACCTCCTTCCAAAGTTCAGAATTGTGCACATGACTATGCGACAGAGAATCGCTTACCATGATCAAATGTGCGCGAAGGACATGAACTTGAAGGACTCCATGCACAATGACCACCACATTGGAGGCTCCATCCATACTCTCCGCGTTATCGGTCCAGCGCTCGAACCTAGCGCGAATGTGCCAATTACGTGCTGTTATGCAGAAAATTGTACAGGAACCTTTACATAATCCGTTTAAGTCTCCATACCTTCTCTTTTTTAACAAAATAATTATATAATAGGCCTATATGTTAAATTAGATAATTATTTATCTCTTCCTAAATTTTTCCTTATCAAAAGTGCTCTGCCGTCACTTGCTTCCTCATGTTGCTCCACATTACAGCAATGTTGATCGTAAATGGTACAAAAGAGAATGCAACAAAAATGTTTCTTTGTGAAGTTTGTTACCCTTTAACGAATGCAGTACAATGCTGTAGTATGCTTTGTACAATATAATATAATATAATATAATATAATATAATATAATATAATATAATATAATATAATATAATATAATATAATATAATATAATATAATATAATATAATATAATATAATATAATATAATATAATATAATATAATATAATATAATATAATATAATATAATATAATATAAGCCGTTCCAGAAAACCATCTATCTTTCTCCGGACATAGTTTCGACAGCCTGAGGGATTAATGCTACCTCGGGTATAAAAAAATATATATAATATAATATGATCAGTCTTGTTGTCCTCGAGACCAAGGTCTTGGTCTCGAGTGCACTCGAGTTCGTTTTTAAAAGTCTTGGTCTTGGTCTTGGTTGAGGTTCAAGGTCTTGGTCTTGGTCTTGGTCTTGAGGTTCAAGGTCTTGGTCTTGGTCTTGGTCTTGAGGTTCAAGGTCTTGGTCTTGGTTTTGCAAGACCAAGACCAAGACTTTTGACAATTTAAAGAGTCATATAACAAAACGCAAGGATTTTAATAATTTATCCAATAATTACTAATACAATTGCTTTAGTGTTTACACAGTGGCTTTACTGTTGCCTTTGACATTTATTTTGACTTCCGGTTACTTACCATGTAATGTTTTCAAAGCAGACTCACAATTTGTACACTTACATCCGGTACTTGAAAAGCTGCTCTGTGTGCCAGTGAATTCAGCACAGCAGAACGTATTTTTCACATGGCAGAATTTTTATGAGTACCCACAGGTCACGTCTTGGTCAGAAAATTCTGAGCGAATTGATTTTTACAAAATGCAACAGGCATATGGAATAAGACTTCTGTAAATACGAATTCGGAATTATCTGCAGTCTGCATTTGGAATTTTTTTGGAATAAAATAAAAGATTCGTGTTTTAATTAAAATAGCGAGTAGTTTGACTTGACAGATTTTTTAGTAAGGAATAGAAATCTGGATATGGTTGTGATTTTTGGGTATTGTTCTCGGTTTTGGTCTTGAGTTTCAAAATCTTGGTCTTGGTCTTGGTCTTGAGGTTCAAGGTCTTGGTCTTGGTCTTGGTCTTGAGGTTCAAGGTCTTGGTCTTGGTCTTGGTCTCGAGGTTCAAGGTCTTGGTCTTGGTCTTGGTCTTGAGGGTCAAGGTCTTGGTCTTGGTCTTGGTCTTGAGGTTTAAGGTCTTGACAACAAGACTGAATATGATATAATATAATATAATGTAATGTAATGTAATGTAATGTAATATAATATAATAAATACATTGGAATGCAGCACGGTTGAGTATAGTGTCGGAAAGTGTAATGCTTGCCGCTTTCGGTGTAGCACGTTCAGTGCAATGCTAGACAGTGCAACATATTAAAATAAAATCCAATGCTATATATTAGGTTACTATATAAAGAGAAACTGATTCTTGAAAGTGTCCCGTTAATTCAGAGTTAATAGGTGCTACAGAGTTAATGTCTTTTTTCTGCAGCGCCTTGTAAACATGAGGGCTACGTACCATGCGCCAACCATCGCTGTATTCCTACGAATTTCTTCTGTGATGGGAAAGCTGATTGTGGCTTTGGGGACAATACAGATGAAGACAACTGCACAAGTACGCCGTGAACTTTTATACAGTCTAATGTTTATGATCTCGGCAATTTATATAGTGCCTGTTCGTCCAAAGTTGAACATAGGTCTAACTCTGGTGACTCCTCTCTCCGTCTGAGTTCATGAAGTCAGTGTATGATGAAAAGAAATGGACTAAAGTCGACAATGTAACCTCGGGATTATTTAGTAGTCACATCATTTTTCTGGAATAGTCTCATCCAAGAACTGCGCATCATTCTCAACAACGACACCCATGCACTTTTCATCAATACTTGACAACTTTTCTTTCACCTGGGCTAATCAGGAAACACGTCTGATTTTATATCAAAATACGGATGAAGACAACTGCACAAGTACGCCGTCTAAACATGAGGGCTACGTACCATGCGCCCAATACAAGGGTCTTAATGAACGGATGAATAAACGAATAAATCAATTAAATTAGCAAATAAGGTTAGTTATTAAGATAAATGAATGAATAAATAAAAGAATGAAGTAGCAGGTACCTAAGAGTGAATTCAACTATAGGACATTGCTTGCAATGAAGCTATTAACGTATCCTATAAGCGAGTGAATTTATGGACAGTTTGCAGTTGGTAAATCGCGTCAAGACGAAAGCGTATACGAAAGTCGAAGATAAATTTCGACAAAAAATTCCATTTCGACGCAGTTAGTAGAAGCAGAATGTATTTACAAAGTTGCTCGTTTATTATTAGCCACGTGAATCCATTCGTTGTAATTAGTGCGTATAATTTATTGAAAAGTAAATAGATTTTCGTCTATTTGGACGTTTCTTGTGTGTTATCTACAGGTACAATAGGAACAACACCTACAGGTAGGTTAAGCATGGGCTTCTTTGTAAGATTTAGTGTTCAAAACTTGGCAAATTCTATGTCATGCGTTACAGAAAAACGATGTTTCTTTTATTTTCTTATTTAGTTACGTAATCAAGGTTGTGAATATAAATCAGATAAGCAAACAACCTGTCTTGGAACGACTTGCTTTCGTTGCGCCATCGGTTGGTGCCTTGTACGTTATACGCCGGCGCTATAGAACTTTATAACTATGCAATATCACAATCATATTTCTGCAATTATGCGAATATATTCAACAGCATATTAATAGGAAACTCTGGAAAAGATCTGTTGGACGACCGAGACACACGTGGACCCGGACGGTTGGCGCAGACCGGCGCCGCTGGGCTTTAGACTTAACACTGCAATACTTTCTAAGTAGGCTACATAGGCATGATGCAGAGTTTGAATTTTCACGATTTCGTGTTACCAGTCGAATTCTATACTAATGAACATTGGTGTTAGGAGACTTCAGTCTTTGCGATGCATTTGCTAGTGCCTCGTGTGAATGCATGATTTTGGTCGGAATTGCAGTAGATCTAGCTTGACGGTATGAAAGCATATACGATTGTCACAACAGCGTAACGATACATTTCGCTATTAAGTCTCATATAGACTCAGTTGATAGCAGCAAAATCTGTCGAGAAAGTTGGTCTCTAATAAATGACCACGTGAATCTATCCGTTGTAATTTGAGATCAGGATTTATTGAAATGTAAATGAATACTCGTTTAACTATTTGTCCCTTTCTTGTGTGTTGTTACAGTACCGCCAACAACTACAGGTAGGCTAGGCATGGGTTTCGTTTTCAGTGTAAAAATTCTATCTCAGGTGACATAGAATAATGATCTAGTTTATATTTATTTATTGACATGGCTACGTGTGTAAGTTGAGTGAATATGAATCAGGGCCGGGAAGAACGTGCCCAGGATCTTGACACATTAATGACTAAGGTCGTAAGGGACTTAGAGGATCACTGAGTTTACAAATTCATTAATGTCGGAAACTCCGTCACATCATACTTAAAATATTTTCAAGATTAGACATGTAACGGTAAACTTCTCTTATTAGATTCCCTTTCTAGCGTCCTCCTTTCTAAAGTCTTCCTCTAAAATCCGATTCTACTCAAATCTTATTCATCGCGGCGTCACTAGTTTCTGTGGTGATGCTGTCATCAACATCAATGACAGTTTGAATAATAGTCTTATTCTCTGCCTCTCCATATAAGTAGACCTATTTAAATTGTCTGGCTTCTTCCGAGTTATCATTCAATTAACTTATTACAATTAGAATAGATCATTTAAATAATAAATTAGTGTTTTGAAGTGAAATTGAAGCTTTGTGTATAGGCATGTATGTATATGTATATGTGCATTTAAATGTGCATAAGTTACATGTTCGTGTGAACGTATATGTGCACTTGTGTATGCATTTTTGAATGTATGCATGCATGCATAACTCTAGGTATGTGTAAATCTTTAATTATCCAAGAAAACGTTAGGATATTACATTACAATGTATTTTCCTTCTATGCATGCACGTACTTATTTAAATACGTACTTATGAATGCATGTATATGCCTCTTTATATATTCATGTAGGCATTTGTTTACCTAACTTATTAGAAGGAGATTCCGTTGATGAAGTTGTTCACTTAACATGAACCAAGTGGATCTACCCGTTGCATTGGTGGCAATGATTTATTGAAATGTAACGGCATACTTGTCTAACTGATTGTTCATCTCTTGTGTGTTATTTGCAGTTATGCCAACGGGAACAACAGATACAGGGGGTAGGTTAGGCATGGGTTTCTTTGTAAGTTTAAGTGTACAAGACTTAGAAAAACTTCTATATAGAGTGCTGCAGAATAAGGGTTGAGCTAATATTTATTTCTTAATTCATTGCAATGATTACGTGCTAGGCCAGTGAATATGAATCAGAGACGCTAATAGCTTTCTTAGGAACGTTATGCGCCAAGGCCGAACCCGCACGTTGGAGTACAGACCCAACGAATGGCCTGTCGTGGCGCGCAATAAGTATTTAGATGCAACTGTGGCAGACTGAGGAGAAATTTTAGCTTCACTTCTTGAACTTTCAACTTGAACCGATTGAAGGACGTCCTTGACTGCACGCATGTTGCAAAGTCCTACGTAGACGACCCAGAGAGAACTGTGTCGGATGTGTAGTAAGCTCCTTACAATTGAATGTGGTCAGTGCGCTGTGTTTCTCAGCATCCACAGCAGTGACGATCTTACTGAGGTTAGCTGTCCTATTACTGAGCTCACTGTCACACCGAAAGTTATTGGTGGCCACACCGTAATATCAGTCCGTGGTCACCATCATTATTCGCTCTTCAGGGAACGGCTTAAACCAGTGCAGAGGTCGACCAGAATTTCGTACGAGGTGCTGATAAGCTTCATCATGTGAAGCACCGTACTTACTTCAAGGAGAGCAAGCACGGTCACACGTACAGAATTAATGGCGTTACAGATTTCCGAAATCAGAATCGTCTCAGCGGACCTTTTCTGCCAAAGCCCGATTGGATATTCAGCATAAGATAACTAGCTTCTAGGTTCGCATACCGTTAGCAGAATCACAATCTTCCTGATTGCGGTTCGGTTCATATTAATGAAAATATGAGGTTTAACACTGACCTGTAGTTGGTGATATTGATCTGATCCAGTCCCGCATTCTTCAGTGGAGGTAGAACAGATATCCTCCATTCTGATCTGTTGGCAAATCTCCTTCGGGCAACAAATGAATTGCAGAGTTGTACAAGAAAAGGCAGCCGCTAGTCGACGAATTCATGCGGGAAGATGTCCGAAAGCGAGTAAAGTCCGTAGTACGTACGTTCTTGACAGAGAATATAGAGTAAGCTGACGCAGTTCTTCGCCATACATAGTTTAGTTTCGGAGTTATCGAAGTGTGCTATGTGTGTGTGTCTCCCTCTCTCTTTACGGACATCATAGATTTTCTGGAACATATTGCGAAGGCAATCATCAGCTTAAAACAATGGATTATGTGACGTGGACGAGTGGCTCAGAAATGTTGAAATGGCATTGCAGAGACTTCGGTTGTTTTTTTGAGTTGAGTGCGATTATGAGTTCTTCCAGTTCTGGATGAAGAAGTTCTTCTTCCACATAAGCTGATGCCAGGAAGGTCACTTCCGTCCTTATCCAGCCTTGTTATTTTTAGTAGCGCTGTTGACGTTGCTTAAACTGCTGGGAACGCTTTCCAACGTGCATCACCTTGATTCCAATAGACTGGTTTAATGGTTTTTCAACTTCTGCATAAGCCAGTACTTAACTTATGTAGCGAATGCAATATAATCAAGTATCTTGTTTTATATTAATATTATTTACTAAGTATTGATTAGTGAAATTTAGTTTAATATAGACGTAAAATTGAATAAATAAGGCGAAATATATATATATATATATTAGACTACACAGTGGATATATATATATATATATATATGTATATATTCACCGAGCAAGACGAGGCTAGAGTAATACGCTACTATAATACTATTGCTTTTGGTACAGTATACTGTTACATGGTGGATATCGACTTCGGCGATGATAAAGAATCCTCATCATCTGGTGTTGATTCCGGAATGGATGGATCGAACCCACAGAAAAAACCGTATATCGAGGTAGACGGTGACATAGGATACACGGAAGGAGATATACCGTTACATAAGGGAGACAGAGTGCCAGTCGGCCTGGTTGTCACCATCGACGAATGCAACGTTTGGTAAGATACGAACTAACAGTATAATAACCTGTGAGAAAATGAATGTACACTGTTACACTTGACAATACAATCACAGAGTGCCAATAATGTATTTTGAATGTAACCGTAACTTCCTTTAACTTCGCGAGTAAGACCAATGCTCACATCCATTCAATTTTTTGGCAGCTGTACGATTAAAATGTGCGCCTCGATTCATGTCCTGAGGACTGAGGCGCTGTAGATATTCAAGATGGCGCTTTAGAAGTTACGATTTGGAGATGATATTCAGCGTTTTGTAAATGTGATATGGATAAATTGTCGACAGGTTTCTTTTATGCGTCGCGATTGTAAACATTGTTTCTCGGGGGAACGGTGGATATAGGGCCTAGGTAATTCGTTCCTTATTGGTCTCCCGAAATCTCGTCTGTCTCCACTTCGATTGGTGTTGAACGCAGCTGCGCGCTACTCTCATATCTCGACCTTTATGCCTGAGCACTTAAACTGGCTTCCGCTTACTGCGTTTTTCCAGTTCCAGAGCCAAGCTCCTCGTTATCTCTTTGATCTTATCCGTCGACCTCCTTCGGCTGCCTCTGGCCGTCCTCTCCTTTCTTTAGGCCGACATGACCTCTTGTTTCCTCGGACCCGGATTTCTATGGCTCAACCCCGTGTTACGTATCTGTTGGTCCGTCCCTCTGCTATGATCCTGCTTCCATGATTCGTTCTCAGATCCTAACTGGGGTCATTGTCACTTAAGTCTTCGCTGTCTTAGGACTTTTCTCACGGGGCTCCTCGCACTTGGAGCGCCTCTGATTAGGTTGTACTTAGAGAGGCGCTTTGTAAATATGTAAATACCATATATGTATAGTATACGGAGATTTCAAATCTATGTGCGTATTTATACTTTTCGACGGATTTGAAGTTTAGAGACAGACAATTACAATTGAAAGTTAGAGCCAGAAAGATTAAGCAAAAGAGAGACAGTCTCTTTTCTACGCTCGAGCTAAAGAAGAGTTAAAATATTTAATGTAGGTTACACATGAACGATGGCCTCTAGAGATCCTCTTCATTTTCATGATTTTTTCTTGGGCTAGATTCTTCATAACCATCGCCCATTTAAATGGGTGTTACACCATAGAAGGTCTCAGTGTACGGATCGTCCTTAGCCGAGATTCAAATCTCTTAAATATACGCCGATCGGTATGAAGAGATAGGAGTAAGAGCTCTCTGCAATCGGTCGTCGTTTGGCGGTCAATGTATCGCTTCTGACGATTGAATTTCGATCTACATATTGCATCTATACATTATATAGCGCCTTTTGTTACCGTACAGTGACAAGATCTTTCATTGGTGCCGCTGTATCATATTTCAGTTGCGATGGTAACGTTATGGCCATATATTTATTTACAGTGTTGTTCAAATATCACAGATATTAGCTGCCACCGTTAAACCAAATTATCTTTTTTCCAGTGACTGCAATGAAACCGGAAAGTTCAACTGTCACGTTAGTATTGTTTTGAAAGTTCTTAGTGCACACGTCATCTGTTTAATCAATGTGCGGTAGAAAGTCTGGGCTTGGCGGATTCAATAAGCGCATATTATTTATCGGCCAATTAATTAACACAAGGAATCAGCTTAAGCTATTGGAGTAACTGTATAATTGTTGACGTTTGTGTTCCAAATGAAGATTGCAATAGATTTATGAATAGTCGTTTCTATGTTTAGCTACTATATTCGTAGAGGCCACACATTCCTTCAAAAGGTTTTTGGTTGCGACGTTAATGCATCAATATAACACGTGCGTTATACGAATATACGACAAATCGATATATGAATGTAATTTTGCGATTTTAAGAGATTGTATAATTCGTTTGAACTGTTACAGAGTGTCGAAGGCTCGTGGAGAAATCGAACTGACAAGTGTATGCGTTACACCTGCTATGATGGCCACATTTTCCCTTTCGAATTCCCCCACTGGTGTGATTGTCCAGCGGTAAGTGGATGAGTAATCCATTCGATTCCAATTCAGAATTTATCCACCGCTGTACTGAGTTTTCTCATGACATGAATTTTAAAGGCGCCTTATAAATTCTGCCATATACATACATACGTGCACATGCATAAGCTCACACATACATAAAACACACATGCATACATACATGCATATATGTGCATTTTAAAGATTTTACTGGTTTTGTTGATACATTATGCTGTCAAGGAGAACACGTAGTTTGTGCAAAATTAACAGCAACTCAGGGTGAGAATTGTCGGAGTTTGGGGGTTCAAACCCTAGCTTTATTAGCGCCCCCAGTTATAAGTCAGCATTGCACACCCCTGGGGATCGTTTCCAACATCTGAAGTTGTGCTAGTGTGATTATAAATTTTGGTGCATACATTTTATCATTTTCTTTCAGAAATCGCTGTGTGTGTAACTAATAAAGTAATGTTCTATTTTATTGTAAGATTTGTGACCATGTGAATTGTATACTAATAAGTCTGGTGATGTCATCACTTTAAGGAGTTTATGCTTCTATTGCATTTTATAAGTTTCTTAGTTTGCAAAATACAGATAAAATATTCAACTCCACATGGATCAAACTAACCAAAGTCTAAGCCTCTAGTCTTTTTTCTACAATTCTCACACCGCAGCTACTCGTCCTCAAGCGGAGGCAAATAAACTTCGACAAGTCGATAGACTTGTGGCAAAAACAAAATGCTTCGCAGCAATAAACACTAAAATCCAGTCTAACTTTAAACGAAACACAGGACCTTTTCATAGGATTTACATTTCCCACGAAATGCCAGGCAGTATACAACGTGTATACATCGCTGCACACTGTATAAGGCAATATATGTGTGTAATGTGTATGCATAAATGCATACATGTATCAAGCATACATGCATACATGCATGTATACTTCCATACATACATTCATGATGCGTTCGTAAACACATACCTAATGTATACATGATTTGGTACGCAAACTGTAAGTTAGTTGTGAAGACAAGTATTGATGGCTGTTCAATTGTTGGTTTTGTCCAATTTGTCTTTCGGCAAACTTCAGTGTAAATAAATTTATGCTAACAATTTCTAGGCAATCATTGTAATTTGATTGCGAAAAACGAACATGTTATCAGTCGCTAGATTAGTAGCACAAAGATCCAATTATAGCCTTCAATTTCTTGCCAGAAACATCGCAAAAATATACCTAGAACTCTCCATGGTTGTGCGTCTATTGTCCGAATGTATTCTTAGCCTAATCTGTGTGAAGGAATTGTTTTGACCTTTATGCTGCAGGTGAATATGTTCATCTGAGCAGAAAGTTGAATACCGGAAAGAATAAGCATAAGGGGCCGCTGAATAAATGTTGGATAAATGCAGCTTATGAACACCGAAATATAATAGAGTTTAAGCATGCTCTTTATGAACCGTCAATTGATCTAAGAACTTTCCGAGTAGGCCTATTTTTTAATGTACTTCTATAACTTTCGCAGTTACTTACTCATCACTTACTTTCAGAACGACTGATATTAGTTATAATTCTCCTGGATAATTACTAATTATTTACTATTTATTACTAATTATTGTGGCTATACTGTTTTAAGGGTGCACTCAATGTTGAACTACCGTATCCGGAATGCTGCACGTGCACAAGTAAGAGTACTGATTGCTGCACTGTATGATACATAATCCATTAATTGCTTCAGTCAGATCCGTAGAAAATAAGATGATTCAAATTCAAAGATGTGCTAAGAACTATAAAAGCTAATTTAACAGTTAGCATTCAGAGAGAGGATATATTCTACTCTAATAACTTGTATCATTACATGTCACAGTTTCCAGATTAGGTGATTAATATGTTGCAATATTTATAATCGCAATGCATTCGCAAATTTGTATAACGCCCCTGAAAGAGCTCCACCGTATGTTCACGTGGAAGAAGAGAGATAAGAAATATGGTTAGTTTAATAGTAGCGAACTGTAAAAAGAAGCGCAGGACTTCAATGGATAAATGAGGGCATAATGGAAATTATAGAAAAGCATTCGATCTGACAATAGAACGTAAAGATTGGTCGCTCATTCACAAACATGGCAGTCAAACGGATGACACAAAGAGCGGACAGTGTTGATGAATATCACACGACGGCGATGACGACGTTGATGACGATGTTGATGATGACGAGGACGATGAAGGTGATGATGATTAAGGTTATCATAATGATTATTACCATGATGATGATGCAATTGAAAAACCAACTCCGTCAACTGCAATTCCAACAGTGCTAACAACCGAAACTCCAACTCCGTCAACTACAACGCCTCCTGCAACGCATACAGGAACAACCGAAACATCAGCCCCGCCAACTTCAACGCCTCTTGCAACGCCTAAAGAACCAATCGAAACATCAGCTCCGTCAACTTCAATTCCGACGGGAACTCCTTCACCCACCATATGTATGTATATCTGTAGGCTAACTATGTGTGCATCCACGTATCAATGTGTGTGTTGTATTGTATTGTATATCATCATCATCATCATCATCATCATCATCATCATCATCATCATCATCATCACAGAGTACTTGCTATGGCGCCACTCAACCGGTGCTCAGTAGCGCCTTACGTGATATTTTAGTAGTGACAGATACAGTTTTACAGAAGTCGAATTTAACTGTATAATTATACTGCAGCCATAAACGGCGCCCATCATTCCTACCGCTCAATTTTAAAGTCGCCCTCTATCGAATGCAAGGCTTAGCCAACCTTATAGGGCTAGCGGGTATCGAACCCGCGTCCTTCTGATCTTCCTTCCAGCGTCTTACCAATCAGCCATCTCCCGCCCTATATTGGCATTTACAAAGCGCCTCTCACAGTATAGACCATTCAGAGGCGATTCCAGTGCGCGAGACTCCGAGAGAAAAGCAGGATTTAAGGTGTGAAAAGGAAGAATCAACGCTACCAGAGAGAATGGTTGTGCGGACAGAAGGAGGAAGTCGGTTCCAAAGTGAGGGACCAAAGTGTGTGGTCATGTATGGGTTGTCTTTGCTGAGTGTGTGGTCATGTATCGGTTGTCTGTGTATGATTACTTGCATGCATTGATGCATGCTTGTAGGCATGTTTATGTCTTAAAGTTCGCAACAGAACTTTAGGATATGACTTTGCTAAGTATGTTTTCTGTTTGCATTAGTGCACGTATTTCTATGAATATATATGTATGCATGTAATTATGTATCTATGCATGTATGTGTGCCTGTGTGTACATATATATATATATATATATATGTATGCATGCATGTAAGAGCTTTATACTTTCGGATAATTGTGTATGTATATGTGCATGTTTGTATGTAAATTTGTACGTAGCCTATGTAGGTATGCGTGCACCTTGTGGAGCGTTACGACATGACTTTGCAACGGTTTTGCTAACGTAATTGTTTAGCGTAAGACTTTCACTCTTCTTTTTTCCTTGGACGGAAACACAATAGATCTAGGATGCAGGATGAACGCATATGCGAGGTTCACAACGACGTTACGTTAAATTTCGATATAATATCCCAAACGGATGCAGTGGGTAAAAGCAAACTAGGCCGAGGAAATTGGTCGCTTTTTCTGAACCGCGCGGATCCATCCGTTGTAATTAGTGTTCAGCATTTCTGAAATAAAGACGAATTTTCGTCTAACTGTTAACCCGTTTCTTGTTTTATTTACAGCTACAACGGGAACAACACCTATAGGTAGGTTAGACATTGGTTTCTTTGTAAGTTTAAGTGTAAAGAAACTTGGCAAATTCTGTCTCAGATGTTACATGATGTTTCAGCATTTATTTCAGAAATGATGAACACTAATTACAACGGATGGATGCGTTCATGAATATGGAGCTCATATCTTTATTTACTGCAATGATTACTTACGTAAATTATTGAATATTTATATCGGATAGGTGAATGACTTGCACAGGAACGGTTTGTTTTTGGTGCGCCATCGATGAAGCCTTGTGTATTATACGCCGGCTCAATCGAAGTTGTTAACTATATTATACTATAATTGCATTCCCGCAACCATGCACACGTGTTCAAAACAGATTAATAGAAGCAATCTTCTACAATAATACTTTCCAAGTACATAGGCAAAATGATCTTGCATTTTCAAGTTGTCATGCTGGTGTTGTCTTCCCTAATGTGCCTTATAAGCGAACGAATTATTCACATGGTTTGCATGGATGGAAACGTAGATGTGAGTAGCAACGACGCATTGATACATTCCGATTTGATATCCCATTTGGATTCAGTTCTTAGAAGCAGAAGCTGTAGGTTATTCAGCGCTCGTGGTGCTTTGCGCTTAGCTTTAAAGTAGCGCGTTAGAATTATTGTAGTCTACGACTACGATTACAAGGAATATGGTCTCTTATCAAAAGCCCCGTGGATCTATCCTCTGTATGTAGGCCTGCTTCCAACAATTTAATGAATTGTGTATGTATAATATATTTGTTACATTTTCTTCCGTTTCTTGTATGTTATTTACAGTTACGACAAGGAGAACGACATCAATGGGTAGGTTGGCATTGGTTTCGTTTTCAACTTAACTGCATAGCACTTCAAATATTTTATATGGGGTATTACAGAATACAGAGTGAGCATGGAAAAACATAGTTATAGTTGGTGTCAAGACTGCTAGTAGTCCTGCCAGGATTTTCATGGGCATAAGACGGATTTTAAACGGGCTCGGAACGGGTCCCATATGGGATCAGAGGTCCCATATGGGCTCCAAGTGGGCATGCTGGCAGAGGTGGCCTCACCCTTCATTCATTCATTTTTATAATTTATGTAGCGCCGCTACAAGAAACCTACTCAGAGGTGCTCCCAATCCAGCCACGGTTAAAAAGAGAAGACTTAAGGAGGCGGTAGAAAGCAGGTGAACTGCCTCGTGGAAATAGGCGCAAAGAAGGTGGGAGCCCATTCACGTAGAGGGGCCAGCCACTGAGAAGGCACGACGCTGTTTAACTGTCTAACAGCTCACCCCAGTTGCAGAACGCAGAACTTGACGGGACAGTAGACCAGAGAGCGGACAGCAGAGTCAGATAGGTAAGACGGAGCTTCATCAGAGAGAGAGAGACTACCAGACAAGAGAAGCAATCCTATAGGAGATGCGCTGTGGGGCAGGAAGCCAATGCAGGACATCGCGCATATAAGCTTAAACTGGTGCATATTTTGGGATGTGGGCAATGAGCCGAGCGGCAGAGCGAAGGACCCGGTCAAACCGCCCAATTTGAGCCAATGGATCTCCAGTGAGAACTGAGCAGCAGTAGTCAACTCTGTGGAGATAAAGGCATGAACAAGGATCACCGCCGCATCATAAGAAAGGGACCGTATTACAACACGCAACTGCCGGAGCTGGTAGCAGCAACTCCGGGTGACCAAGTTTACATGCTGGAAAAAGTAAGCTCTTGGTCAAGTGTCGCCCCCAGATACCGGACAGTGAGTGAAAAGGAGACATGGGGAAAGGCCTCTGCAACACCTAGCCTATACGTAGTGAACGTGAATATCAACATGATACTAATAAAACATTCAATTCAATATTCGTTTATTTGATAAATACAGGCTGTCACAGACGCAACTTGTTTACATTTTCATTCAGGCCCGGCTCAAGACATTTGGCGGCCCTGGGCAAACCGGCGGCCCTAAGCACACAAAAAGTTGATGACCTTTTTTAGTCATTCGCCTCTTTTTATGAATAATAATGAAATAATTGTTGAAAAATGGAAAATTGGCGGCCCCTAAAAATCGGCGTCTCTGGGCGGCTGCCCAGTTGCCCATATGGAC
Source organism: Allolobophora icterica (assembly GCA_963556255.1). NCBI lineage: Eukaryota > Metazoa > Annelida > Clitellata > Crassiclitellata > Lumbricidae > Allolobophora > Allolobophora icterica. The sequence continues at coordinate 11,911,548 of OY744603.1, read as the reverse complement.
GAACCGGGCCTGTTTTCATTAATATATGTTCTTGAAGACAACATGATTGTATTGTGATACAAAACAAGTTACACGTCTATTCTTTCTGTAGCTTTATGTTGGTCGTGTGCTCCATAAGAATGGTTGAATGTATTAATTAGAACTAGTCAAAAAATCAGGAGAAAGGAGAGCCACAGGACCATGCCAATGGGGTTTGAGCCACGAATACCTAAGCACATTGCTTCAAAAACGAATACCCGAAAGGGCCATCGGAACTTAGGTGACCTGCCCTCTGAATATGAGCACATCTTCTAGTACACTTTGTCAAAGTCATTCCAACGTATAACAACCTGACTCCGGAAGATTGTTGCGAAATGTTCTTTCAACTTCTGCATGAATTAGCTTGTACGCAACATGCCTTTGCTTTTTGCACAGGATACTGTTCCATCACCGTTCCAGAGGGAGACGCTAATACGGAGGGCGGGCAACCACAAATAACATATTATCTAGAGATGGACGGTGTAATAGGATTCACAGACGGAGATACACAATTGTATGCAGGAGACAGAGTGCATGTCGGGGTGACTGTTAACACCGACGCGTGCAACGTTTGGTAAGTTACGAACTTAAAGTATAACGCGTGAGAAAATGAACAAATGAAAGTACACTGTTACACACTTAAAATTTCAATCACATATCATGACATGTGTGCAGTCAACAGTCTTATGAATTTTACAGTAACTTCCGTTTGCTTTATGAGTTATACTAATGTTTGTGTCTTTTAATTTGGCGGCTGTGAAAGTGGAAACATGCACGGCGATTCATGACATGGGGCGATGTAACAGCTCTAGATGGCGCTTTAGAAGCATATTTGGGCTTTGGGGGCTATATATAAATACGATATAGCTATATGTCGGCAGGTACCTTTAATTAAGCGTCGCCAGAGTAAAATTGTTTCTCGGTGGACGGTAGATATATTTAATGCTCATTTTATAGAAGGATCTGTTGATTTATATTTATCCACGTATTTGACATGTAGAGCTAGAAAGCTAAAGAGCTAGAACTACAGGGAATAAGCTAAGGAGAGAACTATAGTCGGAGGGTTTGATGGGAGTTTCTCAGTAGGTGATTTTTCTCGCTTACCGTAAGGTACCCTAGAAAGCTTCCCACCGTGATAGTGGGGAAAAACAGAGGTTGAAAGTGTGTCGCGATGAGGTCGCTGTTGATCTCGTTCGGAGAAGCTAATTAACGTCTTTTAAGTACGAAAGAAACAAATCCAACCACCGTGATAGTGGGGAAAAACAGAGGTTGAAAGTGTGTCGCGATGAGGTCGCTGTTGATCTCGTTCGGAGAAGCTAATTAACGTCTTTTAAGTACGAAAGAAACAAATCCAACGTGTTGCACAGAACACAGAAGGGTGTTTGCGATGGTAATCGTTGAATTGAGCGCGCACATTTCGCCGACCTTCATCTCAGCGACCTCAATTCGCCGCCGCGAAACACAGCGCCTACACAATTCGCCGCCATCAAACACAGCGACTACACAATTCGCCGCCATTCATTTCAGCGACTCTTATGATAACCTATATTTTATTTTCAAACACAGCGACTACATAATTATGATAACCTAGGCCTATATTTTATTTTAATGATGCAACTTTCAAACAGTTTTAATTTAAATTTAATGGGAAATAATTCAAATAGTTATCAAATAGTTAAAGCTTAAATCGTTTGTTCAGTTAATCAGTTACATGTTAAGTAGGCAATAGCTAAACCTGTTACATGTTAAGTAGGCAATAGCTAAACCTGGAGGTTCAAGTTGTGCGAGATGCCACGCAAATCGTCCAAAAGCGGTCGATTGGCATAATCCAACACGATGTTTTTAATGCGTTCCGCTGTGTCTCTCGCCTTATTAAGAACAATTTTGCTTTTGTTTTGCTTTGAAATTCTAGTCAAATAATAATGAATTGGGCAGCGGCAGCAATCAATCAACTTCGGATCCGTGAAGAAGATGGCCAACCAATTTTGCTTTGATTTTGCTTTGAATTTCTAGTCTAGAACACGTGTTGTTTACGCCCGGTATTTAGCAACGCCCTTTTGAAGCAGCGCTGAAGTGAATGGCGGCGAATTGTGTAGTCGCTGTGTTTGATGGCGGCGAATTGTGTAGGCGCTGTGTTTCGCGGCGGCGAATTGAGGTCGCTGAGATGAAGGTCGGCGAAATGTGCGCGCTCAATTCAACGTAAACCTTTGCGATCTGTTAGTTAGCTCTATGCTTCCTCCTTACCGACGTCCGACTAGATTCCGCGCTCGCTCAAACAAGTGTTCCCGCTGATTCGACCGTTTTAGTAAAAGAGTTCCTCTAAAACTAGAAAATAGTTCTGATTACGGAAAATATCTGAAGAATTCAATTTAATATAAGCAACTAAAATTCGCTATTAAACTTCTAACAACTCAAGTTTGATGGTTAATAATAAGGAAAAGATTTTTTCCTTTTCGAAGTAGGCCTACTTATAATTCCGTTCCACCCTTAAAAATACTTTCAGCTTCCCTTTCCAAGCAATCAAACAACCAGGTAGAAACTAGAAAGTAATGATCGAAATTACCCAATGGGCTGAAAAGGAAGAGGACTCTAGGAACAAATATGTTCAGAGTAAGGTCGGCATAATTATCCTAAGGTATCTGTGCTGCTCAAATTGAGTCGAAATGCACCTCAATCTTTTCATGATCAAAACTGGTGGTTAGAAAACTAATAGTCTACGTTGATAATTGAAACCTTTAGTATTTCGGTATCTTATTTAAAGTGCGTTGTTTACTTTGTAACAAATTGTCATTATTACATGTCTCTGTACTTATTTAACTGATTTCATCTTTTTTCAGTGACTGCATGGACGTCGGCAATTTCAGCTGTCACGTTAGTATTGTTTTTGAAGTATTGCGGATTCGACAAGAGCCTATCATTTTAAAAATCATTAATTAGCACCATGAGTATGCCCTAAGCACAACAAATGAATGGACGAACAATTCTTGATGTGTGTGTGTGTGTTCCCAATGAGATGAGAGGTTATGATAAGAACAGATTAAGCATTCCTGTTTTCTTTCTTAGTTACTTAATACGAATTATGGCCTTTTATGGCGAATCCTTGTTACCAGATCTATGCTATCAGCGAAATGCATACGTTATACCGTAATTCAATATCCGAATGTAATATTGCGATTGTAAGAGATTATAAGAGAGACGATGTCTTGTGTGAACTGTTACAGAGCATTGAAAACCTCTCGTGGTCAAATCCCGATGACAGATGCATGAGTTATTTCTGTTATGATGGCTACATAATCCATGGAGATTATCCCCACTGGTGTGATTGTCCAGAGGTAAATAGATGATTACTTTAATTTGACTCCAGTTTAGATTTCATCCACTTCTGTGTCGAGCGTCCTAAAGACATGGGCATACTGAAGCTGAAAATACAGAAGGGCTCAGACGCATACATACACACATGCATGCGCATTTATCCATACACACATACAAGGCCTACGTTTATGTACGCATTTATAAATACATGCAGACATATGTACATATTTATAGTTAAATGCATATATAATCTTGTCCAATCTCACACGATTCCTCTGATGTCATTATCATAATGCCCACGACATCAGTGGACGTCGCTTCCAGTAAAATGGCAGACAATCAGCGAATTCCAAATTAAACTCCGTCAGCAGGGGTGCCGCCAGGCTTAAAAAAATTGGACGCACACCCTCCCGTCTCCTCCCATCCGCACCCGTCCCTTGTCCGCCACTCGTAGTCATACACTGAAAATGACCTAGAGTGACCAAGAGTGACTAAAAAAAAGTACAGTATAACACATGCATAATATTATATATCATATGATATTATTTATACATACTGTAGACCCTATTGTAAACCAAAATTACACAGTGAAATTGTCAAAAATATCGATACGATGCCTAGTCTTTGTGTGGATTTGATTTGAGGGTGGACGCTCGTGCGTCCAGTGCGTCACGCTGCCGGCGCCCCTGTCCGTCAGGTAATCCGATCGATTACAGAAATCAGAGGACAGGTCACGGTAGATCAAAGGGATAGCCCCCACCCCCACCACGTCTTAAAATCAAAACTTAAATAACCTAAAAGAATCAGAGTACGAACCGAATTGGGCAGCGATGTCCAAAGAGTTGAACTACTGTAGCGGTGGAGAAAGACTGAAAACACAACGCGGTTCGGGTGAGGGGCACTCGTGATGTTTTTTGCATCCAAACATTTAACCAGTGTTTGGTGGCTGGTTTTATCTTTTGTTTCTGCCAGTCTAAGTTTTGTCTACGTTTGAGGATGGTAAAACCAAGAAAACGGTCTAAGCAGAACACGTATATCGGTGCATGTTTGTATGTATACATGTGTATGCATGTGCGTACACAATTTTGTATACTGCTTGTAATATTGAACCGGGTGCTCTGATGTGTACAAGCTGTTACGCCATCTAGACATTTGGCTGGAAATGAAAATCCTGTAAAAAGTTCTGCGTTTGATTTAATGTTAGACTGGGTTTTTATGTCTGTTCTTGCGACGCCATTTGCTTTTGCTAGTCTCTCGTAATCGTTCGAAGATGACTTGTTGTTACCTTTGAAACAAATACATAAACATACATATGCATACATGCATATGTATGTACATAATGAAAGTCTGCATCGGTCGTCTTGGTTTTCTTAATCGAAGATACTTTTTCTGAAAAGGTTGGAAGCTACATTTTATTTTCTTACCGAATAAGTAGCGGCCTTCAATCTGTTTTTTCGCGACCGTTGTAGTTCTACTTCCAGTGCTCGAACTACATATTACGTCGCTAAACACGAAAGAATCGTCTTGGAACGTTCTGCTGCAGTGAATTTGAGCTGAGTAGAAAGTTGAATAACGGGAACAAATACCACAAGGGGTCGCTAAATGAATGCATGATAAATGCAGCAAATGAACACTGATATATATTATGGAGTTCAAGGACGCGCGTTAATAATATTGAAAAATTATACATGTATATCCATAGTTTATGACTCAAATTTCAAATATCATCTTCCAACGGCAAAGTCATGTGAAAGGTATTTGAAGCCCACTTGAAAATATTCTTACATTGGTTTAAACAGTGCTAAAATTTGATTGCCCAAATGTGGGACATATGAAGCCCACGTAACAATTTTATCATATGGGCATCACAAGTCTGCATATGAGGTGTGGCAGTTGGGAATAATCGTCTGCCATAAAATAAAATTTCTTAAAGTGTTTCAATACGTCGCGTTACAACAGTTTGAAGACGATTGGAATTTGTCAAATTTCAAACAACTAAATCTTACACAGAAACATCACTCGCTACTGGAAACTGCCGTTCACGTCAACGGTTCTTTGGCTCTTTGACAGTTGACTTTTTTAAGATCACGTCTCCAACAAGGGCTTCAAACTGAGCTAAACTATCATCGCTTAGTTATAATTCACGAAGCACTCTATTGTAGTGGTTTATAATGTTTCGCTTCAGTAAGCTAAAACTATTTATTTGATCTAAGAATTTTCCAATTACTTTTTAACTACTTGTATGACTTTCTCAATTACTTTCTCATTATTTGCTTTCAGAACCATAATCCAGGATAATTGCTAATTATTCTCGATCTATTAATAATTATTTTGGTATTACTGTTTCAAGGGTACAGAGAACGTTGAGCTACCGTATCCGGAATGCTGCACGTGTACATGTAAGAGACGTGATTACTACGACTTTATGATACATAAAATCCTTTCAGTTAAAAAAACGGCAATTCAAATGGGAAGATGCGATAAGAACTATAAAATCTGACTTAACAGAATTCAGAGATTTAATATAATCTAATGATTTAAATCACAGTATGCTAGAATTAGCAGTTTAGACGACTAACATAATGTATTTTTGTGATTTTTACTGTAATCCCAAACATTTATATGGCAGTTCTTGAAGAAAAACATTTTCAAAGTCTCTTTAGATCTGACAAAACGAAATCACGATCAAATGAATCCTTCTCAAAGAAAAGCCAAGAAGCTCAAGTCGTAGGTCGTAGGGCAGCTTATTCCAGAAAGCTGGGCTGACAACGGCAAAACTTTTATGATCGGTCGCTTTGGTCGGTGGGACAACCAAACCATCGTGCACAGCAGAGCATAGAAATCTGTGACCAGTGATGGAAGAGACGGAGGCGCAAAGCTCCCCAAGATAAGATGAGGCACAGGCTGCAGGGCAAATGCGCGTAAGCACTTACGCATAGGTTGAGAATAGGTCTATTAGTGGTCATGCCATTGACCCAGACAGTGACCACGGCGCTTAAGGAAATCGGCTCCATTTCTGATATCATGCAGTCTGTGTGTTCGAATATTTTACTAAGTTGAATGACAGACTGAGTCAGTCTTCTTTTTATTTTATTTATTCCGGATATTTCTATAGCGCCTCTTCAAGTCAACTACTACTACTTCTACTCAGAGGCGCTCCCGACTACAGCATTGATACTGTGCCGGAGTTTTCACGCCGAAGCGCCACGAGCAATTGCGAGTGAAGGACTTGCCCAAGGTCCGTACGCAGCGGCTAGAGTGGGATTCGAACCTGCAACCCTCCGGTCACAAGGCGCCGAACTTACCACTCAGCCACCACGCCCCACCTTCTTGGCGTATATACTCCAGATAGTCTGCGACCGTGAATGATGTTGTATGGAACTTCTTGTGTATACGTAGAGCGGCCTAGACTGCAATGGAGCAGCGAACACACTATTCTAGTATTGTCTCTATTACGTTCAGTATCTTCTCCCAGAGAAGCAACTCCTTTTATCTAAACAAACCATGCATTTATCGCACGGTATGGATCCGGGCAGAACAGTCTATATAATTATACAGTCGCCTCAATCTCTGCTCAATGCGTTCGACCCAGCGACAAAGAGCATAACAGGCTCCGTCAAACCATGGTGCTAGAGGCTTTCGGTGGACATTCAGAGACCTACTCGGAGGGTCGATCAGGATGGGCATCGAAGACGTACTGTATATGTTGACGACAAATTCGTTTGAACTGCCCTCCGTAGTTGACACATCCCTGTATAACGAGCTGTTCAAGAGGCCAGCTCGATGGGCCACTCTGATCAGTTGCTTCAGCCCGCATAACCCTAGCAGCACGGAAAGGCTACTCTGAAATAAGGAGCGGCAAACACGAGGAGACCGTTGTCCGAAAAGATGAGATGCTCCACCTTGAGATACCGGACAACGCAGCTATCATCCGCTGTACATCGACCGCTAACCAGCCAATCAAATCCTCCTTTGACTCCAAGGCGTATTGAACCAAGACACACCGTTGAATACGATACTAATACTTTCTTCAATACGATAACACTGTCTTGGAATGGCCGATGGAGTAGTAAACCAGGTAAAATGTACAGATGAGGTACAAGCAATTCTCTGAATTGCCGGTCTCCACACATTCTTCAGCACTTTAGGCGGGTCGACCGGAACAGACTGATAGCACGTAATCAGCTCCAACGGTGTATACATAATTATATATGGATGGTGGGAGATAAAATAAGAACTATGTATGGTTCGTATATTAAGGGTGAGCAGAAATAAAAGACGTTCAAGATTGCGCTGGATAGATGAAGGGAAATGAGATTAAGGCGCATTGATAATAAAACATTGGATCTGACAAATAACCAAAACAATTAGTCACTCATTCAAAAATATCGCAGTCAAATGAGTGACACCACGAACGGTGGTGTCGACGACAATTATACAATGGTGATGATGATGGCGACGACGACGATGATGATGATTTTGGTGACGGTGGTGCTTATGATCATGACGATCACGATGCATACGAAACACAAAATCCGTCAACTGCAATTCTAACAGCACTAACTCCATCAACGACATCGCCAACTCCAACGCTATCAGGAACACCCGGAACACCACCTCCAACGCCAACAGGAACACCAGGAACACCACCTCCAACTCTAACAGGAACACCAGGAACACCACCTCCAACGCTAACAGGAACACCAGGAACACCACCTCCAACTCTAACAGGAACACCCGGAACACCACCTCCAACGCCAACAGGAACACAAGGAACACCACCTCCAACTCTAACAGGAACACCAGGAACACCACCTCCAACTCTAACAGGAACACCAGGAACACCACCTCCAACGCTAACAGGAACACCAGGAACACCACCTCCAACTCTAACAGGAACACCCGGAACACCACCTCCAACGCTAACAAGAACACCAGGAACACCACCTCCAACGACAACAGGAACACCCGTACCACCAATTTCAACGACAACAGGTATGTATAAATCGAAGTATTCAAATTTATTTACGAATTTATGAAAGCACGTAAGTACGCATATGGATAAATGCATGAATGCATCTATTTGTGCATATTGATAAATATGTCTATGAATTGATTCACGCAATCAACATTGGACGTGAATGCATTTTTGCCATAAGTACATACATGTATTTACATGAGCATGTACTTTATTACATATGTATGGGGATCGTATTTACGTATGCACGCATGTAAACGTGCATTTTGTACGATTGCAGTGCATACATATAAAAGAAATCGTACGTAGGCAACTAGGCATGTGTCTTATTATGTATGTATATATGTCCATATGAAAGTTTATATGTATATTTGTATGCATAAATTTGGGTGCGCACCCACGCCTTTATACATGTATGAGTAAAACTTATTTATGCATAAATGTAGTTAATTTTTTTATATGTGTATGTATATATGTATGTATGTATGTATGTATGTATGTATGTATGTATGTATGTATGTATGTATGTATGCATGTATGTATGTATGTATGTATGTATGTATGTATGTATGTATGTATGTATTTATGTATGTATTATGTATGTATGTATGTATGTATGTATATATGAATGTATGTATGTATGTATGCATGACTGTACTTATGTGTGTGCGCATGTTTAAATGTATGCATGAATAGTTTTAAGTTTGCGTGCATTTATTTGTCGATCTGCGTACATGCCAATACATGAGTTTCTGTAAAAGATTTACGCAATAGATTCTCAGACTTGGCTTTACATTGCTTTTTATTAATGTATCTTATAAGCGAACGAGGTTACTCATATAGATGAAGTTTTGCATGGACGGATTTGCAACAAATTAAGCGTAAGGATAATTTTAGATTGTATATTCCAATTGGTCGCAGATATCAGAAGCAGAACCTACGGATGCAGTTTGTCGCTATTCATAAACGCTTGAATCTATCTCATGATAATTAGTGCTTGCATACTAGGTCGTCTAATTTTTGAGCTTTTTATGTTATTTACAGTTACAACAACGACAATGCCTTCAGGTAGGTTACAAAAAGATCGAATGTTGTTGATCTATTTATTTTATTTATTTATTACGCGCGGAAGATTGAGCACGTAACCAGTGGAGCATAGAGTCAAAAGACGCAATCTACTAACAGTGGCGTTTGAACATTTCAGTGTCTCTAATAGGTAGAGTGGAAGAAAGGTATTTGGTCAGACTCTCGAAGTATGTACGAGAAATAAAAGTTTCTCGCTCGCTATCAAATGCTTGTTCTAAGACTCAGAAGGCAAGCGTTTGCTTAGGGATTTTCTATGAACATGAGCGTGCTTTTTCTATTTAATTACGACAATCAAGTGGTGACTGCTGTTCATTCCCTTGTGTCATTTCGGTCCCAACTTCAGACATCATTTCTGGTCAGTTTATCCACCTTTGGTTCACAGGACTGACTTATTTGACTATTAATTTTTCTATGGCTTTTTGTTGTTGTGCAATCGGTTGGTGCCTTGTGCATTAAACACCGACGCTATATAACATGCTATGGATTGCTAGGTGTTATTGTCACACCAAAGAGTTCACAGTCACCATCAAACCGAAGTTTGCATTAGATTGTCTCGGCTGTTTAGTCTAAAAGCATGCGGATCAGTGACTTGAATATCACGGCCTTCTGTCGCGACCAAATGGCTAATATAGGTAACCAGGTTCTCGAGGATTACTACAGGATTTTGAATAACGCTGAAGATGGCGGTCGAGATCATGAACTTTAGTTGAAAGCGACCGTGTTGACCTGCACACATAACTGTAGCAAAGGAGCAAAAGGGGTTAAAGTCTTCACATTGCCATAGCAAAATTGCACTATTGTATCTGAACTGCTATTTCTGGAGGCCTGTTCATACCGCGTTAGAAACCAGTTTAATGAAAAGTTTATCAGTTAGCCTTAGAAGTTCTTTAGAAAAGCAAAATTTATATGGACGTAGGATTTTCGAGAAAACGACCAGAGTTAGAGAAATGTTTTATATACAATTTGAAATGCTACTGAAAAAGAAAACAGATAGCTATCGTAAGTGCAAACAAGCCTAGTGGCGCCACCTATCAGCCATGAGTGTAAATGTCAACATGATACGAGTAAAACATGTGATACAACATAAGTTACACGCAAAAACGTTAAAACTTTTAGAATAACGGTTCAAAATTGTAGCGTCTGGTAAAACTTGTTCAGAATTTCGAACAAGACAGGAACAGTCGAGAAATCAAAAAAAGAAAATGAGCCAGAAAGGCATGCAAATAGAGAATGAACCAAGAATAATTCCTAGCATTTCGGGTCGAATTAGGATGGCCAGAAGGGCTATAGGAAACTTTGGTGACTTTATCTTTGGAACCTGGGAAATGTTTTCTCTAACGTTGCCATTAGTCTTTCCAACGCGCACCACTTTTGTTCAAATGTTGTTTCTAAAAATCTGCAGGAGCCAGGATCTAAGATGCTCTTGTTTTTGTTGTAGAGTTCTGTTACCTCGCGTATTTCGACGTGAACGGTGATGGAGGACCCAAACGTGAAGTCATGTCTGGAGCGGAACCAGACAAAACACCATTTTTAGAGAAAGATGGTGTAATAGGACTCACGGTTGGAGATAAACGTATAAATATAGGAGACAAAGTGGATATCGGCGCCACTCTTTACATCGACGAGTGTAGAGTTTGGTAAGACACCTATTAACTGTAGTGTTTATTAATATGAGAAAACTATTGTACACTGTTGCGCATTTAAGCTATGGATGGCGCCTTAGAAATTCCGATTTGAAATGGTATTGTGCGCAATATAATTTCAGTACAAGTATTGCTAAATGGTCGGCGGGTATCTATGAACCTCGCCATCGTAAACATTGTTTCTCTGTGGAAGGTTGATATATTTAATGTATATACAGGGTGGGCCAGCATAAATGAACCGATTTTGCATGCATATAACTGCGCCAATTTTTGTAAGTTATTTATAGGCCTACTTAATGCGTCAAAAAAGATATTTCAGTCTAGTATTAAGATTTAAACACATTTGTTATTGTTACAATTGTAGCTTTAGCCTAAATGAAGTAGATCGTGACATAACAAAATCATCGTTTTTTCAGTAACTAGCTAATAAAAAATTTATGACAATTTTAACAGTAACTGCACACAAAAAATGAAACCATATAGTCAGAAATTTGTACTGCACAGCAAAATTAATTATTAATTAGGAGGTAGTCTGTTGCAGCCTTTTCTAATCAAATGAATATATTGAATATGTCTACCACGTGCTTCAACAACACGAGCAATGTTAGCGGATGTGCGCGCCGTGCGTACCGATTCGCGTGGTTTACGACGCGAAGTTCCTGTTTCATCAACTTTCCGACGATTCAACGTATTTTTACTCAATCCTCTGTTAGGAAACTCTTTAATCATTTTAAACGCATTAAATCCCTTATCTGTTCGCAAACTTCGGGTCAAAACTCGATCATCGTCTTTCAACGGCGCCATATTGCGTCACTAATGACAACAAAATATGGTAGCTAGGGCTGTTCCAAACATTTCCTCAAAATTTAAACTAGTACCAGTTCGACTTTTTCAAAGCTAATACTAGAGTAAAATAACTTTAATTTGACGCATTAAGTATAAATAACTTACAAAAATTGGCGGAGTTATCTGCATCCAGAATCGGTTCATTTATGCTGGCCCACCCTGTATAATTGTACAAGGATTTGAAAGCTACCTGTGTGTTGGTATTTCGCCACGCATTTGACTTGAGGAGGTAGAGAACAAAAGAGCTAGAACTAGAGAGAGTGACCATACGAGCAAGTGAGAGACTAGAGGGTCTGATGGTGAGTATGGTGATGGTTTCCCTGAATGTAATGGATTGAAAAGGCTTTCAACCACAATCAAGGTTCAAGTAGATGTTGAGAGCGTCTCATCAGATAACAGTTCAGCTCGTTCGGCAAAGTTGGGAGAGACTTGTGTCTCTTTTCTTTACTCCAGTTCAAGTAGATTTAAATGTGAATGTACACGTTTTCCAATTGCAATGTAGCTAATTCCTTGATGAATTTGTTGGGTTTTATTTTCAACAACCACCGTCAGTTTGAATGTGTGTGCAGACCGTGCAAACCCTGGCGTCACATCTCTCAAATAGGCGCCACTCGGTATGAGGTGATAGGAGTTAGAGCTCGCTTCATTATCTCGTAGTTGTAAGCTGTTTTCTTCAGTGTATGCGTTAAATTTACCGATTTCAACAGTCACCTTTTAACCAAAAAAATTGCATTGCAGTACCTGCCTGGAATCTAGAATGATGAGCTGTCACGTAAGTATGGTTTCAAAAGTTTTATTATGCACATCAGTCATTTTTATTCACGTACAGCACAGACTAAGGATTAGCGGAGTCCCAATCGTTATCATAATCACATATTTATATTTTGTTCTTTCAAAATAAACTTATCAAAGGCACTGTCGATTTAACGACGATGACCAGGATCAAAGAAAATGTCTTTTAGCGCTTACAGCGCAATGGTAAAGATAGACAAAGGAGCGTATACAGTTAGATGCTAGATAGCCTATTTCGTCAAGTTGGAGCAACCAAGGCGAAGCCACCGGGGCTCACTGTGGAGTTTTGGTTTGGGAAGAAACAGGTCACCCTGTAAGTGATAGGCGAATATAATTTATCGGTTCATTCATTAACACAATTAGTTGATGAATTAACACCAGAGGTAACAGTTAACTATTGTACTAACGTACAATTGTTGACGTTGGTGTTTTCAGTGGAGGTTTTACACTTACACGAGAGTGTATGTATACGTTGCCTTTTTCTTTCTCAGTGACACCATTTGTAACTTTAACTTTCACTGTATATGATAAAGTCCTCGAAGTTCTGGTCTTGTTCGGCGAATCCTTGTTAAAAGTTCTACGTTGTCAGTACAATACATACGTTAACCGATAATTTAATACCTGAATGTAATTCCTCTTTAAGAAGTTATTATAAGAGTCTATGCCTCGTCTAAACTGTTACAGGACATTGAAGGCGGGTGGACAAATCCTGATGACAAGTGTATGCGCTACTCCTGCTATGGTGGCCAGATTCAGTCTGGAAGTAGTTCCGCTCACTGGTGTGATTGCGAAGCGGTAAAGAGACGAATACTCCAATTTGATTCCAGTTTAGATTTCATCCACCTTTGAATTTAGTATTCCCAAGACACGAACATGCTTTAAAATAAAATAAACTGGCTCACACGCATTATATGCACACACGCACCTGTACTATTTACACAAAACACATGAATATACACACGTAGACCAAATTGCATGTATGCATAAACACAAACATACATATATCCTTACATATGTACTTGCGTACATACATCTAGACACATGCCTGCAATCGTCTAGCACTCTCCACAATTACTTTGCGTCGATCAACCGAGGTTTCATGATCGGCGGAAGTAGTAGCCGGAGATCAGAATTTTCTCCAAAAACGGTTGGAAATTACATTCAATTTTGCTGGCCTGATAAGGGACGGCGTTCAACGATTTCTCTACGCCCTTTTGTGTGGCATACTTTCCTTCTCCGAACAACCTGAGTTGTGTTGCACAGTATTGCTCCGGCTGAATTTGGTCAGCTGAGCTAAACACTGAGCAACTGAGCAGGACTTTTCCACGGAGAAATACTATATGATAAATGCACTTTGTTAACATTGAAATATAACAGAGTTCAAGACTGCAATGAAGATGAACATATATTCATCCTACATAATTTCTCATTATTATTCTTCTATTGAATTTGTATATGTTATTTCAAGGGTATGGTCAATGTTGAACTACCGTATCCGGAATGCTGCACGTGTATGCCTAATGGTAAGAGAAGTGAATACTTCTACTGTATGGTACATAAAACCTCTGAAGGGCATCACTTACATCTGTAGGAAATACCGTGATCCAAAATGAAAGATTCGTAAGAACTAGAAAACCTAAATAACAGTTAGGATTCTGAGATAAGATTTTATCTAATTCAATGACTTCTGTCATAATATTTAGAAATAACAGATTAGATGACCAATATATTGTAGTTTTTGACGACATTTATCGTAACCCCAAATTTATATAGCCGCTTTTGATAAGAAAAACACGATTGAAAGGCTCTTCAGATCTTACAATACGAAACTGTGGTCTGATAGAACGTTTTTCAACCGCTTACGGATATGAGGCAATGAAAATCCCCAGAGCTAAAGTCGCAGGTTTGCAGGGCGCCTCAATCTAGAAAGCCGGGTAAGAACAGCAAAAACCTTCCATGTTGGGCCGCGAAAGTTCATGTGTTGGGACAACCAGGCCACCGTGCACAGCATCATATATAATAATTACCTTGATCTGTGTGCGGCAAACGCTGTGACTCATGCTTAGGCACAGTGAGCGGAGTCTATATTGTGTGCGGCTTTAGGCTCATTTTTATTGGGTGAGGCTTTGACCCCTAGCCTAATTGTTTGACAGGCACACATAGACATACATACTTGCACAATGCACATATACACAAACATACCCGCAGCACTATGGGCGCAACACAGTGTGTTAGGTTCTGGGCCGGCCTATTTGATTGGCTGAGGCTCTGAGCCATGGCCTATTTGGTTGACAGTTACACATAAAGGCATACAACTATATATTTATATATAGTAGTATAGATAAATTAGCATTTATGTATATATATATACTAGGGTGTTTTTATGATGCACATGATTTTTTTAACTCAAAGATCTTTTAACGGCCAGTTCGAATTATCATGCCAATTAGCGTATAAACGCCATATCCGAAATTATATCGCGATAGCTGAACATTTAGGACTGGCGCAAGGCGACCGAATTTAGGAACCCGGTGACCTGTCTCGGTTTGGCCAAAATTTTAGACATTACGATGTCTGTTCTTCGTGTTTTCGATCTTCAACATAATTATAGTAAGTAATTAAGCTATTGTGGTTTTCTAGAGGAGACACCTGGTGCTACATCAATAGCATGGTATTTAACGCGAGTGGCTGTCTCCCTTGGTAAGAGTATGTGTTTGGTCCCCGAATGAGTTTGTGCCAATCAGATAATGTCGTGGTTTCCGATCGGAGCAATCTGTCTACAACAATAATTCCCTCGCCCATGACGATATCGTGCAAGCATGGCGGTAGCGACGGAGGTTTCTCTGTTGGCAACATCATCTGAGGAAGAGGCGTCATCAAATAGCTCAGAAAGAGAACCAGAACCTTCAACGTCACCTGGACCACCAAAGCGGCGAAAGGGAACAATCTCTGTAGTTACGAGTGATTTTGCAGCAGCTCTAGATCGTACCAAAACCAGCAGCAGGAATGCCTCTCACATTTTCTCTGCTCTCGCTGCATCCAATCTATATATGCAGCACCAGCTGGTGAGCTGGTCATCAGTCCTTCTGCTATCCATCGAGCAAGGAAGGATAACCGTGCAGCCCTAGCAGCTGAGATTCGTGAATCTTTCGATCCGAAGGTTCCCTTACTATCCACTGGGACGGCAAGATCATGCCAGATTTTACAGAAACTGGACGAGTGTGCGTTGATCGTCTTCCAATAATGGTATATGGTAAGGATGTGACCAAACTATTGGACATCCCCAAAGTCCAATCCGGGACTGCTGCCTTCATGGCAGATGCGTGTTTGGCCGAGATCAGAAGGTGGGGATTGGAAGACAGAATCGTGGCCATGTGTTTCGACACAACGGCGAGTAACACGGGTTGCAATGCATCAAGCTGGAAAAGGGAATTAGGAAAAGACCTCTTGAACCTTGCCTGTCGACATCATGTTTCTGAAATTGTTCTGGAAAAGGTATTTTCACTGCATGATTCTGTAAGGTCTCCAAAATTGGAACTCTTCAGTCATTTCCGTGACTTCTTGCCGCAAATCGATCAGACTAAGTATCGCACAGCAATGGAGGATAAAGACGCAGCACAAAGAGTCAAAGAAATTCGAGAGAACGTCATCACCTTCACACTGCAGCAACTGAATGCTGAATACCACAGAGACGACTACGAAGAGCTACTAGAACTAACAGTCATTTTCCTAGGAGGAATTCCACCGAAAGGAATAAAGTTCAGGTACCCAGGGGCATTTCACCGCGCGCGTTGGATGGCAGGTGCGGTTTATGCAATCAAGACGTGGCTTTTCAGAGAGCAGTTTCCCATTCAACAACACCAGAGAGCATCTCGACAATCTTACTCTCAAAAGATGTGGAATCATCTACTTCGAGTTTCACTTTTGTGACCACAACCTACGTGGAGTACTGGTTCACCTGTACATCACCCAAAGAAGCCCCAAAGAACGATCTTCAATTCTTGAAGGCAATTCATACTTACCCAGACAAGGAAGTCTCACAGGTCGCCCTAACAGCATTTTCCCGACACCTTTGGTATTTGTCGGAGACCTTGGTTGGCCTCAGCCTTTTTGACGATTCAGTCACCTTCGACGAAAAACAGCGCATGGTATATAAAATGCGCAACAATCAGGACTCCGACGAATCTCCAAAGAGGCTTCCTCCCATACATGATCCATCTACAAAAGCGCTATCCGATTTTTTTACCACTTCAACCATCAAACTTTTCCAGCTCCTCAAATTCGATTACGCTTTTCTTGATCGAGATCCACAACAATGGGAGTCAGAGCATTCGTTCAATGAGGCGAAAGACATCATATCCGCCCTAAGAGTGACGAACGATTTAGCGGAGAGAGGAGTGGCTCTAATGCAGTCCTTCAATGAAGCCCTGGTTCGAAATGAGGAAGAGAAACAATTTGCTCTTCAAATGGTTGAATACCATCGAAATAGATTCCCAAAAGCACTAAAGGGACCAAGTAATGACAAATAAGTTGAAATAACTGAAGGTTCTTGGTTTGCTTTTGCCTTATTTTTATGTTTAAGTGTTGAAATTATTTGGATGTTCGAAAATTACAATGTATGACATTGTTTTCTAAGTGGTAATTTTTCCCGGGCTTTGCGCCAGTTCTAAATCTCTTTTGATTTTCATCTAATTTGGCAAATGTTAATGTTTCTCAAGGTGGAACACAAAAACAACCTGGCCGATATTAATTTTGAAACTTCAAATTATAGACACACCCTAATATATACATATTATATAGTTTGCCATCTCTGTGTGTCGATAAACGCTCTGGAATGCCTGGAATGCACACGGCCGCTGCGCTGTCGAATGTATGGAATGTGCCTGACAATCCGCTGGCCGACCCGCCGGCCGAGCCGGCCTTAAGGAGTGTTACTGGGCCTCGTCCCAAATTGGAAAGACCCACGGTAAATGGATAACTAAGCAGACCATAGAATAAGACATTGCTAGTTAGTTCATAGGGAGGAAGCAGAAACGAAGATTAGGAGGAGGAGAAGGAGGAGGAGGAGGAGGAGGAGGAGTACCTTAACCTCAAGTGCGGGTAGTCCGTACTCTTATTCGCCACTGACAGTGTACCCCCAGTGTACTACTTATAGCTGAGTTGGCTAGGGGTGCAGATGGAACAGAAATCTCAAACCAACTTTCATTCTGTGGAGACTGGAACCTATGACCTCGCGATTAACAGTCCAGCACGCTGACCAATAGACTATTGCGCAGCCCACATATTCATGAATATCGCAGTCTAATGTGTGGCACCAGGAAAAGATAGCGACGACGACGACTTTCACAACGACTGTGACGACGACGATGATTACGACGACTAGCACGACCACGCTGACGATGATACTGTTGACGGTGATGAAACTCATACTATGTCAACAGTAACAACCGGACCGCCGCCAACAGGAACTCCAACAACATCTTGGTCACTTCCAACAACATCAGGAACACCCGGAACGCCACCTCCAGAGATAACAGGAACACCTGGTACGCCAACTCCAACTACAACAGGACCTCCCGGAACGCCACCTCCAAAGATGACAGGAACTCCTGGAACGCCACCTCCAGAGATAACAGGAACTCCTGGAACACCACCTCCAGAGATAACAGGAACTACCGGAACGCCACCTCCAGAGATAACAGGAACACCTGTTACGCCACCTCCAACTACAACAGGACCTCCCGGAACGCCACCTCCAAAGATGACAGGAACTCCTGGAACGCCACCTCCAGAGATAACAGGAACTCCTGGAACACCACCTCCAGAGATAACAGGAACTCCCGGAACGCCACCTCCAGAGATAACAGGAACACCTGGTACGCCACCTCCAACTACAACAGGACGTCCCGGAACGCCACCTCCAAAGATGACAGCAACTCCTGGAACGCCACCTCCAGAGATAACAGGAACTCCCGGAACGCCACCTCCAGAGATAACAGGAACTCCCGGAACGCCACCTCCAGAGATAACAGGAACTCCCGGAACTCCACCTCCAAAGATGACAGAAACTCCTGGAACGCCACCTCCAGAGATAACAGGAACTCCCGGAACGCCATCTCCAGAGATAACAGGAACTCCCGGAACGCCACCTCCAGAGATAACAGGATCTCCTGGAACGCCACCTCCAGAGATAACAGGAACACCTGGTACGACACCTCCAACTACAACAGGAACTCCCGGAACGCCACCTCCAAAGATGACAGGAACTCCTGGTTCGCCACCTCCAGAGATAACAGGAACTCCCGGAACGCCACCTCCAGAGATAACAGGAACTCCCGGAACGCAACCTCCAGAGATAACAGGATCTCCCGGAACGCCACCTCCAGAGATAACAGGAACACCTGGTACGCCACCTCCAACTACAACAGGACCTCCCGGAACGCCACCTCCAAAGATGACAGGAACTCCTGGAACGCCATCTCCAGAGATAACAGGAACTCCCGGAACGCCACCTCCAGAGATAACAGGAACTCCCGGAACGCCACCTCCAGAGATAACAGGAACTCCCGGAACGCCACCTCCAGAGATAACAGGAACTCCTGGAACACCACCTCCAGAGATAACAGGAACACCCGTTACGCCAAATCCAACTACAACAGGACCTCCCGGAACGCCACCTCCAAAGATGACAGGAACTCCTGGAACGCCACCTCCAGAGATAACAGGAACTCCTGGAACACCACCTCCAGAGATAACAGGAACTCCCGGAACGCCACCTCCAGAGATAACAGGAACACCTGGTACGCCACCTCCAACTACAACAGGAACTCCCGGAACGCCACCTCCAAAGATGACAGGAACTCCTGGAACGCCACCTCCAGAGATAACAGGAACTCCCGGAACGCCACCTCCAGAGATAACAGGAACTCCCGGAACGCCACCTCCAGAGATAACAGGAACTCCCGGAACTCCACCTCCAAAGATGACAGGAACTCCTGGAACGCCACCTCCAGAGATAACAGGAACTCCCGGAACGCCACCTCCAGAGATAACAGGAACTACCGGAACGCCACCTCCAGAGATAACAGGAACACCTGGTACGCCACCTCCAACTACAACAGGACCTCCCGGAACGCCACCTCCAAAGATGACAGGAACTCCTGGAACGCCACCTCCAGAGACAACAGGAACTCCTGGAACCCCACCTCCAGAGATAACAGGAACTCCCGGAACGCCACCTCCAGAGATAACAGGAACACCTGGTACGCCACCTCCAACTACAACAGGACCTCCCGGAACGCCACCTCCAAAGATGACAGGAACTCCTGGAACGCCACCTCCAGAGATAACAGGAACTCCCGGAACGCCACCTCCAGAGATAACAGGAATACCTGGTACGCCACCTCCAACTACAACAGGAACTCTCGGAACTCCACCTCCAAAGATGACAGGAACTCCTGGTTCGCCACCTCCAGAGATAACAGGAACTTCCGGAACGCCACCTCCGGAGATAACAGGAACTACCGGAACGCCACCTCCAGAGATAACAGGAACACCTGGTACGCCACCTCCAACTACAACAGGACCTCCCGGAACGCCACCTCCAAAGATGACAGCAACTCCTGGAACGCCACCTCCAGAGATAACAGGAACTCCCGGAACGCCACCTCCAGAGATAACAGGAACTCCCGGAACTCCACCTCCAAAGATGACAGGAACTCCTGGAACGCCACCTCCAGAGATAACAGGAACTCCCGGAACGCCACCTCCAGAGATAACAGGAACTCCCGGAACGCCACCTCCAGAGATAACAGGATCTCCCGGAACGCCACCTCCAGAGATAACAGGAACACCTGGTACGACACCTCCAACTACAACAGGAACTCCCGGAACGCCACCTCCAAAGATGACAGGAACTCCTGGTTCGCCACCTCCAGAGATAACAGGAACTCCCGGAACGCCACCTCCAGAGATAACAGGAACTCCCGGAACGCAACCTCCAGAGATAACAGGATCTCCCGGAACGCCACCTCCAGAGATAACAGGAACACCTGGTACGCCACCTCCAACTACAACAGGACCTCCCGGAACGCCACCTCCAAAGATGACAGGAACTCCTGGAACGCCACCTCCAGAGATAACAGGAACTCCCGGAACGCCACCTCCAGAGATAACAGGAACTCCCGGAACGCCACCTCCAGAGATAACAGGAACTCCTCGAACACCACCTCCAGAGATAACAGGAACACCTGTTACGCCAAATCCAACTACAACAGGACCTCCCGGAACGCCACCTCCAAAGATGACAGGAACTCCTGGAACGCCACCTCCAGAGATAACAGGAACTCCTGGAACACCACCTCCAGAGATAACAGGAACTCCCGGAACGCCACCTCCAGAGATAACAGGAACACCTGGTACGCCACCTCCAACTACAACAGGACCTCCCGGAACGCCACCTCCAAAGATGACAGGAACTCCTGGAACGCCACCTCCAGAGATAACAGGAACTCCCGGAACGCCACCTCCAGAGATAACAGGAACTCCCGGAACGCCACCTCCAGAGATAACAGGAACTCCCGGAACTCCACCTCCAAAGATGACAGGAACTCCTGGAACGCCACCTCCAGAGATAACAGGAACTCCCGGAACGCCACCTCCAGAGATAACAGGAACTCCCGGAACGCCACCTCCAGAGATAACAGGATCTCCTGGAACGCCACCTCCAGAGATAACAGGAACACCTGGTACGACACCTCCAACTACAACAGGAACTCCCGGAACTCCACCTCCAAAGATGACAGGAACTCCTGGTTCGCCACCTCCAGAGATAACAGGAACTCCCGGAACGCCACCTCCAGAGATAACAGGAACTCCCGGAACGCAACCTCCAGAGATAACAGGATCTCCCGGAACGCCACCTCCAGAGATAACAGGAACACCTGGTACGCCACCTCCAACTACAACAGGAACTCCCGGAACGCCACCTCCAAAGATGACAGGAACTCCTGGAACGCCACCTCCAGAGATAACAGGAACTCCCGGAACGCCACCTCCAGAGATAACAGGAACTCCCGGAACGCCACCTCCAGAGATAACAGGAACTCCCGGAACTCCACCTCCAAAGATGACAGGAACTCCTGGAACGCCACCTCCAGAGATAACAGGAACTCCCGGAACGCCACCTCCAGAGATAACAGGAACTACCGGAACGCCACCTCCAGAGATAACAGGAACACCTGGTACGCCACCTCCAACTACAACAGGACCTCCCGGAACGCCACCTCCAAAGATGACAGGAACTCCTGGAACGCCACCTCCAGAGACAACAGGAACTCCTGGAACCCCACCTCCAGAGATAACAGGAACTCCCGGAACGCCACCTCCAGAGATAACAGGAACACCTGGTACGCCACCTCCAACTACAACAGGACCTCCCGGAACGCCACCTCCAAAGATGACAGGAACTCCTGGAACGCCACCTCCAGAGATAACAGGAACTCCCGGAACGCCACCTCCAGAGATAACAGGAATACCTGGTACGCCACCTCCAACTACAACAGGAACTCTCGGAACTCCACCTCCAAAGATGACAGGAACTCCTGGTTCGCCACCTCCAGAGATAACAGGAACTTCCGGAACGCCACCTCCGGAGATAACAGGAACTACCGGAACGCCACCTCCAGAGATAACAGGAACACCTGGTACGCCACCTCCAACTACAACAGGACCTCCCGGAACGCCACCTCCAAAGATGACAGCAACTCCTGGAACGCCACCTCCAGAGATAACAGGAACTCCCGGAACGCCACCTCCAGAGATAACAGGAACTCCCGGAACTCCACCTCCAAAGATGACAGGAACTCCTGGAACGCCACCTCCAGAGATAACAGGAACTCCCGGAACGCCACCTCCAGAGATAACAGGAACTCCCGGAACGCCACCTCCAGAGATAACAGGATCTCCCGGAACGCCACCTCCAGAGATAACAGGAACACCTGGTACGACACCTCCAACTACAACAGGAACTCCCGGAACGCCACCTCCAAAGATGACAGGAACTCCTGGTTCGCCACCTCCAGAGATAACAGGAACTCCCGGAACGCCACCTCCAGAGATAACAGGAACTCCCGGAACGCAACCTCCAGAGATAACAGGATCTCCCGGAACGCCACCTCCAGAGATAACAGGAACACCTGGTACGCCACCTCCAACTACAACAGGACCTCCCGGAACGCCACCTCCAAAGATGACAGGAACTCCTGGAACGCCACCTCCAGAGATAACAGGAACTCCCGGAACGCCACCTCCAGAGATAACAGGAACTCCCGGAACGCCACCTCCAGAGATAACAGGAACTCCTCGAACACCACCTCCAGAGATAACAGGAACACCTGTTACGCCAAATCCAACTACAACAGGACCTCCCGGAACGCCACCTCCAAAGATGACAGGAACTCCTGGAACGCCACCTCCAGAGATAACAGGAACTCCTGGAACACCACCTCCAGAGATAACAGGAACTCCCGGAACGCCACCTCCAGAGATAACAGGAACACCTGGTACGCCACCTCCAACTACAACAGGACCTCCCGGAACGCCACCTCCAAAGATGACAGGAACTCCTGGAACGCCACCTCCAGAGATAACAGGAACTCCCGGAACGCCACCTCCAGAGATAACAGGAACTCCCGGAACGCCACCTCCAGAGATAACAGGAACTCCCGGAACTCCACCTCCAAAGATGACAGGAACTCCTGGAACGCCACCTCCAGAGATAACAGGAACTCCCGGAACGCCACCTCCAGAGATAACAGGAACTCCCGGAACGCCACCTCCAGAGATAACAGGATCTCCTGGAACGCCACCTCCAGAGATAACAGGAACACCTGGTACGACACCTCCAACTACAACAGGAACTCCCGGAACTCCACCTCCAAAGATGACAGGAACTCCTGGTTCGCCACCTCCAGAGATAACAGGAACTCCCGGAACGCCACCTCCAGAGATAACAGGAACTCCCGGAACGCAACCTCCAGAGATAACAGGATCTCCCGGAACGCCACCTCCAGAGATAACAGGAACACCTGGTACGCCACCTCCAACTACAACAGGACCTCCTGGAACGCCACCTCCAAAGATGACAGGAACTGCTGGAACGCCACTTCCAGAGATAACAGGAACTCCCGTAACGCCACCTCCAGAGATAACAGGAACTCCCGGAACGCCACCTCCAGAGATAACAGGAACTCCCGGAACGCCACCTCCAGAGATAACAGGAACACCTGGTACGCCACCTCCAACTACAACAGGACCTCCCGGAACGCCACCTCCAAAGATGACAGGAACTCCTGGAACGCCACTTCCAGAGATAACAGGAACTCCTGGAACACCACCTCCAGAGATAACAGGAACTACCGGAACGCCACCTCCAGAGATAACAGGAACACCTGGTACGCCACCTCCAACTACAACAGGACCTCCCGGAACGCCACCTCCAAAGATGACAGGAACTCCTGGAACGCCACCTCCAGAGACAACAGGAACTCCTGGAACCCCACCTCCAGAGATAACAGGAACTCCCGGAACGCCACCTCCAGAGATAACAGGAACACCTGGTACGCCACCTCCAACTACAACAGGACCTCCCGGAACGCCACCTCCAAAGATGACAGGAACTCCTGGAACGCCACTTCCAGAGATAACAGGAACTCCTGGAACACCACCTCCAGAGATAACAGGAACTACCGGAACGCCACCTCCAGAGATAACAGGAACACCTGGTACGCCACCTCCAACTACAACAGGACCTCCCGGAACGCCACCTCCAAAGATGACAGGAACTCCTGGAACGCCACCTCCAGAGACAACAGGAACTCCTGGAACCCCACCTCCAGAGATAACAGGAACTCCCGGAACGCCACCTCCAGAGATAACAGGAACACCTGGTACGCCACCTCCAACTACAACAGGACCTCCCGGAACGCCACCTCCAAAGATGACAGGAACTCCTGGAACGCCACCTCCAGAGATAACAGGAACTCCCGGAACGCCACCTCCAGAGATAACAGGAATACCTGGTACGCCACCTCCAACTACAACAGGAACTCTCGGAACTCCACCTCCAAAGATGACAGGAACTCCTGGTTCGCCACCTCCAGAGATAACAGGAACTCCCGGAACGCCATCTCCGGAGATAACAGGAACTACCGGAACGCCACCTCCAGAGATAACAGGAACACCTGGTACGCCACCTCCAACTACAACAGGACCTCCCGGAACGCCACCTCCAAAGATGACAGCAACTCCTGGAACGCCACCTCCAGAGATAACAGGAACTCCCGGAACGCCACCTCCAGAGATAACAGGAACTCCCGGAACGCCACCTCCAGAGATAACAGGAACTCCCGGAACTCCACCTCCAAAGATGACAGGAACTCCTGGAACGCCACCTCCAGAGATAACAGGAACTCCTGGAACGCCACCTCCAGAGATAACAGGAACTCCCGGAACGCCACCTCCAGAGATAACAGGATCTCCCGGAACGCCGTCTCCAGAGATAACAGGAACACCTGGTACGACACCTCCAACTACAACAGGAACTCCCGGAACTCCACCTCCAAAGATGACAGGAACACCTGGTTCGCCACCTCCAGAGATAACAGGAACTCCCGGAACGCCACCTCCAGAGATAACAGGAACACCTGGTACGCCACCTCCAACTACAACAGGAACTCCCGGAACTCCACCTCCAAAGATGACAGGAACTCCTGGTTCGCCACCTCCAAAGATAACAGGAACTCCTGGAACGGCACCTCCAGAGATAACAGGAACTCCCGGAACGCCACCTCCAGAGATAACAGGAACACCTGGAACACCACCTCCAACGACAACAGGAACACCCGGAGCACCAACGACAACGACGTTAGTAGCACCCGGAACACCAACAACAACGACAACACGTATGTGTGAATCCAAGTATTCAAATTTATGTACGAATTTATGCAAGCACCTAAGTACGCATATGGATAATACATTGGCGCACGCATCTATTCGGGCATGTTTATAGGTATAGGTATGCTCATCTGCAGCAGGAGGAAGTACGATCACGTCACGCCGCTCCTGCGCGACATTCTGCACTGGCTGTCTCGTCCATTCCGTATCGAGTTCAAGCTCTGTCTGCTTGTCTACAAATCAGTTCATGGGGCAGCGCCAGAGTATCTGCATGACTTCTGC
This sequence comes from Allolobophora icterica, assembly GCA_963556255.1. Taxonomy (NCBI): domain Eukaryota; kingdom Metazoa; phylum Annelida; class Clitellata; order Crassiclitellata; family Lumbricidae; genus Allolobophora; species Allolobophora icterica. The sequence goes on along the minus strand of OY744603.1, from coordinate 11,885,637 downwards.
ACCGAGACTCATTCCTCCGAGTCCGGTCTACGACGTAGATCGCTAGACAAGACCGATCTTCGAGTACGGAGGATGAGGACGCGCTTCGGCGATCGCGCTTTCTCGGTTGCTGGTCCCAGATGCTGGAACAGTCTTCCGCCCGTCATCAGACTGGCCGACTCAGTGGACTCATTCAAATCGCAGCTTAAACCGTACTTATTTGCTAGGGCTTATCCCGCCTCCTAGGAGTTGTAAGCGCCCTTGTAGCGGCATGGCCTCGTTACGGCGCCGTATAAATTGTCGTTATTATTATCATTATTATTATTATTATTATTATTATTATTATTATTATTATTATTATTATTATTATTATTATTATTATTATTATTATTATTATTATTATCTTTATGTATTGATTTACGCAATCAAAATTGGACGTGAATGTATTTTTGCAAGAAGTTCAGCTAATTTATTTACACGCGTATTTACTGAAATATGTATGTATGCCGGATTGTATGTACGTTTTTACGTATGCAAATCCGTAGGCCCTGTAGACCTTACATGCCTTTATGTACATTTCTATTTCATACATGTGAATGAATTCGTACGTAGGGATGTGTTTTTATGTATGTATGAATGTTAATTTGTGAGTATAAATAATATAAGACTTGCACGAACAAAAATCACGCGAAGTCCACATTTGCATGTAACTCTCCTCTCATTGGCCGTTTCAAGCTAATGAATATTAATGATCAAAGTCGATAGTGTTTACAAAATGAACGATCTAACGGACGATCTTTTTAAACTTAATTAAAACATAATTTAATTAAATTATACAGTAAAGGACTGCTCTTTCAAAGTAGAGGATTCTAAAGGGGTTAAACTAATTTACGTATTTTGAGAAAATGCTGAAAGGTTTAAACGGACCAGAATTATAACGAAGTCACGAACTGGCGCCGATAAATAATATCGCCTATACAAGTAGCAAGTAGGGTTAAAACTGGCCAGAAATTTAAGAAGTGACGAATTTAACACAGCGCCGATAAACAATATCGGTAGTTGTGCTTTTCGCCATAATTATGGTGTTATACATACGGTAAGGATATTAATTCACTGGACAAAAAAACGAAAATAAATTTAAAAATTATGTCCTAACCGTCTTAGGACGGGGAAACATCTAGTATATGTATTGTAGTATGTCTGCATGCATAAATACATGCACTCTGTATTTGGGTTCGGACGCAAGCCTTTGCACAGGCGTGTATTATGTATGTATAAATGTAGCCAATGTGTGTATGCATGCATGTACTTATGTATGTGTGCATGTTTAAATGCATGCATGAATATTTTTTATGTTTGCGTGTATGTGTATGTCTTTCTGCATGTATGTATGCATAACGTTACATGTGTTCGTCTCGATGTATACGCAATAGAATCTGAGACATGGCTTTACATTGCGTTTCGTTAACGCATCCTATTCGCGAACGAGTCTCTCATAAACATGAAGTTTTGCATGGACGGATTTGCAGCAAATAAAGCGTAGCGATGATTTTCGACCTTATTTTAAAATTGGTCGCAGCTATCAGAAGCAGAACCTACGGATGTAGGCATAGTTGGTCGCCATTAATAAACACTTGGAGCTATCTCATGATAATAATCACTGCTTGCATATCATTTCGATTAATTTTCGAGCTTGTTTATGTTATTTACAGTTACAACAACAGTAATGCCTCCAGGTAGGTTATTTATTTATTTATTTATTTATTACGGACGTAAGATGGAGCCCGTAACCAGTGCAACATAGATTGCATAGACGCTATTAACTAACAGTGGCGTTTGAGCACTGCGATGTCTCTAATAGATAGAGTAGAAGTAAAGTATTTGATAAGATGCTCGACGTATGTACGTCTGTACGAGAGATAACAAGTTGTTACGCGCTATAAAAATCCCTCTTCTGAGACTCAGAAGGCACGAGATTGCATAGTGATTTTCTAAGGACATGAGGGTACGTTTTTGTATTTCATTACGACAATCAAGTGGTGATTGCTGGTCATTCCCTTGTGTCACTTCGGACAGGCCAGGCCCTAGGGCAAGGCGAACGAGGCAGACGCCTTGGGCCTCGCGTTTTCAAGGGCCCCGCACTGCTGTCTACGATTTTGTTAAGTCTGATGAAATTGATTAAATATCTTTTTGGTACGACATAATAATTATTATTGTTCCAGTTTAATTATATCAGCAAAGAATTAAAAAAACATCTCAGTCGATCTAGCAACTGCCATTAACAGCATGGAACACACTTGCAAATGGCCAAAATCTTACAGATAGGGCGGTCTTGAAACGGCAGTACCAACTGAAAAGGAAATCGCCACAGACTTAGAAGTAGAATCAGTTTTATAAAAGGGCAAAAGAAAAAAACTCGTTTCGTATGAAGCTGGCGATGGAAAATGTTCAGATGCACAAGAAAAGTTTGGCATAAATTACTTCAACCAGAAAACCAGATTGTTACTATGGCAATCATGTAAATGGACAGCCGTTTGACTGTTCATGTGACTGTATACCTTCTGGAGAGAGAAGCTTTTCGAAGCTAAAACTTATCAAAACCTACGTGCGATCATCGATCCTTCAAGAACAGCTTACTAACTGTTCACTAACCCATTTAATTTCGATTATGCATTATTCGAATACATAATTATTGCCAATACCGTATTGGCAGAAAATCAACCCTGCCAGGCCATTTTTACATGTGACCCCGCTCATCGCTCGCTGCCTTTGGCCCCGTACATCCTAGGGCCGGGCCGGACTTCGGACGCAACTTCAGATATCATTCTGGTCAGATAAACATTGTTTTAAGGGGTCTCTCTTACTGACTATTGATTTGACTGCGGCATTTTGTGGTTGCGCCATAGGCTGATGCCTTGTGCATTAAACACCGACGCTATAGGCCCTGAAACGTGTTATGGATTGCTAAGTGTTATTGTCACACCAAAGAGCTCACAGTCACCATCAAACCGAAGTTTGCGTTGGATTGTCCTAAATCGTAAAGCATGCGGATCAGCGACTTGAATATTACGGTCTCCTGTCGCGATCAATTGGCTATCATAGGTAGGCCTAATAAAGTTCTGGAAGGTGACTATAGGCTTTTGGATAACGTTGAAGATGGCGGTCGAGATCATGACCTTTAGTCGACAGCGACGATGATTGACCTGTACTGTGGCAAAGAGCAAAAGGAGTTAAGGTCTTCACATCGTCGTAGCAAAATTGCCCCAGTGTATTTGGACTGCTATGCCTAGAGGCCTGTTCATGCCGCCTTAGAATCCAGCTTAGTGAAAAGTTAACTAATAATTTTAGCCTTAGAAATTCTTCATAAAAGTAAATATAAATGGACGTAATAAATTTTCGCGAAAATGACCAGAGTTAGAGACATATTGTCGTAAAAGTCGCCCAATCTAGTGAAAAATGAAACATAGGCCCTATAGCTATCGTATGTGCAAACACGCCTACTGGCGCCACCTATCAGCCATGAGTGTAAATGTCAACATGATACGAGTAAAACATGTCATACAACACAAGTTACACCCTAATACTTTTGAAGCTTTCAGAATGACGGTTCAAAATTTTAGCGTCTCATTAAACTTGTTCAGAACTTCGAAGCAGACAAGAAAGGTCGAGAAATCAAAAAAAGAAAATGGACCAGAAAGGCATGCCAACAGAGAATGAACCAAGAATAATTCCTAGCATTTCGGGTCGAATTAGGATGGCCAAAATTGGAAACTTTGGTGACTTTATCCTTGGAACATGGGAAATATTTTCTCTAACATTGTTATAGTCTTTCCAACGCACACCACTGTGGTTCAAATGTTTTGTTTAATTCTGCAGGAGCCAGGATCTAAGATGCTCTTGTTTTTGTTATAGAGTACTGTTACCTCACGTATTTCGACGTGCACAGTGATGGAGGATCCAAACGTGATGTCATGTCTGGAGCGGAACCAGACAAAACACCATTTTTAGAGAAAGATGGTGTAATAGGACTCTCGGTTGGAGATAAACGTTTAAATATCGGAGACAAAGTGGACATCGGCGCGACGCTTTACATCGACGAGTGCAGAGTTTGGTAAGAGACCTATTAACTTTGGTGGTAATTAATATGAGAAAACGAATGTACACTGTTACACAGTTAAGCTTTGAATGGCGCTTTAGAAATTCCGATTTGAAATGGTATTGTGCGTAACAAAGTTTCAGTAAGTAAGTGTTGCTAAATTGTCGGCGGGTATCATTTAAGCCTCGCCATCGTAAACATTGTTTCTCTGTGGACGGTTGATATATTTAATGTATATATTTAATATATATGTATATAATTGTACAAGAATTTGAAAGCTACCTGTGTATTTGTATTTCGCCACGCATTTGACTTGAGGATGTAGAGAGCAAAAGAGCTAGAATTAGATAGAGCGACCATAAGAGAGAGAAAGTGAGATAGGAGAGGGTTTGATTGTAAGTTGCCCAGCAGGTAATGGCTTCCGTGCATGGAATGGACATTCCTGAATCCTGGAGAGGACCTCTGGTTTCGGAAGATACTCGAAGAACTCAGTTTAATGAAGTCAAAAGAAACTTCTTACTGCTTGTCTTGGACGGTCATCGCCAATGAAAATTGGCACTATCATACTTTTAAATGAACTGCGATCATGGATTTCCTATTTCTAAGTAATTATAGAACCATTCTGTTTCTGATAGAAAGTTTTTTTTAAATTTTAAATTAGCCTAATCAAGTTGCAAGGCAGAAAGTAATGAGCTAAGCTATACAGTTAGGTGAAAAGAAAGAGAAGCTGGGAAACAGTGACGTTCAGCTGTAAGTCGTCTTAGTTTGAGGTCGACGTGTAGATCGAAATCCACTTCAAACGTTTGATCATCAAACTGATGGTGACGAAAGCGATAGTCTACGTTGACGAGATCTTTACTTAATGTCCCGGTATCATATTTAATTATCGATGATGTTCATCAACGCTGTTTTCTTTAGCGTATTCTCAAAATTTACCGATTTCAACTGTCGTCTTATAACCAAAAATATTGCATTGCAGTACCTGCCTGGAAACCAGAATGATCAGCTGTCACGTTAGTATCGCTTTGAAAGTCTTTTTGCGCACATCAGTCATTTTAACTTATTTGCAGCAGAGACTCTAGGATTAGCGGAGTCCTAACCGTTATCATAATTACATATTTATATTGCGCTCCTTCAAAATTAACTTATCAAAGGCACTACCGATTTAAGGACGAAAACCAGGATAAAAGAAAATGTCTTTTAGCGCTTACAGCGCAATGGTAAAGATAGAAGAAGGAGCTTATGTAGTAAGATAATAGATAACCTATTTCGTCAAGTTGGAGCAACTACGGCGAAGCACCCGGGGCTCACTGTGGAGTTTTGGTTGGGGAAGAAACAGGTCACGCTATAAGCGATTGGCGAATATAATTTATCGGTTTATTAATTAACACCATTACTTGATTAATTAGCACCAGAGGTAACAATTACCTATTATAGTTACGTACAATTGTTGACGTTGGTGTTTTCAGTGGAGGTTTGATATTTACACGTAAACGTATTTATACGTTGCCTTTTTTCTTTATCAGTGACACCATTTGTATATCTAACTTTCATTGTTTCTGTAAAAGTTCTCGAATAATGGTCTTTTAGGCGCAATCCTTGTTATAAGTTCTACATTGTCAGTAAAATACATACGTTGTACGATAATTTAATATCTGAATGTAATTCCGCTTTAAGAAGTTATTATAAGAGTCTATGCCTCGTCTGAACTGTTACAGGACATTGAAGGCGGGTGGACAAATCCCGACGACAAGTGTATGCGCTACTCCTGCTTTGGAGGCAAGACTCAGAATGAAGGAAGTTCCGCTCACTGGTGTGACTGCCCAGTGGTAAAGAGACGATTAATCCATTTTGATTCCAGTTTAGATTTCATCCACCTGTGAGCTTAGTGTTCCCAAAACATGAACCTGTATTTAAGCGCCAGTGTAAAATAAAAGGGCTAACACGCATAATTATATCCACACATGCACCTGTACTACTTATACAAAACACATGAATACACACACGTGGACCTAATTGCATGTATGCATACCTACAAACAATCATACATCCTAAGTATATGTACTTACGTAATTATATCTAGACATATACATACAATCGTCTAGAACTCTCCATAATATATGTGCATCGGTCATACGATTTTCCATAATCGGCGGAAGTAGTCGCCGGAGATCAGAATTTTCCCCAAAATTGCTGGAAATAACGTTTGATCGATCTCTCTACGACCTTTGTGTGGCATATTTATATTTTCTTTGTATGGACAACATGAATCGTGTTGGACAGTTTTGCTTCAGCTGTCTTTGGTTAGCTGAGCTAATTCTTGAGCATCGGAGCAGAACTTTTCCACGGAGAAATACCATAATGGGCCGCTAAATAAATACATGATAAATGCACCTTGTTAACATTGAAATATAACGGTGTTCAAGAATGCAATGAACAGGAACATATAACACTCCTATGTAATTTCTCATTATCATTCTTCTATTGAATGTGTATATGTTATTTCAAGGGTATGGTCAATGTTGAACTACCGTATCCGGAATGCTGCACGTGTATGCCTAATGGTAAGAGAAGTGAATACTTCTACTGTATGATACATAAAACCTCTGAAGGGCATCACTTACATCTGTAGGAAATACCGTGATCCAAAATGAAAGATTCGGGAAGAACTATACATCCTAACTAACAGTTAGCATTCTGGGATGATTTAATCTAATTTAAGGACTTCTCTCATAATATTTAGAAATTACAATTTTATTGAATTATCAATATTTTTGTAATTTTTACGATAGTTATCGTAATCCCAAATTAATATAGCGGTTCTTGATAAAAAAAAAGATTGAAAGGTTCTCCGGATCTGACAATACGAAACTACGATCAGATAGAATGTTTTTCAACCGCTTACGGATATGAGGCAAAGAAAATCCCTAGATAAAAAGTCGCAGTTTGCAGGGCAGCTTATTCTAGAAGGTTCAGTGAGAACAGCAAATTTTCAGGCTGGGCAACGGAAGTTAAAGTCGGTGGGACATCAAAGGCCACCGCGCGAAGCATAGCGTAGAAATGTCCTGCCAAGGATACAAGAAACGGGCGTGCAAAGATGACTAATATAAAAAGGAACACAGTCTGGCCAGAATTTACGCATAATGATTATTATGTATTACGCATAACTTGGGAATAGGTCAGTAACTGGCAGTGATGTAGTACTCGAGTCAGGCCAAGGACTCGAGTCCGACTGTGGTCCGATTTTCTGCGGACTTGGTCTCGGACACTCGAAGTCCCTAGAACCGAATTTGACACGGTGACTCGGTTTCTGAGTCACAATTATTGCAATTACGACGACTAACACGACGACGACGATGACGATGGTTTCGATGATGATGTAACTTATACTCCATCAACAACTGTGATTACAGTAACAGCCGGAACACCACCTCCAACGGAAACAACAGGACCACCCGGAACACCACCTCCAACGATAACAGGAACACCCGGAACACCACCTCCAACGACAACCGGAACACCACCTCCAACTACAACCGGAACACCCGGAACACCACCTCCAACGACATCCGGAACACCCGGAACACCACCTCCAACGACAACCGGGACACCCGGAACACCACCTCCAATGAAAACACCACCTTCGTTAACACTTACGCCGACAAGTAACTTCGTTATATTATATAAAATTATTTAGCCATTTTTCTTATCAAAGCTAGGACTGATGGCCCTCCTTTTTAATACAACTAATTGCTATGTTTCTTCAGAATTTGCTGACGAGTGCTTAGTTTTCAAATAGCGCTTTTTTATGTACTAAATATGAGCCATAGCTATATGTACATGCATATGTGCATGTGAACGGGGCACGTCTTTCCCATCGAATTGTGTAATTATTAAATTACGAGAAAGATTGGAAGGCGCAAGTGGGGTGATTGCGTGACAACGGGCTCTGCTGAATCAATTAAAAAATCTAAACTTAAGACTAAAAATCTCTTCAAAAACTAGGTGCCAGTATGCGATGGATTTAAAGCGCTAGCACAAAGTGAAATTTCAATTAAGGCAATTCTGTCGATCCTTGTTGGAGATGTAGATGTAATTAATAGGGCCAGCGACCAGATTCCTATAAAATAAGCTGAATTTTAATTATTACAACGTAATAAGATGACCAGTTATAATTCGCTGAATTTTAATAATTGTGGCATTCATTTTGACCAGCTATATAAATTTCTGAAGCAAATTCGGCCTAGATTACACTCTCGTGTGTAGGTAGTCCGCTAAGAAACAAACAGCCAGTGTAGGTTGTTGAACAGCGGATCGGATGGTACCCTGCCATAGATTAGACGTGGAGCAGAGTTAAGCACCGACTGTAACCGCTCTAGCTGACAAATCGACGGCCCCATCAGTAGGCTTCTAGAGAGTGTAATCTAGGCCGAATTTGCTTCAGAAATTTATTAACATATGACATTCTATTCTGTTATTCTGAGCATTAAAAGCAAAGCTAGCAATCTGGTATTTAATACGCCATTCAATAGAAAGCCAGTGATGTTCACAAATGCGATGAAAAAAAAGGAGTTTTGAAGTAGTCTACTGGCAGATTTTTTAGAATAATAGAGGATATACTTATAACACTCATAATTATCAGCAACCCCTTCAGTTATTGGCTCGCCTCTTGTGTCATTTTGGTGGATTCCTCGTCTTAATTCAGAACTTCAGGAGTAATTTCTTACATGTATGGACGGTTGCTATTGCCTAGTTCGCGTTTTGGAATTATTCTCTGTGTCCATGGATTCCGCATAGGGTTGCCAGGTGTCCGGTAATGAACCGGACAGTCCGGTATTTAGACAATTTGTCCGGTCAGAAATTTCAGACATTACCGGACATGGCGGTGTCCGGTAATTTTCGGTAAATTATTATTGTTAACAATAAGTGTTGGAATACATCATTCTCGAAGGACCTCGACATCATAAAATTTAGGGTGTCCAGGTCCTCCGAGAATGATGAATGTAACATCTATCGTAAGTTCGTAACAATTACATTTATTATTAAATTTTATTTGAAATTTACGATGACAAAATTAAGAACTGTACGCAAGCGTTCGTTTATTATGATTTACGAGTTAACTCATCATAATTGTAATTGTAATTGTAACCGGACATTTATATATCGCGATTCAGATCAGCGGCGCTCTCGACCCACATCAGTGCCAGCACCGGCAAAAAGAAAAGTTTTAATGCGTCCACGGAATTGAAGGGGAGAGAGTACAAGAAGCTCTTAGCAGACTGACTGCATGGGGAAGACTGTCCCAGGCTGAAGGACCCACACAAGCAAAGCTCCTGGATTGGGCCGTGGAACAACCATAAGGCCACTGGCCAAGTATCGTAAGGAGGTCCTGTCACGCAAGGAAAAACCAGGGTGCAGAAATTCAGTAGGTAAGACGCCCAGTGAGGCAGTTGCGCCTGAAGGTGAGGGTTTTGAACTGAATTTTCTGTTGAGCAGAGAGCCAGTGGAGCGAGTCACGAATAAAGGCAGAACCGCAGAGATGTGGCAAACTTAGGAATATCACCTCTAAGCCTAGCAACAGCATTAAGACTAGACTAAGTTTGTGCATATTGGAGAAGGAAAGGCCAATGTATACAGCATTACCAAAGTCATCCCGAGTGCAGATCAAAGCGTGGACCAGTGTGGTGATAGCATGATCCGAAGGACACTTGCGGATCGATCGAAGCTGGCGTAGATGAAAAAGCAAGATCGGGATATAAGGTTAACTTGATCAATGAAGGAAAGGCTAGGATCAAGGACAATCCAAAGTCAGGAACAGAGGAGGAGAACTGAATGAAGGGAACATGAGATAAAGAGATTCAAAATCAATCTTGCTGTGTACAGTGTAAATTGTCTAAGTGAGGTCATGCGTCGATTTCGCCGATAGACGGTATGGTTAACATAATGGTTATTTATTATGTCCGAAATCCAAAAGAGAACATTTCAACATTTTTCTACATATTTTAAGTTTCGCCTTTTTTAAAGTTACCGTCTTATTATTACTTTTTCCAATACTACAAATCACTGTAGCATATTTGTATAAATCAGACTGTTTTTAATGCTCATTTTAGAAGTAACTTTTCAATTGTTAGTGCTGTTTCGTTATCTTGTCAGCTTCAGGGGGCTTCGCCCCTCTGACCCTCTGAGGGCCTGACCAAAGGCTTTCCCAATGCCTCTGAACCGATCTGGGGACATCGCCCCCAGACCCTCATGACGCGCTCGCCATAGTCCGGTAATTTCCTCAAGACTACCTGGCAACCCTAATTCCGCACGCCTTGACGATTTTTCTTCCCATGAGGAATAGCGGCTTCCTGATGTGAGGTCAAGTCTCGGATCTGCGTATCTGTACCACGTTGTATTCAGCTGTATATTTGTCGTCTCTGCGGAAGATGGGTCACGCAAGTCTGTGATGTGACCTCGACCGTCGGTCACGAGTGGCCCTTCGACCTACCGACCGGCGACGTTTGACAGTCCGTGGCAACTTTAAAATTCATAGGACGCACCGGGTTTAGAACCCGGGAATGAAGTCAAAAGACTAACGTCCTGTTAGTATGCCACTGCTTCTAAATGACGATGTCGCTTCTAAATTTAATAGTAAAATGGTAAGAAAATACTTAGTATATTGGCCTGTTTGACGAAACAGTTTGCTACATTATTTATCCGTTTGTTGTGTTTTTTTTCAGTTTCGACAACGACCGTCATGCATAACTGTATGTTTTATCTTTGCTACAAGCTTTACTTACAATAAGACCAGCAAATTTGGTATTGCTTCTAGAGTTAGCGTCAATCAGTATGGATCTGGTAGTATTTAGACATTCGTTAATAGTTCAAGAAACGTTTCAAGCTATACAAATTCGACAGAGAACACACAAAGGAATACTCCTGCAAAGGAAATCATCATTCGTCCAAACTTTTACCCATTAATTGTTGAATATATCAGTTTCTATGACTGTCTGTCAGTTTCAATGAGAACTGTATATACAGTTAAATTTGTTAAACTTTCTATGACATTGCATCATATGTAACTGACCTTATTGTATTGTCTATTGTATTGTACTGTGTTGTATTCGGATATTTATAAAGCGCTTCTAGCGGGAGAGCCATTCAGAAGCGCTGCCAGTGTGAGGGACCCCGAGAGAAAAGCCACTTTTAAGAAAGGCAAAAGAGGAAGAGACGTTACCTGAGAGAATAGAAGAACGAACGAACGGAGGAAGCTCATTCCAAAGAGCAGGGTCAATGGAAGCAAACGACTTAGATTGAGCCAGTGAATCCTGACACGGAGAACGAGGAGATCCAAACGGTCAAAGTAACGAAGAGGACGGAGAGAAGCAGCAGAGTGAGGGCGATGAATTAAGTCATATAAATATTTCGGAGCTAAACCAAGTTGAGTCTTAGAGATAACGATTAGGACCTTGAATTGGATGCGGGCAGAAAGCGTGAGCCATTGAGTTCTTCTGCCATAAAGGTGGCGATATGAGAGAATCGAGGAAGACGGGCAATTAGTCTAGCGGCAGCATTGAGACCGGACTGAAGAGGAGTAAGACGGACCTTGGGAAGACCAATGAGGAGGGAATTGTAGTGGTCAAGTCTAGAGCAGACAAATGCATAGACAATCGAAGTGAAATTTGGAGATGAGCCTTAAGTGAAAGTAGGAAGCGCGGGTGAGTTTGGAAATGTGTTCAGTAAAGGTGAGAGAATCGTCAAGGGTCACTCCTAGATCGCGAACGCTAGACGCGTATGCTTAATATTAGGGAAAGAGGATGTCAGTGACTTGTAATGGTAAATTTAGGGTTTATGATTGCGCTTTCCTGACATTATGCTCTATATTTCCTGATTCTATTCAATCTATGTTGCACTGGGTTTGCATTGCTTGGTTGTAAAGTTTTAAATTACTCATTCAATTAGTCTTGCGTGTCGATAATTGAATACTTCAATTTTGCGCACGATCTTTGCCCCCGCTTTCTTAACTAAGTCAGCCAGAATGCATGTTAACAAAGAAATTTGGACTACATGGTTTATATTTTCAACCATTATTTGTGATGTAACGTAAGTGTATTCCATATCTAATTTCAGGTTACTGCCCCATGGAATCGTACATACCACGTGGTGTATCGGCTTGGACAGAAGTGGATGGTATACCTGGTTTGACAGGAAACGACATAATTGTCCACCCAGAAACCATACTGGATCCATACGCAAAAGTTCAGATAGGCGACTGTCAGGAATGGTAATTACATTATTCATTTCTTGTTGAAACCTTGTGTATTATAAAATGATTGAAAGCAAAGAAATAGAAAACACATCTTAATCTAATCCAATCTGTTCTAATCTGATGTAATATAAATCTAATCTAATCTAGTGAATTTTTAAAATCAAAATCAACGATGAATCAGTCATCGGTCGCGTTGGTTGAAATCGCAGTAAATACTATGGTAATAATTAGAAGAATCTTAGGTAATGGAAATCAGAAGCCTGGTCATTCCAAAGCTTCGGATAACTGTATAGAAGGTCAAAGACGGCCGTACTGGCCGATTAAGAGTCGTTGAAAGAGTGCAAGATTAGTTAGGGGCCATCCATATATTACGTACGCAAAAATCCGGGGAAATTTGACCCCATCCCCCCTGTTCGCAAGCGTACTTTCTTCCACACCCCCCTCGTGTACGTACACTTGACGCACCCCCCCCCCCCGAAGACCAGCTGCAGAAAGCGTCTCGAAAGTCTGCACTTTAGGCCAGATTGAAGGATGAGTGAGGGCCAATAAGGACAAATTACAGGTGTCTCGTTCACAGCACAGAATAACTGCACATGGCTTTTATATAATGTAATAAAATGCCATCTATAGGACAATACAGAGTTATAAATAGGCTAATGTGGACCTCATAATTAGAAATTTATTTTGCGTACGTACACTTTTGTCCCCCCCCCCGTTCGCACCCGTACGCAAAATCGCCAAAATCCGACCCCCCTCCCCCCTCAGTGCGTACGTAATATGTGGACGGCCCCTTAGTTTGAATATTGAGCGATGCGCTGAGATAGGTTCACTGATGTAATGCGTTTCTTAAATGCTTTGTTTTACGTTAAAAATGTGTTTTTTCGTCATTGACAATTCTTTTTTTCAGCGTATGCCAAACAAACGGAGCACTGAACTGTTACGTGAGTATAAATCAAACACAGGTTGCAATTTTTAAATGGAAACGTTTGAATAAACTACGGAAGGCCGAAAGTTTGTGTTAAAACACTGATCCAAATGAGAGGTAGTTTTCTAAAACACTGAGGGGTTTTGCACCCTCCAACAATAATCGATTCTCGTTGTTGATTCGGAAACGTCTAGTCTAAATCAGGTGTCACCGTTAGTATTATCACCAACCTATATTTATGGGACGCGTACGCTTGAGAAGTAATGTTTTGCTGTGGTCGACCCACGAAAGGAACATTAGAGAAAAAATTCTTTAGCACAAGAGTTGTAGATTTGTGGAATGGTTTCGATGAGAGCACAGCAGCTTACCCCGTGGTCGGTCGAGTCGAGTGCTACGATCGACTTGGCTCAGCTGAAGATCGACTCGATCAACTTTGTCGACCTCTCATCGACTCGATCGACTTTTCCAATGAACGATCGACTTGGTCGATTTTTGTCGACCTTGATTGTATTCTCTTGGCCAAGGTTTGGCCAAGAGAATACTGCTGCATTCTTATATTCCAGCACCTAACTTACTTATGAATTTCAATTGCACATGCTTCCTCAAACTGTGAAACTGTAATTGAACTGGTAAGTAAATTTCAGGCATCATAATGATATCGTGTGTGGTTGACTGGAGCTAATCTCTAAAAATTCATACCATACACTCCAGACAAGACAACTGCATACAGGACAATATCAACAGCACACCTCGTGTCAAAAGACACGTGATTTTAGGCCATGTTGTATTCATGTAGGACCTGGTAGTAAGCCACGCTGTCACTGTCGACTCGATCAGCTATTGGCCACAATGGAATCTCCTGTAGCACGGTACAGAAATTAGTACCAGGTCAACAAATAAGACGGCAGTAGCGGACGTGCCGTGTATATAGTTTTTCAGTTAGTTCAAGAAACTTTAAACTGCTTAAGAGTACTGAAGTTAGTTACTAAAGTAGTATGTAGTGCATAGGTTAAAGTAAGTAAAGTATTTCGTTGTCGGGTCAAGTCGAGGAAACAACGATCAACTCGACTTGTCAAAATATTGGATCGACTCATGCTGGCCGACTAAGTCGCAGATTTTTCGACCAACTTGGCCGGGTTTCGACCAACTTTATCGACTGATTCGATCGATCACGGGGTATAGAGAGTACTGTTTCAGTGGACACACGAGAACAAGCTAGGGCCGATAAGCTATTAAGCATTCCTTGGAGCCCTGCGCGTTCTAACACATTAACACATCGCGCGTCTTATGAATCACTCTGTTATGTGATGTTCTGCTGTGTTATGCATGTACATAATCTATGTACATGCATGCAACGAACAAAAAGTTAAATAAAGCATAGGTCTGTTTGGTTGTAGAATACAATGAGCAGCTGGACAGATGCTGTTGACGCATGTATCCGCTACATTTGCTCAGAAGGTTCTCTGCTGACGGTCAACATATCTAGCAGTTGCACGTGTCCTGCGGTAAGCGAATGTCCCATTTGTTCGCTATAAACTGTCTATATGTTACAGTTAGCAGTCTTGTTGTCCTCGAGACCAAGGTCTTGGTCTCGAGTGCACTCGAGTTCGTTTTTAAAAGTCTTGGTCTTGGTCTTGGTCTTGAGGTTCAAGGTCTTGGTCTTGGTCTTGGTCTTGAGGTTCAAGGTCTTGGTCTTGGTCTTGGTCTTGAGGTTCAAAGTCTTGGTCTTGGTCTCGCAAGACCAAGACCAAGACCGGCTGATAATATGAACAGTCATTTAACAGAACTCAAGAATTCTGTATCAAGCATGCTTGCATCATACGACCAATATCTATGGATGGATACAAGTCATGTTGGTCAGGAAAACCCATTGGCAGCAGCAACAGTTATTCTGTATCAGACGGTATGATAAACCATGGGAAGATTTCAAAAGGACTCACTATCTGTACATTTACATCCAGTGCTTGAAAAGCTACTCTGTGTGTGTCAGCGACTTCAGCACCTGTAGAACGTGTTTTTTCACATGGCGGAATTTTTATGAGGCCCACCAGGCACGTCTTGGTCAGAAAATTCTGAGCGAATTGGTTTTTTTTAAATACAAAAGGCATTTGGTATAAGAGTTTGCATGAAGGACTTTTGAATACAATTCAGATTTCTCTGCAGTTTGCATTTAAAGTTAATTTGCTTGAACAAAATAAAAGACTCATGTTTTCATTAAAATAGCGACTATTCCGACTTGACAATTTTTAGAAGTCTTGGCCTGATTTCGATTTTTTGGGTCTTGGACTCTTGGTCTTGGTCTTGGTCTTGAGGTTCAAGGTCTTGGTCTTGGTCTTGGTCTCGAGGTTCAAGGTCTTGGTCTTGGTCTTGGTCTCGAGGTTCAAGGTCTTGGTCTTGGTCTTGGTCTTGAGGTTCAAGGTCTTGGTCTTGGTCTTGGTCTTGAGGTTTAAGGTCTTGACAACAAGACTGACAGTTAGGCTGTTAGCATACA
The DNA here is from genome assembly GCA_963556255.1 of Allolobophora icterica. Taxonomy (NCBI): domain Eukaryota; kingdom Metazoa; phylum Annelida; class Clitellata; order Crassiclitellata; family Lumbricidae; genus Allolobophora; species Allolobophora icterica. Next base: position 11,869,895 of record OY744603.1, on the reverse strand, counting down.
CAATCGTAGAAATTATTTCACCTCGCCTTCTAACTTTACTTATATGAATGACAGACGGTGCAGGGTTTTGAATAATCCGCCTGCTCCTGTCGATTCTACTTTTACTAGGCCACTTACATCATGCCATACTTTAGGATATGTAAAAGGCGTCAAAGAGATACTGAGAAGCTCATCATCATTTCACATCACCTCTAAATTCAGATTTTCCGTGTCCGCTCCAAGTATTGGATTACGATGCTAACTCAAGTCCTCTATTCCAGTTCTCTAACCTTATTCGTTTTGAGTTTATTTATTTATTTTATTTATTCCGGATATTTCTATAGCGCCTCTCGAAGTCAACTACTACTCAGAGGCGCTCCGGACTACAGCATTTGATACTGTGCCGGAATTTTCACGCCGAAGCGCCAAGAGCAATTGCGAGTGAAAGACTTGCCCAAGGTCCGTACGCAGCGGCTAGAGTGGGATTCGAACCTGCAACCCTCCGGTCACAAGGCGCCGAACTTACCACTGAGCCACCACGCCCCAAGTTCAGCATTAACTATTCCACTCCTCTCACGTTATTTGTATTTAACTTCAGCATTAAGCAACTTCAATGCACTTTTAACCTCTTCACAAGATGCCTGCCATCCATGTCTAAACTCAGGCATTGCAATGGCTGAAATGCAAGGCTTTGACGCAATCTCAGTTCATAGCAAGACTTATCACTACATCTCTGCGCTTGCATATGATATTGATCATTAATGCAACTGCATTTATTTGTTTAAAGTACCACTGCATCATTCATTCACTGTTAATAAAATTGCTGAATACTTGCTTTTGTCCCACAGGGCTATAGAATGGATCCTGCATCTGGCTGTTGCTACTGTGCATTAAGTGAGTCTTTGCTCTTAATTATTTCTCTTATTGCTAGAGTAGCCATGCTGATCACTTTGAGAACATCACTTTGCAATTAGGAATTGCAAGTGTCTGGTATAAAATGCAGAACACAAGACAATGAAATGTATCTCCAAGTTGCTAAATATTAGTATAGCATAAGAGATTGGCGGACAAAAGAGATCAGCTGTCGGAGATTGACTTAATAAGATTCTGAGTTATCTTAATTACCAGAAGGAAGGAAATCAAAATATCATTTAATGGGAAATTACAAAAATTAATGCTGCTTCTATCCTATCAGTTAATTACAGAAAGGTTGTAGCACAGTGAACCTGAGATATAGATGTGTTAATCAGACGCAACATCAACAATTAGGGTAAAGGCTACTTGCGCATCATCAATTAAGGACAAATGTTCCTTCGCCAAAGTGGCTTATTTTAAGCTGGCGGCAATACTCTTGATTTAAAATGTCATATTGTTATTAAGAACAGTGCAAGTATTTAGTGTATGTTCAGAGCCTAAAAACATCTCTGTACTGGAACACTTGTTCTTGTGGCTGAATCTCTTATAGTATTCTTCTATAAACGAAAGGATTTTTAAGAAGCATGCAACATGTTCACTTATGCAAGTATAATTTTAAAAACTATTGTAAACCCAAAGGCAATTTTGCAGAAAAATCTATAGTGAAAAGAAATGGAAAATCACATTTAAAATCTTGGCCATGATTGTCTTAAATCGAAAAAAGGTTAATAATTTTTGTTCGAATGCTATTAGTGACCGTTCTCGCATGATTGGAATGAAATTATTTACAAGTATGCACCCACAAGCATAAAAGAGTTTTCTCACACAGCACTCAAATGCTTCTATTTCAGTTGAGACATCTTCACCGTCCGCGAAAGGTAGGGTCTTTCTTTCAGAAAACAGATTTAATAAAAAATAGAATGTCGATTCTTGAACCATCAAATTTCGCTTCGAACAACACATAGGCAGGGGTATACGCGGGTATACAGCGTGTACTCACCTCTAAAGACCGTATTTGTTGTTGTTGCTTGTGCTGTCGATTCGTTGAATCCTAGCGACTGTCATGGTCAACCTTCTCCATGTGCTCCGATTTCTCGTTGCCTCTCTCAGCTCCGAAATGTTCATCTTCAATGCCTCCTGTATCTCGTCCATCCATCTCCTCCTTGGTCGTCCTCTCCTCCTTCTGCCCTCCCCACAAGCCAACATCATCTCCTTTTCCAGCCCATCTGCACGCATCACGTGTCCAAAGTATGACATCTTCTGCCTGGACGCTCTCTGCCCCAACGTCAAACTCCCTCTCCAGTGTCCTATTTCTTCCAGGATATCCTCGTTAGTTCTCTTCTCAGTCCAAGAAACCCTCAACATTTTCCTCCAGATCCACATTTCACATGCCTCAATTTTCTTCTCCAATGCCTTGGTTTTTGTCCATGTTTCGCATCCGTAAAGCACCACTGGTAAGATCATTGCTTTAACAATTCTTGTCTTCGTTCCCAAACTCACTGATTTGTCCTTCCATATCTTTTCCAGTCCCTGCGTTGCTGTCTTCCCCAATGTAATTCTTCGTCGTATTTCTCGTTCGCATCCACCTTCACTCTCCATCATGGCCCCCAAGAAACAGAAGCTTGATACCACCTCTATCTCCTCTCCATCTACCTCAAAGTAACTCCATTTCTCAGTGGTCATTATCTTCGTCTTTTTTATATTAAAGTACATTCCTGCTTTCTCGCTTGCACGTTTTAGCCTTCTGATGTTATCCTTCAGTTTCTCCTTTTTTTCCGCCAGCAGTGTTGTGTCGTCGGCATACCTTAAATTGTTCACTATCCTTCCAGCTATCCTCACACCCTCCGCCTCATCATCAAAACCTGCTTCCCTCATTATCCTTTCTGCATATAGAATGAATAGGTAAGGTGATAGTATACATCCCTGTCTGACTCCTTTCTTTATTCGAAAACTTGCCGTGTCGCCATGTTCTGTCCTGACCACCGCCACCTGATTGCCATACAGGTTCTTGAGGAGAGTTATCAGATGCATGGGTATGCCCATTTCACTCAGGGTTTTCCACAGCAGAGCATGATCAACGCAGTCGAATGCCTTGCTGTAATCTATAAAACAAAGATGTACCTCTTGTCCATATTCCCTCTGCCTTTCCATTATCCATCTTAGGTTTGTAATATGGTCTCTTGTGCCTCTCCCTTTTCTAAATCCTGCTTGATTTGCCGGCAGCTCTCTCTCTATCGTGTCTTCCATCCTTTTGTGGATTATCTTTAGGAGTATCTTGCTCGTATGAGATATTAGCGCAATGGTTCTGTAGTTCTCGCATTCTTTAGCATCTCCTTTTTTAAAGATGGGTATAAAGATCGATGTTTGCCAGTCCTTCGGCCACTCCTCAGTATACTTACCGTATACTTACCGTATACTTACCGTATACTTACCTCAAAAAGTATTTGTACTCACCTCTAATTTGTTTTGAAAAACTTACCGGTAGCGTATTCTCACCTCTAATTTGTTTCGGAAAACTAACCGGTTGCGTGTACTCACCTCTATTTTTACCACTACAGCCCTGCACATAGGTTAGGTTTTTTTAGAATAATAACTTTGCACAACATATTATGTTGTGCAAAGTTATTATTCTAAAAAAAAGTTTAAAAGTACTGGTACCAGCGTACAAACATATATCTGCCAGAAACTTAAAGTGTCGATGAATCCAAAATCAAGTTTGCATTATCAATGGCTTATATTACCGTTTTCATTTCCGATATTTTAAAACTGTTCGCCTTTTGTCAACACCTTTCACCAAATTTTAGGTTTGATTTAGTACTTATTAGCAGTTAATTTAATGATCGTAAATTTGAACACCTATATTTACAATTTTAACGTACTTTTCAGCTTCAACAACAGTCGCAACACCTGGTGGTATGTCTCCGTTTAGCACAGAATTCATAGAAAAAAACAATAAGTTGCGATTCTTGTACCTTTTAATTTCGGTTCAGAACGACACTTTGGTGTACCTATTATGCATTAGTGTCTATATCTAAGAGTTATTGTAGTGTCAAATAAGAAGGGGGCAGCAGCACATCTGCATCTATGCTTCTCCGATCATAGCACTCACCTTACCTCTTTTGCTTCAGGCACACTTCACAGAATGCGCCTTATGCTTGCCTTTAAAACGGCATCTACTGTAACTCTACATCCATAGTACATGCGAAACTAGACTATTGAATTATTCGCTTTTTCTCAATATAGACACCGTCCAAATAAACGGCTTCCAATCTATCCAGAATGCTGTCGCTCATGCTATCACGAAACTCCAAACATCATCACATTACTACTGTCCTCAAATCACAGCACTGGTTTAAAATACCTGAAAGAATCGAATTAAAAGGCATAACACTTACCTACAGCACACTGCAATCCTCACAGCCCTCTTGTCTTCGTCAGTTTTCAACAATCCATCCAAGGTGTTCAAACCGTTGCCATACCTTTTCCGCCTTTCTGGAACTCCTGCCAGAATTGCGATAAATATCTGATCCTTCCTACTAACTCACCAAAACTTCACCTCTTGCTATCTATCCACAGGTCTTTCATTCAAATCTGAAAAATATTGTTGTTCGAAAATCATCTTTCCCTTACCTCTCTCTTTCAATTCTAAACATCATCCGCAGTAGCTGTTTGTCTGTCTGCCTGTCTGACCCATTTGAATCTTGAAATGGAAGCGATTTTTACCCTACCTGCCTAAGATTTTGTTTTGCCTGATCGCCTCTGACTTAGCTTGTTCCCGCGACTTGGCTTTTTCGACGCTGTAGAATTATCGTGATTATGATTATAATATAATTTATATCTGCCAGAATTGTAATGTGTGGTTGAAGCAAGAATGAATTTTACATTATTATTGCTGTTGAGTACCATTGCATTTCCAGTTTTAAACTATCAACCACTCGCAGTTCCTTTGACAAAATTTTAGCTTCGAGTTGGCACATGTTGCACTTAATACTAATTAAGGTTTTGTCATAGATAAAAAAGAGAATACAATAATATTTCATGTATATTAACTTCTGCCACTTGTGCAATATATGATGAGTGGGTGACCCTGCTAGCCGGGACTTGTTCCCTTTAGGGTTTTTCTATTCTCGTTGTTTTCCTCAATTGCTGAATTTATGTTTGTTTCACACTATCTGTTCCTGTATTTGATGGAAATCAATAAATTTATGGTTATACTATACGTCGGCGAAATGTTTTATGAAAGCTTACACTAATCGTTTCAATATATTCTCTCTTTTCAGATGCAACTCCCACCACAACACCCAGTGGTATGTCCCTCTTTATTCGTCAAATTTACTAAACCAATAGATATCGATTCTTGAACCATTTGGTTTTGTGTCGGAACGAAACACAGGTCTAACCATTGTGCAGAATATTATGGAATCATCATCGAATAAAGACGAGTATCAGCGCATTTGCATCTGAGAATATATAATCTCCCAGAATTTTCAGACGTTGTTGAAACGAGAATCATTATTAGTGGCTTTGACTATCATTTCATTCTCCAATACATTCAACATTATAACTTGCAGCACCTTTCATCGAATACTTGGGTTCTAGCTTATTAATATACTTATCATTGCACACTTAATTGCTTTTCAGGTACACCACCGCCAACAAAACCTGGTGGTATGTCTACGTTTAGTAGTCAAATTTACTTAAATAAATGCCTGTGTTTTCTTGAACTATTTACTTTTTGATGGAAATAAAAATGTCATCGTGTATAAATAATAATAGAATCGACTTTGAATTAAAATCGGAACATTACATCTGCATCTAGTATTATATCTGCCGAACTTTTGATTCTTGTTCCGCTCAGTTTTGTTTCGGAATTATGTCTATTTATTGTTAAAGGTTAATTTATAATCAATGTCTAATAAAATCGGATAATGGTAATTGGAAATTTATATAGAGCCACTTGCAGAAAAACTCATCAGAGGCCCTCCCGACCTAACAGAATGAACCACGATCGAACATCGTACCAACTGTTCCTTTTCTGTCTCTAGACTCAATGCATGGAACAATCTTCGATGTATGCCTGATAGAGCTGAACCATTAAGAAGGATAAGTAGGCAAGAATTAACGCATTTGAAATGAAGTGTCTGCGCCAGAGTCTCGGGGTATCGTGGACTGAGAGGAAGACAAACGAGAGGGTGTTGAAGACCGCTGTAGGAGAAAGCAGGTCTGTAGTCGAGGGTATACGCGGGTATACAGCATGAGAACGTATACTCACCTCACAAAATATTTGTACTCACCTCTAATTAGTTTCTGAAAACTAACCATAAGCGTGTACTCATCTCTAATTGGTTTCGAAAAAACTAACCGCGGCATCGTGTACTCACCTCAAACTTTACCACTACAGCCCTGGGAGAAAGGAATCCACTCGGATAAATCATGCATAAGAAGCTTTCCTATATTGGCGTGTGCATATTCCTGGACCGAGGAAGACCAAAAATGGAACGTTTTGATAACATGACGTCGTTATTCTTTCGACCGATTGTCGATGGAGACAAGAAGCGGAAGTTGATGGTGCAAAATTGTCCGTGGTGCGGGTTAATCCTCAGATCAAGGACGGTCAAGATGACCCAAGACTTTTATTGAAGCTTATGTTGGAGGTGTCAATTTAATGCTTCAGAGGAATAGTTTAAAAAACTTGTATATTTAGCATGTCAGTGTATACTTACTTTTCAATTAAAACAACTCGTACAACATCTGGTGGTATGTCGTTTATTTAGTAGCAATATCCTTGTTAAGCTAAGTAAAGCTTATGTTTTCAGACCATAGCTAGAGATATGACCGTCAGACACTTTAAAACTGTTTATAATGTTGTATCGTTATCTTTATGTTCTACTGATATTATTCTATTTTGCTACTTTTGCCACTGTGTGCATTGTTGTAAAGTATTAGCGTTTGTCTTGTGATAACAAAGGATTACTTTCTTACTTAATTACTTACCTAAAGCAAGTAATATCCATTCTTGAACCATTTAATAGTGGTTTGGAACGAGTCATTATTTTGTTTACTTATTGTACAGGTTGCCTATATTTATCTATTGTGCGAAGTTATTCTTGAATCAAAGAGCAGAAAATCAAAATTTGACATATTAATGGTGTTAAGTACTTTTTTGTTTCCAATTTTTAAACTCTCAGTACTTTTTACCAAATGTTAGGTTCGATTAAGCACTTTCTTTTTAGCAGGTTAATTTTATGCTTCAGAGGAATGTTTTATTAAATCGTATACTTAGCAATTCAATGTGCACTTACTTTTCAGTTTCCAAAGCGCCCACAACACCTAGTGGTAGGTCTCTTTTAATCAATAAAATTTACTAAAACAATATTGATCCAATACTTGAGCCATTTAATTTCGTTTCGGATCGACACGTAGGTCTACCTATTGAGCAAAGTTGTTCTAGAATCAATGTCGAGGAAGAACTGGTGTCTACGCATCTGCCAGATTTTTCAGGTCTCGATGAAGAAAGTATCAATTTTACCTTATTAAGGCAGTGGGTAGCATCAATATTTTCAAATTTTTCATAAATTAATCACCGCTCAGAGTATATTTAGCCAAATCTAAGATTCAATATAGAACTGTTTAAAATTTGTGTATTCTTCAGGGAAATGCACCATGAACACGGACATGCTATTGAACTTCACGGCATGGGTAGAAGGTGATGGAGAACATGGTCCGACAGCCGGTGATAGGTTACTCGAAGCAGGAGCTGAGATTGCAGTAAACGAAACACTTCACCTAGGCTACTGCCAAGAATGGTAAATAGTTTGTTCATCTATTATACACTTCACAAATGTAAAATGCAGGGAACATTGTTGATCAGTGTTTAATCTAGTCCCCCTCTTCTGGGAGGGGAAACAAGGTTTCTGGGGGACCAACGAATTTACACAAGATTTTTTTTCTATAATTTCATCCATCTTGAAAAAGTTTCAGACTTTTCCTATTTTCATCTTCAAAAAAAGTAGTTGATGACCTTTTTTTTAGGAAATCCTCTCTCTGGGGGGAACCATGTATCCACATGTATCCTGGGGGGATTTTCCTCCCCTAAAGGTCTCTACATTGTAATATTGCCGGCCTCTGGGGAAACATCAATCCTGGGGGGGACATTTCCCCCCAAAGACGTCTAGGTTACACACTGATTGTTGATTGCAAGCCTTTATTTTTAAACAATGCACACACAAGTTTATTTGCATTTCTGTTTTTGTAGCGTATGTCAGCCAGGAGGACTCACTTGCTATGTAAGTAACAAACCGATACTGTGAAGTTATAAAACGCCACCGCGAAATATAAAGTTATTGTTTCTTTAGTCAGACTTTTGGTATGAGAATATCAATATCTTGTCTCTTTACATGTTAGCTATAAATGTCGATCCATTCAGATTGTTCACTACGAACCACGTTCTGAACCGCCAAGCCTTCTCTAGTAGACAAGACAAAAATATTGGCCACAACAGAAACTTATATTAACATCTACCTTAGAATTATATTAAAATAGCTAATTGTTTATAATAATTGGTTATAGCTAATAGGAGTGGGTTAGGCGGCAACATATTTACTCAGTTTCCTATGAGTTATTTCCATTTTAAGAATTTTCTCAGCTGCCTGAACATTAATGAGGTCAAAGTTCACAGTAATGACAACTTCTGCAGTGAAATAATTATCTGCAATAAATTAGTTATAATAACTATCATTATTATTACTTATAATTAAGGGCCATAAACTACAATTTGAATATTTTACCCGGCGTGGGTGTATTCCATCAGGAACAACAAAATTACGCTATGAACGCTGAACGGGTAGCCCTATCTTGAAAATCAGGCTGGTTTATCGTTCATAACATGAGTGAAGGTACTTCGAAATTAAAATAAACAATTAATGGTAATAAAGGCTCCAAGTTAATAGCAATGATTTATGCAACCCGAAAGGACCAGAAGTTAACTTTGTATAAACTTAAGTCTTAAGTCTTAAGTCTCAGTTGTGTCGATTGACTTGAAGTAGACATTCTATCAAAACAAACCCAGAGTACCTTGGAATAAATTGTTTTTGTCTTGTAGAATATCCTAGATACATGGGTAGATGTAAATGTTCCATGTGCAGTGTCTATCTGCATCAACGGCGTAGCTGCACAGATCGAGAAAAAGTGTCGTTGCGAGGAGGTAGGTAAACCAACAGTTAACTTAATTCACGTAGTCTAACGCTTCGTTATCTGAACTTTGGCGGTGCCTACAAATCTTGTAAAATCTTTTTTATAATTATAGTAATTATTTCCCCCAACCAAATTTACAGTCAGTCGAATAAGGAAACCTATTCAATATAATGGCTCTATCTGACTTTTACCGTATGTTGACGACCCGAACGAAGCCTTTGCAAATCAACCAATACGTATGATACATATAGATTTTGTAGTTATTTTCATAATACATACGTAAATACACACATGTCTTATTTGAATTCCAACCGGTTTTTGTTCTACAGGACTTTGAGGTGGTTCAACGTCCAGCACCCGAATGCTGTGGTTGCGAACGAAGTAAGTTAAGATTCACTTCTGTTTTATAAATAAAACTGAAACCAGTTATTTCTAATCACTAATGCTAATTTTAATTTAATTTTAATTTCTAATTTCATTTCATATAACTATAGCATTTATTTCGTAGGGCCTACACGAGTCGATCGAGAAAGTCTTCACATAGGAATACAGCTAAAGATTACCGTATAAGTCTAAGACATAAGATGCTAATTCGCTTATTTCCAATTCAATGGAATAAAAATAATTTATAGAACAGCGTTATTGTAACATGCATAAATGGATTGAAAATCGCTTCTGAAAAAATTGAAGGTTTGTATCCAGAAGGTTTGGATAGTTTCGGTCAACATCAGAGAGGTAAGAACTACAAGAAATTAAGCTGAATACAGATATTGAGGTGGGCGCTGAGTCCGTATCTCCACGAAGCTGAGAATTATCATCAGAGCAGGAAGAGATGGGCTGCTATTTCAAAGCTTCGAATTGTTAAGACCAGCCAATGAGAAAACACATAGCGCAAAAGAGGATAATAGGTTTATTTTGTTTCACGTACGGCAATTTCGATCATCCGAAGTAAACATGGAGGGGGGTAAGGGGACATTTTCCAAACCTCGATTTTGCCAATGTTTTACAAACATCAACTCTTTTTATTATTATGATTATTACAACAGCCCCAACACAATTTTCAATGCAAAAAACACTTATTTAGGTAAGTCCTTGACCATCATTTATTTTTAAAGTTGTCACGTGTTCTGTGTTCATGAATAGTATGCTATGCTATGCAAAAACGCCATTTTGCTCAGCCTTACAAAAAACTTTGTTCCACTAAAAATGTTGCACCCCGCTAGAAAAAATTTCTCATCATAAATCTTGGTCTATGGACTCTGATGATTGATTGGATGGATGGAATAGATGACGCATGAGCTAACAGGTAGAGCAACAATGAGGTTAAGCAACTGAGAAAATAGCACAGAACAGAAACAAATTTGTCGTTCGATTCCTGGATCAGCCCGATGACAGAACAGAGAGAAGAATATGTAATCATGGTTTTGAATGAAAAAGTAGGAAATAAGCAGCGGACGCTGATATTGACTTTTAAATGCTTAGTATACATTTAGAGAGTTGCGATGTTTGAACTAATCTTATTTGTCAATGACCAACGTTCATTTGCTTTCTTCAGACTTCTGTAAGATGATAACGGACATACCAACCAATGTGACAGCTTGGATAGAAAGAGACGGAAAAGAGGGCCCGACTGCAGGCGATGACATTATCCTTGCAGGAGATGTGCTGAACGTAAACGACAAAGTTCAATTAGGCGACTGCCAGGAATGGTACAAGACCCATTTATTTCTCTTTTCTATAGTTTACAGTTTATTTTACCAGTGTCAAATGTTCAGTTTACTGAAGTATTGATACTTTAAAGACGAGAAACATGCGGAAGACATATTTAAATGTTGTTAAGGGTAGTCTCAAGACGTTTTCTTCGAATTTCCGGGAACACAGTGACATCTTGACAGGATTCAAGGTGAACAGATGCAGTGGCGTTAAGTCGGACGAACCCAAACATTATTGGATGGTTGAAGTCTACGGAATGTTGGGCAACGTTTTTTAACAAACGCTTCGCTCCTTCTTTTGAGCTGTACCTTGAAGCATTACCGCCCACGCCTGTTTTTGTTATTGAAAATAAAATATTTCGCAATTTTTTTTTACAAAAAACAAGTTCGAAAACTGCACGTATATAGTGCAATATTTTCCAATCATAACTACTTCTCATCTGCGTCACATAAAATGTCAGGTCCATTTGTCAAGCGGCAGAGACCTTAAAATTTTGTGAAAATGCATGATTTCACCTATTTAAGCAGTTAGGTGTGAACTCTGCTGCAAGATCGAGTAACCTGTGATAACGAATTTCCTTGCATTTGTTTCTGCAGCATATGTGACGCTGAAAAAGGACTCATCTGTTCCGTAAGTATCAGTAGGCTATAAGCTGTTCCTTGAACGTATCTTTGGCCGGCGATCATTCACAGCCGCTAGGCCCACATGTTGTAAAAACCTACATTCTGATGTTCATCACCCTTTCGCTGTAGGCCTATGTATGTATGTATGGATCTGGACACTTACTATAGCGCCTTTTCAGTACATCACAAAGCGCTGCCTGCTCCAATCAATATGGTAATAAATATCATTAAGACAGAAATGTCAGTAGCAAGCAATGACTAACGGTCGAGGGATCACTCCGATACGAAGATGACCCGGTTATAGACGACGCTTTGGCCCGCTTGCAGTTGCGACTTTATTCAAATACTCCCCATTTCATGGTCGGGTTTCAAACTGTAAAGAATACATCAGTTTAGAGTTTACTATATTGATAGGAATACGGCGATTTCCCGCCATACCTCCAGTGCTAATAACACATTAAATTGTACGTCGAATTTGTAGAATGTCGCAAACAGTTGGGTTGACGCTGACAACGAGTGTATTGCATACACGTGCATGGAAGGTGCTGTCGTAACAAGCGATAAAGCAACTTCCTGTTCCTGCCAGAACGTACGTGAATGCCGTATCTAATAGAATGTAAATTATAACTGCTGCCATGATCTTTCGTAGCAAGTCTTAATCACGTAGAAGGAATTAGTACATTTAGTACATGTATATTTATATGTTTGTATGTATGTACGTACTTTGTGTCTTTTCCCTTCGAATCTTGCATGTAGTGCACTGTGTGGGAATCACAAAGGCAGACCAAGGCTACGCTGGATAGATAATATAACTGAGGACATAACATAACTTGAACTAACATTAAGGGGGGCAATAGACTTGACAAATGACCGAGGACAATGGAGAACATTTATTCGTACCCATCGCCGCCAAATGGCTGGCGTCAGGAACTGATGATGATGATGATGTAAGTACAGTACGTATGCATCATAAGAGGAAAAACGTACGTACCTACCTGCGTACTTGTATATACATGCATCTGTGTGTAATACTGTGTATGTGTGCATGTATTTGTGTGTACGTGTGTACGTGTGAATGTCTGTATGTGTGCATGTGTGCGTGAGCGCGTATGCATGTGTGAATGTAAGTTTTCGTGCGTGCGTGTTTGCATGTATGAGTGTAAGTTTGCACGCATACATGCGTGTATAGATGTATGTTTAGGCCTACATGTGCGCATGTATGCATGCGTTTGTGTGCACGTTTGCGGTGTATTGAGTTATATTAGCTTGTGCTTTATAAATCGTCCATAAGTAATAATACTAATTATATGTATGCATGTATTTAATTATGCATCGAGACACTTAACTCAAGCGCATTTAGTACCTTTTATAGGAGTTGAATAGATGGCTTTCTAGTTGTTCTGGGCTGTTAAATACAACAATTTGCGCGTGGAAAATGTATTCCAATAGGGAAGGTCCAAGAGATGAGAAAGCATGATAGGCAGGTGCGCCAGATAGTGTCGAGAAATGTAGTCAGGCGACATGCAGATGCATTAACTGGAGTCCTAAATTGGTCTTCGAAGCACGATCTTGTTCCAGTATATATTATCTGTATTCCTGTAATATGTTGTGAAAAAGTTACTCCAGGTATAACGCCGATGTACAAAGAAACCTAGTACGTGATAAGCCACAAATATTCATAATGACTTAATATTCTCTTATAAAGCTCTTGCTTCTTGAGTGTAAACCAAGAGACCTTGATGTTTCATTACAGGATCGCGTTTTGGTTGAGCGTCCAGCACCCGACTGCTGTGCCTGCGCGTCAAGTAAGTTTCGCAAATGCTTTCATTTTATTATTCTCGTATAGGCCTACAATACAAAGATATGCTATTTTCATTTGAATAAGTTTTTAACAGGTGCATAAGTATGTCTTTTAAAATTTTATGCTAATTAAAAACTCGGTCTAGAACTTGACATGACAAAACAACATTACTTAAAATAAGTGTGATATGGTTGCGAAGAAGTCAAGCAACGTTAACATCACTGAAAATTTACTGTTACTGCTCAATAGCCAATCCTTCCTAGCTTCCTCGTATATGCTAGTGTAGTGTCCACTCAAGCAGAACTTTACTTGAAATACATGGCAGAGTCTACATCTGTTTGCACTGTAGAATCCTGCAGTCCCAATATTCCAGCTCAACTGAGATTGCAGCTTCCTAAGATGGCTATTGAACAATTAAGGACCAATCTGATTAATTTTCTTAACCACTGTTCTCTCCCCGCATCTGTTCGTTCGTTTTCTTAGTCTTATATCATTTCTGCCCCAACTTAACACTTACCCTTCCAATTGCCATATATCCATTATAGGCTGTCTCTCTGTCGTCGTAAATTTACCTCTGGGTATCAACCTGGTTATAGCTTGGTTTTGGTGCACCATCCGTTGATTCCATTTACTTTAGACAGAGATTTCACTGAGTAATTAATAAATTAATAATGTTCGTTTGATTAATAAAACATTTCATAGAAACAAACAAGCGAAGATTACATCGCACATTGACGTCATCATAGTTGCTCCAGTGTCGCACTTCAATTGCGTTAGCGTTCAATTTTAAACTGCTGTAACTCTATGGGTTGCCGAGTCCACATGAGTTGCAAACAGTTTTCATTTTTTCCAGAGTATTGCAACATGACATCGGACGTACCACCGGATACAGAGCTCTGGATAGAGATGGACGGAATTCCTGGCCCGACAGATGGCGACACAACTGTTCACATTGGAGACCAGATCAATATCAACGCCACTGTTCAGATAGGCAATTGTCAACAATGGTAAACGGTCTATTCTTGTATTTAGCAACAATCTTTCTTTCATAATTGTGTGTTCTTCTGTTAGAAACTGACAACTCAATTCTTGGATCGTTTATAAAGGACGTCCGCAAAATGGCTCATACTTGAAACCCCATTCTTATCTTGTCCTCAATTTGCATAACCATTTACCCTCTGCTTGTGTTCGCTCTCCAACGAGTACTAAGACCCATATTAGGTTGGCCCGTTGATCTTACATGGTTAGTTGTACTGGGAACTGTGAAACAGAGGAGTCCAGATCAAATGCATTACAATGCAGCCTAATTGAAGACACAGGCTGTACTGAAAATAACCATACAGCATGTACCATATTTAAATGCGGTCGTCTGCATTATTTATAACCACCTTCGCTGCACTTGTCCACCATTGAGTGACTTCTAATTTCACCATGTTTCCGAACTTTCTAACGATTGATTCCTAGTAAGGTCTCGGTCGGACTCATTGTAAAGGTGAGTTGTCCATTATTTACACCTACACTGATGCATGCAGAAAGCAATAAAGACACAAGCAAACATAACAGCTTAACAAATTGGCAGACATAGGTAGGGACACGCATGTGTTAAAAAAGATATTGCGGAGGGTGAAGTGAAAGTCAGCAAAGTTTTGTAACGGACGGTCTCATGTCGAATGAAAGCAACTGGAAATATCCCAATCATATATGCTAATGAAATTGGTTCACATCCGAAGTATGCTTGCCGTTTAAGAAAAGTTTAAAAGCTCGCAATCAATGGAGAATTTCTCCAGGCGGTGTTATGCGGGTCAATTGAGTCAACGCAACCAGTCATCGGTCTGTTCTTATAACATCTGATGATCTGAATAGCCAACACTGCAGATACATAATATATATATAGTATCTACCTATAAAAGCCTGTTTTCTTAACGGTCATAAACGGTTTCAATAACATTTTAACCATAGCAGCGTGTTTTCCTATCGGTCTTTAACGGTTTCAATTATATTTTTCCTTCAGCGTTTGTCAACCGAATGGAGGACTCATCTGCCATGTAAGGATCATTCACCTGTTTTTTTTTATTAACTCAGCAAAGTTACGGTACTTCAGAAGAGTGGTTGCAATTGTGCTAGAATAATAATAATTCTCTCTGTTTCATCTTGATACGTTCCACCTGGGAACTAGTTTCGCGTCCATAGACTAAACGATAGGTCACAGGTTGTTTGATATACGCTAAAATGTCATTCATATGATTATATTGGTCACAGGCAATCGTTTATAGTAAACTGTTGTTCTATGGTTTTGTAGTATCTTGAGGACACTTGGACAGACGAATCTAACCCTTGTCTGCAACATCAGTGCGTCAATGGTTCAGTTGAAACGAGAGACAAATCTCAGGAATGTACCTGCACTTTGGTAAGCGAATGCCCGTTACACAGCATAGAGGTGGTGCTGTTAGACACCATTGCCGATTGGTTAAAGCGCTCACCTTGTGACCAACTGCCGGCTGGGTTCGTTTCCCGTTCCGTGAATTCCTCTTTCAATTCTTTATTTCACCAATAACTTACAGAACATTCACGAAATGGTTTCCATTATACTTCAGTTCCGGTTTACTAAGAAACAATGGCGCATTCAAAACAACCTTTACACAGTTCCCGTTTTCAATCAACTACAACTTAAACCAGTATAGTATGTGCTTGTGTTCAGCCCTTTGTCCCGCCCTGATTAATGCAGCCAATCAGGATCCTTCGTCGCCGTTCAATGATTTCCACAGGTGCAAAATATATTGCGCAGTTAACTGGCTAAGTTGCAAGCGGGTATGTTACACACTTGCAAAGCGGAGAGTACGGGTTCGAGACTCTTCGTCTGAGAAGATTACTGTATGGGGATCTCAAGCAAGTTCTCAAACCTGAAGATTTATGTAGCGCCAGCATCAAGAAATACACGGCATCAGTTTGAACATATCCATTCAAGATACCGGTTACACTTGGCCTTCGTTGTAAAATGCTGATAAACATGAAGCTCGAACAACACATTAATGAACACAAACTGGAATGCGTAGTTCGCTAAGTCTGAAAAATCAATGGCATAAAGAGACATAGAGAACGCTGCGTGACTTTGAGAATTGCAGATAACGATGCCAAGAACACGCTAGCAGATCAAAAGCCATTTACGCGATGTAACAGAATACATTTTGTTTTGCAGCCCTATGTTTCGGTGGCCGTGGATGCGAAGTCAGGAATGGGCGCGGAGGCAGGCTCATGCTGTTATTGCGAATACAATGGTAAATTCCATAAACATTTTCTTCTATAGATGAAGTCAAATCTTTTATGGCCTCGTTTAGTTTTCATAGGATATTACAGCAGAGTCGAGTTATCTGTATCTGATTTAATTTAGAGTAGAGATAAACTCTGTGTATTTAAAAAAAAGTGAAAATATGACTTGACACAGTTGAGGAACCAAATTTTAATAAGTTCAAAACATTCAAGTTCAAAGCGTGGTGTGGTGCGCCCGTCGCGTACACAGGACAGTGTGTTTAGACCTCTGCTTGAGAGCCTCTGCTTAGCGAACAATGTGAGCGAACACTGTGAGAGGCGCTTTATAAATGTTCAAATACAATACAATACAATAAAGAAATATTATTTGGGTTAAACATAGAGAAAACAGTGTCAAGAAATGTAATAGAATTTAATGGATGAGTCTCAGATGTTGTAGGCTACACCGTTTTACTACTTCTTAATGAAAGATTTATATACCGACTCTTCAAGTGCCTGAGTAAAACAGGAATTTAAAAGCCTAGCTGCATGAGAAGCAAATATGCATAAAGAATGCCACCCATAGTCACCAATGAATCAGAGATGATCAGACGAAATTTGTATATATATATATATATATATATATATATAATTATATATATATATATATATATATATATATATATATATATATATATATATATATATATATATATATATATATATATATATATATATATATATATATATATATATATATATATATATATTGCTCATGCTTGTCTTTGTGAGAGATTAAAACCCTACACCGACAAGTATGGCTGCATTGTAATTTAGTAATTTTAGAAGCAGTCAAATTCCTTCAATTGAATATATGAAACTGCTAGTATTATAAATATAGAGTGTTCTAAAGCCCAATGATCTATTCAAAGTTAAAATCAATCCATTATTTGAAATATATTCACTCTGAAGTATTTGGTTAAGACATTTCTTTCTGAGCAACGATCGTTAATTGAAGTTAGGCCTCAACGACGTGCTATATACCTTCAACCACTACTCACTCCTTACATTCCGCCACGCAGTTGCGGTTTTAGGTTATGGGTCTCTTGGCTGAGTCTATGTTTAGGCATTTCATCTGGCATTTCATCTGGCAGCCCTCAAGGAATGGAATCGAATAACAATGTTTTTCTGTTGCTCGACCTCTTCTTCTTCTTTCAATAAACCCTTCAAACTTACTGTTTCTCACTGGCTTTCAAACACCTGCTTAATATTCTGTCGTTGATAAAAAGCTATGGATTTGCGTTTCATTCACAGGTTAATTGACTTTGTTTGTCAGGAAATAACAACATGTCATATGTTAAGACTGTGTGTTTATAGTTCTTGCGTTATAAACCAACGCTACTTTGAAGTGTTGGTTTGAGTTTTTCTTTCGATCGACTAAGTGAGTTTTTCGTGTATTTTTTGTTCAGGGCCAACAACAGTAGAAACAACAATACCACCAGGTATGTTACGAATTCAAAAGAAATTGGTTAAATCATTTGTAATTTCGTTTTTATCATAGCAACTACTATTGGCGTACTTGGTTTTCTTTTTGAGCAACGATCGTTAATTGAAGTTAAGCTTAAGCGACGTGCACTGCTATCCACCTTCAACCTCTACTCTCTCCTTACATTCCGCCACGCAGTTGCGGTTTTAGGTTATGGGTCTTTTGGCTGAGTCTCTGTGTAGCATTTCATCTGGCATTTCATCTGGCAGCCCTCAAGGAATGGAATCGAATAACAATGTTTGACAGAGTTTGTCGAAAAGACAGGCAGTGTGAGAATTACACTTACTTTATGCCACATTTCAATATGAGTCGAAGAATCAAGATTTAAGCTAGGCGTCCGAATGTTGTTTTCTCGGAAATTTTCACCTGTGTGTCTGTAAGAGTGCGCTAGATACAAATAAAGAAATACTATTTTAAAACCAATGTTGGTTTTTCAGCGCACACAACGGAGACAACGACGTCGAGAAGTAAGTTACGACTTCAAAACATGTTAGATTAGGCAGTTATAATTATTTCGTTTGCAATTAGGTCTGAGTAACATTGTTCTATTTGCTCAATCGGAAACGACACTACCGAGAAGGTAGACAATGTAATAATTATGCGAAGTTAATTATGACTTTCAGTGCAAGCCAACAATCAAAATTATAATTTAGCAACAGACAACTTCTTGTTACCAACTCGGAATTTACACCTGTGTGCCGCAAGTGAGCGTACGCTAAATGAAATGTTCCAATATAGGCTAATATATTATTTTAAAATATTGTTTGGTTTTCAGATCCAACACCAGAACCAACAACGCCGCCAAGTACGTTGCAACTTCAAATCACTTTGTCTTAGGCCTAAGCATTGCTTATTTCGTTGATATTAATCTAAAAGTGTTGGCCTGCTTGATATCTCTGTAAGACACTGCCAATTAGGAAAACAATTTTTTAGGGCTGAATGCTGCAATGTTTTGATACCTAGCCTATAACGACGTCATGCGAATGTCTTCATATTATGAAGACATTCGCACAGATTTTACATGCTTATGCGAAATCTGTGCGAACGTCTTCATAATTTATAGGCTATAGGGATTATTTGGTATAGACGTGTAATGCTAAAATCTAGTTAAAATTGGGTTATTTAATTTCCCAATAGGGTCTATCTCAATAAAATATTATATATCGCTGCTTTTCAAGACGGTAAAATAAGACTATCTGTATATGCTTAAGGGGCTTACTAAGGCGTTTAACTTAATAAATAATTGTCTAGCTTTGTTTCTTCAGCTTACTGTTACATGAACACGGACATATCAACTGAGTCAGATATCTGGATAGAGAACGATGGCGTATTCGGTCCGACAGCAGGGGATACCATTGTGCATCCAGGCGACCAGTTGAATCTAAATGTAATCGTTGAGCTAGGCTACTGTCAAGAATGGTAAGCATTTTATTCCTATGTTTCTTTTGTTGTGCTGTGTGACTAATCGGTAAACGTTACGATTTGCTGCAGGAAACAGTAGGCCTGTGGAAGATGGATGACTAAAAAGAAAAAAATAAGAGTTTGAAACGTCTCGCTTCCTCTAAAAAATATATCTCGATTTCAAAATTGAATTATTTTATGATACAGCTCTGTTACATCGATATTATTACGAGGGACTGCATGATCAAGTGGAAAACATAGATGTTGTTCGGGGAATAAATATTAACCCTTATACGTTCATTAAACCGAAAATAATACATTTCAGAACTTTATGAACCCCACATAAAGCTACGCTCAGAGAACAGGTTTATTAACCAGTCCTGCATCAAATCAGATAGGTTTTCTAAATATTCCATGATTCTATGTGAAGAAAGTACCACAGATAAGAAAGTAGAAGATAGAAGAGCTGTTACGGTGGGTTATATTTTCGCTGAGAGAAATGAAAAGGCGTTGACATAACGATCAGGTTAAGATTTTTCTTGAATAGTAGGTTCCTGGTTTTGAACCAATAACACTGAGAGTGATAGCTCGAATGGCTTGTGACGGATGATGGCGGGTGAACAACGGTAGAGGCGGAGGAACTTAGATTCTGCAGAATTTATGAGGGCGGTCGCTCCAGAGTCGAGGTAAAGTATGGTGTATGGACCGTTACAGAATTTAGAAGTAATTAGTTACCGATGGATGGGCAAAAGTAAGGTAATATGAATGATACGATATTGATGCATCGCATAACTTTTGTGTTCTGCAGTGTATGTCAGCAAAACGGAGGACTCAACTGCTATGTAAGTATCAGAAATAAAACAACTTAATTTAAAAACATGTTTCGTTAGCCAAAAGTCATTCTAATTTAGCGGGTACTTTATAATTGTCTTGTAGTGAGATTACCAGCTGTTGGCACTCGGACTCAGGAACCCCATAGTTTTATCATATCTGATGAATAGAAAGACTGACCGATCGGTGAAATATGATTCGCATTGTACTTTGGCTGGCTTGCCTGTTCTTTCTCAGACAAGAAGAGCTTTAAGTATTCGCTACTTAATCTAATAACTTCTGTTGCGCCGTTAGTTTTGCGCATGAGGCACCAGTCGATAGTCGCTTGAAGTGAAACCGCAGTCCGTAATTTGTTGGTGCAGCCTGACCGACCAACTATTTAGATTTTAATTTAGGTATAACTTGACATTCAGATAGGCTTGTGCTAGAGTACTATATTGATGCTCATATCTTCTGTAGAATGTTTCGAACAGTTGGACAGATGAAAGCGATGCGTGTCTGCGGTACGTTTGTGTGGATGGTGAAGCCACAACAAGGAACAAAACCGAGTCCTGCATTTGCTGTGATGTATGTGAATCCTGTATATAATAATATCTTGCATTTTGATAAAGGTTGTATTTATAACCTGAATAATCAATTCTGAATATATGCACGACTCAATGATACTCAACTTCACCCGTGCTGACAACATATTTTTTTAGTTCATAGTATTTTGGTCTATATACAATTTTGTTTAAAAAAAGTGTGGACTACATTGTCTACTTTTGTTAGCCGATTTCATGTAGCCGATTTCATGCAGCATTAAGTGGATGTTTTTACAAAAAAATTGTTGCCGAAAAGTTTACACAATACCGATGAGCCTGACCCAGCCTCGCACCATCGATATACCAGATACGCTACTTATACGAGACACGCAAGCTCTAAGTTTTGATATATTGTCATACGAAAACGGTGAGCTGAATAAAATAGTCCGAAGGTCGTTTACCCAGATAACTAGATACCTAATCTACTGATACGATCGACAAAGCTCACACAAGTTCTTTTCAGGCAGGCTTCTCCCGACACCAAAGCACAAACATCGATCTTTATCACATGGACTTGATCAATGACTAATGCAACTCATGACCAAACATAAACACATCTATACTCTGTCACTGCTGAAAATTCGAATGCTCTCAATTGTGTCACCAGCATACACGTGTGACACCCTCCACGCATTAATTAATGACCCGTTGCCTCATGCTCTGTAAGCCAACTCACGCTTACACAACTAAATTAATAATATAGGCGGGCAAGTAGTAACGCATTTTAAAAGTGGATATTATTCATTGTAAAGTATGAGTTGAAGGTTTGGCATAATTGAACAGTGCCGATTTTTCATCTGTATATTAACAAAATAGCCTGCATCTCATCCTTGTTTTGTTTTCATAACTAAAAAATCAATTTTCGTCGCTGAAAATCAGTTTCTGATCCTAAACGATTAATCTCTCTCTCTCTCTGTTTTTACAGGAATCTATATTGGTTGGTCTTCCTGCGCCAGAATGCTGTACTTGCGAAGCAAGTAAGTTTTAAAGCAATTTTTTTCATAATGAAACAAAATTATAATATAATTTCACATCAGTCCTTGCGAAGACTTTCTAACTGTTACCATAAGCGTATTCGAGTATTTATATAGCACCTCTTCAAGGGGGCTACTCAGAGGTGCTCCCGGCTCCAGCACGGCCAAACAGAACAGGTTTAAGTACGTATGTAAATATGTATGTGTATTGTATGCTTGTGTCTAGACACTTTTAGGTATTTCACAAAAGCGATGCCTTTGTGAGTCCAATTCACATAAGAGTCAATAATAATAAAAAGTATCAATAGGCGTGCAGTGCTGAGAATACTTGAAGAATTACCAGTGGCGATCTCCCGTAGACGTGCAGTGCCCAACTGATCCCGTCAGAGCTGATAGTAGGCACCGCGTTAGGTGTCCTTGGACCACGTATCATAGATGGGGTTGCGACGACAGGCGAAGAGTCTCATAACACACTCACTATGAAGAAGTGCTTTGCGGATGGTAGCAGACGCTGTGTCCGGGAATACCTCTGCCATCGGGTATGTGAAGACGATATTATCAGCAGTCGACAATTGGTTGTAGTAGAACGGTTAGCTCCAGTCCATTTCCCCAAGTGCATCTATGAGGACTAACCATCCGCCAATGTCTGATGTGACCGTTTCCATCCTCTTCCAGTAGCTAATCCCTGACTTCACTAATTACCTTGTTACATGGTGATAAATATATCTTCTGAGAATATTGACAGTGTTCAAAGATTTAAACTGAACTTAATTTACAATAGATTACAATATCGGAACATAAAAGAAGACCAATCCTGCTCTGTTACGAGTGATCATTGAAGTCTGGAAACGGGAAACATTTATGAACGTCATAAACACGGATAATAAATATGATATGTGAAGGGAGTCGATGTTTCACGTGCGATCTAAGTACATGTTGGATTTATTTTTCACTTCAGAATTCTGCACTATAGATGCATACGTAGCAGCAGGAGAAACGGCTTGGGTAGAAATCGATAAAATACCTGGTCTGACAGCAGGCGATACGGTTGTTCATACAGGAGATCACTTGAATGCTTATGACAAAGTTCGTCTAAACACCTGCAAAGTCTGGTGAGCGACACAACTCAATTAATTTCGTTTAGACGTTAATCAACTCCACAGCCCAGTTAGCTAAGAGCGTTTGCATCTCGGCTCGGTAAGAGCGTTGGCTGCGCGTCTCATGCGACTCTGTGTTAGAGCGCATGCGGACCGCGGTTCGCTTCCCGAAGGTGGTTTATTTCAGAGATTTAAATCTCGGGCTAGCACGGTCCAAACACGGGGACCTTAAATGGCGTGGCACCCATTCAAACGGGCAGCGGTGGCGAAGGATCTCACCCGATCAATTCATTGAAAAATGAACAGGGTCGAGGATTATACGGTCGCTATAGAAAATCGCGTACATTTACATTTACACAGAACATTCAATAATTATAAGTTTAAACTTCTATCGCCCCGGTGTCTAATGTTCAAGGCATTAACCGATGGTGTACCAAAACCAAACCGTAATCAGGTCAATATCCAAAAATATCAGTCCGTGAGCAGAGTCAGCTTATGGAGGATAAGCAGTTTGAAAAAGCTAAATCTTAAGTTTAGAACAAAATGACATAAGCGATTCAAGAGAATGGACATATATACAGGAAAATAGTTCCAAAACCTAGATCCCGTTCCAAAATCTACCTGTGCGATGAAAGATTCAGGGAAACATAGACCCTTTACAGAAAATTAGAATGATGCAATCATTGAGATTTGCATCTCAAGCAAGGTATGAACTATGTTCAGCTAGAAAATGTCCTGCATATGTGAACGCGTGATGTAATGTTGATATTGTGTCTGACTACTTTAATTTCTTTTATTTTTCCTAGTGTTTGCCAACCAACCGGAGAACTCAAATGTCAAGTAAGTGCAACTAAATTGAATACAGTGTAGAGGAACAAAATTTACTTTAAAACGGCTGCATTTTATATTTATAATTAAACGATTGACGACTCTGTCTACTTTCAGATTAATATTGATAGCAGCCATTATGATGCATCTCACATCATATCATTTTTGTTCGTTTCTTATTTTCCTGGTTTGCTGCCTAATAAAGATGTTCATATCCATGTAGTAATAACATGCAAAGTGTGAATGCTGCACACTGTTAACCTTGGCTTAGGCTACATGGTTGCAAAAGTTGCTTTCTGAATTGCAATTAGGACTATGCTAGGCCAATTGCGCCTGAATCTCAAAGACATTGGTTGGGATTTAAATTCATGCAAAGGTTGACTGGTGAACTGAGTTAGGATCAAAAACATATGCGTTTAATTGTTAAAGTTAATGTGGGTCTACGTTGGGTTGATACTTGCATGCATATGTAGACTTGTGCCTTGAGTTGAACCTATCAGCCTGATCTCATATATACCAGATCAACTGTGATCAGCTAAATACATAAACTAGAATTGCTTCATTGTTTGATTGATTTACTCAGTCAGTGAATGATTGATTGATTGATTAATTGTTGATGTAGGGCATTTCAAAATCTTGGACCGATGCCGATAACGAATGCTTGAAGTATACTTGCTCAAATGGCGAAGTGGTAACGAACAACAAAACTGGGTCTTGTTTATGTCCGGCGGTAAGCGAAAGTCGTTCCTACACTATGACAATTTTATCCGGAAACTTTATGTGCAGAGGCAGCTCGTTAGAAGATCTCGCTTCTTCATAAGAAGAAATGATAAATCGTTTTCAGTAAAACAAATTACAATTATATTAAGCAAAATGATAAAATCGTATTCATAAAGAATTTTGAATCGTCTACTTCAAAGTCCACACCCGTCAAGAACTATGTAATGGCGTTTTGGTAAAACCAGAATGTAACTTTCTGTTTGCAGCGCCATATTTTGGTTGAACGTCCTGCACCTGAATGCTGTTCATGCGAATTAGGTAAGTTCTGTTAACGTTACCTATTTTACATTTAAAGTGGTATTATGATACTCTTTACGAAACTAGCACTTTCATGCAGCGCAAGCCCAGGTTATTTCTTCAACGGCGATTGTCCAGAAAAATTCCAGGCCACAGGATTCATTATCTGTGTTTAGTCCCATAGGTGGAACGAAATATGCAGTGATAAAACAGGCTGTTGTCACACACCTGGGTACAAACATGCAATGATAAAACGTAAAACTGATTAACATGATCCAATATTTTGCTACATTACTTCTCCGTTTTCACAGCATAGACGAACCAGCTTTCATAAGAAACAAGTCTACATTATTCGCCATCAGTGTGTAATCAAATATCGATGTAAATTCTAGTGTCATCGAACGAAAAGTAAATGTCATTTTGATCTAATTTCACGCTTCAGTGTACTGTCATATGAAAGCGGATATACAAGGAAACTTTACGGCTTGGATTGATGAGGACGGAATACCTGGTCTGACCGATGGCGATACAGCTGTCTACCCTGGAGACCAGATCAGTTTAGACGTCAAAGTTCAGCTGGGCAACTGCCAGGAATGGTAAACTATTTTGATTTTCTGAAGTCGGTCGGCTTTTTATTTTCAGAACCAAAAACTTATATTTTTAATCATTTTATCAATTATAGAGCAATGAAAACTCAATCATTGGTGATCCAAACATTCCTATTCAGCAACCTACATTCAATTTCCCATTAAATTTGTCAGAATGTTATTTCAAAGGTGTTTATAGAAATGTTGAGCAACACAATTACATACGAGCATACATACCTGTTATTCGTGCAGACATATGTGTACATATGTGCATTGAGATGCATCCAGTCCTGCAGCATGTATACGCATAATACAGACGCACCTAAGTACATACATACACACATAGATACGTACAAGCATACATGCAAACATACTTATATAAATATACACCCACATACATACTTATGCAAACACTTACTTGTGTTCATAGACCTACATGCATGCATACATGAAACGTATACAGACATACCTATGTTCATACATACATTATACTTACATACAACACACGAATACGAACATTCATACATACGTATATACATGCATGCATACATGCATACATAAATGCTTGCATGAATGCATGTATGCATAGTTACAAACATACATGCATACGTGTATGCATCCTAATTTAATACGCGCTGTTATTAATCTTATTTATCACAGACATAGCCTTCAACCGTTGGGGTTCTGAACATTCTTCTTCAACATTCTGCAATCTATTTTCTCTTAAAATTATCGAAATACCACTTCATAGAAAACCATTTAAAAGGCATTGTAGAAAGCATTTAAAAGGCGTTGTAAAAATAAGACTGTAAGGGCGTTGTAAAGTACCACTTAAAGGCCTTGTAGAGAATCACTTAAAAGGCCTAGTAAAATACCACTTAATAGGCGTTGTAGAATACCACTCATATGGCGTTGCGGAAACGTTCCACTACATGATCACAAATAACTTACTCTGAACATTCCTGAAGTATATTTAAACTGGAGTCCACGACGATCCACTAGCAACTTCTTATCAGTGATTAACATTATTAACTGTATTTGTTTGAACAGCATATGCGACAGCGCTGGAGGACTCGTCTGCTCTGTAAGCATAAATCAAACAGTATTTCTAGCTTTTAGTTTATTGTATCGACTGTTAGAATCTTCGCATCATCTCATTCTCTGTTGATCAAAACATCTATGCTGATGATACATAACCCTATATCTCTCCCCTAACTTCCTTTCTGATGAACGCACTCATTTTCGTACCACCATGATCACGATTTCAGCAAACCTTCTATGCCTAGATCCTTCAATACAGAATAATCTCATAATTAGCCTCGGTGAACAGTTAAGGAAACGAATAATCTTCCAAACCTTTCTTCATCGGGTGTCACTCAACTTGTGCTTTCTGCATCTCCAGTCAGCAGTATTGTTATCATGTTCGATAAAAACCTAATCTTTATTGACCACATCACACAGTTTGTCATGTCCTTGCTACACGAATATTCGTGACCTTCGTCGATTTCACTTCATACTTGACAATAATCTTCTTGACTGCTCGCACAAAAGCAGCCTCCATATTTTCTGCTACACTTCTCCTTACTATACCTTGCCTTACATCAAGAATTATTTTCGATTTGGCCACTTCTACGCGAAGAAAAAAATTATTCAAATAATTCCTGTGGGGTACGTTTAAGGCACTGCCTTGATGTATACTGTAGATCCGCGAATAGAGTAGTGATGCTACTGATTTAATTTGATAATAGTGATACAAATACTAATGCTGAAAACGATAGCAATTATGGATATGTATGAATAAGCAGTTCTTTTTTCACGGGTTCCGACACCTTTTTTCAGCTATTAATTATTTTAAATTTATTTTAATAATAGAAACAATAATTTAGTTATTTTAATTTCAGTGTAGCGAACTGTTTTCACTGTTTATTGTGACCTCCCTACCCCTAATCCCGTTTTTCTCGGGATTTTAGCTCTTCCATAATTGTTCGGTTCCGGAACCTTTTTTCTAGAAAAAGGCACTGTGATTAAGTATGTATTTATATTGTATTATATATACACATACTTACTATACTTAATATACTATTTATATATATACGAGATCATCGCCTATGATCGTGTTTTATATATATATTATATATGTATATATGTGTGTGTATGTGTGTGGGTGGGTGTGTGCGTGAGAGAGTGTGTGTGTTTCTTTCTTCAAAATTCATTGAAGGCGAAGCTTACGGCACATATGGTAGGTCTGATGATACTGTAACTCCGTTCTTTTGCAGGATATTCAAAATAGTTGGAAAGATGATGTGGACCAGTGTATGGAATACGTTTGTGTGGAAGGAGAACCGGTTGAACAGGACAGGAGAAGGTCTTGCAGCTGTGAAGGGGTACGCAATTTTAAATCGCTTGAGGTTTGGCGCTCTTGATTGTATTAAAAGGAGCTATAGTAAGTGGCTTGATACATCCATACATTACAACCAGATGCATGCATAATTAGTATATTGCTGGTTTAAGACAATCGCTGATATAGGTACAGGTTTCAGACAATCCCCTAACTAGGTACTGTTTTTTTTGGCCAAACCGAAATGCAAGGCTCACTTCTGCATCATAACTTCTGTATTATGGCTAAGGGTGACTATAAATGCATGGGTGTCACTCACTTCTAGATTAATAATGTGTTGCATATTATAGCATCGCAACATTACAGGTAACATTCACTGACTCGAACGCGTAGGCTACTGCGTTCCGTTGCGCGCTCGGTCGGGCGCATTTCTAAATTCGGCCATGTCTCTAATGCATGCGAGATGTCCTCCACTGGTTACCACTGTCGCAACGCGTTGTCTACCGGGTTGCCTCCATTGTCTGGCAATGTCAGCTTGGTCGTGTTCCTTTCTATCTGCTCGAGCTTTCTTCTCGTGCCTCTGCTCCACCCGGTTACCGCTCTCTTCGCTCTGCCACCCGTGGTGACCTCTCTGTTTCTTTCCCTCGCACCGCTACTATGCAGCAGCGTTCTTTCTCCGTGATTGGACCCACAATTTGGAATGGGCTTCCGCCTGAGCTGCGGTCTCTTCCTAGAGACTCGTCCACCGCTTTCTTCTCTTCTCGAAAGACTGTTCTCTTCTTTCGTCGGGGTTGGGCTGGGAGCGCCTCTGAATAGTTTCCTTGAAGGGCGTCATATACATGCTTAGTTGCTTGATTGAATTGATTGATTATACGATTATTTTTTCAGGAATCTACTGCGGTTATCATGCCTGCACCTACCTGCTGTGCCTGCGAATGTAAGTCAAAGCATATTATAGGTAACATTATAACATTATGTTGTAGGAATCTAGTGTGGTTATTCTTCCTGCGCCTGACTGCTGTGCCTGCGAATGCTTGTGTAAGTCCGCGTAGCTCTGTTTTCATACGTTAACGGAAATTCTGCATATCTTCACAATAAAAACGCATTGTCTAGTGACTGCCACAATTATTTAGGTTTCTAATTATTGCAGACAACTACTGCATGTGATTTCCACTTAAATCATATAAATTTACGAAGACTTACAAATTTACGACAAGTATGATTTATCAAGCTTCGACATATTAACGCGAAGCCCACCAACCACAGATTTAGAATTTTCGTTACAAGTTTGCACAGACAACGGGCATTTGTAACCATTCATACTGTTTCATTCTCAGCCATTGTGCTTTATGGGCGTGTTTTGCACATTTTTATACCACGAGTATTCCTCACACTCCTACTACGTCTACTCTACGTACTATGATGAATACACCATTTCCTATTATTGTTGCAACTCAGCTAACTAGTGTTAGTTTTCTCCTGAACTATACAGTTTTAGCCAAAGGCGTATCAGGAAGTATCTAAAGCATTTCTACAGCCTAGTCTCAACCGCTGTGTTTTGTGTATTCTTTTTGCAGCTGTACCAACGACTACTTCTCACGCCGACACTACTCCATGTATGTTAAATGCACCATTTTCTATAATCGTCTCTAAAGACTAACTAGTATTGTGGCTTCAAAAGTTGCAAGTGCATGGATCCGTAAGGCTGCCTCTTTCACACATGCAAACTTGAGCACGTGTGCAAACTTTTGGACAAAAATTTAGAAGTCGCTTCTTTTGCAGACTCATTCATTCGGAAATTTAATATAGCGCACCTTGAAGAATCCTACTCAGAAGCGCTCCTAGCCCAGCCACGGCAATAGACACTAGACTTGAGCAGCTTCTAAAATGAGATGTGTTACCCTGGGGTGTAGGCGAATCTCTAATGGAAGCTAGGCCATTCCAAATGGAGGGCCCAGCAATAGAGAAAGCCCGGAGTTGCCTAATTTTGGAGCGAGCCCGGGGGACTAAACGTTCTTTCCCAGAACAAGACCGAAGAGCACGCCGGCCAACTGAATCAGAGACCGGGCGGCAGAGCTCCCACAGATAGGCCGAGGCACAGCCCAAGTGACAGCGCCAAACCAGTACGGCAACCCTATAACAAATACGCTGCGGGACAGGGAGCCAATGCAGCACATCACGAATGTATGCAGAAATAGGGACAAATTTCGGGATGCGTCCAATGAGCCGAACAGCTGACCGAAGAACCCGGTCGAGGCGGCCAATTAATCCAAGAGACACACCTACAAAGATCGAACTGCAGTGATCCAGCCTGATTCGTCCCATAGGTACATTGACAGCATCACTCAAACACATGATGGTTACACAGCAATCCATGCAAACTCTCTGTCAGGAGCTTGTTTAAGTAAGAAGGGTGCAGGTACCTATCTCCAGTCCAGTGTTGGAAGCCGTTCAGTCAAACACCAACCCCTGAACCAAAGGTTTCAGGAGCCACTCCTCCAACGCTTGAAGATTTTTGGAACGGCAAGCAGGTGTTCACTTTCTCCACCGGTTACAATGGATACTGGATAGCAACAAATAACAAAGCTATTTGAATCATGCTAAACTAGCAGTATATAGAGAACAATTATAGTGAGCAATTCTATTTTATACGAAAAGAATTGTAATTAAAAACTTTAGTTTAGAAGTTGGTGGCATGCAATTTTTTAAACTTACCTCTGATTCAGCAACCGCTTTTTTTAACACAAAGAACTTGAAACAAGCCTTTTCTCTGTAAGTAAGCTTATTACTATTTTATTTACTTAAATACAGTTGGCATATAGATCATGATTTTAGAAAGAAGGGGGTTGGAGCTTACGGGTATACATTTTTATTTATAATGTAGATATTACTTGTACAACGTCAGGTGCACATTTTTTGCGATTTCTGCAAAAAGTGTCAAAAAGGCGCGACCTCTAAACACTCTAAGATCTTTTCAGGTTCTTTTCAACAGAGTCTTCTTGTTAAGTAGATCAAGGCAGTCATGTGGAGCAACACCTTTTAAGCATTTTACAAGTTAGCTTGGAAAAGTAGTATTAGTTTTCTCCCGAACTGCGTTGTTTTAGCCATAAGTGTAAGGGAAAATATCTAAAGCATTTCTAAAACATTAGTTTCAACCATTTTGTTTTTGGGTGTTTTCAGCTGAAACAGAAACCACAGTTCTAATAACCATGCCTCCTCCGTACCCCACTACTCCACGTATGATTATACACTATTTTCTATAATTGTTGTAAAAAAAACTAACCAGTGTAAGTTTTCTCCAGAACTATACAGTTTTTAGCCACGGCGTGAGAGCAAATACCTTTGAAAGAATTTCTAAGGCACTAGTATCATACATTGTGTTTTGTGGGTATTTGTGCAGTTGAAACTACCGACATTAGGGCCTACAGCAACAGAAACAACGCTTATTTTTACGACGACACTACTATGCATATAGGCCTATGTTTATTACACTCGTTCCTATATTTGCTTTTACAAAACTGGTGCTATTTCTCTTTCGAACTGTACAGCTTTTTAGCCAGAAGCATAGAATCAAGTATTTAAAACATTTTTAAAAACACAAGCTTCAACAATTGTGATGTGTGGTTGTGTTTACCGTTGAAATAGAATCTACATCACCAGAAGAAACGACTATTCCTCACGTCACTACGCCAAGTATGTTGAATACACTAGTTCATATTATTTTTGTAGAACGAGAATTGGTTTCTCACGTATTGCATATAAAGTAGGTGATTAGACTGTTAAAACCATTCATATTTGATGAAAATATGCTGTCCTGCTTCTGCTGTTGTGGTTATGTTGATTGCGAATTATGGGCTTTTGTATCGTCCTAATAAGATTTCTTATTAATAACTACCATTTCTGTCATATTTATTACACGTTGAATTTTCTACACTTTTTAAACTTCGCTCTGGTTTGGCGTAATTGCAAATCTAACTCTGGAGTCTAAAGAGAAATCGGATTACATCAGCCCAAACTGATTTGAAATCAGAGCACGATAACATCAAGAGATAGTGACAATGATAGTGACACACAGAGGCCTAGCGCTGTGAATACTAAAGAAGGGGCAAGCAAGGTGACGTTTTGTAAACATGAACCCTGTTTGTAAAAGGACTGCATGACCGATTGACCGTCCATGTATTTCTGTTGAGTCTGTGTCAACTATTACCAGCACATCATTGAAGCGTGTCTACAAATTGTATTATAAACGAGAGTTTGACTTTACTTACTTGTGTAACTTTTCATATAGCGCTAATTTACCCGCCGCAACACAGGAGTAAGATTTTGTCTATACAGTTAGAAATAATATGTAAACTGTATATTGTTGAAATTATGAAGTAAGATGTGCGGCAAATCAACCAACACAGCAAAAATATTCTCACTTTTGACATTTCAGAAAACAGTGTGTTTATAATGCTGCTGAATAGATTTTTTAGATGCAGGCCTACTGTCCCAATGCATGAGTAATAACTACATCCTTTCCTTAGTGAATACCCCTCAAAAAATGACACAAATCCTGAGCCAGTCTCACAAATGTATACAGGAACCAAGACACTATTTATGGTGGTAAGGTGGTAAGGTGATCGCCAGTTTGATCGAAATAAGAATTCTGTGTGATAGTCCAAAAGGCTGATCAGGATAATATGCTGGCATTCTAAATGTACTGTTATAGGAGAAAACCACACCTAAACTGGACAATGAAGTGACAAATGAGGAGGTCCGAAGAAGACTTTAAAAAGAGGGTCTCATACAAAGAATAGTGAGAAGGAAATTGAGTCCATTTGGGTATATAATTCTGTAGAATATACGACATTATAAAAATAAAAAAAACCTGATTATGGGAATTATGGATGCAACTGGGCGACGAGGAAGACCTAATGGGGAGTGGACATATGATACCAAGGATTGGTGCAAACAAGACCTTCACAGCTTGAGAAAAGCAGCGCTTGATTGCAATTGTGGAACTAAGTGGTGATGTATGCATTGGATACCTGCGGGCCTTCGGGCCATGTATTATGATGATGAGATGTGTCACTTTGCTTTCAGCTGTCTGCGACATGTCTAATCACATACCACACGACGCAACGCCTTGGGTAGAAATTGACGGAGTACCTGGTCTGACAGCGGGCGATAAGGTGTTAACGCCAGGAGAACATTTGAATCCGTCTGACAAAGTTCAGATGGGCAACTGTCGAGAATGGTAAACTGATGAAGAATTTCCACAATTTTTGCCTATTAGGCCTATTGTTTAAACATTAAATACTGAAAGATCAGAATTTTAAAAACATTGGCAATTTGAACCCGATTGGTTTGAAACAAGAAAACTTGGTATAAGTCTGCCAAGGACTATATAAGCGCCTTCACTGAACGCTGGAAAACTGTTCTTTCTTGGTTTATGTCTCACAGTATGCGTATAAACATTAGATTCGACTATCTAACGGGTCCTTATTGGTATATTGGTCCCCCATGAGCCCTATAGGCAAATGATACCGTGAAATAATTTCAAAAAGGTGTTTACGATGTGCTATAGGCCTACAACTGTTCTAAATGAATGAATAAACGATGAGTTCGGATCGCCAGCGTTAACATTCAAATGATCAAATCAGTGACACTTGAGATCTATTTCGTAAGATTTTCTTCAGTGCGTTAGCTTTAAAATGATGATTGACACAGGACAGAGCACGTAATATAATTCCTATATTGTAGTAATTCAACAAGTTCCACACGTATTATATTACTTTTACTGGTAGGCCTAATCTCGATGACATATTGAAAGAAATTATATTGACCATATACACGAATAGAGTGACCATATATATATATATAGAGAGAGAAAGAGATTTGCCTCTGTATTTAGAATTTATTAACTATATATTTTTTACATATTTTCTGCAGCGTGTGTCAGGACAACGGGGCAATGGTTTGTTATGTAAGTGATACTGAAAATCCACTGCATTGAGTAACAATAATATTCTGCTTTTCTCTTTTCTGATGAACCCAATGGCTTTAAATATTAATAACCATCTAAGATTAGTTTAGAGATTAATTCTGATATTGTAGTCTTACGATGAACTACTCAGTTTTAGATCTGGTTCATCGGCAATGTGTAGCCTTTGGTGCAGTATCTTAGATTACTCGGCTGTGTATGCACTACACTGTGTCCCGATGAAAAGTGGACCCCAAGAAAAAGTGTCATAACTCGGTCAAAACATTTAGCATTTGCCTGAAATTTTAAAAACAACAACAATAGCCATATTACAACCCAATACTAACGCCGTTTGGAAATGTTGCCGAGTTTGTCAAGTTTGTGAATGTTTGAGACGCAGCCCTGAAAATGGGAAGTTTCCAACATACAAGAGCCATAAGGAAGTGAAGTTCAGCTACAGCTGGTGTTCAAAATGTCCTTTTTGTTCACGGACACACGACCGTAGACGTGGACGCCACTGTTTGATGGCCCGATCGATGATCACGTGATCAAACAGCTGCCACTCTTCAATCAGACGCGCCTCTGGTGATCGACGTCACGAATGCGGGAACGATAAACGCGCTCCTCCAGTACACTCCAGGTTTGGATTTCGCGTCTGATTGAAGAGTGGCAGCTGTTTGACCACGTGATCATCGATCGGGCCATCAAACAGTGGCGTCCACGTCTACGGTCGTGTGTCCGTGAACATAAAGGGCATTTTGAACACCAGCTGTAGCTGAACTTCACTTCCTGATGGCTCTTGTATGATGGAAACTTCCCATTTTCAGGGCTGCGTCTCAAACATTCACAAACTTGACCAACTCGGCAACATTTCCAAACGGCGTTAAGATTTGGTTGTAATATGGCTATTGTTGTTGTTTTTAAAATTTCCGGCAAATGCTAAAAGTTTTGACCGAGTTATGACACTCTTTCTTGGGGTCCACTTTTCATCGGGACACAGTGTACTGTAGTTCAACACCGTGTTACAAAGCATCCACCACATTAGCGTAAGAAATCAGTTCAACAGAAGATACATGCAAATGTTACATAGGCTTTTTTAACAGAGTAGCGAAGAAAAAGTTAGTCATTTTAGACAACCTCATCGAGACTATTTAGGCTACTTGTCGAAACTAAAGTTTGCCCATCCACTTCCGTGACTTACGTAATTACCTTCTGGGCCCGGCTGAATTACAACCTTTCGACATGAACTTTTTGAAATCATGTCTTGTGTTATCATGTTGAAACCAGGCCAACTTATAAACAGTTGTTTGAAGAGACAATATTGATGTACACTTATTACTTCGATCATATAATTGCTATGCTATAAAATTGTGGACGTGTACACCTGTGGTGGGTACAACCGATTTTCAGCTCCAGTAAACCGAAATGATGCCGTCAATGTTGTTACAGGACACAGATACCACTTGGCAAGACGAAAGTGACCAGTGTTTGGAGTACATCTGCATTGAAGGAGTTGAGGTTCAATTCAACAAGTCGCAGGCGTGCGGATGCGGCGAGGTATGTGAGCAAAACCTAATCCAGTGAACCTGCTATACATGTATTATTAAGCAGTCTATGACCGTCTATGAACCACTGTATTATTGCGCAAAACCCGGGTTAAAGTCAATTTGCTGTTCCGTGGAAAGCTAAAACAAATAGCTTGTCTGTACATCAGTAGGAGGAAAAAGAGCTATTGCTGGCACTCTCTTCTCTTATTGGAACAGTCTTCCTGTGTAGGCTATATGCGACTGTTCTATTTAACTCAACGCAAGTTACGCTCTATTCTTATTTAAGATTTTATGTTGGATATCTTACACGACCGCCCTGACACGACAGAGCGCTCATAAATTAGCTGGTGCCCCGCGCTCAGCCTTTCAGTAATTTCCAGATTTCGATTACTGTTAGACAATCATGTTGAGAGATTGCTAAAATGTCCTATGTAATAAGCCCAAAACATACATACATCGGAAATGTAGTTTCTTGTTAATTTAGGCCTATCCTCGGAGAAGCCAGTATGGGGAGACCTGCGTTGTCTAAAATGCGGGATGATGGTTCATTGGTCACAGTTATAAGTCTGTCAGTTTAGAAAATGGATCTTGGACCAAATGCTGCTGATGTTCCAGAAGAGTCTTAGGCGGAAGACTTACATATGCATTGATGAAAGATAAGCTAACAGATACATGAGAAACTGTGCCAAGTGCAGTCGGTTTACTGACTAAAATTCACTAGTTGCTCTTTAAAAGAGAATTTTTTTATTTGGGATGATTCCAGAATATCGTGTAGGATAATCTGTCCTCCAGGTGATATGATGATAGCTCTTTCCAAATGCATCCGATGCGAACATAATGAATTAATTCATATTTCTTTATTGATCCTAAAATTAGCAAAGATACAAGTGGAAACATGAACAAGCCACTTTGATACAAGCACCAGGCACACCCAAGAAGGGACTGTAGACGCCCCAATTTATGGTCGCCTGTGACCAAGCAATATAAAGCGATTTGAAGCGGACATGTATGTGTGTGAACCTGTGTGAATCACAGCTAGGTAAAGGCTTTCACCAACGCACATTCCTGTATGCTTACTTCAGTCATAGTATGACCAGACAAAATCAAACTCCATTTAAATCAATAAATTTTAATATAACTGTCGAAGTCATTGAGGTTAAATAAGAAACGTACGCTAACCTAGCCTACGAAATACCGTAAAAACTATTTATCCAGGTAGTTTAAGTTTAACTTGTTCTTGTCTTTACAGTCTTTCGTTTTGGTTATTCTTCCTGCACCCACGTGCTGTCACTGTGAACATGGTACGTTTAGTTTTATCTCCTATTTAATAATAAAGGCAGTGGCGGTTCTAGAGTTTTTGGACTGGGGGATAAAACTGCTTTAGCTCCTTCCCCAAAAATATACATGTTCATACTGCTGGCTCCGGTAAGTCATGGCTAATTGAACGTTAAACTGGGTGGATAAAATGTGTATAGGGGGCTAAGAAAAACGATGGGAGCTAACTTTCCAGCTAGGGGAACTACAGGACCTCCTAGGAACCCTAGTAAGGCTGCCACTGAATAAAGGCAAGTCATTACAAAACCTCACAAAATAGTCTCAGCGATTGCTTCCAGAAAACAAAATTGTTGCGTTTTAGAAGGAGAAAAGATAAAGAGAGGAATAAATGGGGAGCAGCAGGTGGTTTTTGTCACAATCAATCAATCATTCAATATTCGTTTAGATCAACAAATCCAGTTGATATAACGTAACAGATTACAGAAGAATGATAATATTAGATTGACTTTGAGAAAAGAGAATAGAGAGGGTCGTGAGGGTCGTGATTATTAATAGGGGGCCTACGCATCTTTGAACAAAACAGGAGGAATAAAATTACATTTCCTTTAGCGGAAAGGGTAAACTTGTGAGTTCTTGTCCTCCAGGCGGTAATATGGAATTCTGACCACGTTCTCAACAGTCTCTTTCCATCTAGAGTTAGTCTGCGCCCAGGGCTTAGACCTCGTGCCCATCCCTTTCAACTCCCACCGAAGGATGACAAAACTATATAGGCCTACCTCGTATTCTATATAATGACATCTACTGAACGTTTCAAAATTTAACAGCAATATTTATAGGTTATTTCTCGAATCTTTTATTATTATTTCCTTTATGCTAACTTTCAATCAGTGTAACTTGTCCACGGTTGCGGTTTGTCAACCAGTACATGATTAATAATAAAAACGAATATGATGATGATATTTTGTCGTGGGGGAGGAAAAATATCACGAAGTACATAACGACTGTACAGGGTGCGGCCGAAAAAAATAATCCATTACGAAAATTGCGATTTCTCGAAAACCGCTGAATATTTTGTTACTAAACTTTGTCAGTCTACTTGACACATATCTACCTACAGCTTGGCTAAATGTAATGAAATTCGAATCATGAAAAAAAAATGGTGCAACCCTGAAGTGAAACAATGTTATTTTCGTTTCAACAGACAGTTACTGACAGCAATATGTAACAAAGTAACGACGCAAACAGTAATGTAACAAGGTTCAAGGTTACTTATTGTTATTGAAAAGATTAGGCCAAGTGTTAAGTTTTGTGCAAGGAATGTTCGAAGTGACCACCGTTTGCTTTTACGCAAGCTTGCAGACGTTTTCGAAAGCCCAGAACAGACTTCTGAATGGTCTCAAGTGGCAAGTCATTCCAGATGATTTGCAGCGTATTTTTCACTTCAGGAATGTTCTTCGGCTTTGTGGTAAGTTTGTTGTAGGTCTCAAGCATTGCACCCCAGACAGCATAGTCGAGTGGGTTCATATCTGGGGAATTTGGCGGCCATGAATCCTTGTCGATGAAGTCCGGACAGTGACTTGTTAACCAATCTTGGCCCAACTTTGCGCCGTGAGCGGTCGCTCCACCTTGCTGAAACACGAACTGATTTCCCAAGACAGTTATCGACAAGCTTAGGCAAAAGATTCTCCACGTAGTACTTAGCATTGACTTTGGCCTTCTGGTCAATGAAATGCAAGCGGAAATGACGTAATTATGGCACACCGCAGGCTACTTCATGTAAAAATATGATTTCCTATTTCGTGAATGCCGTGTTCAGTTGAAAAAATGCAGTTCTTTCTTCTGCCTGATGTCATGATCACAAATATAAAGATACTGACATAAAATTTTCAAATAATATGCAAAAATATGTTACTTATAAGAAAAAAATATTTGTAATAAAATATTCAGCGGTTTTCGAGAAATCGCAATTTTCGTAATGGATTATTTTTTTCGGTCGCACCCTGTATATAGGACAAACGTATTATAGCCTATCCAACTTTTGGCCAAACCAATGTTAATAGCTATTCTAATTGGCAATGGTATAAGGCTTCAGAGCACAGTTGTTATATGTCCTGCTAAAGGCTTTTCTCTGGGATATCATACAAGCTACAAATGTTGTATGTCCTCTTCTGAAGAATCCACAGAGCACAAATGTAGTATAGGCCCTATAATATGGACATAGGGGCATACAACATTTTCGCTCGGGGAATTGCGTCCCATCAGTTATTATTTACGTAAATTCTATGCAAGATGGCGTCGAGCCAGTCGGCATGTTGAGCGTTTACACTTTCATAATTTTAATATTGTCATACTAAGGAGTGCACATCAAATAACAGTCATGGCTGCTTGTCGGTCTGAAATATTTAAAGATACATTCAGTCGCGGTTATCGGGTGTCGACCGCTTCACTTGCAAAAACATCATCAGCAATGCCCTACTCTTGCCGACGGTCTGAATCTCGGGGTCAGTTTCAGACATTGTGAATACCTGTACTAAACTTAAGTAAAGCATAATATTGACGATACTACATCATTATTGTCGTTCAGGTAATTCCATTTTAGAAAAACAGCTGGTAACTCTGACTGAGACAGTCGCTCAAAATTCCTTATTCGGCAATTATTTTACGAGATGGTATGTCATTAGATTTATCGGGGGCTTAACACGATGTCGGATTGGTTGGATGCTCGCGTGTTTATGTGCCATGTGCAGGTTCGATCTTTTCCAAAAAAATGGTTAGCTGTGTGGAGGCCGTAACTTCCCGTAAGTAGGCTAAACGTTAAGTTATAGTTTGCTTGATTCCATCGATGGACATTTTCTCATCTTTCTCATTCTGGTCGCTCTGTTGTTTTGTCTCTTGAGATCCAAAAATGAGAAGAATTTATTGATGCTCTTTCATCTAAATTAGTCTCTTGAGATCCAACAATGAGAAGAATTTATTGATGCTCTTTCATCTAAATTAGTAGTATTGTTTGCATTATTATAACAGGATATTTAGAACAAGTACAGACTGTGGTTGGAAAACAATACACAAAAGAAGGAAAACAGCACAGCAGCATAAAACTGGTAGAAATAGTTATCCAGGGAGACAAAGCTGAGAAAGAACAGGAAGCATGATGAATTGATGCAATAACCACATTTCTATAATCGCAAAACAATAATTATGTCTGATTTAAACATACACTGAGTTGTGGAAATACCCAAAATTGCCTTCCTGAGCCAGATGCATCTGAAATAACTGATGAGGAATATTAGACTTTCTTCCTAACATTCATCAATGCAAGACTTTTTGCCAGAGAACCAACAGTTTCATTACCATTGACTGCTCAGCTCTTAATTTTGATTCCCTGTTACCTTTAAAAAAATTCCAGTCCAGTTTTGCTAACACTTTTCTTTTATAATGAATCGATACAATTAAAACATTTGTATTCGAAAAGTGATAATTATGTCTGATTTAAACATAAATTGAGCACGTAACTATGTTTCCATATGTCTACATGTCCAATTTTTTCCAACTTACTTATTTACTGGTTTTGTGAACACTGTTGTGGCCTTTCAGGTAGCAAATACACACAGTAACCATACCTGGTAGTGATTTGTGTACTTTTGTGTAGTATGATATGTCCACATTATACAATTTTCTGTGGAGCACAAATGTTGTATGTCCATATTAATTTAAGACACCCCTCCTTACAAATTTGTTTCATTTTATATTATTCTTATGGCATATAATATCAGTGTACTCCTTAGTCTGACTACCATTTTACAGAAATATTCAATGATGCCAAGAAAGTATGATTATTTAACTATGTTACATTTTTCATATCCATATGAAATTAAAACTTCAATTTTCTCGAAAGTATTGATTTTGGACATAATACGTTTGTCCTTTATACAGTCGATAATACATAATAAGGCTCACAACAAAAATTTTGCTGAGCTAGCAAGCATATATACTCTGCGCGTAATAAAGCATGTTATAGCACATAATTGTCCATAAAATACAAGCGCCTTTCGTCCTACCGAGCAGGCATTTGTTTAAATACTTGCTGCACAAATTATCAAGCCAGTAAACACTATATTTACTTCACGTTATTAAATTATTTCAACTATATAATAATAAAATCATACACATGTAGACTCTTCCAATACATAAAATTGTATTCGTCCAAATACTATTTACTTCAAAGACAATTTTAATAACGCATAGAAAAAGTGGATCCATTTTTTCACAATATATCTTGAAAGGGAACCTAAATATGCAAAGCAATCGAGAGAAAGAGCAGTTTCTCAAACTGAGATAAGGTGATGCAGTCAACGGGATTCTAAATTTGCTCGTGATCCTGTACGTTGAAAATGCACACACAGCCAAATTATTATTCCTTCAGCAACAACGACGCCATCACCAGACACACAGACGACAACACCATGCATAATGCCACCTTCATCGACAACAGGAACACCACCTCCACCTTCAACGACACCAGGAACACCACCTCCACCACCTCCATCGACACCAGGCACACCAGGAACACCAGGTACTTCAGGAACACCAACTCCACCACCTCCATCGACAACAGGAACACCACCTCCACCACCTCCATTTTCAACGACACCAGGCACACCAGGAACACCAGGAACACCAACTCCACCACCTCCATCGACAACAGGAACACCACCTCCACCACCTCCATTTTCAACGACACCAGGTACTCCAGGTACTCCAGGAACACCAACTCCACCACCTCCATCGACAACAGGAACACCACCTCCACCACCTCCAGTTTCAACGACACCAGGCACACCAGGAACACCAGGAACACCAACTCCACCACCTCCATCGACAACAGGAACACCACCTCCACCACCTCCAGTTTCGACGACACCAGGCACACCAGGAACACCAGGTACTCCAGGAACACCAACTCCACCACCTCCATCGACAACAGGAACACCACCTCCACCACCTCCAGTTTCAACGACACCAGGCACACCAGGAACACCAGGGACTCCAGGAACACCAACTCCAGCACCTCCATCGACAACAGGAACACCACCTCCACCACCTCCTTTTTCAACGACACCAGGCACACCAGGAACACCAGGTACACCAGGAACACAAACTCCACCACCTCCATCGACAACAGGAGCACCACCTCCACCACCTCCAGTTTCAACGACACCTGGAACACCAGGTACACCAGGAACACCAACTCCACCACCTCCATCGACAACAGGAACACCACCTCCACCACCTCCAGTTTCGACGACACCAGGCACACCAGGAACACCAGGTACTCCAGGAACACCAACTCCACCACCTCCATCGACAACAGGAACACCACCTCCACCACCTCCAGTTTCAACGACACCAGGCACACCAGGAACACCAGGTACTCCAGGAACACCAACTCCGCCACCACCATCGACAACAGGAACACTACCTCCACCACCTCCATTTTCAACGACACCAGGCACACCAGGAACACCAGGTACTCCAGGAACACCAACTCCACCACCTCCATCGACAACAGGAACACCACCTCCACCACCTCCAGTTTCAACGACACCAGGAACACCAGGTACTCCAGGAACACCAACTCCATCACCTCCATCGACAACAGGAACACCACCTCCACCACCTCCAGTTTCAACGACACCAGGCGCACCAGGAACACCAGGTACTCCAGGAACACCAACTCCGCCACCACCATCGACAACAGGAACACTACCTCCACCACCTCCATTTTCAACGACACCAGGCACACCAGGAACACCAGGTACACCAGGAACACCAACTCCACCACCTCCATCGACAACAGGAACACCACCTCCACCACCTCCAGTTTCAACGACACCAGGCACACCAGGAACACCAGGTACTCCAGGAACACCAACTCCACCACCTCCATCGACAACAGGAACACCACCTCCACCACCTCCAGTTTCGACGACACCAGGCACACCAGGAACACCAGGTACACCAACTCCACCACCTCCATCGACAACAGGAACACCACCTCCACCACCTCCAGTTTCAACGACACCAGGCACACCAGGAACACCAGGTACTCCAGGAACACCAACTCCACCACCTCCATCGACAACAGGAACACCACCTCCACCACCTCCAGTTTCGACGACACCAGGCACACCAGGAACACCAGGTACTCCAGGAACACCAACTCCACCACCTCCATCGACAACAGGAACACCACCTCCACCACCTCCAGTTTCAACGACACCAGGAACACCAGGTACTCCAGGAACACCAACTCCACCACCTCCAGTTTCAACGACACCAGGCACACCAGAAACACCAGGTACTCCAGGAACACCAACTCCGCCACCACCATCGACAACAGGAACACTACCTCCACCACCTCCATTTTCAACGACACCAGGCACACCAGGAACACCAGGTACACCAGGAACACCAACTCCACCACCTCCATCGACAACAGGAACACCACCTCCACCACCTCCAGTTTCAACGACACCAGGCACACCAGGAACACCAGGTACTCCAGGAACACCAACTCCATCACCTCCATCGACAACAGGAACACCACCTCCACCACCTCCAGTTTCAACGACACCAGGCACACCAGGAACACCAGGTACTCCAGGAACACCAACTCCGCCACCACCATCGACAACAGGAACACTACCTCCACCACCTCCATTTTCAACGACACCAGGCACACCAGGAACACCAGGTACTCCAGGAACACCAACTCCACCACCTCCATCGACAACAGGAACACCACCTCCACCACCTCCATTTTCAACGACACCAGGAACACCAGGAACACCAGGTACACCAACTCCACCACCTCCATCGACAACAGGAACACCACCTCCACCACCTCCAGTTTCAACGACACCAGGCACACCAGGAACACCAGGTACTCCAGGAACACCAACTCCACCACCTCCATCGACAACAGGAACACCACCTCCACCACCTCCAGTTTCGACGACACCAGGCACACCAGGAACACCAAGTACTCCAGGAACACCAACTCCACCACCTCCATCGACAACAGGAACACCACCTCCACCACCTCCAGTTTCAACGACACCAGGAACACCAGGTACTCCAGGAACACCAACTCCACCACCTCCAGTTTCAACGACACCAGGCACACCAGAAACACCAGGTACTCCAGGAACACCAACTCCGCCACCACCATCGACAACAGGAACACTACCTCCACCACCTCCATTTTCAACGACACCAGGCACACCAGGAACACCAGGTACTCCAGGAACACCAACTCCACCACCTCCATCGACAACAGGAACACCACCTCCACCACCTCCAGTTTCGACGACACCAGGCACACCAGGAACACCAGGTACTCCAGGAACACCAACTCCGCCACAACCATCGACAACAGGAACACTACCTCCACCACCTCCATTTTCAACGACACCAGGCACACCAGGAACACCAGGTACTCCAGGAACACCAACTCCACCACCTCCATCGACAACAGGAACACCACCTCCACCACCTCCAGTTTCAACGACACCAGGAACACCAGGTACTCCAGGAACACCAACTCCGCCACCACCATCGACAACAGGAACACTACCTCCACCACCTCCATTTTCAACGACACCAGGCACACCAGGAACACCAGGTACTCCAGGAACACCAACTCCACCACCTCCATCGACAACAGGAACACCACCTCCACCACCTCCAGTTTCAACGACACCAGGAACACCAGGTACTCCAGGAACACCAACTCCACCACCTCCATCGACAACAGAAACACCACCTCCACCACCTCCAGTTTC
Organism: Allolobophora icterica; assembly: GCA_963556255.1. Classification (NCBI taxonomy): domain Eukaryota; kingdom Metazoa; phylum Annelida; class Clitellata; order Crassiclitellata; family Lumbricidae; genus Allolobophora; species Allolobophora icterica. Next base: position 11,825,591 of record OY744603.1, on the reverse strand, counting down.
AACGACACCAGGCACACCAGGAACACCAGGTACTCCAGGAACACCAACTCCGCCACCACCATCGACAACAGGAACACTACCTCCACCACCTCCATTTTCAACGACACCAGGCACACCAGGAACACCAGGTACTCCAGGAACACCAACTCCACCACCTCCATCGACAACAGGAACACCACCTCCACCACCTCCATTTTCGACGACACCAGGCACACCAGGAACACCAGGTACTCCAGGAACACCAACTCCACCACCTCCATCGACAACAGGAACACCACCTCCACCACCTCCATTTTCAACGACACCAGGAACACCAACTCCACCACCTCCATCGACAACAGGAACACCACCTCCACCACCTCCAGTTTCAACGACACCAGGCACACCAGGAACACCAGGTACTCCAGGAACACCAACTCCACCACCTCCATCGACAACAGGAACACCACCTCCACCACCTCCATTTTCAACGACACCAGGCACACCAGGAACGCCAGGTACTCCAGGAACACCAACTCCACCACCTCCATCGACAACAGGAACACCACCTCCACCACCTCCATTTTCAACGACACCAGGCACACCAGGAACACCAGGTACACCAGGAACACCAACTCCACCACCTCCATCGACAACAGGAACACCACCTCCACCACCTCCAGTTTCAACGACACCAGGCACACCAGGAACACCAGGTACACCAGGAACACCAACTCCACCACCTCCATCGACAACAGGAACACCACCTCCACCACCTCCAGTTTCAACGACACCAGGAACACCAGGAACACCAGGTACTCCAGGAACACCAACTCCACCACCTCCATCGACAACAGGAACATCACCTCCACCACCTCCAGTTTCGACGACACCAGGCACACCAGGAACACCAGGTACTCCAGGAACACCAACTCCACCACCTCCATCGACAACAGGAACACCACCTCCACCACCTCCAGTTTCGACGACACCAGGCACACCAGGAACACCAGGTACTCCAGGAACACCAACTCCACCACCTCCATCGACAACAGGAACACCACCTCCACCACCTCCAGTTTCAACGACACCAGGCACACCAGGAACACCAGGTACTCCAGGAACACCAACTCCACCACCTCCATCGACAACAGGAACACCACCTCCACCACCTCCACCTTCAACGACACCAGGCACACCAGGAACACCAGGAACACCACCTCCATCAACAACAGGAACACCACCTCCACCACCTCCACATTCAACGACACCAGGAACACCACAACCGCCACCTCCATCGACGACATCAACACTGCCTCCACCACCTCCACCTTCAACAACACCAGGAACACCCGGAACACAAACTTCAGGAACATCAACTGCTCCACCAACAGGTTATTTCGTGATGTTATTTAAATTTTTGTGTCACTTTCAAATCGAAGCCTTCTTTATTAGAGCGTTATGGCTTGATACGATGTGTTGGTAACCTTAACAGATGGCTGGCAACTAAATAGGTTTCATAAGAGCGCCAAATCTTAGTCACGTGGCCTTGTCTTACTCGGGGTCGTAGGGGCCAGATTACTGAAGCGCTATTTATTGATTTTAGATATCATTGAACTTTGGAAGTTCCTGCATTTGAAATACTCATAATTTGCTTAAAATGTGCATCTGATATACTCTAGTCGTATTGGTGGTCAAAGGCTGTGCCTAATAATTCTTATAAACTGAAGTAGAATCCCAACTTTATCTCCGGCTTCGGAAACCCCGCACAGTAGACCTAATTCATAAACTAAATTTCGAAATTCTAAGTTGCTACTTAAAAGATAAACGCAGCTGCTTATTCATGTTCAAAACAACGACGCTTACTGCGTCATTTCCGAAGGATTGTACAGATATACCAAAGGGAGGACCAACTTCGCTTGCCAGGAGACCATGGAGAGAGAGGACCATAAGGCGAAGTGATGTACACTGTGTCCCAATTGAACTGATACCCTTTTTGTTTTGGCAATAAATCTGTCAATTCTAAATATAATTCAATACAATTTCAGACATTAAAAGAGAGATAAATTATCAACATTTTCTGAAAATTTCATCAAATTCTGTCAACAGGGTCAAAAGTTATGAACTTTCAAATTTGGACAAACAAAATTCGAACTTTCCAACATGTAAAAGATAAAATTATTTTTTTGCAAATTACATACTTTACTTACTAAGAAGGTATGACGTCATAATGACTTCATTTCCATTTAAGCAGACGATAATAAAAGAAAATGGTTTTCAGTGAAGATGATTTGAGCTTGATTAAAATTTTCAGACAAGAAAAACATTACGGAACAAAAAGGTTTTTGATGAAATTTCATATTCCAGCAGCACAGTGCTCCAGCTCACCGAGCAAGAGAAACAGTTACTGTGGATCTGCTGTCAAGAGAAACTCCAGATTTTATTTCTCCCACTCTTTGGTCCTCCAGTAGCCATAATCTCAATCCGCTCAACTACAAGATATGGAGCGTCCTTCAAGAACGTGTTTATCCCAAACCCGCGTATACGCGACATTGACCATCTCAAACAGCGAGTTGTGCAGGAATGGATTCGTTTTGATCAAGAAATTGTTGATCGTGCAATCAATGAACATTGGCGTGATCACCTTAGAGCATGTAGTCGAGCAAATGGCGGCATTTTTAACACCAACTTTGAAGGACATTTGATTCAAATTAAAATTTAGAATGTTGATGTCTTCATGTTTTTGTCGAATTCTAAATTTTAATAAAAATAATTTTAAAAATGACTTTTTACATGTTGGAAAGTTCGAATTTGGTTTGTCCAAATTTGAATGTTCATAACTTTGGAACCTGTTGATAGAATTTGATGAAATTTTCAGAAAGTATTTACAATTTATCCCTCTTTCAATGCTTAAAATTTTATTGAATTATATTTAGAATTGACAGATTTATTGCCAAAACAAAAAGGGTATCAGTTCAATTGGGACACAGTGTATTTGCAAAACAATCATTTCTAAGGAACGCTTTTAAACATCGGATTGTATGTGGCATGCAAGCTATGACCCGGCGAAAACTAGTTGGGAGAGCCTACGTATTCACACCCGTTTACAACAAAACCAGTAGCCACACTAGTCAGTCTCAGTGCTTCAGTGTTCCAAAATCTAAAGGTCCTTGGAATATGGAATAGAAATGCCATTTTAAATGTATACGCAAACATATTATAAAGACTATGAGATTACATGGCAACATTCATGTGTAGAGCAGGTTTACTGAAAGTTGTGTGTATTTTGAAGTTAAGGCTATCAAAGAAGTTGGCAAGCTTTTTCATGTGAAAATAACGTAAATGGTGTTGATCAAGCAACCGTATTACATAGAGTGACGATGGCCATTTATTAATGTGAATTTGCTTTCTTTTTGCAGGATACTGCATGGCTGACTCTCAGTTTGCTGCTTATGCATACATTGAGAAAGATGGACGACCTGGCCCTACCTCGGACATTGAAACGGTTCACAAAGGTGACCATGTTGAGCATGGCGTCAAAGTTAAGAACGGCAGATGCAAAGAATGGTAAATTTGCCTTTCTATCGTAATGCCAACTCAACAGTAGAGATAATGGTTTTTATTCATTTATCTGGATATGGCAATACATATCAAGTTTAAGGGAGACTCACATTAATAACAGAAAATGGGAGTTGTATGACTTTCAGTGGATCCAAAGATATCACAACCACATGTAGATTTCAAATTTAGACGATATTGATCTTATTTTTTCATAGTATTCTTTGAAAAGGTACATTTTAATCCTGCAGTCTGACAGTGCATAAAAAACTGTTCTAGATTAGAATTCGAGTGAGCTATGAGACAGTGAGAAGACTAATAACAATACCTAGAAAACTGACTCTTCGAACTGACTGTCGAATAGTATCGCTAGCGAGGATGGTAGTAAAGAGAGATCAAAATTAAAAATATGTTTTATTTTTAATAATCAACAATGCAATAGTACATGCCCTAAACTATCTTACTAATTTGCCTAAATATTCGTAGGCTAGAGAGCTGAACTATCCTAATAGTCTTCATTATCTGTTTGCATTGCAGTGAATGTCAAATGGACAACACATTCCAGTGTTATGTAAGTTTAACTATTAGATCTTAAACTGTCAAATCATGGCCGCTTATATAATATATATATTATATATCATACATTTCTTCATTCTGACGCGCCTTGACTATTGCAGCATTTTCCACGTAGAGTTGCCGAAATTCCTGATACGGTAGCAGCTTAGGTCCATCCTCGACTGCGCTGCCCGAATTGTTGCTAACTTACAAAAATTCTCCCATAATATGTTCGAGCTACGTGTAGTGGGAGATACGCTGCAATATATATATATATATATACATATATATATATATATATATATATATATATATATATATAGGGTCGAGGCCAGGATTACCTTCAGAATGCTCTTCGTAGGAAGACTTTCGATAGTCGATGTGACACAAGACTACACCAGAAAGCTAATTAATAATATTGCCATTAATTTGTAACTTCTATTGCGCTCAATTTCTAATGCACGAGATGGCCCACCAGAACCCAGCTGTAATCTGAACAGTATCCAGTAGATAATAATTATTAATTAATTAGTTACTTACATCACGCCTGTATTTAATACACAAAGGCATCATCCGATGTGACACCAACACAAGCCATAATCAGGTCAATATGTAGAAGATCAAGGACAATATCCAGAATGTAAGTTCACCAGGACAGACAGACTCAGCTGACAGGTAAACAATGTCGAAAAAAGTAAGTAATAAGTCGAAAACGACTGAAAAGTAGAGAGTTCCAAACTCTATGTCACGCATCCCTTAAAGCTTGTTTACCAAGAACAGTTGTAGTCTCGGGTATTACCACAGCAAGATAATCAGATGAACTCGTTGAATAAAGATAAGTCTGGGAATCAGCTTGGTCTCAAATACTGTGGTTGACCAGCATTCAATGTTTTGTAAACTAGAGCAATGTTCGAGTTTACAAATGTCAGTTCTATGCTTAACTGTACAGTGCGTTTTCCGGAAAGAATCGCAGTAATGAGAATTTTTAATTTTACGTTAATACGATCTTTACTTCTACTGCTTCCAAAAATTATTTCAGGTTGTTATCTTGAAAATACACATTATTTTCTACTTTTTCTGACAGGAGATGAACGACACCTGGACGAATGAAACCAATAAATGCACATGTGCTCCGGTGCGTGAAATACCTCGCTTTTAAACTAATATAAAGTTTAGATAAAGTATGCCTTTTGCATATTGAGTGTCAATCGCAAGGTTTAAGTTCCATATCCTGCAAAGGACGAATTATTTGTTTTTGGAGAATTTGGCTCCACTAGCGCCCTAGCTAATTCACTGACCTTAGGTTGTCGATGGGAAGATCGACTGGCGAGGTAGGGAGCTGGCTACTCGCACTCATGCTGAAGGGGAAGTAAAATGAAGTCGCCAGCTTTCATGAGTATAGCTGATTTTGATGTTAGCTTGAGGGACTAGGCATACTCATTTTCTTCTCTTGCTCAATTATTGGACATGTTATAATTATTGAGCTCATGATGCTATTTTTATTGGACAGTAGAATTCTATATCCATTTTAGATGTAGACAGCAAATAATATGCAATAACGATTATTGCATATTCTTTGTAGATTATATAAGAAATAACCTGTAAGACTTTATTAGTTCGTGCGATATTGTCTATACCATAGGCTTAGAACATTGATTTCCTTACACGTTCTCAGGTGACAGCAATGTTATTATAATAATAAAAAAATAGAATCCAACAAATGACACATGCTACATACAATACATACATACGTACGCATGCACGCGCAGGCACGCACACCCATACGTACGTACATAAATACGTACATGATACATATATACATACATAGATACGTGCATGCATGCATATAATACGTATGTATGTCCGTAGACACGACTTTCGCTCCTACGTACAATCTTACATTGCAATGCAACAAACATATAACTGAAAAGCCCCGGTCCATGAAAATACTGGATAAAATAAACCAGTTACAACACATATGATGATAAGAGGATTCATACACATTTGGGGGAGTTTAAAGCACATAATTATACAACACAATGCAATAATTTTAGGTTTCATAATTTACGTAATATACATACATGTATTCATGGCAGAATTATTAATACGCATGTATGACCTACATATAATTATTAGAGTTTTAAGCATGTATGCAACGCAATGCGGTCAAACTTAACTCGTTTTACTCATGTTTCAGATGCATTAAACATGCCTACATACGCGACAAGTCTTAAATAACAATTGCTTTTATTTACAATGCACCATTAAATATTTAAAACGATAAACCTTTATTGGTGTATTGTATTTGTTATAGCTGGCATAAATTGTTCTAGACATTAAGTGTTATAGTTGCGTCTGTGACAACTGTATGATGAATAAACGCGAATTGATTGATTAATTGTAATTAGATCTTTAGAAATAATCTGCTATGTTCTTACAGGGACAGAAAATGGTGACTGGATCTTATCCAAACTGCTGCATGTGTGAAACAAGTAAGCAGCTTTCTTTTATACCTGCATCTCTGTTTAACAGTGAACTACAGCATATTTATATTTATTTATCGTTACCATTACACGCGATTATTAGTATAGTCATTACTATTTTTGCCTGTTGTTTACCTCGGCGAAGTTGGGGGAGGTCTAGGAGTTTATCAAAGGACGACTGTGCGAGGTGTCGATCACACTGAAGTTCTTAGGTAGGATCAGACTCCGAATAAACTTCTCAAGAAAGTTCTTCAAGCCGCCAAGTACTTTTACAACTATTGCAGACCTCTTTCTAGAATAGCCGTTATGTTAGAAATCAGCATACGTGTGCCTCCGTACTAGACGTTTTATTTTCCACCATTTCAGCAAATTGAAATCTTCGGGATTGAACATCTCGCAATAGTGAAAATTTTGGTCAATTGGGATGAGTAGGCCTAATAATCCTGTTGTATTATCATTGTAGTTGGTACAGTGGTCACACCACCCGCAGGTAAGCTTATAAGATTCTATGCTAGAAACATATACTTTACCTGCTGTCTTGTATCTGATTTCTTGGAACAGCTTTTGTTTATTAGTGCAGATAACACAATCATTAAAGGCAAATCTTATAACTTAAAATTTAGAAAAATTGGTTAATACAAATTACGAAGGACAGTATAGCATCTCTTGTTCTTATGGCTATTCAAGCTCTGTCCTGTTAAACATATGATTAGAGACGCGTGCTGAGCTCATTTGCACAGAGAGACGCCATTTTGAAATATGTTTACTGCATGCTTATAATGGCACTCAATGCACTTCAGCTACATTTGTAATATTGAACTTTGGAGTTAGTAAAGTTACTTGTCTTGGACATAATTATATCAACTGAACAACTATCGAACTATACTTTCCTTACGGGTTACATCACGTGACAACTGTTTGCCAATTCCGCGACAGGTAGCGAATATCGAACCCATACGCGGAGTTGAAAGGCACCTGAGACACAAACTGACATGATGATATCCATAGTGCTGGGCACAATAGAATCCTGTGCCTAAATAGTGCATATGCAGATGAATGCACAGAGAATAATTATCATTCAAATCAGTCCAAGTCAAGAATAAATAAAGAAAAACAATCCGACCGTTTAATATGATAATCGTCCACACATTTTTGATACTGACGAATTTTTCTTTACAGGAACTACGCCTCCGAATCAGGTTATGCCATGCAGTATGGCTGGACGGACATCACTCTTGAACTTCACAAGTGAATCCCATGGTAACTGTATCAGCGACGAGCAGGTCGACCAAACGTGGTGCACCGGTAACTGTGATGGCTCCCAAATGCCCACAATTAAAGTCAACGCTGGAAGTAACCTTGGAAAGTCAGAAGTAATAGTGGGACTCCAGCAGTGTACGTGTTGTCAGGGAACTGGGCAATTCGTAGCCGTTAAGGTCACGTGCCAACACCCAATGTTACACGTTGTCAGCCACCAGAGTGTGGACTTCGAATACTTCACCGAATGCTCCTGTCGGTCGTGCATGGGAGGTCAGAATCAACAATTTTTCCAGTTTTAAACACTTCTAGATATTTAGAAATAACTCTTAAGCTGCAGTTTTTAGTTTGTTTATGCACGACCATCACAATGCAATAGTAGGCTAAATTGAAGTTTCTATATAAACTGACTGACATTACAACTGATTCGGATTGCTGCAGTGACCAGACACATTTGGATTAGTAGTGGGTCTAATAGTGATGCAGAGACAAAAGCCAAACCACGAACAGTGGTCTATAAAATCTAATAGTGACGGATCCGGACTTCTTGCGCAGGGGCAGTGTTCTATTTTCAAAAGAGAATACATAGTCGAGATAGGTTAATGAGCAGTTATATGGACTTTTAGTGGCCCATCACCAAGTTTCTGACTAAAAATGCATCCATGAAACCTGAGTAGGTTCCTCGAAATGACAGTAATTCTTCATTCTTTAAAATTTAAGCGGAATGTTAAGATATACTTTCTGCATGGGATCGAAGCAAGCTGTTTAGTGTCAGCGTGACTAGAGTTAAAATATAATAATGACATGGTGTTCACCAGGAACACCACTTCCATCGACAACAGGAACACCACCTCCACCACCTCCACCTTCAACGACACCAGGAACACCAGGTACACCAGAAACACCAACTCCACCGTTTCCTTCGACAACAGGAACACCACCTCCACCACCTCCACCTTTAACGACACCAGGAACACCAGGTACACCAGAAACACCAACTCCACCGTTTCCTTCGACAACAGGAACACCACCTCCACCACCTCCACCTTCAACGACACCAGGCACACAAGGTACATCAGGAATCATTTAATTCATCGTGACAGTAGAAACAGAAAATCAATATGAATTTAAAAGAAAACCAGTAAAATGTTAGAGCCAAAGCTTACAGACTGGTGTGTGTGATGCCCACAGGCTATTGTGCTACATTGACATCACAGAAATAAAGGGTTCAGTCTATGTCAGGGCAGTGGCTCAAGGGTCGCGCCTCAACTCACGAGCAGTGGCTCAAATGTGGATCAGATATTGGCAGATCCAACGCCATTGTTTTCGGGATGAGGATCTGCCTAAATAAATCCGATGGGCCACTTACATTGAAAATACGTTTATATTAGAATTTAGAGATGTGAGACGATTTCATGATTATCAGATTGACATCTTTGTGTTTCAAGAAAAGTTAATACTGATTCAAACTAATTAACATCATCTGTTCATATGATAATAAATATCATATGTTCCTATAATAAATTATGTGGATGGCAAGTAACACTAGTGAAATCACGAACTGTATTTATACTTCTAAATTGGTTGAAAGTCATAGCCACAGTGCGCAATACTTAATGCTTTAATTTTATCCACAATTAAAACTTTACCTAAGCTAAGAACGAATATTTCTTTGATCAAGCACTATTAGGATATAATATGTAGTATATTTGGATTTACATTATATTCCTTAGCTGATTATTTATAAACTCTGGAACGATCAAGCAAATTGATTAGGATCTTGAACATATTAAAGAGATACTAGATTTGTATAATTGTAGACACAACTACAATTCTTTCTAGACCATGCATGACAAGAATTTGATATTTTCATTAACGATGTTTACTCATCTATACTGAGGAATGGAGTGTGTTTTTACATGTATTACTCACTTAAAAACCGGTCACTGCTTAAAATAAGTTAGACGTCATGTATGCATGAATCCAGACACTATGTAACGCCTTCAGGTAACTCTTCAACCGAAGCTATCTTTCGCTCTGAACTGAAAACTTACCTATATCAGTTTGTGGTTCTTAATGTTTTTTGGCACTTCATTGTGCACTTCTGAGCTTGTGTAGGCTATGTTTATATTTACTGAATGAAAACGTATAAAGCAAACATATTAAAATTTGCATTTTCTTCCCTGTTTTGCCTACAGCCACAGTCACACCAGAGCCAATCACTGATCATTTCACAAGTAAGAAATAATTTGTTTTCCTTCATTAAATAAACTGATTATTTAGCTGGTGGTTTTTGTATATTATTCTTATATTTTCTGAATTAAAAACCACAAAACTGTGATGGTACAATTTGAGTTATGCTATTTTAACCACAACTACAACTAAGACTCAACCAGGTACGGATATAATTTGAACTCTCCAGAATTTATGATCACATACATGCTTATTATTGGCAAATTTCTGCGTACTGAGTGGCATTCTCTGTACAATTGCTGCAATTTGCATTTTCTGCTTCACTTTGGCCTCAACCACAACCTGTATGTAATTCCGTATTGTATTATTCTTATCTTTGTTGAATGAAATAAAAGCAACAAATCAGCGATGCTACAATTTGAGTTGTGCTATATTTATCCACAACCTCAAGTAAGACTCACCCAATTACGAATACAATTTGAAGTCTTCTGAATTTATTATCATATAGATGAAAAAATAATTGGTAAATTTACCATTACTGAGTGGCATTCTCTCTACAATTGCTATTATTTGCATTTTCTGTTTCACTTTTTGCACAACACTACCTAAAATTCTATATTTACAAGACGTGTAAACCAAATTGACAGAATTTGAATCTGAATTTGAATTTTACTCACTACCAAAAAGTTAGCTGAATAAATATGGTCAGTGATTTTTTGACAAGTAAGAAGTAATTTTTTTTCTTCAGAATAAAATTCATTGCTTAGATTAAACGTTTTCATACATTGTTGTTACATTTTGCTAAACGAAAACAGTAATGATGGTACAGTTTGAGTTCTGTTTATATATCCAGCTATAATTTAGCCTAGTAGAAAATAATTATAATCCTTCAATTCAGCAATTGTAGGCTCAACTACAACTCAACCAAGTATAAATATAACTTAAATTTGTTTTAGAATTGTGTGATTACATGGATATAAAATGTCTCCACGGGTAACACGCAAATAATTCTATATCTACATTTGCTGAGTGAAACTGTATTACCCAGAGTTGCTAAAATTTGAATTTTGTTTCTTACTCTAGCTACAACCACTACTACAACTGAACCACGTATGAGCATTTCCTGATACATTTAGAATCGCTCTGACTACATACATTCAAATATTTGGTTTAGTGTGTTTACATTTACAGAAACAAAACGTTTAAACCAAATTGCTAGAATTTGAATTTGAATTTTACCGACGACCACAACTGTAGCTGAGCGAAATGTGGTCATTGTTTTTGACAAGTAATAAGTATCAACCAAACTTATTAGACTTTGCATTTTATTTCCAATCTTATCCACAGCCACAACTACACCTGAGCCAATGACGATCATTAATGATTTTACCAGTAAGAGATATTTTGTTTTCTTTCATTATATAAACTGAATACCTAGCTGATAGTCTTTTTTATATTATTCTCATATTTTCTGAATTAATGATTTTTTTTCAAATAAGAAATTTTGTTTCATAAAAAAACCATTGCTATAACTCAGCCAACTATGAAGATAACATAATGAATATACAGTGGCTACATAGATTATATTCAAATATTTTGTTTATTTACATCTGCTGTGTGAAAACTCAGAGTTGCTGCAAATCGTATTTACCTTTTTAATTTAGCTACAACCACTACAACAACGGAACCACGTATGAGCATTTTCTGATACATTTAGAATTACAGGGACTACATACATTCGAATATCTAGTTTAGTGTGTTTACATTTACTGAAACAAAACGTGGAAACAAAATTTATAGAATTTGAATTTGAATTTTACCGACGACCACAACTGTAGCTGAGCGAGACGTGGTCATTGTTTTTGACAAGTAATAAGTATCAACAAAGCTTATCAGACTTCGCATTTTATTTCCAATTTTATCCACAGCCACAACTACACCTGAGCCAATGACGATCATTAATGATTTTACCAGTAAGAAATATTTTGTTTTCTTTCATTATATAAACTGAATACCTAGCTGATAGTCTTTTTTATATAATTCTCATATTTTCTGAATTAATGATTTTTTTTTAAATAAGAAATTTTGTTTCATCAAAAAATCATTGCTATAACTCAGCCAACTATGAAGATAACATAATGAATATACAGTGACTACATAGATTATATTCAAATATTTCGTTTATTTACATCTGTTGTGTGAAAACTCAGAGTTGCTGCAAATCGTATTTTCCTTCTTAATTTAGCTACAACCACTACAACAACGGAACGTATGAGCATTTTCTGATACATTTAGAATTACAGGGACTACATACATTCGAATATCTAGTTTAGTGTGTTTACATTTACTGAAACAAAACGTGGAAACAAAATTGCTAGAATTTGAATTTGAATTTTACCGACGACCACAACTGTAGCTGAGCGAAATGTGGTCATTGTTTTTGACAAGTAATAAGTATCAACCAAACTTATTAGACTTTGCATTTTATTTCCAATCTTATCCACAGCCACAACTACACCTGAGCCAATGACGATCATTAATGATTTTACCAGTAAGAGATATTTTGTTTTCTTTCATTATATAAACTGAATACCTAGCTGATAGTCTTTTTTATATTATTCTCATATTTTCTGAATTAATGATTTTTTTTCAAATAAGAAATTTTGTTTCATAAAAAAACCATTGCTATAACTCAGCCAACTATGAAGATAACATAATGAATATACAGTGGCTACATAGATTATATTCAAATATTTTGTTTATTTACATCTGCTGTGTGAAAACTCAGAGTTGCTGCAAATCGTATTTACCTTTTTAATTTAGCTACAACCACTACAACAACGGAACCACGTATGAGCATTTTCTGATACATTTAGAATTACAGGGACTACATACATTCGAATATCTAGTTTAGTGTGTTTACATTTACTGAAACAAAACGTGGAAACAAAATTTATAGAATTTGAATTTGAATTTTACCGACGACCACAACTGTAGCTGAGCGAGACGTGGTCATTGTTTTTGACAAGTAATAAGTATCAACCAAACTTATTAAACTTTGCATTTTATTTCCAATTTTATCCACAGCCACAACTACACCTGAGCCAATGACGATCATTAATGATTTTACCAGTAAGAAATATTTTGTTTTTTTTCATTATATAAACTGAATACCCAGCTGATAGTCTTTTTTATATAATTCTCATATTTTCTGAATTAATGATTTTTTTTTAAATAAGAAATTTTGTTTCATCAAAAAATCATTGCTATAACTCAGCCAACTATGAAGATAACATAATGAATATACAGTGACTACATAGATTATATTCAAATATTTCGTTTATTTACATCTGTTGTGTGAAAACTCAGAGTTGCTGCAAATCGTATTTTCCTTCTTAATTTAGCTACAACCACCACTACAACGGAACCACGTATGAGCATTTTCTGATACATTTAGAATTACAGGGACTACATACATTCGAATATCTAGTTTAGTGTGTTTACATTTACTGAAACAAAACGTGGAAACAATTGCTAGAATTTGAATTTGAATTTTACCGACGACCACAACTGTAGCTGAGCGAGATGTGGTCATTGTTTTTGACAAGTAATAAGTATCAACCAAACTTATTAGACTTTGCATTTTATTTCCAATTTTATCCACAGCCACAACTACACCTGAGCCAATGACGATCATTGATGAATTTACCAGTAAGAAATATTTTGTTTTCTTTCATTATATAAACTGAGTACCTACCTGTTAGTGTTTTTATATTATTCTCATATTTTCTGAATTAATTATGTTTTTTCAAATAAGAAATTTGTTTCATCAGAAAAAACTCATTGCTACAACTCAGCCAACTACGAAGATAACAATGAATATACAGTGACTACATAGATTATATTTAAATATTTCGTTTATTTACATCTGTTGTGTGAAAACTCAGAGTTGCTGCAAATCGTATTTTCCTTCTTAATTTAGCTACAACCACTACAACAACGGAACGTATGAGCATTTTCTGATACATTTAGAATTACAGGGACTACATACATTCGAATATCTAGTTTAGTGTGTTTACATTTACTGAAACAAAACGTGGAAACAAAATTGCTAGAATTTGAATTTGAATTTTACCGACGACCACAACTGTAGCTGAGCGAGACGTGGTCATTGTTTTTGACAAGTAATAAGTATCAACCAAACTTATTAGACTTTGCATTTTATTTCCAATTTTATCCACAGCCACAACTACACCTGAGCCAATGACGATCATTAATTATTTTACCAGTAAGAGAGTAATTTTGTTTTCTTTCATTATATAAACTGAATACCTAGCTGATAGTCTTTTTATATTATTCTCATATTTTCTGAATTAATGATTTTGTTAAAAATAAGAAATGTTGTTTCATCAAAAAAATCATTGCTATAACTCAGCCAACTATGAAGATAGCATAATGAATATACAGTGGCTACATAGATTATATTCAAATATTTCGTTTATTTACATCTGCTGTGTGAAAACTCAGAGTTGCTGCAAATCGTATTTTCCTTCTTAATTTAGCTACAACCACTACAACAACGGAACCACGTATGAGCATTTTCTGATACATTTAGAATTACAGGGACTACATACATTCGAATATCTAGTTTAGTGTGTTTACATTTACTGAAACAAAACGTGGAAACAAAATTGCTAGAATTTGAATTTGAATTTTACCGACGACCACAACTATAGCTGAGCGAGACGTGGTCATTGGTTTTGACAAGTAGGGATAATAAGTATGAACCAAACTTATTAAACTTTGCATTTTATTTCCAATTTTATCCACAGCCCCAACTACACCTGAGCCAATGACGATCGTTAATGATTTTACCAGTAAAAAATATTTTGTTTTGAAATACTTTCATTATATAAACTGAGTACGTACCTGTTAGTGTTTTTATATAATTCTCATATTTTCTGAATAAAGAACAATAAAGCCCTGATTTTTATATTTTAGTTCTGTTTATAGGCCTATATATCTACCAACTTACCTAAAACTCAACCAAGTTCGAAAATAATTTGAACTCTTCAGATTGTGTTTATTTCATGAATGCAAAGGATTCGTTTATTTACATTTACTGAGAGCCGGTATCTAAAAATCCTACAATTGAAATTTTCTTGATAGGTTTATCCATAATATAGGCTCAAATAAAACTCAACCAAGTATGAACATGATGCAATGTATGTCAGAATTGTGTGATTATATCGATATGCATTGAATACATTCATTGCAAGCAAATAATTCTATATTCACACTCACTGAGTGAAAGCGTCTTACCCAACTTGTTGCTACTACTTGTATTTTCCTTCTTTAGCTACGACCACTACTACAACAGTGCCACGTATGAACATCTGATAATTTTAGAATCACTCTAATTACATAAAGTCAAATGTCTGGTTTAGTAAGTTTACATTTACAGAATCAAAACCTTTGATCCAAATTGCTACAATTTGAATATTTGATTTTGAATTTGACCCGAGATCTTAACTACAGCTGAACCAAATATGGTAATTGATTTTTTGTCAAATAAGAAATAGGCCTAGTTTATTTTCCGGAAAAAACTCATTCCTACAACTCAACAAAACGTGAAGATAACGTAATATCTTTCAGAAAGACGCGAATGCATGAATGTCCAGTGACTACATAGATTATATTCAAATATTTCGTTTATTTTCATCTTCTATGTGAAAACTCAGAGTTGCTACCAAGGCCGTAGCTAGGGGGGTGTTTTTGGTGTTTAAACACCCCCCGAAATTAAATAATGTAAAAATAAAATAATGCATTTACTAACGACAAACCCCTTGGTCGGTTGACTCGGTTGCATTTCGGCTTGCTCAAGGACGAGAAAACACCCCCCGAAACAGAAAACACCTTCCGAAACAAAATCCTGGCTACGGCCCTGGTTGCTACAACACGTATTTTCCTTTTTAATTTAGCTACAACCACTACTACAACTGAACCGCGTATGCGCATTTTCTAATACTTGTAGATTTGATGACATAGATGTTTATATTTAGTTTAACATATTTGCCTTTTCAGAATACAAAGTTTAGTTTACATCAAGATGCTAGAATTGAATTTAATTTTAATTTTGCCACGACCACGAAGCATGGTCCATGATTTTTGGACGAATGAGACATAATCTGGTTTTTTTAAAATAAAACTCATTGCTTAGATAAAAATTTCGTATATTGTTGCATTATGCTAATTGAAAAACAATAATTGTGTAACAGTTTGGCTTGTTTTTATTTACCCACAACGTAACTACGATCTAAACTTGTAGAAAACACGTTGGATCCTTCTTTATGATTACAATGATGCAAGTACTTTGTCCTGTTGCTATTGGCATTTTTTTCTTTTTACATTCAGCGGCAACCACATCAACTACAGCTGAACCAGGTGTGACATTTGATCTTTTATTTATGTCATAGATTATGTAAATTAAATTTTTTTTTACTTTAAGTGAATGAGCCCGTGTGAGCCAAAATCACAATTTTGATTTGTCTTCATTTTAGCCACAACCACGACTACAACTCAACCACGTATGGAAATTGTCTTAATTGTTTTAAACTAATATGCCGAAGGTACTTTGTGAACTTCTATTTGTTCTGCGCTTTCTAGTGCTGTGATAGCCGTGTTCGTAAGGTTTGACAGCTTTTCATGGTTCAGTGTCACAAGGCCTATAACGTTACCCGAGTTATGTGGGTTTAGGTCGGCTTGTCCTGTAGGCCTAGATGTGGTTTCCAGCATGGCATGAATTAGCTTTCAGAGATAGATATGAGCAGCAATTGTCTGACAGTTAATACTTGGTTATTCGTTATGGTTGCATTCGGATGAACCTTTAACACCAGTTCATCAGTATTATTGTCGTTCCTATGACTTGGCTTCAGAACCGTTACATTTGCGAACTATACCAAAGAAGAAAGAAACAAGGAAGCGTCGACATGCGACTGCTAAGTTTCCTGATCATACCACTGTTATAAGCCTGATGAACAGTTCTATTAAACATTCTTCATAATTCAACAATACCTGATTAAACGCAGTCTTAATTATCAATGTCTCTTCAATTTTAGCTCCAACAATGACCACAACTACTACATCTCCTGCACGTACGAGAATTATCATTACTATCTTTTTAGCTATATATAACGACATAAAAAATAAAGAAAATACGAAACGTGGCAATCTGACCGAAATGTAGCTTGGTTGTACCACTGCTACAATGCACATCATCATCATCTACATTTTATCGTCAGCAAACATCCCCGTCTTCGTCGTCGTAGCCTTCTCATAATCACTATAATCATCAACAGCATTTCTATCATCTTCATCATTATCATCTTCGTAATCAATTCTTGACACTGGCTTTGGTCGCGTTGCAAGGGACTCTTGTCAATTCTACCCTTTATTCCAAGTCATATTGTATCCTCAGTTATCTGGTTCATCGGTCGCAGTCGTGTCTTTCTCTGTTCTCTTTCTTTCGATTGTTGCTTGCAGTGCAATGTCTGGTCAACCGACATTCTCAGCACGTAGCAAATCATCAGACTCTTCATTGAAAGACTTCTCCAGAATTTATGTCCTTCATAAGTTTTCGGAATTTCTACGTTGTGGATTTATAAAATTCCAGAACTTTCTGTAGCCAAATAATCCACCTTGTGAGGATTATTGTTGTTATCTCGTTATTGTTCTGCATACCGGTAGGCCCTATGTGATACGTACATGAAGAGGCGTTGATCTGTCGTTTCAAAGTTTAAAGTATTTTATTATATTTTAATTAATTGAATTACTCGAGTTATTTACTAATTTTTACATTGATTCAAACCACTAGAAATTTACATCGCCAATGTTTTCTTCCATTTACAGCAACAACCACAACAACACCCGAAACTGGTATGAAACAAAACCTATTTCACACTCTTTTTTTCTTAGAATGGTGGGACTCAGTGACATAGTAAGTCTTAAGAACAATAATGTTAGCTGATACCAATATTAATGTAAACATCGAATTACGTAATTAATTTTGTTGTGCATATTTTAGCCACCACCACAACAACATCGGCGCCAGGTATGAACATAAATGACGTAAAATTTCAATACTGAAAAAGTATTCTGAAGACGCAATAATAAAGTCTTACGGAATGTATTTGGACATGACATTTTTCGAGAAACTAAGTAAGAGTGGTTTCTCGCTCTCTAACCTCCCCCGCCGCTTCCATGCTTGTTCACTCATTTGTCGTATCTCGCCTTGACTATTGCAGTACTCTCTACCTTGGTCTCCCAGCGGCTCGGATTGAATGTTTTGACCGGGTCCTGCGCGCAGCAGCACGCCTTATTGGTCGCATCCCGAGATTTGGCCATTGTGACGCTGCCTTGTTGGAGAAACCTCTTTGTATTTGCGAGAGCACTGTCGTCCCACCCTGATCATCCAGCGCTGTGGTTCCTTGCGCTCTTCTAAGCAGGCTGAGCTTCTGGTTGCCCGCTCACGGATCGCCCTTAGACAGCGCCGTGATTTTTCCATTGCTGGCCCTGCAATCTGGAATGGGCTCCCTGTAGCGCTTCGACTGGTTCCAAGCACCCATTCCGCTACCGCGGTCTGGAGTGCTTCTGAGTAGATTACCTGAAGAGGCGCTATACAAATTCTCTGTGAATGAAGTTCTCCGTATGAATGAAAGTTATTGAACAAACCTGTTTGTGTGCATGTACGCATGTATTTAGCATGTCTGTACGCACGCTTGAGTGCAAGCATTCCTACGTTACATGGTATGTTTGCATAGATGCACTGTTGACTTAATTCTTCGTTAGCTACTTGTTCGTTAACTTATTTACATACTTAGATATTACATTTACATGATTAATCACTTTGTGTCTGACTTACCTACTCACTTACCCTGATGGACAATTGATTGCTGGAACCAGAATCAATGCAAACATAGAATTACGTAACGGCAATTGTTTCTGCATATTTTAGCCACTACCACAACAACATTGGGGCCAGGTATGAACACAATTGATATTGTTTTTTTTACTAAAATAGTATTATTATTGTTGCGGACGCAATTGTAAAGTAATACGGAATGTAGTAAGACATGACGGCTTTCAGGTAGGCCTAACTAAGTCAGGAAGTATTGAGCACATATATATATATATGCACATATGTATGCATGCATGTATCTGTATGCATGCATGATTGTAAGTATTCCTACATACATATAGTCATTAAATGTTTGTCAAAATTACCGTCCTATCTCTCATCTTTCTTTTCTCTTTAAGATCTCCTTACAATTCCTTCCTTATCTTGAGCAAGCTGGCCTTCCTCCAGTCCAGTCGGGTTTTCGGGGTTGTCATTCCACTGAAACTGCCCTCCTGTCTCTTTTGTCTGACATTTATATGTCTATTGTCTGACATCTATATGGCTATTGTCTGACATCTATATGGCTATTGTCTGACATCTATATGGCTATCGTCTGACATCTATATGGCCATTATAGTCAATAATGACTAAACTAAATTTAAGTTGCTGTTTCACTTATTTATGTACAGAACTTTTATATTTACAAACTTTCTGCTTACTCCCTTACTCTGCAGTAATATGAACCATCAGAATAGTTTGTGGATACCTTGGTGCACTGCTTTGACATTGAAAATATTTGCTTTTGGCTTTCAGCAACAACTCCACCATGTAAGCAACACCTAGGCCAGACACTTGTAACTTATATTAGGCAGCTACTTCATGCAGCTTGTATGTTCTAGTCCTATCGTAGCTTTGTGTTTACAATCTGCAGATTCTTGATTACCACTTAGGTTCGAACTGCAGGTATCTCTTGCCTTAACTATTGCATTTTCGAGATTCCACTTCTTCAACTTTCTAGTTAAAACTTCAATTGTCTATAATTATTGCTATCATTATAATGACAACTTATAACACGTGCAAACCATCAGGTGCGAAGATGAATGAAAATTTGAGGTGCGGTTGGTCAATCACCAAACAGGAGCTATCAAATATTCAGATATTTGAAAGTCGATGTGAAATAGTGAGGCGTCTCTTGAAGTAGGAAGAAAATATGTCATAAACTATGGCTGAACCATAGAAGTCATCTGCACTTGTAATCATTTCCTTCCACCGTCTTCTGTTTTGCACTGCTATGATAAATGTCCGGATTTTTTTATGCATGTTTACTATGTAATGTAATTCGATGTAATACGAGAGTAAGCGGCCGCAAGATTTCGTTAAACAACTAGGCCATACTTTCCTCACTCACTATGATGATTTTGCGACTCATCGTATACAGCCTTGAAGCTAATGCTCCATGTAAAATGAGCATAACGTTAACGTCTAGATGCTAACAAACACCACTTCAATAGTAGCAAGAACAACGATAACAATAAGTAACCGTAGAGATTATAGTAAGTGCAACAATACAACAGAGACAAGCTGATTGCCCGTCCAATTTGAAAACGTAGTGCTATGTAAGAAACCACAGATAGAGACACCCTTAGAACGCAGTCATTTTCAGCTACATAACTGTCAATCGTGTAAGAAAAGGTTCCCCGCCACGTATCGAAAAACACTGCTTCTAATACCACACCGTGCGCAATATGAAATATACCCTCACAAAATACTTGAGAGTTGTAATAATACTTGCAACCGTTAAACACATTATATATATATATATATATATATATATATATATATATTGTATTATAACTTTTATATTGATTATTGCCCGTCCTCAGACGGTTTAAAAACAATTTGAAAATCTATTGCTACACAAGAAAGCACGGGTAGACACCTTTATAAGGCAGCCATTTTCAGGTGCATAACTGCGTGTTCACTTCAGAAGTTCACTTCAATGACGGCGTCGAAAAATAAATGTGTTAGTCAGTTCACTTCAACTCCAACTTCGCAGACCGAGCATGGAAATATTCTACCACCAGTTTCCCCAACGGGGTTTTCTGGTTAGGTAGCCGGCCGTCGGCACACCTGCCTTGGACCCCAAACGTCGACCAATATGTACTCTGTATATTATTAGCTGCTTTACCCGGCGTTGCCCGGGGTTATAAGTTTCAATCCCTGTAATTTAGGTATAAATTTCAATCCCTGTAGCGAATAAGCAACAAATTTAGGTATAAGTTTCAATCCCTGTAGCGAATAAGCAACAAAAGTTAATGTGAAGTGAAATCCCCACGGCTGCGCCATCTGGCGAATCTTTAGAAATGCGTGCCGGTGACAGAGAATTGGCGGTCAAACACCCGTTTTGAGTGTTTCAATCCCTCTAGCGAATAAGCAACAAAACAGAACTAAAGCCGGCCAATCCCTCTAGCGAATCCGTACTGTAGCTGCTTAACCCGGCGACGCTATCTGGCGAGTGAAAATAGGTTGAGTGTAAGTTTTTTTAGCAGCTAAAAAAGCATTGCCCGGGTAGTATTTGGCCCGGGAGACCATGGTAGCGGTGAAAAGGGGGGACGCGAAGCCTCACACTGGGTGTGTAATGCCCACCCCGAGACAGTAGTGAAGGTTTGGAGTGAAAAGGTCCAAAGCTGTAGAAATGCATCCCGGTCAAACATCGCTGTGACAGACAGACAGATTCTTCTCTTTATTTATATAGATAATGCTTTGTTTGACGCTAATCATCTTTGTATGAACGCGTCGTTAAAGAGACGTTACAACCGTTCAATTCATAAATGACTTCATGACATTTCTCTTCCATTATATGTTTAATAATAGTAAACAACACTACGTCGGTAGTAGCAATAATAACAACAAGAACAGCAACAGCAAAGATGGTAAAGATAAAAAAAACGTCTGTCGTAGCAACAACAAAACAGCAAAGTTAGCAACAACCGAAACTGTAGACAATGTCGCTTTAAGCAGGTCTTAGGAATTCCAATTCTCATGCACAGCGTAACAGGGTTTTTGGCTGCAAATCCTAAAAATTATTTATTAGACTTACTTTTCTTAGTTTATTATACGCCACTTAAGATATGAGCTAGATTATTGCTACTACCGATACATGTATCAGAAGGAATATTAAACAAATAGGACTTCAGACTCCTGCAGCTTTAAGGGTTATCTGGGAGGTTTGTAGAAAGTATTACACAGGATACCATGTATTACAAGGGGCGTGGTGGCTCAGTGGTAAATTCGGCGCCTTGTGACCGGAGGGTTGCAGGTTCGAATCCCACTCTAGCCGCTGCGTACGGACCTTGGGCAAGTCCTTCACTCGCAATTGCTCG
Organism: Allolobophora icterica; assembly: GCA_963556255.1. Lineage (NCBI taxonomy): Eukaryota > Metazoa > Annelida > Clitellata > Crassiclitellata > Lumbricidae > Allolobophora > Allolobophora icterica. The sequence continues at coordinate 11,803,287 of OY744603.1, read as the reverse complement.
TGGCGCTTCGGCGTGAAAATTCCGGCACAGTATCAAATGCTGTAGTCGGGAGCGCCTCTGAGTAGTAGTTGACTTCTAGAGGCGCTATAGAAATATCCGAAATAAATAAATAAATAAATAAAATAAAATTAAAACATTTCAGACACATGCCATAATAAGATCGACCTCGTCATTATCGTCGACGTGTCAACCAGCATCTGCGGGCAAACAAAGTGCAAGTACTGGGATTCAAACCTTAAGTTTATTCGGGACATCATAAATTCCCTGACCATCGGACCTGATGAGTCGAGGGTCGCAATAATTACTTTCGCCAATCAAGCTGCTGTCACGTTTTACCTGGATACGTGAGTACCTTTTGTCTACATAATACTGTAAAACAATACAATGAGGCACATGTACAAACAAATGCAACACAATGCAAGCGGTAAAAATACTGTACAAATTTGAGAATGACCCTCGAAATTGAGAATGAATAGTGTAACCGGGAAACGGTAACATTATGAACCCTAATTTATTCATTTGTAACTTCTGTAGCGCCGGCGTCTAATGCACAAGGGTACAAGACGACTGCGAGCAAAAACGCATGGGATCAGAAGTTCATGTTTCAATGTAACTAACTGCGGTTTGTCAGTGAGCTGGTCAATAAACACAGGTGTGAATGTAAAATGTTAGACCCGTAAAAGAAAGCTAGGCCTAAGTGTCGGTTTCCGGTGTAAAGACTTCAGGTTGCCCCTTCTTTCAAGTTACCCCCGGTAATCTGAAATCTATTTGATATTACTCCGGGGGTAACCTGAACGCAATTTAAAGTTACCTCTGCGCTGTTCAACTTACCACCTATATGATTAGCTAAAATGATAAATTCTTATGCTTGCAAATCATGATTCTTCTCTTCTCAGTCTTCTGCTGTTGAGCAGATTTGTGACATGGACGACCTCGTGTTCCCCTCCGACCTCCTCCATTCTGTTCTGTCATGATACGTTTATTGAATAAAACACGTGAAGCATACAAGGTTGAAAGCTAGTCGCAATACCTGACAAAAATGAAAATGTCACAGAAATGTTAATTGTATTAAAATTACTCATAAACTAGTAAGTTCAAAATGCCTGACATAAAATATACAACGATTCCAAATAGTTGATGTAATTTTAATCTACAGAGGTTATCTTACGCTAAGGGGTAATGAGAGTTTAATGATAAATATTGGTAATTATTATTATACCAGATAGTCCAAAAATGGGTCCATTAGTTTAAGGGGTGTATATATCTTACGTCGTCTAGCCTAGCTCAGAGATCTGATCATCTAAGCGGCGCTGTGAGACCTCCCAATAACAATTACAATCCCGGTGTAGCAGTATCAGATACCCCATTTCACGTTGCCTCCGGTAACTTGAAATCGCGTTCAAATTACCGGAAATCGATTTCAAGCAAACTTAGATCCAGACTATTGCAGCATGCGTATGAATTTGTGGGTAAATTATGCACTTAGACAAAATAATCGAACGTAATAAAAACAGAGTTCGAACAATGACCGACGCTGCCTGTGACAAGTGCAACAGTCCAGATGATTGGGAGGCGCTCGGTTGACGAAATCTTAAATCGATTTCAAGTTGCCCCCGGGGGTAACTTGAAATCGATTTCCGGTAATTTGAACGCGATTTCAAGTTACCGGAGGCAACGTGAAATGGGGTATCTGATACTGCTACACCGGGATTGTAATTGTTATTGGGAGGTCTCACAGCGCCGCTTAGATGATCAGATCTCTGAGCTAGGCTAGACGACGTAAGATATTTTAATGATCTGGAATTTCATCAACTAGCAAAGTAATGCACAGAGAACTAGAAGAGACAATGGATACAGTCCCACGCAAACACGTAGAGCTCAAACAACAGATTTCTGTGCACAGTTGACAGATAGCATCATGGTAGTAATCACTAGGCCAAGTTGCATCGATAGTTTGGTGCACCAGCAGCACAAAAACATTGTAATTTCCGAGCAGTACCATCATCCCGCCGCAGACTTGACCACATAATTATCAGGAAGGATGGGCCCTCCCAACGCAGTCACATAGGTAAGGACGATGTGCGAACGAAACACTCCAATGATGTAACAAATCCGCAACAGAGACGAAAGATTACTCACGTACGCAAACTTAGATCCAGACTATTGCAGCATGCGTATGAATTTGTGGGTAAATTATGCACTTAGACAAAATAATCGAACGTAATAAAAACAGAGTTCGAACAATGACCGACGCTGCCTGTGACAAGTGCAACAGTCCAGATGATTGGGAGGCGCTCGGTTGACGAAATCGGTTCGCAGGTTAGGCAAGGTTGGGTTCCAAGTCCAGCGGTGGCTCAGGAAAGTCTATATTCATACTACTACGGTGGATGGAGCTTAAAAATGAAAAAAAACCAGTGAGTTAAGAGGAGAGCCGGAGACAAGGGCTGTGGACGAGGTGTGGTAGCCTAGGGGTCAAAACAAAGAGAAAAAGTTTCGAACGGTTTTTTAATATTACCGTTGATCTTCGTCACAAGTGAATTTCTTTCCTATTATGGATAGCTCTAGATATACTAGTTAGAACCAACTTACTTAATCATGGGAGCTCACTCAAAAATTCTTGCGGATCTTGTGTTACACGTGTTTTGTTATAAATATTTGCATCACCAAATTGTTGGTAAAATATTCTTTAATCCTTTGTCATGATGCTTAAGATTAGGCCCTAATTATTAATTGGTTTTGCATAAAACGTTATGGAAACGATGCTAATTCAAAATAAGTAATCTAATAGCGCTCAGTATCCTACACTACGAAAATAACAAAATCAATTGCAATTTGAAGTTGATTAGACTTCAAAAACAATTTAAGTGTTAAAGCAGATGAACGCTAGTAGGACTACCCGTGGAGTTTTGTCCTGCTTTTTCCTTTTTGGTTGACTGTTTCTGAGCGCCCCACAAGTGATTAATTTTTGGGGCCAATTCCATTCTTTTAGAGTTTAGCCTTCGTTTTACGTGGAAACATCCACTCTTGCTCCCTTACCCGTTCTCTCCTTGTAGAAATTGTAATGAGAGATGTAAGTGAAAGGCGTTATATTGAGTAGTTTCATACACAATATATACACTCATAATACATGCATACATAACACAGACATCCGTAGTACATTTATAATACAGACTTAGATACATTGGTACATACATACATTCAGGCATACGTGTATACATAAATACATTCTCACAGGCTGACCTGATTTATGTGTTCATCTGTTAGATATTCGGACAAGCAGTCTCTGTTAGGGGCTGTCGATGGTATTCCGTATACCGGGGGTGAGACGAACACAACGGGGGCCTTCCAGTTGATCCTGTCTGACATATTCGTACCGGAACATGGCGACAGACCGGATGTCCCTGATGGGGCAATTATCATCACAGACGGAACACCGAACATTGCGGCTAGGCAACTGAATGCTACAGTCATCGAAGTTCACAACAAGCCGATCAACGTTCTTGCCGTTGGTGTCGGAACCCAAATCAACGAGAAAGTCCTAAAGTTGATATCGTCATCGCCGCACGAGGTTAGAAGATGCTTAATTTTCTCAGTGATCGTAAAGATTGTTATTTGGTCAACGGATTCAATGAACGAAGAAAGAAATTAACAAACTAATAAACGAACAGCTGAATAAACCAAAGAATAAACGAACGAAAGGACAAACATATAAACAGACATACAGACGAAAATGTATACACAAACATGCATACGTTACGCGCACACATAAACAGAGACAGATATATTTTGATATGGATGGATGGATGGATGGATGGACAGACAGACGGAAAGAAAAACAGACAGACAGATATCTTTCGTCATTAAGAATCTAAGAAACAATCGAAGGGGAGCGCATGCAGCGTACTGACTCAACAACAGGCATCGACATCGCGCTTTCTCCGTTGTTGGACCCACAATTTGGAATGGGCTTCCTCTTGAGTTGCGTACTCTCCCTCGAGGCTCGTCCACCGCTTTCTTCTCTACTCTAAAGACTCTTGACGCCATTGGTTGAGGTCCGGTCTAGGTTCAATTTCCAAAACAATGCCCATGTTCCTATGTGCCTCTGCCTTGGATGAGAAGTCGTTTTTCTCTTTCTCCATTGTTGATGGTGTCTGCTGAGGTTGGTCGGTGAACCGTGTCAGTTTCGACTTCGAAGAGGTCGTGCTACCACATAGTGACCTCCAGGACCCTTCGACACTGGCTGGATGGTCTGCTCGACCTTCTTTTCATCTACGACGGCGCAGAATCATCCTGGACGATCCTGAACAGTCCACTGGCTCACACAGAAGCGCTGGTAGAACTCAGGATGTGTGAACTTCGGCACTTTGATTTGTTCCAGATACCACGATCCATAACATAGGTAGTTGATGCAATCACATTCTGCAAAGATTGGCATAGAATCCTCGACAGTAGCCGCAAGTGGATGCCAGTTTCTTCTGTCACGGATACTACAGCTTGCTTGATGACGGCGATCAGCTGTAGCCAAACTCAAAACAGGGGCTCAAACTGTTCAGGGCAACATTTTTTTTCAGCTAGTGTAATTTGTAGTACCTATCTCAGTAGTCCAACTGGTTAGAGTATGGAATCCGACTTTAACAAAAGCTCGCCAGATTGTCATTTAGGGGCTGCATGTCTGGAGGTTCTACCAGGTCACGACGGCAGGCCATACGGTGGAGACCCATTGGCCCAAACCACTTATGATTCCAGAATATCTCCCACTCTAGGGACCGGATCAGGTCCTCCACAGTAAGAATAACAACAGCCTCTCTTACAGTAATAATGACATACTCAAGTTGTGTGTAATTGGCCACAGTGAAGAACAGCAACACATAAAAATTTACATTTACCGAATGATGGAAAGTTTGCTTGTAACAAAATGACCTTGACCATGATTTTTCAAGGGGAAGATGACCCCGAATAGCGAAAACAATATCATAAATGAATTCTACATACCGAAATCAGTAATATTAGAGGTATTACATAATATACTCTTAAAAACCAAAAAAGGTGAATTTTCCAAAATGGTCGAAGGCGGCCATTTTGGATTTGGCCATTTGGAGTGTTCCCATGGTCCGATTTTGTCCAATTTTGGGTATGTTATTCCTGAGCAGGAAATCGTCTAAAATCTTCCGAAACAATTTTTTCCCAGGTTCAACGGATATTTGAGCTAGATTGCCTGGACTCTAGAATTTTGTGGAATTCGCCTGATTTTAGCCTTTACGTGAACGATATACAGAATTTTGGCCTGTTATTTCGGGGCTGCATGTTTGATATAATTTTAAGTGATAAATTTTACTTTTAAAATATTTGGGTCCGCGAGCCATGCGTAGAAAAAATAAGGGCCCCTGGTAGAAAAAGTTTGAAAACACCTGTGCTAAAGTCTGCTACATGCGTGGCCGTGGCCTTATGGTTGTTCCGCGTATGCACTCTTCTACGGCCCAGTCCAGGAGCTTTGCCTATGTGGGTCCTTCAGCCTGGAATAGTCTTCCCCAGACACTCCGCCAAGAGCTTCTTGTCCTCTGTCCTCTTCAGTTCCGTAGACGCTTGAAAACCTTTTTGCCGGTTTTGGCAGTGATGCGGTCGAGCCTTCAAACAAAGGCGGAAACTGAAAAGTGCTTAGGAGAGGACCAATTGGGTTTAGGAAAGGAAGGGGGACGAGAGACGCAGTGGCAGCACTGAGAGTAATAGAGAAAGAAGCATCCAACATGACCAGGACATATTATATATCTGTTTCGTTGATTATGAAAAAGCTTTCGACAGAGTAGACTGGAAAAAACTAATAAGAATACTGAGGCGAATGGGGGTGGATTGGAAAGAAAGAAGATTGATAGGAAACCTATACATGGGACAAAGAGTAAAGATAAGAATTGATGGAGAATACTCAGATCCAGGAAAAATCGGAAGAGGGGTGAGACAAGGATGCCCGCTGTCACCAATTCTATTCAACATTTACATTGAAGAAATCATAAGAGAAACGCTAAATGGAAGAAGGGATAAAGGTGGGGGGAAAGATGGTGAGAGCATTGAGATTCGCAGACGATCAAGCAATGCTACGTGTAGCAAGCAGCCAAGAGGGTCTACAAAGGATGATGGATCGCCTAAATAGGATATCGTTGGACTACGAAATGAAAATAAACATAAAGAAAACGAAGGTGATGAGGATAAGCAAGAGAAATGGAAAAACATCACAAACAATAAGGATCAAATTAAACGGAGAAGAAATAGAACAGGTAGAGAAGTATGGTTACAGACGATGCAAGATGCCATGAGGAAATAAAAAGAAGAATATCCATGGGAAAAGATGCATTCTACAAAAGAGGAGAGCTGCTTAGAGGCAGCCTAAACAAGAAGTTAAAGAAGAGAATGGTCAGGACACTATTGTGGAGTGTTGCACTGTACGGCTCGGAGACATGGACAATGAGGAAGGATGACTTAAAAAGGTTGGAAGCTTTTGAGATGTGGATTTGGCGCAGAATGGAGAGGGTCAGTTGGGTGGAGCACAGGACAAACGAAGAAATCCTAAAGATGATAGAAGAACAAAGATCCCTGATAATAATAATAATAATAATAATAATAATAATAATAATAATAATAATAATAAGACGATTTTTATAGCGCCGTAGCACAGCCGTAGCGCCGTAGCACAGCCGTAGCGCCGTAGGTACCATACGCGGACGACAGAGGAAATGGATCGGGCACATACTACGGAGCGACAACCTACTAAAAGACATCATTGAGGGAAGAATGGAGGGGAAGAAGGCGCAAGGAAGACAGAGAACAATGCTACTGGACTGGATGATGACAGAAGAGGGATACAGTGGACTGAAAAGGGAGGCACAGAATCGAGAAAGATGGCGTCATTGGTCATACGAACCTGCCCAAGGGCAGAGAACATAAAGCAGAAGAAGAAGAAGAAGAAGAAGAAGAAGAAGAAGAAGAAGAAGAAGAAGAAGAAGAAGAGGAAGAGGAAGAGGAAGAGGAAGAGGAAGAGGAAGAGGAAGAAGAAGAAGAAGAAGAAGAAGAAGAAGAAGAAGCGGTCGAGAGCGCCGCTGATTATGAGTGGCGCTATAAAAATGTTCAATTACAATTACAATTACAATTACAAATTACAATTATCTAACTTACTCAAGGGTTTACGGTCGGCTGATGTCTTCTAATGCTTTTTCGACAGATAAACAAGAACTACTTCATGGCTTCATCTTACGATTCGCTTGAAATAATTGTTAGAGAACTGGCTGAGCAAACATGTGCAGCCGCTGCTCCAAGTAAGTGGTTTAATCTCTTATTGTACGCATGTAATGAGGACACACACTTACTCACACGCATATAAAAATTATGTATAACATAGTATATTTGTATATATATATATATATATATATATATATATACAAATATACTATGTTATACATGATATATTTTCCTACATTGGATGCATGATTGCATAGATGTACTGCTCACCTCATCTCTAAATATTTACTTGATAATTTTTTTTATTTACATAGGCCCTACTTAGATATCTTATTTCTCACTAATCACTTAATTTCTCACTTTCTTACCAAGCCTGAAGAACAATTGTTACCTGGTACCAAAATTAATGCAAACATGTAATCATGTAATGATAGTTGGTTTTGTATATTTTAACCACTACCACAACAATGTCGCCATGTCTGAAGATAATCGATCTTGTTTTCTACTCTAAAATAATATTATCGTTGCAGAAGCAATTGTCAAGTAATGCGTGATGCACATGCAGTAAGGCATGGCAGCTTTCAAGCAACAAAGTAAGGAGGTGATCGAACACATTTGTAGGCATGTCTGTATGATTGCATGTATTATTATAATGTCTGTATGCATGCGTGAATGTAAGTATTGCTACACGCATGCATGCATGCGTGCATAGATGCACTGCTTACCTGTATGTGTATATATAATATATGTATATGTTTATATATAGACATACACATTAACAAACAATCGAACATACTAACACGCAAACATACCTACATTACTGTTTTTCTGTCTTGTCGTAAAACTGACAGTATTAGCAATCAGCGAGCTATTTATCACGAGTCACTTTAAATGGGACTATCATAGACGCCTGAGCGAATATTAGATGGAGCACAACCCTTCCACGCTACTCTCATGTCGGAGCACTTACATTGGCTTCCGCTCACTGCGCATATCCAGTTTAAAGTCCTTTTCCTCACATCTGGAGCGTTCCAGGGCTCCTTATCTTTGTGATCTTATCTGTCGACCTCCTTCGGCTCTCTCCGACCGTTCTCTCCGTTCTTTAGACCGACATGACCTCATGGTCCCTCGGTCCCGGACTTCTATGGCTCAGCACTGCGACTGAGATTGGCCCGTCTCTCTGGAGTAATCTTCCTTCCATGACTCGTTCTCAGATCCTAACTGAGGGCATTGCTATTACTTCTCGCTGTCTTAAGACCTTTCCTTTAGCACGGGGCTCTTCTCATTGGGAGCGCCTCTGAATAGATTGTACTGCGAGAGGCGCTTTGTTAATCTGTAAATACTAAACAATACAAAATATGTGAACTTGTTTTTGTAGACTAACCAGAACCATAGCTACAAGAAGAAGGATCGCATTGACTCGAACAACCTGACGCAAACGTCTCTTCCTGAATTATTTGGACACAATTATTATAGCTCTTTATCTAAGCAACTTTTCGCTTTAACGCAGTGACGTTTTCTTCTTCAACGAACTCTGATATTACTCAACCTAATTACTATAAGTAATTATATAACTATAAAATATAATTATTATAATTATATGACTATATAAGATAATTACTATAATTACTATTCTGCTTTCAAATTAAAATAATTGCATCATAGATCTGTTTTAATTCACATTAACGATACTAATAATTACCTTACCCCCCTCGCCGCTTCAAATCTTAACAGCATCCACTCTCCTGCCTAACCTTTTGGATCTTGACATTTAACCGATATTGACCTTATGCCTATTGATTGTATTTTGACTAAGCGCCTGTGAATTAACTGGTACCCTCGACTCCGCCTTTTTGGCGTCGTAGAAATCTCGAGAGACTACGATTACTAGCATTTACAGTTTATAATAGGAGGCATGGTAGCTTTGACTACAGATATCTACAACGGATGTACGAGCTTGAAATTTACAAGTTAGGCTGACGTCATACAGAATATGGTTACTAATTAAGCCAACTTTAAACCAAGTGCAACCAAAAAGGTCAATACATTAGAGGAATTATCTGAAGTTCGTCTGTCTGTCAATATTTTATGCTTGCGTCGCTATCACTGATAGTGTTACGATTTAGATCCAAACCACCTTTGATAACCTGTGGGTTGTTGACCTAGTTGAAAGCCGCGATTCACCTCAGATACTGATTGCCTTAGACTTGGGTTGTTGCCATAGACAAAAGCCTTAACCTAGCTTAGATAATTACTGCCTTAGACGTAGGTTGTTACCCTAGACACAAGCCTGAATCCATATTAAATAATTACTGATTTAGCCTTTGTATGTTGCCCTGGATGAAAGTATCAACCTGCCTTAAATAATGACTGCCTTAATCGCAGATTGCTGAGGTCAAGCATGCTATCCTATCATGATTTTATGTATGCATAACATATATTATATATAAGAAAGCTTCCACTTATCTAAGATAACGAATGCCATAGCCGTAGGTTGGTGCCCTAGAAAGCCTTGACCCGTCTTTCTTAAAGACTGCATTCGCCGAATGTTGTTCCCATAAATGAAAGTCTTAATCCACCTTTGTAATGATTGCATACCTGTATTTTATTGCCCTAAACGAAAGGATAGGCGTGTTTGCTTTATTGTTCGTGGAGGCAATAACAAAGAAATCTGTTTTGAAAGGTTTAGCCATAACAGGATGGCGGTCATCCAAGCTGACATCTGCATGATGGTATTACGTCGATGATTTAGTGCATCTGGAATGGAGTGAGAGCAGAAAGATAGGAAAAGGTGTGTATGGTCAGAATAGAGGTGATGAGCGACAGAGGATGAGGAAATGAGTTTGTTGAGTGGGGAGGTGCAAAGAATGAACAACAGAGGTGCGAGAACAGAACCTTTAGGAAACCGCAAGTGAAGAGTGACCAGCGGCATTTAGGGGCCATCCATTATTACGTACGCAAAAATCCGGGAAAATTGGACCCTCTCCCCCTGTTCGCGAGCGTACTTTCTTCCACCCCCCCTTGCGTACGTACGCTTGACGCACCCCCCAGACCAGCTGCAGAAAGTGTATCGACAGCTCCAGGCAGCGACTGTCTGCACTTTAGGCCAGATTGAAGGATGAGTGAGGGCCATTATAGACAAATTATAGGTGTCTCGTTCACAACACAGAATAACTGCACATGGCTTTTATATAATGTAATAAAATGCCATCGGACGACTATAGGACAATACAGAGCTATAAATAGGCTGATGTGGACGTCATAATTAGAAATTTATTTTGCGTACGTACATATTTTGCCCCCCCCCCCGTCCGCACCCGTACGCAAAATCGCCTAAATCCGACCCCAACTCCCCCTCACTGCGTACGTAATAATATGTGGATGGCCCCTTAACGGTGATAGAACGTGAGGAAAGGTACGACTTGATCTATGATAGGGCAGTACCAGAGACTCCAATATACAGAGGAAAGACGTTTAGTAAGGATAATAATAATCTTTATTAATTCAAACTGACAAACGCAGTAAGATTACATTGAAACATGATAGTACAATCAAATCATAACTAAACACACGGTTTAGCAGCCATGCAAGGCGCCACCCTAGAGGGGGTTACGGGTATCGAACCGCGAATCTAATGCTCTCCTGGATGAATGTTACCAATACTCTATCCCCCTCCCTAAAAGAAAGTTTCTACTTATCTTAGATAACGAATCCCATATATCATAATATATAATAATAATACTGTATATTATGCATACATAAAATCATGATAGGATAGCGCGGTTGACCTAGACAAAAGCTAAAACCCACCTCAGATGTTAAATGCCTTAGCTGTAGGTTGTTATACAATACAAAGCAATACATATTTATTTGATACTAGAGTACTTACCCGTAATAAAGACGGAGAGAAAGAGGGATGGAGGGAAGTAGTGAGAGAGAGAGGGAGAGGTGGGGCGGGAGGCAGGGAGGCAGAGACAGACTTCTAACCGCTGCTTGTCTGCGTGTGAATAGAGTTCTTGCACATAGACGTGTTTTGGATGTGACCAGTTGATGCTTCCCCTCAACTTCCCGTCATTGAAAAGGAGGGAGAGGTAGAGGTTGGACGGGAGTGAATTTAGAGCGTCTAAGGCCGGTCGCCGCCGTCCCTTAGAAGCACGCCCCGCTCCGCTGTTATGCGGAGAGTACGGGTTCGAGCCTCGTCCAGCTCCGGCCACTGAGCCAGCATATGCGACTCCAGTAGCTGCCGTTCCTGAGTGATTGCAGTCGATCACCCAGGGCTATCATCATCATCATCATCATCATCATCATCATCATCATCATCATCATCATCATCATCATCATCATCATCATCATCATCATCATCATCAATATCATCATCATCATCATCATCATCATCATCATCATCATCATCATCATCATCATCATCATCATCATCATCATCATCATCATCATCATCATCAATATCATCATCATCATCATCATCATCATCATCATCGACTGCAGTTGGCCCACGGTCTCTGAAGCATAACGTAATTTGATGACAGAGAGATGTACACATACGTGGCTGAAGAACTATATAATAGGATTGCGCTCCCCTAAAACTCAGAGAAGTACAGTATAAAGAACATTGGTGGCAGCCACCCATTCTTCGTGAAGGACTTGGCCAACATCCTTACAGAGTGACCACCTGAGTGGAGTCCCAAATTCGGTACATACCCAGCGCCCGATCCATTCGTCCACTGTGACCCAGATGAAAACCTAACTCAACGGTAGATAACGACTGCCAAGTAGATAACGACTGCCAAACTAGGTTGAATAAGCATTTTAAAAGAAATCCTTAAAATGAAATGACAAATTCGAATGAGCAGAACGGACAGATACAGAAAGAAAGTTCCAGACCTTGGTCCAGCTACTGAAAGATCTCGTTCACCCGGAGAAAGAAAATTATCTGACCTGGTTGAATAATGATAAGTCTGGTGAATAAGGTATGATTCTTAAGTATTGCGGTTGAGCCAATTTTGAAACAAATTTAACTCACGTACATATGATACTTGTCGGCTCGTATATATGCACACACATATACATGCATACATATACATACACGCTGCATACATACATTCATACATGCATGTACATATATGAACATGCTTACGTAATACGTACCTACAAACATACATACTGAAATTCATGCTAATAGATACATACATGCAAACAGATACATACATAAATGCCAGCATGCATACAAACATATAGGCCTGCATACATGCAGACACTTACATACATACACGTGTGCATACTTACATACATGCATACATACACATATACAATAATTTCTGTGATATATCAGACCCTAGAATCTTATACCTTCTATTGCAGTTCGCGGCTTGGATGCTCTGCTGGAATCTGGCCTGTTGATGACAGGCCATGTAAGTTAGTTGGTTAGCAGATACTTCCACCAATTGAGTCCAATCAGGATCTGTGTGCGATCAATGCCTTTCGAAGCAGCAAAAAGTGCAGTCGTTTGCTTCGTGGTCACTCAGGACGACCGCTGCAACAGCCCACTTGCGTATCTGCTGGATATATACTGCAGTCGGTCCTGAATTCAGGAGCCAGACTAAGTTTCAACCGTTGAGTGTACGAGCATGTTACACCGCTGCTTCGTGGCATTTTGCACTGGCTTCCGGTGCAGTAGCGTATAGACCATAAACTCGCCCAGTTGGTATACAAGTCACTCCACGGCACAGCACCTGAGTACCTCAGAGTATACTGCAGCAGTGTTACTTCGTCTAGATCTGGACTTTCTCTGCGGTCAGGAGTGAAGGGTGATCTGAAGGTGCAAAAATCAGAGATCTCCTTCGGTGATCGCGCGTTCTCTGTTGCTGGACCTAAATGCTGGAACAATATCCCATCCTCAGTGCGTTGTGCAGCTTCTATGGATTCATTTAAGTCCAGCCTCAAGACATAATACTTCAATTTAACTTGTCTAAGTGCCCTGGTGACCGCATATGCGCTGTAGAAATTGTTGTAGTCATCATCATCATCATCATCATCATCATCATCATCATCATCATCATCATCATCATCATCATCATCATCATCATCATCATCATCATCATCATCATCAGCATCATCATCATCATCATCATCGTCATCATCATCATCATTAGCATCAGCAGCAGCAGCATCCTCATCATCATCCTCATCATCATCATTGCTCATTTCGGCTGCTCGTGACTTAAAGCCGATTTAGTTAGTAAAGCCAATGTGCACTTCGCTATTCAAATTATACTGTATTCCAAACACCCTCAGTGCATATACCTGTAAGGCCTATATGTTCTTACAATAAAATTCCAGGGCTCTTATGATGAATTCTAAAGCAGCTATATTAGAATAGTTATTAAGATTGTTCAGAATTCCTGTGATAAACTGCTTCTTCTAGAATCTTTGCTTATGTTGGCGGTCTAGGGTTGCCAGACGTCCGGCAAAAGGAGAACATGTCCTCCTTTTTGGCCTCATTTCTCCGACAGGCAAAGCTAAAACCCTGGAAAATGTCCGGTTTTTTATGTTTGCTGTATTGGGCTATTGGCTATTATTTTGTGGCTATTCTTAACGACTTATCACGCGCACGTTGTCCCTTATTAAGTTCCCCCAACTACCGATAATCTACTTATTTATTTTCTATTGCAGCGCTATTATTCAAACGTTTCTAGTCCATGCTCTGAGTAATGTTACAATGTATCTATAGTAAATTTTGTTTGCGGTGGCGGCGTCTGTGGTTTGTTTTTATAAGTAGCTTTCAATGTGACTTCCTCCTTGGTTACTTGGGAGACCCTCTGACTCTGCAGTTTCAATGCGTTCTCCTTTGTCCTCCTTTCCGCCTTTCTGTGTCTCCTTTTGCTACCGATGTATCTGGCAACCCTATCAGTTGGCCCATCTAGTTAGAACCGCCTTCCACAGGAATTGCCGCTTCTCTTCCACTGTTTCCGACACGTCCATTTCATTTGTAGAGTACTGACTTGGGTCTGGAGTATCTCTGAATCGTTGAGTGGCGCTTTATACGTAAATTCCTTCATTCATTCATTCATTCGAGGATTTGTATGGTAATTGCTCGATTACACAGTAATTGTATAGTAAATGCAATTACGATTACATACTAAAAGTAGACCTAGAATACACAATCTATGTAAATAATCGACGACATTAAGTGCAAAACTGATAAGTGCATAACGGATAAGTGAATAATTCGTTTATGTGCATAGAACCTGACCGGTCCCGTTTTAACCCTCAATGGGCCCATGTCAGGAAGTTGCGTTCAAGGTCCTTGGGGTTCAAACTGCACCCCCTATTTGTTTGACAATATAAATCAAGGATACGCTCTGTCTACCGGTGATCGATGTTTTCTCCAAATGACATATTTAAATCGTTCAGTTACATACATTTGTCACACAGTACATTTGATAATATTATATTGACAGAGTGTGCCGGACAAGCAGGCCTACAGCACTTATCGCAGAATTTGCGCGTCTTCCTGTCAAACTCGCGCGGGCACAGATGACAACGTCCTTGTGTCCTCTTCACTTTAGCTGGTATACCTCAGTTCCTGCTTCGAAACCACGGCGTGTTCCACGTGTACCTCTTGTAATTCCTCTTGTAGTACCAGCTCTTACACGACCTCTTCCTCTTGTATTCCGTGTAGTAGATGGTTCATTTACTTGCTCTTCGTCAGACGCACTGACATCTTCTGATTCGTCGAATTCCTCGGACACAATGATCAGAGGCAGTACCAACTTCAGGCAAATAATCTCCATCTTCACTATCATCGGCATCACCTTCAGCTACACTGTCTTCATCAACTTCTGTATCCTCTTCCATAACCAGTCTAAGAGCTTCAGCTGTGGAATACCTAGCCATGGTGTTATTTATTTTCTAATACTTGAAATGTAAGCAAAACAAAATGGCTGACTTCTAAAAAGGTCAAACTAATATCGGGAAGTGTTCTAAAATATAATAACATAACAAATTATTGCAGTAATTAGCACCAATTACCTGAATTTGTTCATCATATCAACGTCATAATTTGGGGGTGTAAATTGTACCCCCGATGAACCTGTGCTGGCAAAAATTGACGTCAACTCTTTTTTTTTTCGTTTTATGCATGACTATGTGGCGGTCAAGGTCACAGTGCGTATGTGGGAGGATTTATTTTATGCGAACAGCATCGTTTTTCTTTAAGTTTACATGCGAAGGGAACAGCATCGTTTCTCTTAATTTTACATGCGAAGGCCCAGCATCGATCATTTAATTTCTATTTAATTTCAATAGGCGACTGTCCAGCAATGATCGTGGTAGGGAAGACTGATTATATATTTTAAGCCACGGTATAGTGTGGTGAGGGATAAGTAGAGGCTGCCTCGCGGTGCGCTGCTTTATACGTGAAGAGTTGGTTCGACTCTTCATACATAGCAATACTGTTAAACAGCGTTGTTGGTTAGCGATTCAGTTACCGATTCAAATATACTGCACTCAGTGTGGTAGGCGAGTGATTTTGGTTACGACCGAGTCAGAGTTCGAGTTTCCGGTTAGTACAAATATATTTACGGACGAAAGGGGCGTCCGAATAATATAATCAGGCGATCCCGAGTACAGCTAAAGAAGTTCACTGTTGGGAGACGGGCCGACAGCGCCGATCCGGCGGGTTGGATCCCTCAGTTGATCGCGAAGCGGTCTAGATCCCGATCGTGGGAAATCTACGGCTGAGTAATACTCGGGGAAGGATACCGTTGATACACAGGAAAACCAATTCAGTGTGAGATCGAAAACCAGGGTGAATTTGGCGACGGGCAGGAAAGTCCCTCTTGGGTTTTGAAGAACTCCACGATCGGAGCTTGTCCTGTAACCCATGGGAGTAAAGGTGACCTTCTTAAGGTAGCCATTTTCTGGAATTCTGAAATCCTTGAAACCAAGAGTAAATTTGGCGTCGGGCAAGGAAATCCCTCTTGGAGTTCGAAGAACTCCAAGATCCGACAGTGTTTGGTTTTATCCACTGAGACGAGTTTTACGCGATTTCGGCGTACTCGACACAGGGGAAGTTCTACGCGCTTTCGGCGTACTCGACTGGGAGAGTTTTACGCGACTTCGGCGTCTTCGGCTGGGAGAGTTTTACGCGACTTCGGCACTCGGTGAAGTGACCGTCGGGATACCTGAAAAAACCAATTGAGTACAAAAACGATAATAAGGGTAAATTTGGCGACAGGCAGGAAATTCCCTCTTGGGTTTTGAAGAACTCCGCGATCGGAGCTTGTCCGGTTACCCGTGGAAGTAAGTGTGACCTTCGTTAGGGAACCAAAATTCGGAAATTCTTGGGAACAAAATTCAGGACATTCTGGTAACCTTACGGGGTCAGCGTTACATTTGGATTGTGACACTTGGATGGCTGACACGTCGGTGGAGCGTTGGAGGGGCTCCATCGCCCGGTAACTAAAAATAGTTACTGGGAAAGACCACTGTTACCGAAAGACCGCAGTACGGGAAAAGACCGCCCGACAACTGATTACAGTGCGGTAAGACCAGGAAAAACGATAGAGTCAGGAAAATCTTGTATTCAAACCAATCGTTATTCAGAGCAAATAACTTGGTGATCGAAACACGTAGCTCCGAGAACTGACCGAAGTGCGAAGTAGGGCCCACCTCGTGCGCCGGTCGGAACACAGTTCTGCGTGCGGTTAGGGAGGTTTTAGACCTAGAACCTGTCCTATCAGAAGAGAGTGTCGTGAGACCAGTACACCGCGTTAATATCACACGTGCCTATATTATCGCAAGAGGTTCGCGTGTTTGAGACGGCACGACGTGACGACTCGTCAGATGTACACCTTGTCCTCTCGGGCAGGAGAACGTTCAGAGTTTTCCCCTATTGACGATAACTCGAGAGTCATGAGATGCAGAATGGTACGTGAGGGTTCGGTTAAGGTGGAGAAAAAGAGAAAGTCTTTGACTAAGAGATCTCACAGGAAGCTGAGGACTCCTGCCGGCAAGAGAGCGAACCCTGTTCTAAAGGACGGCCATCCTGAGGACGAGGACGTTGCCCACCCGGCGACCGCGGCAGTGGCAGAGTCCGAAAGTGAGATGGAGCTTGACAGCGACACTGTTCGCAAACAAGCGATACCCTCGGAACCTCCTCTTGGAGAAATGGGCACTGAGAGCGGAGACAGGGAACCGCTCGTCTACATCAGAAGTAGACAGGATAGTGACCCGGGTGACTCCAGAAGGTCAGTTGGCTGGAGCCGAACCCAGCCCGACGACGAAGCAGCGTCTCGGGTAAGACCGACACAAATTGGTACCACGTCTGATGAAGGGTTAGTTGATCTCGAGCGACGAACGTCACAAACTGGTACCAGAAGTGGGGTCCTAACGTTTTCTTGTCACAGAACCAGGCAAGGTCAGGAAGATACCGAGGACGAGTCGGATGAAGTGCCCCATAGTGAGCACGGAGGCGCGCGTCCAAAGTTACGTAAACGGAAAAGCAAACGAAGGTTGCTTGATGAAACGGGTGCACCTGACGAAACCAGTGCATTTGAAACGGAAGCTGGAACCCGCAGTGGGCGTGAAAGAGGTTTCCATGAGGATAACGGATGGTTGATAACCGTTCCAAAGACTACTGAGGTAGTACGGAACGATGTGAATAACGAGACATTCACACACTGGCGAGAGACCGTTGGTGAGAGTAGGTTTGACAGGTCCAAACCACTCGACGACAATAGAGTTCCGCGTATAATACATGAGAGAACGTTCGACAATAGATCGGGGAACCTTGTGCAGGTTCAAGTACCTAGTATTGTACGGGGCAGGCAACCTGTACAGTCGAGACAGGCTTGTGATAGGCCAAGAGACATTGAGACAGGCCTGAAACCGCGGGGTGACGCCGTAGTGCAGAAAACGAGTGGTGACATCGTGGCGCATCAGCGAAACGAAGGCAATCGAGTACCGTTTACCAACATGGAAGAAGGTCGCCCAAGACCTGTGACAGATGAGGTAGATTGGCAAGCTGAGATGTCTTACCTGCGACAGAGTGTGGCAATGATGAGTTCGAAACTTGAGGAACTGTCTGTTCCTGCTGCTCAGCATGCGAAGTCTTACCGACGCGAGACATCGGGGAAACCTACGGGCCCAGGTTACCAGATGGATCGCCGAGGGAAGCTGCAGATCGAAGAGCCGGCACGGAGCCGAGGTAACACAGAGACACGCGAGGAAGTTTCGCTTTCGGAAACTTCGGAAAAGTTACGTAGCCGCTATCTTCCCGAGGACAGCGGGAGAGAGTCACACGGAAAAACGGCAAGGCAATCGAGTCGACAACGCCTATTGACAAGAGGAAGAGTTGAGGCGAAATTACGTTCGTCAGTGAGTTCTTCGGATTCAGACACCGATAGTGTTGGTCCAGAAGAGGCCATGAGAACCGGAGTCTTTGACAGGAAAAACCTCCGTCAACGAGGAAGGCACGAGAGTTATGAGAAAACTGAAAGGGAGACGTATGGTAAGGAACGTCTACCAGAGTACGAGAGACGCGGTTTAAAACAGGCACTTGATAGAGAAACCGAGAGAGAATCGAACATGGGAAGAGACAGAGATCATTTGGCCTGGGATGAGACCCACGAGCGGTACTCTAAAGGGCACAAACCAGATTCGAGAAGTCGTAATTGTCTTAGGTACGACGAATCTGACAGACCGCCAGAGTCAGGAAAAAGAGATATTCGCGAAGAAGACAGAAGAGTTACGTTCGTCAACGGAAACTCTCAGAGCTCTCGCAATAAATATAAACGATCGGAGTCCAAAGACTACGCAGGTGGTGAGCCTCGTAGAAAAGGTCAGAGACAGGCTGAGTACATCTCTGATGAAGACAGTGCAACGTCAGACGACCGAGAGATGACTACGATGTATTCTAAGTGGCGTACAAGGAAGACGTTGGGTACTCTGAGGGGACAGAGTCGGCACCGGTCAGTGGTGAGGACAGACGAGGAAAACGATTCCAGGAGTAACGATGGGGACAACCGGAGAGGAAATCCCAAGAAGAGTGTCGGAAGATCACTTGTTACACGGACAAGAGGCGAAGACCGATCGGATCGCGGTATACGAATCAAGCTAGAGAAGTACGATGGCAAGTCAGCGATCGCAGCCTTTCTAGCAAAGTTCGAAGTTTGTGCACGGTGCAACCGGTGGAGTGATCAGGAAAAAGCAGACCAGTTAATGTGTGCCCTTTCGGATCGAAAGCATCATTAAATAGGCTGTCGCTATCACGGTTCTCATCGTTTTGGCGTACGTGCAGGGTGCCGAGATTGTTACGGGTCCCGCTTCGCAGCTGTTGTGGGACATGGGTGCACAGAGGGACGTGTCTTGGCGAGAACTTGTTGAGCGGCTTAAGGCCCGGTACGGGTCTGATGACCAAACTAGCCTATATCGGATGAAACTTCGCACTTACCGGCAGGCTCACGGAGAAACGCTGAGTAGTGTAGTGCAGGAAGTACGAAGGCTAATGGCTTTGGCATACCCAGGACCGACAAGTGATATAGTCGAGACGGTCGCTTGTGACGCTTTCATTGATGCACTGGCAAACCAAGATTTGGGGCAGAAGGTGCGCGAGCGAGAACCAGTTAACCTCGAAGCGGCGTATAAACATGCGGTGAGGTTGGATGCCTATGGTCGATCTTCGACACAAGGTGGTGATTTAGACCGGAGACACGCGAGAGTTAAAGTTACCATGGAAGACCGAAAAGACTCGAGCACTGAGGGGCAACAGTCTCGTCGTCTAGAAGATCTCGAGCGAAAGATTAAAAATCTTTCAAGAGAACTTGATCGAGTGACAATAAATCAGAATTTGGGCATCGTTCCGAGAAATCCTCATGAAAGGGAGAACAGTTCTGATCTAGCTGTGGGAGATCAGAGGACAACCGAACCGAATGTGGGATGGCGACGGATTTATCCGCCCACACGGTTGCGTAACCCGGATATCGAATGCTACTTGTGCAAACGAAAAGGACACATGAAGCGATATTGTCCTCAGAGAAACGCTGAGACGAATGGTGCAACCGGTACCAGTGAACCTACAAAGGCTGAACCGATACAAGAGGAAACCCAAAACCGACTGGTTAAAGGCAGTAGGGTGGCCTACGTGGTTGCGAGACTGGCAGGAAAACGTATACACTGTCTACTTGATTCTGGAAGTGAAATGTCACTTGTGCCACGACGTTTCGTGCTAGACGCTGTGCTAGTACCGTCAGAACAGCGACTCCTAGCCGCTAATGGAAGTCAGATTAAGGTGGATGGTGAAACTAACCTTAAGATTCGGATCGGAAAGCAGGTGTACCCTGTACCCTGTCTAGTTACAGACCAAGTGACAGAAGTGATCTTGGGGTTATCTTGGCTGGAAGCCAATCAGGCAAGATGGGACTTCGCAAGTCGATGCGTTTTCCTTGGGAGCGAGAAGATCCCTCTGAAAGAGGTCGTTACCGAGTCCATGTGCCGGAGGGTTATTGTGCAAGAGGACATAATAGTTCCTCCAAGGAGCGAAGTTGACGTTCCAGCTTGCTTGGGTCGTATACCCGCATTTCCAAAAAGATAACGAAGATTGGACGACCATTCCAATGGAATTATCAAAAGATTTGATAATCGGACGTACGTTGGTGACAGGAAGAGACACGGAAGTGTGGATCAGGATGTTGAATGTTGGAGACAGAGATTCGCTAGTCAAGAAACGGACTGAATGTCCGCTGGAGCGAGTGAACGTAGTCGATGTGACAGTTAATCGAGCCAGAACGGAGTCGTATGATGAGCCTTACCGAAGCGAAAATCCGGAGAAGCCTATGGGCCCAGGTTATCCGGAGGAACGCCGAGGAAAGCAGCAAAGTACGATTGACCGGTTTGGATCGAAGATTAGTACAACGGCCAGTGTAGCGGAGCAGACGCTCAACCCACTTGCCGAACAGACCCTAAAACGACTATGGGAAGAAGTGCCAGCAGACATTTCGGAAGAAGAGCGAATCAGGTTACGAAAACTTGTGCTAACGTACAGCGCAACGTTTTCCCTTAACGAAAGTGATAACGGATTCACTTCGGTGATCCAACACGAGATCGATACGGGACAGGAGAAACCAGTTCGGCAACCTTTGAGACGTCAACCGCTTTCCATGTTACCGGAAGTTGATCGTCAGGTAGAAGACATGTTGAGACAAGGAATCATTGAACCTTCGATATCGGAATGGGCATCCAATGTCGTAATGGTTAAGAAAAAGGATGGCAGTATGCGTTTCTGTATCGATTACAGGCAACTGAACCTGAAGACACGGAAAGATGCTCATCCGTTACCCCTTATCCGCGAGAGTTTAGATACCCTGGGTGGCGCCAGATGGTACAGTACGTTCGATTTGAGAGCAGGGTATCACCAGATGGCCTTGCACCCAAGAGACAAACACAAGACCGGGTTCGTTACGAGAAGGGGCAGCTTCCAATTCAAAGTGTTACCTTTCGGATTGTGCAATAGTCCGGCCTCGTTTTGTCGACTAATGAACTTAGTCTTGACAGGGCTAAACTATGACATCTGTCTGGTTTACTTGGATGACATAATTGTGTTCTCGAGGGACGTAGAGACGCACATGCAACGTCTAGAGATGATTTTCAGGAGATTACAAGAGTATAATCTCAAGCTGAAACCATCCAAATGTTACCTGTTACAACAGAGAGTATTGTTTCTTGGTCACGTTTTGAGTGAAGAAGGGGTCGCGACGGATCCGAGCAAGATCAAGGCCGTAGAAGAATGGTCTGCTCCTCGGAACTTGAGGCAAGTCAGATCCTTCGTTGGTCTTTGCTCCTATTACCGACGTTTCATACATGATTTCGCGGTGGTAGCTCAACCACTTCATTTCCTGACCAGGAAAAATGTACCGTTCCATTGGACTGACGAATGTCAGGGAGCTTTCGAAGAACTTAAACGGAAGTTGGTTTCCGCACCTATACTTGGGTTACCGAACGACGAGGGCCAGTACATCCTAGATACGGATGCCTCGGCATACGCCATTGGAGCGGTGTTATCGCAAGTACAAGAAGGAGAAGAGACAGTGATTTGTTACGCGAGTCGGCTCTTGTCGACGGCGGAACGGAACTATAACGTTACCAGGCGAGAGTTGTTAGCTGTGGTGTATTTCTTGAAAGAGTTTCGTCAGTACTTACTGGGTAGTAAATTCATACTCAGAACAGACCACTCCGCACTTCAGTGGTTACGCAGAACACCGGAACCGATTGGCCAACAGGCTCGTTGGTTAGAGATGATAGAGGAGTTTGACATGGAGATATGTCACAGACCGGGAGCAAAACACGGTAACGCAGACGCGATGTCTAGAGGTCCGGGTGAGGAACAACCTAAAGTGGTTACCATGAGAGTTACGAATGACGACGTGATGTGGGCACGTCCGATCGGAGAAGTAACGCGCTCCGAGGTCACCAGTGAAGATACAGGCCAGGAAATCCGTTGGACAAAGGAGTTTCTTCGAAGAGAACAGCAGAGCGATTGCAATATTGGTACGGTCCTTGGTTGGAAGGAGTCGAAGCATCATCCAACACAGGCAGAACTATCACCTGCTAGCGGAGAAGTGAAAGTGTTGGTGAGCAACTGGAATCAGCTGGAAGTCCTGCAAGGAGTGTTACACAGAGGCTGGATTCAGGGTAACACAGGAAAAGCTGAGCGATCTCAGTTAGTTGTGCCCTTATCTCTACGGCAAGAGATGCTTCAGTTAACACACGCAAGCTTTGCCGGAGGACATTTCGGGATTCGGAAGAGTTTAACTCAGTTGCAACGCCGGGCGTATTGGCCGAGTTGGAAGGACGATGTTAGACGGTTCTGCCAAAGATGCGATCGCTGTGCTCGTTATCGAAGGGAGAAACCTCCAAGACAGGGTTACATGCAGACTCCTGTGGTCGGTGAACCAATGGAGAGATTCGGAATTGATATAACTGGTCCGCATCCTGTATCAAGTAAAGGCAACAAATACATACTGACAGCGATAGATTACTTCTCGAGATGGGCTGAAGCTCTGCCTATCAGAAACCAAGAGGCCGTTACTGTGGCAGAATCGCTTATGGTACACGTGTTCTCGAGGTTTGGTATGCCACGCCAGATCCTGACGGATCAGGGACCGTGTTTTGAGTCGAAGTTATTCAAAGAGCTGTGTAAACGCATGGAGATTGACAAAATACGTACAACTCCATATCGACCCTCTGGTAACGGAATGATCGAAAGATTCCACAGAACACTGAACATGTTGATCGGAAAGGTAGTGTCGGAACGACAAAAGGATTGGGATGTTCATGTACCATATGTAATGGCGGCATATCGAGGTACTGAACATGAAGCGACCCAACGGACACCTAATTTCCTGTTCCTGGGAAGAGAGAACCATACGCCATTAGACTTGATTCTAGCCCAAGTTACAGAGTTCGAGAGACCGTCTTACAGTGACATGGAAGAGTACGTGGAGAAACAGAAAGAGAAAATGGAACGATCGTATCGGCTTGTACGAGAACAGTTAAAGAGAGTAGCAGAAAGAAAGAAAAAAGCCTACGATTTGAGAGTGAGACCTAGCAAGTTCGCTCAAGGAGATTGGGTTTACTATTACTACCCTCGGCTAAGAAGTGGAAGGAAGACAAAATGGGCTCGCTATTACACCGGCCCATTCTTGGTTATTCAAGTGCTCAGTCCGTGTCTGTACCGGATTCAGAAGAGTCCGAAATCCACGCTAATGGTTGTGCACGTGGATAAATTGAAGCCGTTTTACGGTAAACCTCCGAGTACCTGGTTACCGGAGAGGGACAGAAATCTTGAGTTACCTACAGTAGACTGGCTAGTCCTAGCTCAAGATCCTAATGCAGAACATGAACCAGAGGAACCTTCAGAGAATCCAGAAGAGACCGCTGATCCAGAATTGCTACCTGGACGACGGACGAGACGAAGACCTCGCTTGGATGGATGACTACGACTGTAGAAGTCCTTGTTAGTGACCTTCTGAAGCAGACGTGTATCTAGGACCAACTAGATGAACGCTTAATTGCGTTGGTTTCATTGACTATTCGAGACCCATGTTTCAGTTGCCCTTTTGATGAGAGTATTTCTTTTGAGCGGTATCTGGGAGCATACAGTACCTGTGCTACCAGTAACGCTTAATTGCGTTGGTTTTACAGATTGTCAGTGAATGACTGTTTAAGTTTCCTTTTGATGATATGTTTTCGGTTAAACATTGGATTAGTGGTTAGAACTGAAACGAGTAAAGATTCCAGTACTAGAACGCTTCATTGCGTTGGTTCTACAAGCGAACTATTGGAGAACCATGTTTCCGTTTCCTTGTGATGACAGAGTTTCTTTTCGACAGTATAATGCTCGTAACAACGAGTGTTAAGGAAATTCGGGGCAATGCGATTTCCTTGGTTACCGTTTCATGATACTTTAGTGCGCTACCTTAGTGCGCACTTAGGATAGATCCTCATGCGATAGAAGCATATGTTAGGACTTAGATCATGTGCGTAAATATGATAACTTGTACTAGTTAAGATATGTAAAAAAAAAAAAAAAAAAAAAAAAAAATATATATATATTTTAGCAAAATAAAAAGGTTATCGGATCGAGGCGGGGCAATACAAACTGTTGTCCGCTTTTATTTTGCTTTCACGATTTTGAAGTGGTACCGGGTGTGACTGATCGACGATGGTTACCAGATCGGGAGACAGTGGGCGACTTTTCTCTCCTTTAGTTCTCCTGGCCCTTGGGGTCCGGTAGAGCCCAGGTTCATGATAGAGGGCCTGTTAAGGTTGGCGATTTGTCAGGTACGACAGGTTGCCAGTAGGGTGGTGGTTCGGATCGAAAGCATCATTAAATAGGCTGTCGCTATTTGGCGTACGTGCAGGGTGCCGAGATTGTTGATATACCGCCCTATAACCAAAGGTGCATTTGGTTCCTTGTTCTCTAAGTGGATCTGGGTTGGGGATGTTCCTGTCACGTTTGATTAAGGTCCCCGATTTTGGCAGAGATGCTCCGCATCTAAGTAAGGTGGGGAGAGTGTGGCGGTCAAGGTCACAGTGCGTATGTGGGAGGATTTATTTTATGCGAACAGCATCGTTTTTCTTTAAGTTTACATGCGAAGGGAACAGCATCGTTTCTCTTAATTTTACATGCGAAGGCCCAGCATCGATCATTTAATTTCTATTTAATTTCAATAGGCGACTGTCCAGCAATGATCGTGGTAGGGAAGACTGATTATATATTTTAAGCCACGGTATAGTGTGGTGAGGGATAAGTAGAGGCTGCCTCGCGGTGCGCTGCTTTATACGTGAAGAGTTGGTTCGACTCTTCATACATAGCAATACTGTTAAACAGCGTTGTTGGTTAGCGATTCAGTTACCGATTCAAATATACTGCACTCAGTGTGGTAGGCGAGTGATTTTGGTTACGACCGAGTCAGAGTTCGAGTTTCCGGTTAGTACAAATATATTTACGGACGAAAGGGGCGTCCGAATAATATAATCAGGCGATCCCGAGTACAGCTAAAGAAGTTCACTGTTGGGAGACGGGCCGACAGCGCCGATCCGGCGGGTTGGATCCCTCAGTTGATCGCGAAGCGGTCTAGATCCCGATCGTGGGAAATCTACGGCTGAGTAATACTCGGGGAAGGATACCGTTGATACACAGGAAAACCAATTCAGTGTGAGATCGAAAACCAGGGTGAATTTGGCGACGGGCAGGAAAGTCCCTCTTGGGTTTTGAAGAACTCCACGATCGGAGCTTGTCCTGTAACCCATGGGAGTAAAGGTGACCTTCTTAAGGTAGCCATTTTCTGGAATTCTGAAATCCTTGAAACCAAGAGTAAATTTGGCGTCGGGCAAGGAAATCCCTCTTGGAGTTCGAAGAACTCCAAGATCCGACAGTGTTTGGTTTTATCCACTGAGACGAGTTTTACGCGATTTCGGCGTACTCGACACAGGGGAAGTTCTACGCGCTTTCGGCGTACTCGACTGGGAGAGTTTTACGCGACTTCGGCGTCTTCGGCTGGGAGAGTTTTACGCGACTTCGGCACTCGGTGAAGTGACCGTCGGGATACCTGAAAAAACCAATTGAGTACAAAAACGATAATAAGGGTAAATTTGGCGACAGGCAGGAAATTCCCTCTTGGGTTTTGAAGAACTCCGCGATCGGAGCTTGTCCGGTTACCCGTGGAAGTAAGTGTGACCTTCGTTAGGGAACCAAAATTCGGAAATTCTTGGGAACAAAATTCAGGACATTCTGGTAACCTTACGGGGTCAGCGTTACATTTGGATTGTGACACTTGGATGGCTGACACGTCGGTGGAGCGTTGGAGGGGCTCCATCGCCCGGTAACTAAAAATAGTTACTGGGAAAGACCACTGTTACCGAAAGACCGCAGTACGGGAAAAGACCGCCCGACAACTGATTACAGTGCGGTAAGACCAGGAAAAACGATAGAGTCAGGAAAATCTTGTATTCAAACCAATCGTTATTCAGAGCAAATAACTTGGTGATCGAAACACGTAGCTCCGAGAACTGACCGAAGTGCGAAGTAGGGCCCACCTCGTGCGCCGGTCGGAACACAGTTCTGCGTGCGGTTAGGGAGGTTTTAGACCTAGAACCTGTCCTATCAGAAGAGAGTGTCGTGAGACCAGTACACCGCGTTAATATCACACGTGCCTATATTATCGCAAGAGGTTCGCGTGTTTGAGACGGCACGACGTGACGACTCGTCAGATGTACACCTTGTCCTCTCGGGCAGGAGAACGTTCAGAGTTTTCCCCTATTGACGATAACTCGAGAGTCATGAGATGCAGAATGGTACGTGAGGGTTCGGTTAAGGTGGAGAAAAAGAGAAAGTCTTTGACTAAGAGATCTCACAGGAAGCTGAGGACTCCTGCCGGCAAGAGAGCGAACCCTGTTCTAAAGGACGGCCATCCTGAGGACGAGGACGTTGCCCACCCGGCGACCGCGGCAGTGGCAGAGTCCGAAAGTGAGATGGAGCTTGACAGCGACACTGTTCGCAAACAAGCGATACCCTCGGAACCTCCTCTTGGAGAAATGGGCACTGAGAGCGGAGACAGGGAACCGCTCGTCTACATCAGAAGTAGACAGGATAGTGACCCGGGTGACTCCAGAAGGTCAGTTGGCTGGAGCCGAACCCAGCCCGACGACGAAGCAGCGTCTCGGGTAAGACCGACACAAATTGGTACCACGTCTGATGAAGGGTTAGTTGATCTCGAGCGACGAACGTCACAACTATAGGAAAAAATGGTACACTTACAATGTCCTAGAAGATAACTGCTGAAATTTTAATAATAACACGTGAGTAGCCATAGAAATGGCCAGAGAGTGCAGATTGCACCCCAAGAAACCATTGAGGGTTAATCAGTCTTGTTGTCAAGACCTTAAACCTCAAGACCAAGACCAAGACCTTGAACCTCAAGACCAAGACCAGGACCAAGACTTTGAACCTCAAGACCAAGACCAAGACCAAGACCTTGAACCTCAAGACCAAGACCAAGACCAAGACCTTGAACCTCAAGACCAAGACTTTGAAACTCAAGACCAAAACCGAGAACAATACCCAAAAATCGCAACCATATCCAGATTTCTATTCCTTACTAAAAAAAATTGTCAAGTCAGACTACTCGATATTTTAATTAAAACATTATTTTTTTATTTTATTCAAACCAAACAACTTCAAATGCAGACTGCAGAGAATTCCGAATTCGTATTTACTAAAATCCTTCGTGCGAAATCTTATTCCAAATGCCTGTTGCATTTTATAAAAACCAATTTGCTCAGAATTTTCTGACCAAGACGTGACCTGTGGGGCCTCATAAAAATTCTGCCTTGTGAAAAATACGTTTTACAGTGCTGAATTCACTGGCACACAGAGCATCTTTTCAAGTACCGGATGTAAGTGTACAAATTGTGAGTCTGTTTTGAAATCATTCCATGGTAAATAACCGGAAGTCAAAATAAATGTCAAAAGCAAAAGTAAAGCCTTTAGTTTTGACCGTGTACTTACTAAAGCAATTATAGTAATTATTGGATAAATTATTAAAATCCTTGCGTTTTGTTAAATGACTCTCTATTGTCAAAAGTCTTGGTCTTGGTCTTGCAAAACCAAGACTTTGAACCTCAAGACCAAGACCAAGACCAAGACCTTGAACCTCAAGACCAAGACCAAGACCTTGAACCTCAAGACCAAGACCAAGACTTTTAAAAACGAACTCGAGTGCACTCGAGACCAAGACCTTGGTCTCGATTACAACAAGACTGGTTTTAATATAGGGTATTTCAATGGAAGATAACTCCAGGTATGTGCATAAGTCGGCTAAATGCATAATTAGGTTATGTGCACAGCCGACTACGGCTAAGCATACTCTGTGTATATCAGCGCCGCTTAATCGCAAAGAACATTCCGGCCGCCTTGTCAATTCAACCGTAGACAGCAAACAACTCTGGCTGTTCAGTGGTCTGTCTTAGCTGCACTGTGGTCCGAATCAACAAGTTACGTAACATAGCTACAGGTCGACATTTCGGAGTGTGCAAACAGCACCTGAAAGATTCCGCTGAGATTTACTCTAACTACTGAAGGCATTTTAGTATGTAGGCTCCATCTCTGTTTATAAATAAAGTACATTTAGTCAATTTTGCATAGTACATGTGAGCATCTGTCATGTGCATAAGTCTGTTGATTGCATAGGTTCAAGGGTGACGGCAGAATATCCGGGCCCCTAGGCAGTGCAGTCACGGACCCGTAAGCTATCTTTAGGCTCTAGGAGAAAATTTAAGAAGAAAAAAACAAGGAAATAAAAAAGCAAATACTCTAGTTATGTTATAATAATCGCTGCGTGAATTCGCATGACATAAAGCTTAGTAGGCCTAGCTGCTGTCCATTGTTAATGGGCGTCAAGCATGGCAACAGACTAGGTTTCATCTTGAATGGCTTAGGCTGTGTCCACCCAATTTACGTCAATGGCTTAGATAGTCCAATTCACTCCAGACTGCCAAGCCGAGTTGGCACGAGTTGTTACACTTTTCATCGATACACGTAATAATGCAATAGCGATAAACTATCTTCGCCCTTAGACACCTCTCCTTATTGCAACCTCACTATCAAACTTTTGAACTTCTGACAACATTTCAGGCATACTAATGAAATCTTCATCCAAAGACTGTGAACGAGACCCTGTGCGTACCTAACACGTAGAATCTCAACTTTCCGTATAGGCAATTGTCGTAGGTTACTACATCGCTACTGTAATGCTTCCCTTCGACTCGTGTAGTAATCATCTAAGGTAGGCTGAGCATCTTCCGCAGGGCAACAGCCTTAGGCCACGGCAGTCATTCTCTAAGGAAGGTTGGACAATAGGACACGAGTCTACGGTCATTGCTACGTCTTTCGAATTGAGCTAAAATTAAATCCTTCACGATCAGAGACACATGTTTGCGGTTTAAACATGACGAATTTGATAACAATGAGAACGACATAGAACTGTTGAGTGCGAAGCCGTTGTGCTGCATGTTTGACTTAACGAAGCTCTCTTCTAAACTTAAGGGTTAAAATATCTAATCGGATCTTTGGGAATCTGTAAGTCCAGACCCAGAAACCCGGCCGCATGTTACGAAAGTACACGTGGTAATTGATCCAAGGGAATCCCGCAACCAATCAAACGAAGAGCGTGAATTTACCCAATGAATATTCATGTACATCTGCCTCCAGCCAGGCGTATGATAGTGAGAAGGGTATACATGGCAGACGACAAGGTTCGCCTTCGATCTGTAGAGTGAGATTTAAAGTCATAATAATACAATAAAATCGATAATTGGCGTAGTTAAACGTTCATATTTCACGGCCAATAGGACTACATATTTTTTATTCTACAATTGTTTTACAAATGCGAAGCTGAGGGGTAAACGCTATAAGCTGACCCCTTGCTGTCTGTCTTTGGATCTTGACGTGGAACCGATTTTGACCCTACCCCACTATCAATTTTGTTTTGAGTAAGCGCCTGTCGATGGGTTCTTTGGTGCGCTGTAGAAATCTCGAGACCAGGAAAATGGATGCAATTTGAATTTGTAAGCCATAACTTTTCAAGAAATCTGGTACGTAGGCCTAACATTGAAGCTGATGTTCCAAATGCGTAGTCACATGGGCGCTGACAGGGACAGTAACTAGCATGCATGTGTTCCATCATTATCAACACTCTAACTCAGTGTATCGGCTCGTCATATTGATAGACTGGTCTGAGCAAGGGTAACTTGGCACGCGGTAGATTTCACCTTTCATCTTAGGCAATAATTATCGATTTGACTGTATTGTTCTAACTTCAAATTTACTCTACAGGCGAATAAAAGTTTACAAACTGTCCTTCGAATATTGATTAAGATCGAAGGCGAACTTTACCGTGTGCCACGTTAGCCTTCCCTTGCACAGACCAGTCTTATGATATCAATATTGTACGCAATGCGCAGGGCTAGAAACAGACGCTACATGAATATTCATTAGGCAAATTCACGCTCATCGTCTGACTGCTTGCTTGCGGGATTCACTTGAAGCAATTGCCATGTGTACTTTCGTAATATGCACCCCGGTCAGCTACACGACTACCATGTGACATGTGAGGCCATATTTCATTGAACTAATAAGCGGGCTAAATGTGGTATATGAAAATGTAGGCTGCGAGTTTAGTCCTAGCTAAATATGAAGACTTTTGATCAATAATATCTACGCACTGCGCATACCGGTAATGGAGGGAGGGGAGCCTGAGGCAAGGTGATATCGCGTCACATGTGCAGAGCTCTATTCAACCTGCTGCCGTTTGGGGAGGGAAATTTCTTCGACACAGTTGAACACGTGGCTGCTGGCTGGTAGCGTTGTTGTATTGTGTTATGTGTATCTTAAGACGTTCGGTCTTTCGACGGCACACATACGTCATGATACGTGTATAGGCCCTGAGTAGCTGTTTAGCGGTTTGATTTCCTCTTTTATGTTGGTAATTGGTCGCATCGACGAAGAATTACCAATTTTGTCCGCCGAGTTTAATTCAGGATGCATGAGAAGATACTAAATCGTATAGCTAGCGATGACTAACAGAAGATTAACTGTTCAAATTCCAGACACAGTTTCAAAAACCCGACAAGTAAACAATATGCCAAATGATACCAAAGCTACACACGTAGTCGTCTGAAAAAAATTGCTTCCTTCTTGTGACAGCGTCGTTACACAAAAACCTACCGTACCCATGACAGTGTACGAAATGTACGAATGCATATATTTGAATACATAAAAAAATATATTTGAGTATATATTTGAACATCTTCACAGAGCCTCTCAACGCAGATGTATTTCAAATTATGTCATAGACTAGAGGATTAAAGGTACAGACAAAAAATTCTTAAGTTGCATAATTATGAAAACCAGTGAATGCATAAAATGAAGCGACAACAAAAACCCATATGTTTAGCAACATTCAAAAGAAGTTTTGATATTTAGAAGACCTATAGTTGTTTTCCAATAAAACGGTATACCAATCTCGATTAAAGTACACCGTGTTCTCGAAAATCTGCCCACCTTCGAACTAAATGGAGCAATAAATTAGGGCTCACTGTTCAATATCCTTCAGTCGGTTCAGTCAGGCGTGACGGCATCCGCGTTCAACATAAACCAGATTTCACGCATCAGCGGTTTTAAAGGCAGCTGTGTTTAGCAGGCTAGTAAACTGTTTGAAAACGGAGAACTGGTTTATAATACGTATTTGTAATCGCATAGTCGGAAATATTTACTTAAATGCTAAGCGCAGGGCACCAGCTTATTCATGAGCAGCCCGTCGAGACAGAGTATTGCCCAAGAAACCACAGAGGAGAAGGGACATACAAGTTGTTACAATGGGGTGTGCTTATGATAGCAGAAATTAGACGGCGGTGGAGCCGTGGAGTGCGTGGAGCAAGGCAAGATTTCTTGAAAAATAAGGCCTTTAAGTTTGATTGGAGAGCCTGAGTAGTTATATAATGTAGGAACTCGAGGCATGTGATAATGGGTGGGAAGTGGAATGGAGTTGGTGTGCAATTCAGAAGGAGGTGTTTTCTTTTCTGGGGTCGGTTGGATTACTTAAGAGAGGTAGTTATTTGGAATGGCCAATAGTGCTGTAAGAGGATGACCGGTGGAAGAAGGAGCAGGAGGAGGAGAGGAGGAGGAGGAGGAGGAGGAGGAGGAGGAGGAGGAGGAGGAGGAGGAGGAGGAGCAGAAGAAGAAGAAGAAGAAGAAGAAGAAGAAGAAGAAGAAGAAGAAGAAGAAGAAGAAGAAGAAGAAGAAGAAGAAGAATAAGAAGAAGAAGAAGAAGAAGAATAAGAAGAAGAAGAAGAAGAAGAAGAAGAGAAGAAGAAGAAGAAGAAGAAGGAAGAGGAGGAGGAAGAGGAGAAGAAGGAGAAGGAGAATGGAGATGGAGAAGGGAAACGAGGAGGAGAAGGAGGAGAGGAGGAGAATGAGATGATTTAGTGAACGATTTAGTGTTGAAGAGCTTTCAAGCATAGAGTTCGCGGGCTTGAGATATTGTATATATGCATCGGTTAGAAGTATTAAAGGAATGAGTTCATGGATTATCAGCCAATGATGAAGTTATTGAAGGATGCGAGTGATGCGGTCCTGGCGAGTGAATTATGAATCAGTTGAATACGCTTGATTTGAGTGGACTCAAGGTTCAGAATAAAGGAATTACAGTTGTCAGCCTTGGAGTAGGCAATGTAGGTGACGATGGTAGAGGTAGTTAAGTCTAGCGAAGTTTACGAATAATCACGAAAGCAAGTGCGCGAGAGGTTGGAGATGCCACATGAAAACGAAAGATGTAAGACGAGGATGATATTAAGATTGCGGTGAACGGACATTTACCCCCTGGACATATTGCCCCCCGGACATATTCCTCCCGGACAGTTACCCCCCAGACACTTCCACCATAGGCTACCTCTCTGTCTTACGGACTGACCTTCCGGATTTTGACCTGATTACGGCTTGGTTTTGGTGTGCCATCGGTTGATGCCTTGTGCATTAGACACCGGCGCAATAGAAGTTACTAATTACATTACATTACTTCCCCCCACTAGGACATTTCCCCCGTCAATGAAACATACAAAAAGCTCTCTATTTATAAAGTATTACAGGGTAACCCGTGCATGCATGCATGCATGCATGTATGTATGTATGTATGTATGTATGTATGTATGTATGTATGTATGTATGTATGTATGTATGTATGTATGTATGTATGTATGTATGCATGTCTGTATGTATGCATGTATGAAAGTATATACATATGTATGTATGTATGTATGTATGTATGCGCTATATGCGCGGAAGGGGGATTTGTCCGGGGGGAAATTGACCTACTCAAAATCGGGGGTAGGGGAGAACTTTATAGGGGCCAAAATGTCCGGGAATATGTCCGGGGGAATATCTCCAGGGGGTAAATGTCCGGCAACCTAAGATTGCGTAAGGTAGACTCAGAGGAGAGTGTCAGAGCAGAGTAATTAGTTTATAGGTGGATGACAGAGTCAGTGATTTTCTTGATTTTATCTTATTTTTACCTAGAATAATGAATTAAGTTTTGGAAGAGTTAAATTAAGGCATTGGAGGTTAGATGACATCCATTTTGAGATTTGGTTGAGTGAGGAGGAAAAAGAACTGAGACTGAAGGATAATATGAAGAATTATGATTTATGAGCTATGGTAGTGTGAAGAACTGAATGCCAGCTGCAATTAAGGAAGGCAATGTATGAATAATAAGGTAGTATAAATTTAGGTATTGTTATCCTTATAGCCAATCAATAGTCATGTTCTTATTTAGTCAGCTATCTTTTTTGGGTAAAAGTGAATGCCACACTTTCCCTTCACTTCCTGTTGAAAGTGGACGCCTTCTTCCTCTTTTTCCTCCTCCTCCCCTCTTCCTCCTCCCACTCTACTTACTCCTCCTTCTCCTCTTCTCCTTTTCCGTTTCCTTCTCCATCTCATTCTCCTCCTCCATCTCATTCTCCTCCTCTCCTCCTTCTCCTTCTCGTCCTCCTCCAACTTCTCTTTCTCCTTTCCCTTCTGCTTCTGTTTCTTCTTCTCCTTTTTCCTCTTCTCCTTTGCCTTCTTCTTCTTCTTCTTCTTCTTCTTCTTCTTCTTCTTCTTCTTCTTCTTCTTCTTCTTCTTCTTCTTCTTCTTCTTCTTCTTCTTCTTCACATTCTTCTTCTTCTCCTTGTCCTCCTCCTCCTCCTCCTCCTCCTCCTCCTCCTCCTTCTTCTTCTTCTTCTTCTTCTTCTTCTTCTTCTTCGTCATCATCATCATCATCAGCATCATCATCATCATCATCATCATCATCATCATCATCATCATCATCATCATCATCATCATCATCATCATCATCATCATCATCATCATCATTCACCGCCTTTTCCTCTTCCTCCTCCTTCTTTTTCTTCTTTTTCTTCTTCTGCTTCTTCTTCGTGTTCTTCTTTCTTCTTCTTCTTAGTAAACTTGTGAAGGGAAAAGCGAGATAGTTCACTTTTATGGTTGTGTCAAGTGGGAGAGTAAAAATATACGCGGCGCCGAGCATACCAGACTACTAGACTTTATGGTTTTACTGTCTTTCTGTTTGAATGACTGTGATCTTTATGAGTGACATTCATTACCATTGCGATACAAGCTGTTCACCCTTTTCGTGTGTTGTCATAATTTCACGATTTAATCATATTACTATAATAATCAAATATGCGCATGCACTTACTGGCAATGTGGCTGGCTTCCTGTTGCAGAGCGTATTACATGCCAGATCATGCTGATACGTGCCTCAGTTGCCGGCGCTGCTCCCGCATATATGAGATCTCTGAGTTCCAGCCAGCTGAGTCAGCTAATGAAAATTGACAATATTTGACATACGGGGAAAGATACTCCTGATGTGATAGTGGCATTCCTTCTTTAACAGAGCTTCAAGACTTCTATTCTGATAACTATCGGATGCTGACTTTATACTTTACTTCTATCTTACAAAACCGTAGCCAGGATTTTGTTTCGGGGTGTTTGCTCGTCCTTGAGCTAGCCGACAAGCAACCAAGTCAACCGACTAAGGGCTTCGGAGTTAGTAAATGCATTATTTAATTTTGAGTGTTTAAACACCCCCTAAATACGGCCTTGCTATCTTATCTTATATCTTCTCATCTCAACTCTCCTCTTCTTATGTAATCTTATCTTATCTTATATCGTCTTATCCTAATTTGTCTTGTATGGCCTCGTTTTGTCTTGTTTCCTTTCTCCTTTCTTGTCTTATCTCGTCGTGTCCGAAGTGAATGCAAGGTGTTTGTTTGTCGTGACTCACGTAACTGAGGTGCAACTGGAGGTTAAGAGTCAGGTAGAAACGGTTTCAACATTTACCTGTCTTATTGATTTTTCGGTCTACCAATTTCTCTGAAGTTTTAGTTATCGATTATTTCCTTTTAAAACTAAGGAAATGGACGGGGAAAAGCAAATGAAATTTCAGTCTGCGTTTTTGTGTGTGGCTTTTTGCACGCCTTTTACGACTGGCTACAGCCTGTTAAACCCAAGCTTTGCAAATGCATACGAACTCCTCTGAACGTCACTGGTTACTAAACGGTCCATCTGGAGACCGCTTATCGATCAAAACAGTTGTTTTGATAGAAGATTTTCACTAGCCAAACACTGAATATAGCCTGATGCAGCAGCTGGTTGATAGATGAACTTGTTTCTCAGTCTGAGCTTTGAACTGGGCCCACGTTATGGTATGAGGCTATTTGCTATATAGGCCATAACGATTGGCCAATAACCTCTGGTAAAATACCCACTGGTCACTAACCCCTGAGATAAATTCCCTGGCCAATAGCCCTTATGGGGTATAAGCTCTGTCACGGCTTCATTTCTACTATATCCAGGCAGCAACGACAAGTGACGGGTTCGTGAAGTTGGAAATTATATACACAATAGACTACACTCACCGTTACACTAGACCGTGTTCTAGGAATAATGTTCACTGCTGCGTATACTGCTATATTCCCGGGGAACGGACATTATCCCCACGGACATTATCCCCCCGGACATTATCTCCCCCGGACATTATCCCCGGACAGAATCCCCCCGATTTTAGCTAGGACATTATCCCCCCGGACAAAATCCCCCTCTGTGTAATAAGCCTATTTCTACATGTAATTGATCAACCTTAATGGCCTGTTGGCCTAGTGTCAGCTTGTTAATGTTGTAAAGGAATAGACTAAAGACTTGTTAGTGTCATTCAGGTGTAAAATTGAGACTTGTTAGTCGCCTAGTTCTTAACTTAAGGCTTGTTGACCCCTTCGCTGCGACGGCCTTTTAATCCCGTGTGCGTCATGTATGTATGCTTGTATGTATGTATGCATGTATGTATTTATGTATGGATGTATGTGCGTATGTATGCATGTATGTGTATATGTATACATGTATGTATGTATGTATGTATGTATGTATTCATGTATGTATGTATTTATTTATGTATGTATGCATGCATGTATTTATGTATGGATGGATGGTTGTATGTACGTATGAGTGTATGTATTTATGTATGCATGTATTTATGCATGTATATATGTATATTGTGTATGTATATGTATGTGTGTATATATGTATGTATGTATATATGTATGTATGTATAGATGTATGTGTGTATATAAAGTATGTATGTATATATGTATATATGCATGTATATATGTATATATGTAGGTATATATGTATAATATTGTACATGTATATTATGCATGTATGTATATATGTTTGTAAGTATATATGTATATTATGCGTGTATGAATATATATGTATGTATTATATAATGTGTGAAATATAGGTTATTATTTCCTAGCCTGGGGGGATTATGTCCTACCCCGGGGGATTCTGTCCGGGGGATAATGTCCGAGGGGATAATGTCCGGGGGATAATGTCCGGGGGGATAATGTCCTACACTCTATATTCCCATCCATACAGTCTTTTGCGTAACGTTGCCCTCGCCTCGACAGCCAGTCCCTATAAATTATGCGGGGAACGGACATTATCCCCCGGACATTATCCCCCGGACATTATCCCCCCGATTTTAGCTAGGACATAATCCCCCCGGACAAAATCCCCCCTCCGTGTAATAAGCCTATTTCTACATTTAATTGATCAACCGTAATAAACCTGTTGCCCTACTGTCAGCTTGTTAATGTAGTAAAGACTTGTTAGTGTCATTCAGGTGTAAAAATAAGACTTGTTAGTCGCCTGCTAGTTCTTAACTTAAGGCTTGTTAATGTCAGGATTCGCAAGGTCAGTTGACCAAAAAGCGGGTCAGGCACAACGCCACGCAGCTACATTTGTTAGCGTCACTTAGGTATAAAGTATAGACTTTTTAACGAATGAATGAAACTTAACTGAACGAATCGAAGTTTGCAATGTGTAAAGTAATTGATAAAACTTAATAGCCCTGTTGCTTTAGTGTCAGGTTGTTTGATCAGCTTAGGTATAAAGTATAGACTTGTTAACGAATTAAACAAACTGTAAAAATATTCTACTTATTAATTAAACAAATTGAAATATATTCCGACTGAGGTTGAGGTGATTAGCAATGGCTTAGTCCTTTTTGCCGTCATCACGCGTCATCACGCTTCATGATAATTATGTGTGAAATATAGGTTATTATTTCCTAGCCTGGGGGGATTATGTCCTACCCCGGGGGGGGGGATTCTGTCCGGGGGCTAATTTCCGGGGGTGATAATGTCCGGGGGGGATAATGTCCTACACTCAAATTATGCAGACCAATTCGAAAAGCTTCAACGTCTATCCAATCTACTGAAGCCTAAATGAAATGAGTATCATTCGGCTTGTCTCTGTTTTATTCATGACTATAGCATTGGGTGTCTGCAAGTCATTGCCATCTATTGCCTATTAAATTTTTTTTCGAAGGATTCTGTATGTGGCTCTGAAATGTTTTGGGTGACGATCTGATGCATGATCTTGCCGTTAAAACTCACGGGGAAACCCGTTTAAAATTCCCTGACCAATGACTCCAGGCAATTAATCTATATCTAGGCCCATATGAAGCGTGTTTAATATACGAGACTAGATCAAATGAATTACTGGTGGAATTAGATATAGGCTACTATTCCAGTAACCAGGGGCGTCTATCCCCCCAAAGTCATTGGAACAACTTCCCCTCCCCTCCATTCTCTTCCCCTTCACCTTTTACCCCCCCCCCATTAATGATGGCACATACACTGACAGATCCCCCCATTTTATGGATGGAGCATTTGCTCCAAGGTTTCCATGGAGTAGACGTTCCTGCCAGTAATTACGATATTAGATATATACGACGGATAGGCTACTATTCAAGTAACTATGATATTACATAATTATACTACGACTGATAGATATAGGCTACTACACCAGTGAGTACATGCGATACTAAATACGCTGCCACGGATAGATATAGGGTACTATTCCAATAAGTAACTACGGCACTAGATACACTGCGCGGAGGTAATTCAAGTTTCAACAATCACTTATTGCCATCAAGTCCTGGATGATTTTAGAGAAAAGTGAAAATGAAATTGAATTCAGAGGATTTACAAATATTTAATGCATCTGTGTAGAATGCATGGATATATCGTTGTGTGGGATCTGTTGTCGTTAGCTATTGGATCATGAGCTGTTTCAAGCACAGAATGCTGAACGTGCTGCAAATCCCATGGCTATGTCAGTTGAAGTGAGATATGCCATAAAGCGGGTCAACATACAACATACATGGTGTTCAGATTGAAGTGGAGGGCAACCATGCCAGCACAGATCCTCCCAGAAAGCGTCGGTGCTACATCTAAGTGCGCAGGGCTGACAAGAAGGTGACACAAGATTAACTGAAATTGGTCTGATTGGTGTAATGAAAAATTTGATTCTAAGACAAGTTACTACATTCAAACTATATGCTAGTATGTTTAAGAAACATTGCTACATTTAATAATGTAGAAATCGCTCGGAACATGCATTCTGACTTTTAGGGTTCTAACGTTCCCCAGGTATGCAATAATGCAACTTTCATGACCAATGCAAGAGCTAAACAATGTAAGGCGTTGTGAACTAAATGATTTTTAGCGCATTGGGTAACGAATGTTACCCAATGCGCGATTATGTAACAATTTTTGTTACGGTTCTGATCAGATAATTTTGAAAATTTTTAGTTGTGCAAACCTTATTAAGCTATACTAGATGACAAGTGTGTTGCAGTAGTCGAGTCAGAAACAAACATGGCAGCGTCTAGTGAAACAAAAACAGTTTTACACATAAAGATCTGATTTAATGACTATCAATTATGTGAAAACGAACTGATTTGCAAGCCATTTTAAATGGCCAGAAAAGACATGGTGGAGTAAAAAGTATTGTGAAAATATGTGCACATTCCGGCCCTGGCAGCATGCCCATGAACACTTTATGGGGCCCGAATGTAAGGTACTAAGGGGCCCATATGGGATATAGGTCCCAGATGGTCCCACTGTGGGTATATTTGCAGGGAGATCAATCAACAACCCTAAAACAAAATCCGCAGAAACATTTCGGAAAATCTATAAAATCGATCGAATCTGGTGTCTCTCTAACCTTCCGTCCTTCGTCGAGTCATTTTGGACGCCATTTGGGAGCTCATGATGCGCATTACGTCAGCCAAAAAGTTGCCGACATCTATGTAGGCCTACTCACGAGCCAGTAGAAGCAGACATCAATCTAACATAGTCAAACAAACTATTGCTTCTACGCAGAGACCAAATTTAGGCCTACAGTACCCCGATCTGATCGAGCGTTTGCATCCTACACAGTCGAAAAATCAATGATAGGGGTATTCGAGCATGAATAAATAGTGTAAATCACATGGGCTACTCAACCATGCATGAACGCAAACGATAACCCAAAGTGACATCGGTTGCTTCAATCATTTTCGCAGTTACGACCAGTGCAGGTGATGCCTCTGACCGTAAGCTTTAAAGTCGTGGACAATTCGGGGGTGGTCGCTTGTATGGTCTGACTTCAGACCAAACGTTCATCTTAGTTTTGAGAAACGTTTCGAAGCCTTTTACGAACGACCGCCAACAGGAATTCCATTCAGCTTGCCTTCACCTTTGTTCCTTCGATCATGGGTGGCAAGATGACGTGGCTGTCGTGGTCTCTCCTGGCCATGGTAGTCATATCATCCGGAACGAAGGCTCTGGACTCTACGCTGAAGGCGAACGACAGGTGAGTCCTAAACGACTCGTCAATTCGTACATGTCTTAAATGCCTGCTCAGTTTTTCCTAATTCCTTCCCCGGTAGCATTCTTGTTTGTTTTCTTGTTTTTTGTTACCTCAAAATTCGCCTTTGTTCATGCAAAGTACGCTCACTTCATTCCCATAAAAATTTATACCTCGGTACCTTACCAAATACTAAATGGATATTAAAATAACAGAATTAGGATCAATTTTTCATCGGACTGCACATATTGTCATACGATTTTTGCAGCAACTAGATTTGAGGAATGTGCTGTAAGAAATAGTTAAATAGCTAAAGTAGGGCCTAGGCTTAAAGCTTATCATAGCGCAAAATATAGAGGCAAATTTTTCTCAATTCTATATTCGCAATGTGCATACAATGTAAGAATTCGTTCAGTACGTACAAAGGCAGCAAGTGACATGAAGAAACATAATAGGCCTGCGGGTTTTAACTTTTAAGTAATTCAGGAGACATGCAATCTGTGTTGGAACAGCTGAAAGCGGCCTGGAAGGCTTCGTGGCTCAGCTTCTTCGTAGAAGTTGTGACAGAGTCCACATAGACAGTACAACCTTTCAGAAATCTACAATTCTTACACTGAAGAATTTCTGCCATGATGTTTATCGCCCAACGATCCATTACTCTAAGTTTGTCATCTTTTTCAACTTTCATACCGACCATAGCCTGGCCTCTGATATTTCTCATCTATGAGATTTCGACATGACGTTTTCAAGGGGTTACTAGTTTTAATTGCCATTTTAGAAATCGTAATCTCCAAACTTCTAAAGCGCCACTCGAAGGCCAAACGCAAGGAACGAGTCAAATCACGGGCGCTACGTCAAATCAAAGGGGGTTTCCAGAGAGTAGTCCAAAAGAGATCCTAGTCCGGTTTCCAGAAGGCCAAATCAAATCAGAGGGGGTTTCCAGAGAGTAGTCCAAAAGAGATCCGAGTCCGGTTTCCAGAAGGCCAAATCAAATCAGAGGGGGTTTCCAGAGAGTAGTCCAAAAGAGATCCTAGTCCGGTTTCCAGAAGGCCAAATCAAATCAGAGGGGTTTTCCAGAGAGTAGTCCAAAAGAAATCCGAGTCCGGTTTCCAGAAGGCCAAATCAAATCAGAGGGGGTTTCCAGAGAGTAGTCCAAAAGAGATCCGAGTCCGGTTTCCAGAAGGCCAATTCAAATCAGAGGGGGTTTCCAGAGAGTAGTCCAAAAGAGATCCGAGTCCGGTTTCCAGGGAGACTGATACCTTGGACATCATGAGAACGGCGCTACAGAAGTCCTTAGATTAGATTTGCCGACCTTATCTAATGTTACCTTTAATCAACCTAATGGTCACTTTCTATTCATGCCCTACCTATTCTTACCTCATCTTATCATCCTTTAACTTACCTCGAAAATCCTTACACTTTATCTTGTCTTACAGTACCTTAAATATGAAAGAGCTCTGCGTTCCTAGTTCTGTTCAGCCGGGTCGACGATTGCTGTTTGTAGCCGCCCGTGAATGTTAGTCCCGCACGTTGCTATGGTAACCCGTGCTTTCTCGTGCATTTGGACCCGTCCTCTCGGAACACTAAATACAGCGCAAGAAACACATTCAACCCATATCAAGCCCCACATGTTCAGATAGGTTACATAGCGCACTCGTGAGGCACTTTAAAGGCGCCCTATTAAAAGACGCGTATACACAAATACATGCATTGCCTGTACGAAACCGTGGTCGGTTTTAGAAACCTGTGTGAAGTGAAGGTGACCGAAATCGAGACCCTCCTGGACAAGTGCAGCTCAGCTGAGACGTTCCAGAAGGAAGGGTTCTCCGTCGACCGGGTCAAGTCAAACCTGACAAACTACAGCGACAAAGACTTCGAGGTTCAGCTCTACCGTTGGTACAAAGACCCGAAAAGCAGTCCTGACTGCTACTTCTTCCGGTAAGAAGGCCATTACCAGAATAGTAAGACGATTTTCACTAGTCTTGAGTAATGTACAGGTAGAAACTATCTTATTCCTGAGGGAGCATTACCTAAAAGATTAAGGGTGTTCTTAAGAAATCTGTAGAATTCTAGTGGTATGGGTTTAATACACTATATTTATTATTAAAACTAATATAATAAAAAATTATACAGATACTGACACTAATATAGTCAGACAATTATTAACAACTAGCTGGATTACCCGGCGTTGCCCGGGGTTATAAGTTTCAATCCCTGCACACCCACCACCCCCACCACCACCACCCCCACCACCACCACCCACCATCCACCCCCCACCACCACCACCCACCATCCACCCCCCACCCACGACCTCCCACCCCCACCATCCACCCCCCCATTACCACCCACCACCCCCACCCCCCTCCCCACCCACCACCCCCTCCCTCTCCCCCCACCCACCTCCCCCACCCACGACCTCCCACCACCCCCACCCACCACCCCCACCCACCCCCCACCCACGACCACCACCCCCCACCACCCCCCACCCACCACCCCCACCCCCTCCCCCACCCGCCTCCCCCACCCACAACCTCCCACCACCCCCCACCCACCACCCCCACCACCACCACCCCCCACCACCACCCCCAAATTGACTTACCAACAATAAATTTCTCTTCGATGCTTGTTACACGTGCATGCATCCAATGCAGTAATCCAAATGTCACTGCAGGGACTGCATCCAATGCAGTAAGCCTATGGGACGGTAATTTTCCTATCGCTTGGGGCGATGTTTTGGCCGTTTTTCACCATGGTAGCGGTGAAAACGGGGGGCGCGAACCCCTCCACTGGGTGTCCCATGCCGAGACCGACACAGCAGTGAAGGTTTCGAGTGAAAAGGTGCAAAATTGTAGAAGTTAAGCCCGGTCAAACAGACACACACACACACACACACACACACAGAATTGTCGCTTTATTAATATAGATATGAATTAATAAAACAAAAGAGGGTAGCAGGTTTAAGGGAAACAAAATAGAATTTTCTCCAGTAGTGACAATGACATTGTGTCGACCTAGCCTGCCAGATAGGTGTTTCCTATCCAAGCTTGAGCCGAGTGTTTCATTACATGACTTAACCTCTACCTTGCCTTAATTTACCTTGCTTTACACCCTAAAAGACGCTTAACTTCTCATTACGATACCTTACCGTGCCTGACCTTAACTTACCAGAAATTAAGTCATTGCTAACAATCATGGTAACGGATAAGTCATGCGTTGACACTTAAGTCTGATCTTCTGGATGACGACATGATTGCAGCTTGGTTTTAGTGCGCCATCGGCCGATGCCTTGTACATTAGACAACGGGACGTTAGAAGTTATTATTAATTACAAATTGCATAATGCCCTGGGACTTGTCGATCGCAATCGTAATCTCGACATTTCTACAGCAGCGCTCAAAGATAACTAAGTCGCGGGCACCAGAGATTGATAGGCAGGTAAGGTTAGATTCAGTTCCAAGGGCCAGGCAGGTAGCAAATACGGGTATTGTGGATGCTGTTTAGAATCGGAGCGGCGATACAGATAAAGTGAAGAGGAGGAGTACGACTAGGATCTGTAGAAGTAGAATGTTGAGGGTGGTCAGTATCTACTGTTGGGTGTATTACTCTTAGTTCTGCCCCACGTTCTAATGTGGAACATAGGAACTTTAAAATTGTGCTTAAGTTGCATTCTGAGACTGCTTTCTGTGATGTTCCTAACAGACCAACGGAAGTGGCTGTTGTTCAGTGCTGCAGCGGTTGGGAAGGAGACTCCTGCGAGACTCGTACGTGTAACACTCATCCGAAGGAACAGACACTTAGCAGTGTTGTCCTTATTTCTCAAAATCCTAATCAGATCTATCTCACATGATCTTATTTCTCATAATTATTATGCTCTCATTTATCGTGTTCATGTTCTTGTAACTGTGATCATTCATGATGATGATAATGATGATGATGATAACGATGATGGTGATGGTGACGAAATTGCTTACAACGACGAGAATGATGAAGACAGTGACAATGGTGTTGATAGTGATGATGATGATG
This sequence comes from Allolobophora icterica, assembly GCA_963556255.1. Classification (NCBI taxonomy): domain Eukaryota; kingdom Metazoa; phylum Annelida; class Clitellata; order Crassiclitellata; family Lumbricidae; genus Allolobophora; species Allolobophora icterica. The sequence goes on along the minus strand of OY744603.1, from coordinate 11,758,712 downwards.
ACGCTGACGATGATGATAATAACGATGACCTTCTAATAACCTTCTATTGATGACGATTGCGTTGATGATCATCGTAATAAAGTATTGATGACGACACCAATCATGATTGTGACGATGATAATGATAATAATATACTTTCATGATGACGTCGATGAAAACAACAACCTCGTATTGCTTCTTTAGCGACCTGTAATCCGGAATGCTCCGCCAACGGTCAGTGTGTCAGTCCGAACAAGTGTAAATGCAGCAAGGGCTACGTTGGACTTTCCTGCGATGACGATTCATCAGGTCAGTTTCTGCACGCAAGCCACCTCTCATACTCAGATACATCGCAGCGCTGGCCTCAGAGGCGTGCGAACCGTGCGGTCGCACGGGGCCCACTACTTAGGGGGGCCGAAAATGTCACAGAAAATTAACATGAACAAGACACCCTATTAATAATATTATGGTTTCAATTAAATCTTCTCTTGTGTCAATTAAAGTCAACTTCCTCTATATCCCAGAATTCTCATGTGTAGTTAAATTCGACTTGTTCTTGTTAACAATCTGGTAAAATAAATTTATTAGCAAAGAAAAACAGTTTCAGTTTTGTCATGGGGCACGTACAGTAGGCCCCTATAGGCCTACTCTACACGGGGCCCGAAAAATCTTAAGGTCGGCACTGAACATCGTAATAATATATGCGCTTTTCAGAGGTTCCGAAAACGCTGTGCGCGTGTTCACATACTTACATACGTGTTTTTAAGTGGCGCCCTCTAGCCGTGTTGGTATCTGGAGTGAAATATCATCGATGTTTTCTTAATTATTGTACGTTGTCGTGTTGATAGCTGTGTTAATGCGTCTTCGATGTTTTCTTAGCTTTTACCTTACTGCTTAAAATACTTTAACTAATTTGTGAACCTTACTACGCGGATTTATTTCGGGACTTACTACGCAAATTATAGTGGATTGTTTTCGAAAGAACTTTCCGCTTTTTGAGCGTTTTTGTTGCAATCGAACGCCGTCGTCTGCCTCTTTATTATGTGACGTCATTTCAACCGTTGCAATGGCGACCGCATTTATGTTTTAACGCGAAAAGATTTTTAACTTACGGTGAGCACAAATCCTTCAATTTCCACTATATATTTTCAAAACGTTATTTACTCTTTATCTGTGGACCCCTCGAAGGCAACATTATAATGCTTCTCTGCTAAATATGCTTACCTAACCTCATGCTCCGAGTTCTACGTGAAATTAGGCGTTCTGAATGATCGAACACTACGAAACAAGACTGTATGAACTTAACAGTACATCTCTAGAGACTTCTCCCTCGGCCAACTTACTCAGGTGCATAGAGGTGACGGTCTGATGGATCAGATTCGCGTGGCGGAGGTGTAGGAATCATCTAACGTAACAGTTTAACTACCAACCCTGTCCAACAGCCTTACCATCTCCCTGAAGCCAACATCGTTTGCATACGCTGATAACATTCCTTTCTATCTTTTGTCGTCAGAGTTTATAGTCCAGGTTTGCTTTCCATTAATGAAATGTTCTCTGAGAAAATGACTCATCTTTTGAAAGCTTTAGATGTGTACTCTACCGTTGTCTTTACCGGCGACTTTAATATTCAACTTGAAGACTACAGTAATTACAGCGCTCAACGATTTTCACAAATGCTTCAGTCGTTTGGACTTTTCAGAGAAATTAGGCGCTGTTGAGGGTTTACCAAGACACGATTTACAAAAGCCCAGGTACATACATACTCCTGTCAGCGGCGGAATTCTAAACCCATTTATCCAAACGGATTCCAAGCAAGAATAGGCCTGTATCTGCTCAGCCTGCTCCTGATACCTATGTTCACCCACCCACCAATCATTTCTGATCATTCGCTGGTGCTCGTTGACATAGCACATCAGAGGATATCAGCATTAAGGCGAACCTCCACATACGATACTGGAAGCAATTCTTTAGCCAAGCCTTTCTTCACTTTCTTCTGGAGTCGTTCATATGCAGAAGTCTGCAAATGAAATTCAGACAGACTGTTTATCAGGCCCGCCACGATTTGAAAAGTAGTACGGCAAATTAGAGGTTCTGGGGGACTGAAGCTTTTAACAGACAAAAGTGGAGCAGCAACAACATACTTTTTCCGTAGGTGGTTTGCCGTACCACCTTAAAAAGTGGTACGGCAAAAGCCGTACCAAAGATTTAGGCGGCGATGCCACTGGTCATGAGACATATGATACGGCTTTAAACGCTTTGTTTGATCATCACGCTCCCAATAGAAGAGTAACAATTCGTTGCCATTACTAAAAATAATAGTACGATTCTGATGTACTATGTTTCTTCAACGCAATCATTTCAGAACTCGTGGTTCTTCAATCAATGATACAGGCAGACATACATACAAACACACATGCAGACATAAATATATACATATATACATATTTAGACCTAACCAGGGCCGTAGCCAGGAATTTGTTTCGGAGGGTGTTTTCTGTTTCGGGGGTGTTTTCTCGTCCTTAAGCAAGCCGACATGCAACCGAGTCAACCGACCAAGGGGTTTGTAGTTAGTAAATGCATTATTTCATTTATACATTATTTAATTTGGGGGGGGGGTGTTTAAACACCAAAAACACCCCTCTAGCTACGGCCTTGGACCTAACTATACTTTTAATTAGCGCCGATGTCTGATACACAACGGCAAATATTGGTGTTGTCTCCTCTGAAGTACCAAGAAAACCTTTCCACTGAAACCTGAGAGGCATCATGTGGTGGATAAGTCAGATCAAGATCCAAGTGACAGAACGGTTGGCAGTCAAAAGGCTACGGTGGATGGTGTTTAGAGTTGGCGCGGTGAGAGAGTTAAAGGGAAGAGGGGAATCAAGATAGCGTATGTGTTTACAGTGTGAATGAAAGATCCGTACAGAGGTTTAAGATGTGCAGTGCTTGTTAATGAATTAGTAGGATGCGTCAGAGAATTTTCGCAACTGTGGCGGGAGTTTAACTCGGAGGGCGAACAGTTGTAAAACGTAGCTGAATCTCGATGGTGTTCATTCAGTATTTGATATATTATACTTGTACTAGCCGTGACAAGTACGCTCAAGTACTGCTACAAGGAGGCAACGTGCGCTGGAGAGAAGTCTGATGGAGGTGATGGTGTCATGACGGTAGACGACTGTTGCAAAAAGTTCAGTGGTAGAGGTTGGGGTCTTTCCGATGGAGTGGACTGCCATCCGTGTTCTGCCGGTCTACAAGGAATAGACTATGACAACTTCCACCCCGACGAACCATCAGGTATTCTAATGCATTGTATCGTAATGCGTTGGGGGTGTTTGTATACGGCTGTGTTAATGAATACGAACTATACAGAGCTAGTCTCGCTGTTTAGATGCTCCGAGTGACTTCTAATTGACCAGTCAGTGATTGGGTGATTTGGTGATTGAGAAAGTAAGTGGATGATTGGGGTATGGAGTGATATTGGGTGGTGGAATGATTTTATGATTGGCCAATAGAGTGATTGAGTAATTAAGTTGTTGGATTTGTCTGGGCAATTGAGACAGTGCGCAGGCGAAAGATCTATTCTAGATAGCGGTAAACTGTACAACACATGTTGGCCTACAACCCGAATGGCTTGTGAGGTAGAAGAAGACATCTCTCAACAGGTGGTCTTTTCGCTTTTTGTTAGTTCCTACTTGAGAAGTCAACATTTACTTGTTGCTAATAATGACCGTGTTTGGCATAATTTTGATTGTGTTATCTTCTCTTCTTCTTTGGTTCTCTGCCCTTAGGCAGGTTCGTATGTCTCGATGTTGAGCTTCTGCTTTCATCTGTCTGTAGCCGTCCCTCTTTATTGTCCAGTCTAAGAACATCATTCTTGGCCTTCCTCGTGTCTTTTTCCCCTCCATTCTACCTTCGATGATATTTCTCAACAGAGAATCCCCTCTCATTATATGGGCAATCCATCTTCTTTGGCGCTCTCTGATTGTCCTCATCATGGATCTCTCCTCTCCCACCATTTGCAGTACTTCGTCATTTGTCTTGTGCTCTGTCCAGCTGATTCTTTCCATTCTACGCCACATCCACATTTCGAAGGCTTCTATCCTTTTGATGTCCTCCCCTCTTTTAGTCCACGTTTCAGATCCGTATAGGACCACACTCCATACCAGCGTCTTAACCATTCGCTTCTTCAGATTCCTATTTAATTTTCCTCTCAAGAGCTCCTTTCTTTTATAGAATGCATCTTTTGTGTTATCATGCAAGGTAAAAGAATTTAAGTGCCAACAAAGCTGTTAACATGTTATGCCAGAGTTTTATGCATTTACAACTCCGATGTTCAGTATTCACTGCATATAATGCGATGCCTGTCTATGGTCTGTGTAGCTGTAAATAGTTTACATATTACTCAATCTTACTTGGTGGCATTGTTTCAAATTCCAGTCATTCAGAACAATGGAAATCTACCCTTCCGTACCTGCATGGGAACCGGTCCTAACTACTACCGTACTTTCGATGGACTTCAGTTCATTTTTCCGGGCCGATGTACCTACGTGCTGTTCAACGATGGAATCCGAAGAGTGACTCTGGAAACGATCAACTGCCATCTGTTTACTCAGTGCAAGAAGGTAAGGATATTCTAAAACGATGAAATCCTCTTCTAACTGCTCTTATGATTTTTATTGCGATTTACTGTAATTTGATTATGCCCTCCTTACAAAGTTCAGAAGTGCATATTTGAAACCGGGCAACCATTAAGAGCCAAATGTAGACTGGAAGATGTACGTTAATTTTTAAGTTTAGAGCGAAAGACAGTCTCGCTAAGAGAGTCGCGAGCATGAGGAGGTAGAGAGTTCCAGATGGAGGGAGCGGCAACTGTCAATGAACACCAGTTACAGTCACATCAGTTAAGACAAGACGTTTACAATGAACTTTCCAGGAGATGCTGATCGAAGAGGAGCGGCCTTTAACAGTGTTGCGAGGTGTGACCGTGGAAGATAAGTAGGATGGCAGATGACCTGCACGTGCTGTATACATTTGGAATGCGGGCTTGAAGCAGACACGCTGACAGACAGGAAGCCAGTGTAGAGAATGAGGAGCAGGTGTGATTTATTCTGATCGACCGTCGACTGATACTTTGGGCAGCATGATAACGATGCTACATAAGCCCTTAGATTAGATTAGATTAGATTAGACATTCTTTAATCTACATTACCTGAGGCGACAGGTTATTTATATCTTGCTTTTCTCTTAGACCAGTGATTTTTCGTGGTTGTATTAATGTTGCGTCTACATTTACCGTCAGTAACACGTTTACATTTGCCTTCAGTAAATTGTTTACATTTTCTCCTTTTTACGTTAACCTTCAGAAACTGATTTTCAACCTGAACGGCAAAGACGAGATCACCGTGCAAGGCAGTCACATCAGAGACAGCGGGGCCTCCGTTAACGTCACCGACAGCAACGGATACGCTTCACCGACCAGTGGTGAGTGTAACTTAGTCAACCGTGAACATCTGTCACATCTATAGGCATTGTTCACTGTTCAGTGTGATATCTTGTGATGTCTCTAATGTTAAGTAATGTACTATGTATTAATCGGTTCCGATCCAGACCAATCCATTCCATTATAATCAAATCTATAAGTAGTAGCGTTACATAATGTAGGGCCATATTTGAATAGGTAGCTGTATAATTGAAATAGACTCAAATTACAGAGTCACGTTTTCTATGTGTAACTCCCAATGCAGGAAACGTCATCTTTCGCCATCTAGGAAAATATTAAACAAATAAATAGCCGCCCATCGCCTTGTTACATGCTTGTTCTTTAACTTATAATTAAAAATAAAAATAAGAAAGACCTTACTGCTTGATTTCAGCTGTTCATATCGAACAAAAGGGCGATTACTACTACCTCGAGTATGGAACGCTGCGTGCAAGATGGGACACCGACAGTTCCTGGTTCCTGACACTACAGGAACCGCTCAGCAAACTCGGATCCAGCGATTTCAAGGGCATTTGTGGCAACTTTGACGGAGACGCTTTGAGTGAGTCTCGTGAATAAACTGTTGCCCTGCGCTTAGCTTCAGAGTAGCGTCTTTGAAATTTTAAGTTTGAGATTACGACTATTACGTCTCCTGGTAGCACATTGCCTTCCATTATCGATTAAGATAAATCCACTATCAGCTATACGCGAGAAGTTCAGGTTCTGATCGAAGCTTATGTATTCTAGACTTTTTATATTGCCTTTTATGCATTTACGCCAGTGGCCATTCAAAACGTTGCTACTTACTTCAACTTTCCAGCCGGGGTTTGTGAGTTGCTGGCTAGCCCAGCCCGTTGCCCTTTTCTGTGATCATTACATTTGTTATCAATTAAAAATGCTATGTTAGGTTAATTACTTTTTTATGAAATCATTTGTTTTGACGGATTTTGATTGTGTTATGTAATCTCTACTTATTCTCCTTAGTGGAAATCCAGAGGCGCGATTTGAAGCCTGGAAATTCTAAATATGTAGAGTTATTGACAGAAATAGCGAAGGTTTCAGGCTGAGGTTAGGATCAGTTATAGTTCACGTTGAACGACAGTAGACGACTTATAGGAAGCACAGGCACACTCCAGAATATGCGGATGTAGAGAAAGCACCAATTACCTGTTCAGTTGCTAATAATGACCGTGTTTGACATAATTTTAATTGTGTTATCATGCACGATAGAAGAATTGAAATGCCAACAAAGAAGTTAACATGTTATGCCAGAGTTTTATGCATTTACAACTTCGGTGTTCAGTGTTCACTCCATATAATGGGATGCTTGGTTATGGTCTGTGTAACTGTAGATAGTTTATAGATTTTACAGGTTACTCAATCTTACTTGCTGGCTTATAACGTGTAGATATTTGGACATTTGCTGTTAAATGTTACACTGTGTACACAGAAATTAAATGACATAGCATGGTCAGAATCCAGTCGACGAACCTGACACTTGTGGCCTAATGATAACGATATGAATGTCACTTTTGCTTGATTTCAATCCCCTTTTATAGCCAGTTAAAAAACAGTCTAACGGCCGTATATAAGAAGTATGTTTTTTAAATTTAAGACCTGTTGCAAAGAATTTAACAATTCTGAAGAACACGCACGTTTGATATTCTCGGACTGACATTAGTAATTAGGAGAAACAAAACAGCAGAATTAGATTGTCGATTGCAGTCTGTGGGACAATACATAAATTCATTCGGGTTGTTATCTTGCCAGATGATTTGGTGGACACTCACGGCGTACAGCAATCGCCAATCGACTTTGGCAACTCGATGACGGTCTACGACGGCCATACGGAAGTAAGTATCCGATTTGGAGCTGTCCAAATTGTTTGCACAGTCCTCCTATGAACAGCCACAAGACTGTTCAATACTCGTTAAATTTAAACAATTAAATGAATAGTCATAATTTTAAAGAAGAATAGAAACATCCCAAAGGAACCTCAAGATTTCTAGTCTTCAAGGCATTCTTTTCTACTTTAAAAGTGTTTGCCAATGCAAATATTTGAAATGAGATAACATGGCATATTAATCTGTTATTACTACCAGAAAGTCTCGGTAGCGGATCCATGTCTTCCTCTTATAAGCTGCATTAATGTCACTAACGCAGTACTATCATCCCAACCTCTCTGAGTGTCTAAAATTCTTGCACTGAAGAATGAGTGTAGGACATTATCCCCCCGGACATTATCCCCCGGACATTATCCCTCCCGGACAAAAGCCCCCCGGACAGAATCCCCCGGGGTAGGACATTATCCCCCCGGCTAGGAAATAATAACCTATATTTCACACATATATATCAAACATACATATATACATACACGCATAAAATACATATATACATACAAACATATATACATACATGCATAATATACATATATACCTACATATATACATATATACATGCATATATACATACATACATATATACGCACATACATATATACATAAAAATATATACAAATATACATACATATATACATACATAAATACATGTATACACCTCAACATAAGTCGGAATATATTTCAATTTGCCGGGAGACGGCTTGTAGCTGCTTGGCGCTGTGCCTGACCCGCTTTTTGGGCAGCGGACCTCGCGAATCCTGACATTAACAAGCCTTAAGTTAAGAACTAGGCGACTAACAAGTCTTATTTTTACACCTGAATGACACTAACAAGTCTTTAGTCTATACGTTTACAACAATAACAAGCTGACACGAGGGCAACAGGGCTATTAAAGTTTCTCAATTAATTATAGAAATAGGCTTATCACACAGAGGGGGGGGATTTTGTCCGGGGGGATTTTGTCCTAGCTAAAATCGGGGGATTCTGTCCGGGGGGGCTTTTGTCCGGGGGGGATAATGTCCGGGGGATAATGTCCGGTGGGGATAATGTCCGTTCCCCCTGAAGAATATCCACCCATCCTTGTGAGCCCTTCAACATTGCCCGTCGTGTAACCTATACTACAGGCCTCAGTATACTTGGTACGGCTTATCAGTGTTTTCCGCCAGTAGGGTATTACGTGTCACTCTATCTAATACAGTCGTAGAAATTAAAGGTAGGTTGAATGGTGCTCATACTCCGTCATGAAAGCATTAGGCCTACACACCTGGGAATGAGAATATCATTGCTGTAGACTGTAGTGTAATCTTCGAACTCGCATACTTTATCGTACAATTTATTGCCATTGCTATTAGCTATAATATTTCGGCTAAACCAATAATCGATGGCTTCGCTGGTAAAGCTGTACACATTCAAAAAATACAACAGGCTCATGCATCAACTTGAATTCAACACCATTACAGACTTAATACGGGTTGCGTCTCTCAACATCGAATTATTAACTTCAGATGTAGGCCTACGTGTAAATGTAAAATTGTAAATCTCCGAAATTTCGCAGCGCCAAAACAGCGCAGCGCCAAAACATAACAGTCCGCCACTGCACTATACAGAGAAACATTGCAATCGTATCTTTAACTGAATAAATATTCAAAGCTAACCTAGCTAGAACTCCTATGATGTTGAAAGGAACAAACAAAAATGGTCACAATCAAGTTAAGCCTCAATACATGCTAAATTAGTTAGAATCGCATTAAATAGCCAAGGCCTCAAGGAAAGTATTCTATCTTGTGAACGAACATTCAGATGTATGAACTTAAATTACGGTCTGATATGCCAAAGAGGGAACGTATCGTATTTGTATGTGCATTTATGCAACGTCAATACAGTATTTCATTTAAACAAATTGTGCGTCAGCTGCTTCGTCCAGTTTCCTACAGATCAATCAATCAATCAATCAATCAATCAATCAATCAATCAATCAATCAATCAATCAATCAATCAATCAATTTTAAATGTAAATGTAAATGTAAATGTAGTCGTCATACTGTAATTGTTATCGGAAATTGAGACCACTTCGCTTCAAGAGAAATTAATTAGGCGCTCGCTCGTTCGCACGCTGTTGTAAGCGATGTTAAATGTAATTTAGATCATGAAGTTCACCGGCTACTAGCAAGCAGTGCTCAGATAACCCATTCTGGTAATCTGAGCACTGCGCTTCTATACAGAGACCTCTGCCATAGAGATAGATTGTCTAAAAGCTCAAGTTTCGAACCTGCACATCAAGTACTCGCTATTCACCGTGCTGCCTTAATGACGACACGGGTGCCCGTTGACTGAGACGGCCTTTAAAGCCCTAGGTTTTAGGTTTGGCGGTTTCCCTCGTAGAATGAAGTGACCAACGACTGTAGGCGGTTCAAGTAAGCATCTGTCGGCCAATGGGCGTTGATTTCATTTTGGTTTACACATCTTACAAGCATAGGCTGCTGAATTTAATTATATGCATAGCCTAGGCAACATCGTCCGCTTTGTGGAATGGAGGCGAGGCGCAGGGACGGTCGGTCGATCGGTGGTAGCCCCCACCCTAGGCCCTTCACCCTCCCTCTGGCCTACCCCGATCAATTGACCACTTGTATATATAACCGAGCTTTGGGTCGTAAACCTGTATATAAATGCCAGCTGTTGATGCTGTCACCGTTGCCTTATTATACCCGGAACACTAAAGACAATAAGCTGTATTTCATATTCTAAGAATTTGCACCAGTATCAGATGCTAATATACAGCCTAAGGAAGAGAGACTAGGTCACATGCCAAATTATGCTAATGAACTTAGGAAATGAACTTAGGAAATGTCCTTTCACAATTGAGTCTTGGTTTGCAGTACTCATTCTAGTTTGAATTTCGCTGCAGCAGAGTTGAGCTTCGTAATTTCTTCACTTCATAGCCATTTTAAATCGCATAGTCGATACAGCTTATATCTCGTGTCTGTATATTATATTATTATCTTATTTCAGTAGTGGACCTTATAGTAGTATAACATTGTATTTCGTTAGTGGACATATATTAGTATCATTATATCGAACTATTTCCAAAGATGGATGGAGACTACGCTGTACCAACGACACCGACTTCAGGTGTTGCAGTTGGCAACATGCGAACATTTAAAAAACGGTTGTCTGATGGATCTACCAAGAGTTATAGCTACCCTTACGTTTCTGTAAGGAAACATTTTGAATTAACTTTTACAACCGACAGTGATAAACTTAAATTTGAGCAAAAATGTGAGGACATTCGCTTGGCGTTGGGAGTAAAAAGTTTGAGAGAAGTTCTGGTGAAAGTCATAATGGATGTTGACACCAATAAGCTCTCTTCTGCAACTCAACATCCGCAGCAGACACTCACGATGTCTTCAGTCACGGAAGAAGTAAGTGAATCAACTTCACTGACTGATCCAGCATCTGTCACAGCAGCAATATCAGCAGCTCCAGCAACAGCTTTGGAGACTGCACATGAGAATTTTGTTGGGCAGTGCTCCAGCATTGCCCAGTTGATCGACACAATCTCACAACATTCATCCACATGTGTGACGCCGTATTCAGTGAAGTCATGGACACACAGTGGTCATGTGCTGTCGGTGGATATGGAGTGTGCGAAAAAACACTCCTTTCAGTGGAGTTCCTCATCCACAATAGACAGCGAGCGGAAGGAATTTGAAGTCAACCACCGAGTGATGTTGAGCTACCTGGCCTCTGGTATGACACCCATACAGTACGAGCGCTTTAGCGACTTCAGTCGGTTTGGACTATTGTCAGACCTTTTCCGCAGGAGGAATATGGTTACATTTAGTGCCATTTCTGAGAACCTGCGAAAGCAATCTATATTTGGCGCTAGAGCGCAGGAGTCTTCACTGTCGCCTGATGGAGCTATCTCTATAATGACTGACGCACGACATCATTGTAGACGAAATAGTTATCACACCGACCATGTTGCTATCGGGTTGAAAACTCACAAAGTCGTTGATATTCAACACATTAACGGGAATGATGATAACTGTTCACAGCGTCACGAGGCAGTGGGATTCGACAGGATGTACGAGAGCCTGGATCTCAGCAACATTAAAGTTGCCCATCATGTGCATGATCGAAACATGACAATCAACAAGCGCCTACGTGAGAGGAAGCAAGCCAGGAATTCCAATGACCGCTGGCACTGCACCCGTCCTATAACAGCCGGGGTGAAAAAAATTGGGCAAGGAGCACAAAAAAACATTGGAAAAACATGGCATCCCGAGCTTTCTGACAAGGGTGCTGCCATTCGAAACCACGTCTATTGGTGTATGGACAATTGCAATGGAGATGCCCAAACCCTGCGTAAGCTCATAGAATCATGCATCCCTCATTTTCAGAACAACCACAGCAAGTGCCATGAAACTTCCCACTGCAAAGAGCCGGGGCATATGATTGAAGTTCGAATTGTTTCAAATGAGGCTGCAATTACAATGCTCCAGGACTTTCTTCGGTCGTTGGTAGTGTACAAGCACGCTGAAGATTATGTCAAAGGCCACGACACATTTTATGTGGAAAGTTTTAATAACGTTTGTCTGATCTATCTGGATAAACGGATACACTACGGGAATTTAATGTACGAGCTGCGGAGCAATCTGGCTGTCTTGGACTGGAACGAACACGTCGACAGACCATACACGTCTATATGCACGACTGTTCGTTCGAAAAACCCACGTCGCCAAATCGGGAAAAAAGTGTATCGGCGCAAGACCTACGTATTTGTTGAGAACATTTGGAATTTGTACATTGCCGTGTGGTCAGCATCTAAAGCAATATCGGAGTCTGTGACAGAAACTTCTGCAGATAAGGAGACCTGCCAGAGTGAAATCTCTTCGGACGAATCCGATGACGACCAATTAGGAGACAGTGAGAGCTTTTCAAATGAAAGCAATGCACCCTACACAGTAGAATAACCGTAAGAGCTGTGACAATATTGTATGATACACTAAAATCAAACATATCAGTGCTACATAACCATCAACCGTCATTACACATAACCACCTTAGCATTCTGCTGTCTACTCTGCTTGACCTCCCCGGATTTTGGCCTGGCATAGGACAGAGAGATGTGTGGCAGAGCTGATGTGTGGCAGAGCTGACTGCTATCACACGCGTCCACAGGTGGCGGATAGTGGAACGACCTCTAGAAATAGAGGTCAGCTGCGAAATAAGCAGGGTTATATCTGACGAATAAGCAGTCGCGGACCAACAGCGGCAAGGCTAGTAGGGCACACTGTAGAAAAAGAGTGGCATTTTGCTTGACAACTAAAAGCTGCAAATATCCAATAACAGCCTTGTGACATGGGAGCACATGACTCAATTTAAATAAGCCTGATGACCCTCTGCCTAGCGGGCATGTGTTCATCACCAAGACTAGGTCCACAGCGGAAAACTGTGGTTGATGCCACGAAGGGCATCCGATCTGTAACAAGATGCTCCAATCTGTATAAAAATGAATCTGTGGCTTACCCCCCCTCAACGAGGTCCTAATCCAAGCAAGAAAAAAAGAAGATTGAACGGACAAGGGACTGTGGCCATTGCAAAATTGATTTGACATAGCACTTATGAAAAACCTAGTCTCCGTAACGTGGTTTTCGTGTGGCGCCGAGCAATTGAGGGAAATTCAGGTTTAAATCCACCTCTGAGTAGGAATCTTGAAGAGGCGCTATATAAATTTAAAATGGGGGAATGTTATGTTACATTGAATCATAGCTATGACAGGTGTACATAAGCAGCTCACAATCGATAAAATTCTGCTTTATGTCAGAAAGTAAGTGTACAATAAAAATCTCTCTGTCTAAACAAAGTCCGGCGAATTATCCAAAGTATCAATGTTACTCCCACTTGTGGCCCATGTAAGGCGTGCCTGTTGGATTCGGATACAACGATCTCACTTTTCGCACTACGCAATCTGGCATTATTTCCCGCATGTGAAGTACACCGTTCGATTCCGTTAGTTTCTTGGCCAGATATAATGGGCTCGTCCACCCACCCAAGTTGCAAATGATCTTCCAATATTTTCCATAAATTACTCTTCGTATTGGACTGTTAGCTGCATGCGCTGCTTGTCCTCCGCCAAGCCAACCTGGAGATGCAGAACCCACGCACGGAGAGAGAAAACAAAGAGGACAGGCGCCTTCCGATTGATGATTTTCACCCTGCAGCTGCAAATGATCAGCTGACACTTGAATGTCATGACTGTTTTGAGCCTCAATTTCTGACTCTGTACTATTTCCATTGGACGCGACCAAGACCTCCTTCGAAGCGGCATCCATACAAGATTTTCTTCTCTTTGGTGGTTCCAACTCTGCAATTGGAACAAAGGCAGTTTCGATTGGTTGGAGATATATTTATAATGTCATCAACATACAATTAGCTCTTTCGACTTGACTTGAACGACAGCTTAGCTGGGTTATGCATATGTTTATTGTCTTATTACATATCGTAATAATAATAATCATGGTAATTTTAATAATTACATTTTTAATTGGCCATTTATTATCATTACTGCTGTTACTGCTGTTCACATCAGTTGTCATTATACTAACATTGCTGATGTTATTATTACTATGTATTTCTATAGCATGGTTTGAGCTAAATATTTGCAAGGATAATAAATGCAATTTAATTTAATATTTATAAATCTTAGTTCAATCTTATTTGCGCACGTATAGCGCTACCTGAAGAACAATAGGGCCTACTTGTACAGGGTTCACCACACAAAACAATTTATACAATTTCAGTATATATATATATATATATATATATATATATATATATATATATACGCATCGTCTTCATAATTACCAATTTTTTCAAAATTCCAGTTGTTGTGAGCAAAAAATGCCCGTATGGCTTCCTCTTGATCGCCATCTACCACAATAGTAAGTTCGTATTTGTTCATGGCAATCTAATCGCATATAGAAACTACAGACTTGTTTCTCAACCCTGTAAGTATCTTCATAGCAATGAACTCCATAGTAATATGAGTGTATGGGGGGGTAAATTTGGATAATTGGAACAACTTGTATACATTCTAGAAGTACAGGTATGACCTCTAGCCAGCTTACCTGGCTTGCGTATACACAAATTAGTCGACCCACAGCTCGGTTATATATATACAAGTGGTCAATTGATCGAGGTAGGGCCTGTACGGGGTATGCCCTGTCGGGTCTAGTCTGCCCTAGCGATGCATCTCCATCCATCCGTCCGACCGCTAGAGGGCCAGAGGGAGGGTGAAGGGCCTAGGGTGGGGGCTACCACCGATCGACCGACCGTCCCTGCGCCTCGCCTCCATTCCACAAAGCGGACGATGTTGCCTAGGCTATGCATATAATTAAATTCAGCAGCCTATGCTTGTAAGATGTGTAAACCAAAATGAAATCAACGCCCATTGGCCGACAGATGCTTACTTGAACCGCCTACAGTCGTTGGTCACTTCATTCTACGAGGGAAACCGCCAAACCTAAAACCTAGGGCTTTAAGCTATACGATCTGGGTTCGAATCCTTTGTTAGCCGTGATATCACAGGTGTAGTTGGACTTGGAATGTCGAGTTGTGTAAAGCCTTAAAAGTAATTCAGATCGATATGGGTATCTTCGTAAATCAAATAGACTTGCATAGACTTGCAAATATTGATAGTGTCTAATATTTCTAATAGTTCAAGGTCAATTCCTGAATCCGTACAAACATAAATCGAAATTAGTAATTTAGTAATCACCTTGCCCTTCCGCTCTGTATGGAATTCCTGGATCTCGTTCTGAGAAATGGCTGACTCTGTAGAAGTAACGAAATCTGATATATGAATGGTTCATACGCTAGGGCCAATTCTTGCGGGTGCCTCAGAGGAAGGTCGGTGAGCGTTAAACCTATCAGCCACCTCACGGATTACGTGCAGATGATCATAGGCATATTATACATCCTTACTATTTTAAGGATAATGGGATAGAATCGGGTTGAGCGGTTATAGAAACTGACACTCAGGCTATCATGGTCCGAACACACGGCCCCTTTAAATTTTAAGTTCTCACCCGAGATGAATTGATTGAAATTGGGCAGCGTCAGTGTCGTAGGGTCGCCATAGAAAACCGTGTACATTTGCATGTACAGATATAAAGTGAATAAACCACTTCCACTCCCCATTTGGTTTTGCTTGGATGAGACCTCGACCGACGTCTCTATAACCACGCCTTAGAAACCTCAAAATTAAACTGTAATAGGGCCTAGCTTACTCATAGCATGGCGTCACATCGTATTATATCGCATCACATAACAGTATATCACTCGACATAACATTGCATCACACTACTTCACATCAAACTACGTGGCATAACATCACACATCGTCGTCATAATATAATTACATCGCACTGCATTGTCGTGTGTTGTAAAATCTTGCAGTGCAATAAAGCCCTTCCGTCGACCAATCGCTGTACGGATGACAAGGTGGCTGACGCTGCGAAGAAAGCCTGCTCGCCTCTGCTCCTCGATCCGTTCTCTGCCTGCCAGGCCACGGTCGGTCCCGATATATCTCCACTCAACCGATGATTAACTACTTATATTAATCATCTGATCTTAAGCTGATAGGAGTGCAAGAACACATAGGCCTATGTACAATTGTACAGCCATTTCGATATACACGTACATTCTGAATACTTTCAATAACAACAATTACTTATGAAATGTAATGTAAGGTATTGCGGCGCAGTATAGTGAAGTGTGTAGCATAGTGAAGTGTAGTATTAGTGCATGAAAGTACATGTGTGTGGTATGGTATCATAGTGTAGTCCTTGTAGTATAGTATTTAGTAGCGTTATTGTAGTGTAGTGCACTATATTATAGTGTAGTGTTAATAGTGTAGCGTATATTATAGCATAGTGTGGCGTAGTTTAATGTTGTGTAGTATAGTATAGTGTAATGTGTAGTGCGGTGTAGTGCATTATAACGTCAGGTCACTGCAACAGTAATGCAACGGTATTCAGTGTACCACATGAAAGCTGTATGAAATATAGGCCTACCAGTGCTTATTGCTTAACCAAATAGGCAATACGTTTAAAGCTATTAAATGCTACTGTTTACACAGAAGCTAAACTTGAACCGGAGCATAAAATTATGTATGGTTCACCCTGCTTTTGGACCTACCTGTTGGAGGCTTATGCTTACTAATTGGCATAAGGAGCTTAAAGCTGATGCACCTCTTAATTAGAAACGGCAGGAAAAACGCTCCCCCCTAATTAGACATATGCGCCAATGTTAAACGTTAATTGTTAGTGAATTACTTATAACGCACCAGTCCACTAATGCAAAGAGACTGCCTATGATGGATTTTCAGTCTGAAAATGGTGAGTCTTAAGTTGAGAGTGAAAAGACATAGGCGAGTGAGCAGAACGAAAATATGAAGGGTAAGAGTTCCAAAATGTAGGTCCAGCAACCATAAGAGCTACTTCACCAAGAACTGCTCTAGATCTATGTACGTCCGGAGAAAGACAGTTAGATGACCTAGTTGAATAGAGATTAGACTCGGGAATTAGGGCTGCCTTTGAATACTGAGGTTGGCGAGCATTACATATTTTATGTTTCATAAACTATGAGTTCCCATTTGAAAGAGATTATTTGCTGAACAGGAAACCAATGCGGCGAATGATATGTATTGTATATGCGTGAGCATGTATGTATGTATGTATGTATTTGAACATTTCAATAGCGCATGTTGGCGATCATCTTAAATGCGTTAGACATCAGACAGTTCTAACGAATGTTTTATGTTTTGAGCTAGGCTGAGAACGTTCCTAAAGCTCATTGTAGCTGTAGAGTTTGATTTTCCATTGGATTTTTCATTGTTCCACGTGGTGATGGTACTGCACACAGGTTGATGTCAGCTCATTCTATGCTCGCTGTGTCAACGACTACTGTGCCGTCGTGGCCGAGTCCGACGAATCGATGACAACCATAGACATTGAGACCGTTACGTGTGGGGCCTTCGAAGCATACGCGCAAGTGTGCATGGAGAGACAAGCGACTTTCTCGTGGAGAACCTCACGTTTCTGTCGTATGTGTTTGATTCTAGTTTCTGAAATGATCTCTTTAGTAACAGCTGGAAGTATCAATATAGAATTATTTTATTCAGCAGTATTGTAATGCTTTTAAAAGGTAGTCTTTTAAATATCTTGATGCATGCTTACGTTGTTTGAAAACTTCATTGTGACGTTGTAAGTAGACAATATAATTGTATTGTATTGTATTTGGATATTTATCAAGCGCTTCTAGCGGGAGGGCCATTCAGAAGCGCTCCCGGTGCGAGAGACCCCGAGAGAAAAAGCAAGTTTTAAGGAAGGTAAAAGAGGAAGAGACGTTACCTGAGAGAATAGAAGAGCAAACGAACGGAAGAAGCTCGTTCCAAAGAGCAGGGCCAATGGAGGCAAAAGACCTAGATTGAGCCAGAGTATGTATGTATGCATATATATATGTATGTATTGTATGTATGCATGTATGTATGCATATATGCATGCATGCATGTATGCATGTATGTGTGTATGTACTGTATGTGTATATATATAATATATATATGCACTTAGGACCTAATATTGCGCATTTTTAAAGCATTGAACTTATGAATATCTGACAGTTTGCAAATATATGTGGAAAATTACAGTTTAATTCTATGATATCTTTTGCAGCCAAGCCATGTCGGTCGGGAATGGTCTTCACGGAATGCATGACGAAGTGCGTTGCTACGTGCTCGAACATGTACGCAGGTGACGACATGACCTGCTCCAACCAGGAGTGCTTCCCCGGCTGTCAGTGTACCGAGGGAACCTTCATGAAAGACGGAACCTGCGTCAAGGCTGAGGAGTGCCCTTGCCGGTACCAGGGAAAGAGTCACTCTCCCGGGGAAATCATTCAAGTCGACTGCAACTACTGGTACATATATGAGCAAACTATTTCTTTCAATTCCTTCACTAGATTTTTACAGCGCCTTAAACATAGCTACTCCCAGCCCAACCTCAATGAAAGTTATCAGCCACAAAGCGTTGATGTGTCGCCACTAGTTAGAAGAAAATCTCTTAGAGGATCAGTCCAACTGGAAGGCTTAGCCACTGAATAGATACGATGCCGCCTGCTAAGTAGTTGGACTGCTGGACAATGTTGTAAATAATTCATCGTAATCTTCAATGTATTTGTTAACTTTATTGTATCTTTTCGGTCTGCTCAACGACATGTGTCGTTTCATTCACTGTTTAAGACTTTTTCAAATTGCTTAATAGCCGTAGGCTGTCATTTTCTGGGCGGACTAATGTATTTTAGACTGATCTGATTACTGCTTGGTGTTGGTGTGCCATCGGTTGATTCCTTGTATTTTATACACCGGCGTTATAGAAGTTGCATATAAATTATAATAATAGTTAAAGGGCTAATAAATGTAATCCTTAGTCAGTAGCCTTGCTGTCACGATGAAAAATCCTTACTCAGTATTCTTGCTGTCATGATAAAATGTTTACTGGTAACAGTCTCCATTTTTCTCTGCAGTCAACACTTGTCATGTGATATGATTAATTTTACGAGAAACTGTTGTGCTGATGCTGAATTTTACTTATTGCATAAGAGCTAGATATGCCAATCTTATGCAATCTTATTATCTTAAGCAATCGATTATCTTATCTTATGCAATAAGATTGGTTCAGCGCTGGCATTGTTGTTATAAATATTTATTCATTTGGCACCACATCAAGAAAGTCATCAGGTGTGGTTCAGACCTAATGGCGCAAGATTACTATCGAACAGAATGGTCTACAGCCCTTTGCGAAATAGAGGCATAGAAAGTAGAAGGAGCTCATGACGCAGGCTGCAAAGAAGCCTGCTTTAGAATTAAGGGCCGACCATTGCAATGCTTACATGTAGCATTGTGGCATTGCGCAACTGCGGATAACCAGATTGCCCTGGATTGCCCCGGAGTTTATATGTCCGAACCTCACATGAGACAAATATTGTTTAGAGACCTAGAGCAATCATTTACGCGCATTAGCTAAGCGCCTGTGGTTGATGCCGCTTTGTTACCAAAAGCGGCAGTAAATAAATATAAAAAAATAAATAAAATTTGTTTATTTCAAACTGTTGAAGTATTTCATGATTTTCGAATGGATGTGCATCGTGTACATTCGATTTTGAACGAATGAATAGCAAATGGTATTCGATGTTATTTTTAATGAAGCACGTGCAAATCCGGACGATGGGATTGCACTGAGAACAAATGTACGAAGACTTGCTCAGTGTTCGGAACCTCCCATATCAACACTTTTGATGGCCTGAATTACGCCTTCAGTGGACCTGCGTGCACCTACACTCTCGTCGAAGTAAGCCCTAATACGCCCACTGGTGACTACATAAGCATATTAAGCACTTTAAAACCACGATCTTAAGAAATTCGTCTCATGTCGCAATTAAATATCAAAATTATCGTCATCATCATAGCCAGTATCATTATCGCTATCAGCACCACTATCGACATCATCTTCATCAAGAACCGTGTTAGACTCCTAAAAATACGGTATGTCACTGTTGCATACATGCATACGTCCATGAACATTTTCATTATTACCATTAAGAGCTTTCATTTATCACAAGTACATCAATGGTGTTATTTCGAATAAATATAAATTCATGCGTGCGCTTTAAAAATAGTTTTAGAAATTCGGTCTAAAAGTTTGGACTTAAGCTCAACGCCTAATGTGGATGTCTGAATCATCGACAACGTGTGAACATCTCTGGAGCAATTTTAGTAGACGGCTCGGTTGTCTACACTAACTTTGAGTTCACATTTTGTTGTGAAACATTCACATTGGTTTAGAAAAATCAACTAAAAAATATTGAGAAATAGTGATGTACACTTTTTTTTACACAATACCTGCATACGTTGAAAGATGTTGGCCATCCATGCGCCATATATATACATGAATATATTATTGCACACTATTCCTTAGTAATCGATACCATTACACAACATTTCATCTTCATATTAAAGTAAACGATTTGAAAAACTCCGCCACTGCCCCTACTTGTGTAGTGCCACTCCGAAGCCTGGATAAAGGGGAGGTTGACGCTGATTATCTTAATTTCTAGTGTATTTGCCCGTCATATTATGACGTCATATTATGGGCCTATATGTATCGTTGGTTATCGCCGTCGTCAAGACCGCCGTCGTCAAGACAACGGTTTATGTTTCACAATAGAACAGAACCCGTTTGTGACGTAGCGTCCCCCGACAGACGGACACTATATGGATATTATATGTATAGATAACAGAGCGTCGTTAAAAAGAAACTACTACATCACATATTTTGGTGTTTCCCTTTAAAGATCAGGCCGTCGGCAGTCGGAATCTTCGAAGGCCTCGGAAAGTCGTCAGTTTCAATCGCTTACAAGACGAAAGAGTGCTACGGCGAAGCGCTGTGCGTCGAGAAGGTTGTCGTCGAAGAGCTGTCCGGAAGGGACCAGACGGTGATCGAACTGCACACTGGATGGGGTGACGATGTCGAGCCGTCTTTGCAGGTGTCCGTGAACGGAGAGTCTCTGCCCGATCCAATTCGAAAGCCGTTCCATAACGAGAATTTCTTCGTAAAGCAGGTGTCCAGTCTGTTCGTTTCTGTTCAGGGTTTTGGATATCGCGTGCTTCTCGACAAGAACGGACGATTCTACATCTATCTGGACCCGTTTTTCGCCAACAAGGTATGCTTGCTATCGCGCATATGTTAGTTGATATAATAATAATAATAATAATAATAATAATAATAATAATAATAATAATAATAATAATAATAATAATAATAATAATAGGCCTAATAATAATAATAATAATATAATGATAATAATAATAATATAATAATAATAATCGTAATAATATTATTATTAATAATAATAATATTCTTTATTATTTTAAACTGACAGACGCAGTAAGATTACATTGAAACATGAAAGTACAATCAAGATCTTAATTAAACACACGGTTTGGCAGCCATGCAAGGCCGGCCCTAGAGGGGGGTTACCAGGGGGGGGGGTTCCGGGAATAGATCCGCGAACCTAATGTTCTCCTGGCCATGAGTGTTACCATTACTCTATCCCCTCCCATGTATTGTAAAATGTTAAAATAATTATCGTATCAGAGCATGCTACGAAATAGCATATAGCACCTCCTTCATGGAATAGCACATTACAGCACATTACATACCATAATATAGCAAAGCATAGCATAACTCAGAACAGTGCTTAGCATGGCATAGTATGGCACGTCACAACACAGCACATATCATAGCATTACGTTACATTGTTTTTGAAGAAGCGGCGCTTAATAAATAGAAAAATGTAGTGGTCCATATGCCTTAGAACCATTTAGAAATTTGAAGTGGCAGCGGTTGGATGATGCCATTTGGTTACGTTTCCTTTAAGCAAGAACTCAGTTTGACAGACCAAATATATTCGTAATCATAAGCGGAATTGCAATTGAACGGTAATGCTGCGCATTTCCATGAAAACTTCTCAGAGAGGACACATCCTGACAGCAGCAGAAGAGGATGTAACATGATGCAATACAATACACTGTAACGTCGTCCAATGTAATCTAATGTAATGTTGTGTAATGTAATAGAAAGTAATACTAACTGATCTGGAAATTCATACAGCATAGCAGATACGTGTAACCGACATATGCCGGCAGTACTTACGCTGCAGTTGCCATGCCCATGTGATGCCGATATTGGACCCATGTTCCCATGTTGAACTCTTATAGGGCCCATCTGGGTCCCAACAAATGTTTATCTGTCCAATCGTAACATGCTAAGTGTGGGTCCAATCGTAACATGCTAAATATGGGTCTAATCGTAACATGCTAAGTGTGGGTCTAATCGTAACATGCTAAGTGTGGTCCAATCGTAACATGCTAAGTGTGGGTCTAATCGTAACATGCTAAGTGTGGGTCTAATCGTAACATGCTAAGTGTGCGTCCAATCGTAACATGCTAAGTGTTGGTCCAATCGTAACATGCTAAGTGTGCGTCCAATCGTAACATGCTAAGTGTCGCTGAAAGTGATTTTCACCGGTTTTGTTTCAATTCGGCTTTGCAGATTCAAGGTCTGTGCGGTAACATGGACGGATCGCAATCAAATCTTGACGAGTACACATCGAGAAACCAAATAAACGAACCTCTGATTCCGTTCGCAATGTCCTACAGCGACTGTTCGGCTCTAACTTCGAGTGTCGTCTTACCACCCGATCCATGCAGTTTTGCTACACAGGTAAGTCAAGCATAATTGCCATTGTTTTACATGATCTGTTCTGAAGCGGTTATAATATCAACTGTTGCTTGTCTTCCGATACGCGCGTCCTCTATTGTAGCAGTAGTGATTTTGTCGAGAGATTGTTTCGTGTGTTGAAGTTGGTTTATAGTTGTCTGTCGTGCAAATAGAAACAGTTGTTTTAGGGCAAACATGCTAGGTTTTTTAATAGTATTTATATGCTTAGGCAGGCTTCGAATCAATGCCACACGTTTTTGACTAAATAAATAATAACATTTGACTAAGTAAATAATCTCGAAATGGTGTTACAGTAATTAATTACAGAAGCCAATTATAACTGTTATTGTAATCAAGAACTTATTTAGTGCCACTCAAAGTCTGAGGCGCTCCCGACCCGGGTCAGTGTCTTCAGTGACGAAAAGAAAGGTTTTCAGGCGTTTGGGGATCTGGGCAGGAGGGAGAGTGAAGAGGCCAATCCTACGAGCCTGAGGCAAGCGGTTCCTGCCGGAAGGGCCAGCAGAAGCAAGACTCCGAAACTGGGCCATAGTAGTGCTTATCCGAGGGTCCACCAGGTGGCCACGGACCGATGACCTACTTGGTCGCTGCCGTCCATCAATAAATGCACTGATTAGGGTTTCAGCAAAGTATACATTCAACAGCTTTGAATTAATATCCTAGTTATTTAGAAGTATTGCAGTGAAAGCTCAAATCTCTCATTAACAGCTTATTAGGGTATCCCGTCGATTAACTTCAATTAATTGTATGGGCAATATACTTGTTGACTAATTGTTACTAATACCTTGGTACCTGTAGCAGCAATTTGTTAAGTTAAAGGATGACAAATTCACTCATCTTGTGAATTATAGCTTCACTGAATGCTTCTCTTGATAATGATAATGTGTTACTTGTTCTAAACAAATGCTTTCCAAATGACATCGATTTGTATCATTTGCAGACCCAAGAGTACGCCAAAGAACAGTGCGTCAACGTAGGTCTGAACAGTGTTTTTGGCGATTGTACAGCAGCAATTCTGTGGACCCGTTTTCACGACATTTGCCAGGAGGAAGTTTGTGCTTTCAAGGCCTCCAAAGAATCGTCTGTTCCCGTTTGCACGATGGTCTCCGCTCTGGCGCATGAATGTGCTGTCAACGGGTTTGTTATCGATTGGATGAACGACGCAAAACTTGCGGAACTCTGCACTTCCTCAAGTGAGTCGAAATTACCAATGCCTTATTGCATTGCAATAAAATACAATGCAATATTGTACGATGTCGTACAGTAATAACGTTGTTAACTAAACACACATAAATGTTCTTACAGTATCTTTATCTTACATATAATGCAATACAGTGGGATAATCTACAATGCAGTGTAACACAAGTTTAATGAACAAATTTATCTAAAGATTGCTGCAGTATATGCATTGTATCTTCCAATCATTTTCGTAACCTTTCTTCATACTGCATTCTTCACACTTTGCAATTTGGTTTTGTACTTTATTTGATCCTAACTTGCCTCACTATACCTATAGTTATATCACCCAAATTTATTGCGTCCTTTTGACTTCTCGCCTTGCTTCACCTTGCGTAGACCTATCTTGCTGTTTTAAAACTACCGTATCATATACCCATCTAGATTAGTTCCTATCTTTCCTTGCCTTCAATTTAAGTTCGCACCTATCAACGTTACTGTCTTGAGTGGTGATAATAAAGCTTGCTTGCGAGAAGCATATTTGATTGAGTGATTCGGTGCTAAAACCGTCCAAATATCTACATGCATAGTAATAGTCATTGTTTGATCGCTTCAGAGGTCGATGGCTACGATTGCCAGATCAAGGATCAGGCGTTCAGTGAATGTGCTCCTCAGGTGAAGTATTGCCGCGACAATGCCTTCCAGAGCTACGCTCCGCGAGACCGAGTGTGCATCGCTGGCTGTCACTGTTCACAGAATGGATACCTGGTCAATGACTACGACACGTGTGTCCCAGTCGAGGATTGCACTTGCTACGACGATGTCACCGATAAGATCCATGAAGCCGGCGAAAAAGTCACCCGCAGCTGCGGTGACTGGTAAGCCGTTTCCTATCGGTACATCTAATTACATCAAGGCATATAATGACCGCTAAGATGTTAGTCTAATGCACATCTATATATAATCTACTGACTTAAAAAGTGCCGTTGTCACAATAGCCAAGAGCAGGCTGAGAATTGTTGGGGAGTTTGGGGTTCAACTCCTCTAGTCTTTCTTAGGACCCCAAATTTAGTCTTCCTTGCACACCCAAGGGGGTCGTTTCCAACCCCTTCAGTTGTGCTAGTGTCATTTAGCATTATTCGACTATGAGTCTCTGACAAAGAGAAAAGTTTCCATGGTGTATCATGTATGCATCAATTCTCAACATAGGAATTGATTTTGACTTAAGTCTGACTTGCAAAACGTCTAGCGTTTAAATCTGCTGCTTTCAAATTTCGTTAACAACTGTTAATTGCTTGGTAATGACATATAATGACATCTAAAAACTTATAAATTGACGCAGGTAGCTCTTTTGTGAGGAACCTAAAAGGCGCAATAGTAGGTGTCTAAATATGCACATACCTTACGATTATACTTTCGTCATTGTCAGCGTCTGTAAGAACGGTTCGTGGGACTGTGGAAAGCAGCAGTGCGTCGATCAGGTCGTTTGTCCAAACGGACAGGTGTATCGTAACGACATCAAGACCTGCGACAACACTTGCTTCGACTTCGGCACCTGCAAAGGCGACGAAGTGGCAACTACCGGATGCGCTTGTCCCAAGGGATCTGTCCTGCATCCAGACGTATGTACACTTCCTGTAATATCTAGTTTAACTGGAGCTGTTATCAAAGTGCACAAGAAAACAATCGATGCTAGTTTCAAGTAAGGCTAGTACTGATTAAAAAATTAATCGATTTATCTCCTAAATTTAACTTCGATTAATCGATTAAATTCGATTATTTTGGTATCTGTCACGTAAAGCGAGAATTTAATCTGTTAAAATGCAGTCACTGAGTCAGTTACTACTTTCTTTCTACAAAAACCCTGTTTATTGCAATGCAGACAGTTAATTTTGTCTCCATCTTCAAAGTTTTCTTTAGCGTTTACCTTAAATTTCTGCAAAATGATTGCTTAATTTTCCACTCAAACGTTTCACATTATCATTGTTCGCCATTATTGTTTATTCCGAAAAAAAATAGGCCGCAAGCCACTACAGATCATGAAATAAGTAAGAAAATTAATCGAACAAGCCGAAATTAATCCATTAAAATTTAAACTGGTTAATCGATTAATTACTCGTTAAAATCCGCAGCTCTAGTTTCAAGTGACACAGCAGTCATAAAGCATAATCCGTTGGTGAAGTCCGGTTTGAATCCGATGAAGTTAATTTATAGTGGGTAAAATTAAATCAAATTCTTAATAGCTGAATGCGGAAGCGCACACTGAACAAGTTTAAATTTATGTATCTGGGACAGTTATACAGCGCCTGTAATCATCTCATCGATGGTCTGTTTCGGTACTGTTCTTGACCTGTTTTCCAATGATAACGGGTTTGAGCTTGCTGAGTAGACTCTGTGTGACGACAGTCAACAAGTTGTTCTTCTACGTGTCTGTCGCTAAGCAGTATCAGTTCGTATTGCAGTTAGTTGGGAAGCAAAAGGCAAGCCTTACAATGGAATGATCTTGCATGTAGAATCGTTTCGAAATTTACAATAACACATTGCGCCATGTCGACAGTTAGGCAGCTACTATGCAAGTTAGGCCAATAGAATCTAATGGTCAAGTGATGTAAATTTTCAGGGACGTTGCATTCAGCCAAGTGAATGTCCGTGTAACTACAATGGAGACTACTATTTACCAGGAGACGAGGTTGTTTCTGCATGCCAGAATTGGTAAGTTCGCAAAATAAGAAGGTTCTTAATAAATTTAACAGCAATTATGAGTTGGACTGTAGTACAGTGGTCTGATTTAGTGGACGGATAGATGATATAACCTGATTACAGCCTGGTTTTGGTGCTCCACTATAAGTGTAACGTTCTTGTATTGGAGTGTCCTGTATTGTACTGTATTGACTGCATTATACTGTATTATAATTATTGTATTGTGTTTTAAGCGCTGCGATGAATGGTCTGCGAGATGGTGTTGTTTCTTTGCAGCAAGTGCAAAGATCGTGTATGGGATTGTACGCCACTGGCCAATGGCAAATGCAACGGCCTGTGTGCGGCTACGGGCGACCCGCATTACAAGACCTTCGACGGGGTCGCGTTCACGTACCAGGGCAGCTGCGACTACATCTTGGCTAGGTCGGTGAAACAGCCGAGCTTCTCCGTGTCGACCACGAACGTTCCTTGCGGAACCACCGGCGTAACGTGCACTAAGTCGCTGCGCATCACCGCTGGATCCCTTAGCATAGCTCTCGTGCAAGGAATGAAGCCGACGGTTAACGGTCAGCCGATCAAGCAGAACAATTACCGGTTCAAGGGAGGTTCAATCACCCGAAACGAACTGGTCACTGCCGTCTCCTTGGACATTGGCCTGGAACTGATTTACGATGAAGGTATGATGACAACTAGCTTCTGCGGAAATTACCTGGATTAAGCTGTTAGTAATTCTAGATTCTTTGACAAGTGTTTCGTAATGTAGATTGCACCTTTATAAGGCCACCAGAAATAAATTTGTTTTTTAAATTTTTTATTTATTCCATGCATCATCGATGTATTGTCATAATTGTTGCTGTTATTAACTGGGGACAATGTAAAACCATGCACGTGTCACACACCGTTTTAATCTGCCCGACTATTTGTATAATTTTCTTTCAATAGTGGATATGAAGTTGTGAAACGCATTTCAATCTTTTGATCCTGAAAAGGTCTTTGAACAATTTCATTAATAATTTCAATAATAAAGTGTCTAGCCACAATATGCAATGCCGGAACTATGCAATGAAATTGACATCTGGCAATGCTGTGTTACAACAGTTCACAAATGCTGTGCGAAGCCTGGAACAGTCACCATTAAGCTACTAAGTGAATTCCAATCTTTTTAATACGAAAACAGGAACTTTTCACAAAAGCAACGACGTTTAGTGGATTTTGTATTTTTTAACTCTTCGTCTGATCTAGTCTGCTTTCATTCTGATCCACAGGAACGAGAGTATATCTCTATCTGGAGCCCAGCTACAAAGGAGCAGTGGAAGGCCTTTGCGGAAACTTTGACGGAGACTCGAGCAACGACTTGGTTGACCTACGTGCCGGATTCGTCACTTTGAAACCATCTGAGTTCGGAGCTCTTTGGAAACAGTCCGGAACTTGTCCGGAACCAGATCCACCCGAGGACTTAAACCCATGTCAAGTCAGTTAATATGTGTCGATATACAGTGTTCAGTTTATAAAACACGGACTTTTTTTATTCATTTGAATATTCTGTAAAAAATTACAACGGAACAATTTTAACTTTGATTAGGTTACGATATGAAGCCTTTTTAACCTTAAAATAGAACACTCATACATTACATCCGCAAAATTTACTGCATTCTGTCAACTGTATTAAGTCACTCGAACATTCTGTCAGTTGTATTTAGTCACTCGAATACACTTAAAGTCTCCGCTGTTTGAACTTGCACACTTAACTCCTGGTTTCTCAACCTATCCTAATTCGAACTGGCCTCTCCAAAAATAATCAGTTCTCATTAGAATTTCAGTAAGCGGTCCTCGATTAATTAATGTCTGTGGGCTTTATTGTTATGGCGCTACAAAAGTCATTATATCAGATCATTTTAAGTTTTACGTCAGCATGTTTGAAAGTACATATATTCCTTGATTGTGATAGGAGTCACCAAAGAGAGAAGCCTGGGCTCGCGAGAACTGCCGCATTATAACAGAGGGCGACATTTTCAGAGACTGTCGAAAGGTCGTCTCAGATGCTGACAGATACTACAGAGATTGCGTTTACGACTCATGCGGGTATTTAATTTCACTCTATTCTTTAGAACAGGTTTATAATTATAATTAATTTTGATGATTTGGTGTGCTGCAACTGGATCATAAGACACCTTATTAGGTCAAGCGTCAACGTATCGAAGGGTCGAGACCTAAACGCGTGTTGTTCTGTTGTTAGATGCGACTCAGGAGGTGACTGTCACTGCATGTGTACGGCGATCGCAGCCTTTGCCACTGAATGCGCACGACACGACGTTTGCGTGAACTGGAGATCTCTCAATCTGTGCCGTTAGTTTTGTTCTTTCATTTCAGATTAATGTATGCATGTATCTGAACTTTTGGGTAGCGCATTTTATTGGACTAAGCCCGGTAAGCATAGGTAGATGAGGTGATTAAAACTGGTGCGTTGCCGCGTCGTAAAATGAGAATGTAACTTGAGCTGAGGTATAAGGAACAAAGCATACATTTCATATAAACACCGTGCCTACGCATCTGCTGGCCCGTCCCTTTGGAATGATCTTCCTCCTATGACTCGTTCTCAGATTCTAACTGGGGGAATTTCTGCTACTTCTCGATGTCTTAAGACTTTTCTTTTCTCACGAAGCTCTGCGCACTGGGAGCGCCTCTGATTAGGTTGTACTGCGAGAGGCGCTTTACAAATGCATAAATACAATACAATACAATACAATAAAGACTGCTTGAAAGGGATGGACTGACGCCGACAACTGCAAATTTCTAAAGTGCAGCTTAACGATATCATTTGGTTAGGTGATTAGGTGCTCGAAGGCTGCTCGATGTACTCGGGCTAATGACCGGAAAAGGGCATTGATTGACCCTTCCTTACCGCTTTCGGCCTGATATCATTGTCTGTTGTACGTAGTCCTACAGAGGGACGAAAATGAGCTGCGGGGGACCTTTACTCTACTTCTACGTTTATACGCGGCCCCTAACCCTTTATACACTATTATAATACTTGGGCCACTTGGCCAAGAGAGCGAGAATGACCTTTCGAGACCTTCACCTCTGTTGTACCCCAAACTATAATCGTTGGGCATTCATTAAGAAAAAATGTACAAACAGTGCTCAAGGATGTACCACATTTTCTGGTGATAAGTCTTGTAATTGTACAGGCATGCTTCATGATTTTCCTGCAATGCTATTATTCTCACACGTAATAGTGATGACGATCCTTTACTCTTTATGTCCACTTCGTGTTGACGATTCGTTGACGTTGCTGTATGGCCAAATGTTATGTGTCTTTAGCAACTATGTGTCCGACGCCAAAGGTGTACAGACCATGCCATCCAGGGTGCAAGGACACTTGTGATGGAAAGGGAAAAGAGCTCGATGACAAATGTGACTCGTACTTCATCGAAGGCTGCTACTGTCCAGAAGGAATGATTGAAGACGGTATGCTTTGTTATCGAAAATAATAACAAATATTTATTATTTATATACTAATCGTACTAAGTGAGAATTACGAAGAATAACGTAAGACGTACAGCTAGTGCTCAATGATGTACGACATAATCCTTTGTAAATCTTTTCAACTATATATCTTAATTTGACCTCTTCATTGTTGCATACCGATCTTTATCACGACTTGGCTTATCTATACATATAATATCCATATAGTGTCCGTCTGTCGGGGGACGCTACGTCACAAACGGGTTCTGTTCTATTGTGAAACATAAACCGTTTGTCTTGATATGACGACGGTGGTCTTGGCGACGGCGATAACCAACGATACATATATATTCATTCATTCATTCATTCATTCATTCGTAAATTTATATAGCGCCACTTCAAGGGAACTACTCAGAGGCGCTCCCGACTCCAGCACGGCGAAAAAGAGCAGTTTTCAGGTGGTCATAGAAGGTACCAGAGGAAGACCTAGGATGTAGGCGCAGCTCAGAGGGAAGGCCATTCCATATGGTCGGGCCAACCACCGAGAAAGCGCGGGTCTGCATGATAGCAGTACGGGCAAACGGGACGGATAGCATCCCCCTCCCCACCGAGCGGAGGACTCGAGCAGTCCGAGAAGCAGACACAGGCCGGAAGATGACGTCATACTATAAGATGACGTCATACTATAATATGACGTCATACTATGACGGGCAAATACACTAGTGCTTAAATAAGCGCGTAAATAAGCTGAACACAAATGTGATTGTGTTATGTTCAGATAACGGAAACTGTGTGCGACAGACAGACTGTCCATGTGAGCACAACGGTCAGGTCTTTCCGCCAGGAACCGTTGCTTCCATCAACTGCCAAGCATGGTAAGCGCATGCAGTTAATTTCCAAATTGGTTTAATGCCTTTAAGGCACTGAAATCTGGTCAACCACAATACCTTCATCATACATATTTTTGCTATGGTCGGCCAATCCTCCTGGATCAAGCTGCCTAGCAACCTGCGACATGAACTTCTCGGCCTTTCTTTGCCCCTTTTTCCGCACACGCTTGAAGACTATTCTATTTTATCGTGGTTTCATTGTGTTAGGTCGGGAGCGCCTCTGATGAGTCTCTCTTGAAGTGGCGCTATATAAATTTGCAATAACCAATGCCATTAAAATTTTGATTACTTCTAAGACGTCATCACTGCACTAGGTCGTATGACTGTATTCCTCTTGCCATACACCGAATGAGTTCTATTATTGGTAGCAGGGTTTTCCTGTTTCAGGTTCTATCTGCTTCATCTGCCACAAAGTTCGACAATCTGTTTGCTCTGCTTTATCCTTAGTATCTTTCTGTTCTCAACTCCAGACGTTTTTTCCTTCAGCGTGATTATCTGTTCCTAAGCTGTCATTTGTGTCGCTGGACAGGCCCTAGGAATTGACAGTATTATTTTGGAGCGGCATAGATTTATGCCTTTGTATTATAATAGTTGTATAAAGTTCTAAGGATAGGTTAAATGCCTAGCAACCGAACTTTTACCGCCACTTAGTATCTTTTGACAACCCTTCTGACACAACGCATTTTCGAGGTTACGAATTCCTCCTTATTTCCCATTGAACCTACACCGAACAGTTGCTCTCTGACGAGCGTAAAACAATGGTGGGCATGCGTCCATTCATCTCTCGCCTGCTTGATCAATGTGGTATGTCTTCTGTTGTCGATAGCACTTGCGTCGAAGGCTCGTTCAAGTGCACTGGAGACCCATGCGAACGACCGCCATGCAAAGAAGACGAATTCCTTTGTGTTGACGGATCCAAGTGCATCAACACACACTTCAAATGCGACCATACGCCAGACTGTGACGATAAGTCGGACGAGGCAGGCTGTGGTGAGTTGCAGTTGCGTGTTTTCAGACGTAGTTATTTTGCGCTTGGAATTATAGACGAAACTCTGACATGCACCATTGCATACGAATCAAGAAACACTGACTATGATGGTAATACTAACGATAATGACTATGACGGTAATAATGACGGTAATGACTATGATGGTAATATACTGACAATAATGAATATGATGGTAATAATGACGGTAATTACTATGATGGTAATCATGACGGTAATTACTATTATGGTAATAATTATGGTAATGACGGTAATTACAATAATGGTAATAGTGACGTAATGAGTTTGATGTTAATAATGACGGCATTAACATTAATTGATGACATTAACATGATGGTAATAATGACGGTAATGACGAAGCCGACAACAAGGATGTTAATAAAATAGCAAACGTAAATCACACACCTCCGCATAATGCATCTTTGAAAACATCGCCCCCTTTTCACATGTCGATACCAAACGATAGATCTGTCTTCCTTTATGAAGTTCATAAACTCAGTGTCCATTGGTGTAGATCCGACGATTCCAGTTCATTGACCATCGTGGTGTTATTGAATTGTGTTGTATTTCAAAACTTATAAAGCGCCTATACCCAGTGCCCACCAATCAGAGGTGCTCCCAGTGCGAAAGTCCTGGGAAAAAAAGACAAGTTTAAAGTCGTTCTACATGCTTTTAAATTGCTCATACAAAGGTGGCGCGTCTCCGATTTTTGCTAATCTAATATTTGAGCCTATCTAAGTCGACATTCGCTATTCGGATAACACAAAATGTGCGAAACATGATGCATATTGTCGATTATTGTGACAAAACACATTGAGGTATCTCTCCTTTCAAGTGGTGGATCTCATAGTTTAGGTGGGATTCTCAAATCCAAGGTGCCGTAACTGAGATCCGACGAGATCGGACTGAATTTAACCACTAGGTCAGGAATGAAATCCCATCCGATTTGAACAGCTGCCATCTCTCGTATGATTCGTATCGTATCTTCTGGCTCTGTTCAATGGACTGGGATTTTGGAAAGCGAGTTTGCTTAGAAGCTACCATCGATCTATGCCTTGTGCATTTATGATCCCGGCGCTATAGAAGATTCCGAGATATATTGTATTAGATGACATTTCTCATCTAATCTAACGACTTTCGTTGAGCTGTTATCATAACGAAAAAGATATCACACGACGGTCGCTGTGAAGGAGTTGATAAAATTAAACACGGCCGAATACTAGCCTAGTCGAACATGTTGAAAGTTGATGTGCTGAAGTACAAATGCTACCATAAGTGGGCCTATAAGCTTTCGTTAATTATTCATATGCTGTTCTTGTTAATTAACAGAGACAACTTGCACTCCAGCCGAGTTTAAGTGCGTATCTAACAACGTGTGTATATCCCAACATTACGTCTGCGACGGTGAAATTGACTGTATTGACGGATCTGACGAACCACTGAACTGCAGTAGGTCTTCTTTTGAATAGAGCGTTATAAAATTTGACATTCGTCATTGAAATAAGTAAGTAAGTAAGTAAAACGAAATAGTCTTCGCCGTCATCTTCACCGTAACTATGATTACCATCACAGGCCACAAAACATCGACATCTTCATTGAAACGTAAATGCGTTGCGGTATGATTTGCCTATAAGCTGTCTTGCTACAGTTATCACAATGTCATGTTCTACATCAAATCAATTAGATCGCCTTCGTCATTGGCTTCCCGATGAATAGAATATTAAGTTTAAAATAATTACACTTTGATTGTTAAGCCCAGATTACCACCTTCTGTAGTATATTCGAACATTGCTATCGCCGTTGTTACCCGCTCAAATTGCCGCTATCCTCTATCATTGGCTTGTTAAAGAACCTAGAACCTAGGTCTAGACCACTTGTGAGATGATCACGCGCTTTCAGCTATTATAGACGCCTCCTACCTACTTGGAATCTTTATCACTCAAGACCCGACTTGCTAACTGGGTATCCTTATTTGATACACTTTTCAAGAGCCACTATTTTACTCTGGCTGACTATTTGAAAAGAGAGTCTTTTTTCCTATCTATTCGTGTTTTGCCATAGTTGCCCTTGAAAGCATGCTTGATAAGTGGTTAAATAAATCAATAAACAATAAATAAATATGCAAACTTTATATGCAAATGAGGCCAATTAGGCCAATCTTCGAGTTATCTGCTCAGGATTTGTAGCCTATCATTAATTATTATACACAGTGTGGTGGTTACTGAAAACAAATCCTACGACGCACTACTGTACTTTAAAACGAATGCTTACTATCGAGTACAGTGAAACGGTGTTTTGCTGACTGTTTTATCAGCTGGTTGCGAAAATGAATACTTCATGGAGTGCGCGAATAAACGGTGCATTCCGTGGGCATTCCGATGCGATGGTAAAAACGATTGTGGCGTCAATGATGATACAGACGAAGTGAACTGCACAGGTAAGAGACTGCTAAGTACTGTTATATATTGACATAGGCTTGTCTCATAGTTCGCCTCTTTAAAGAGTAACACCTTCTCTGTTGCATCAATTGCGCTGGTTGCCTATTGCGCCATTTGCGGCTTTGATTTGTTATAGCGCCGGTGAATAAGCTGGTCTCCCTGACGTGGCTTTTGTGTGTCGCTGAGAAATTTCGGAGATTTACAGTTACGTTTACTTTTCTAAATCTTCTCGACTTTTTGCAAGTTACTACATGTTAACCAATCGACATACCAATCTTCCATACTCAGTATTACTCACATGTTACACAAATTGATTCTGTACTCCAGCGGTGCACAACCTTTTTCGGCCAATGGCCACTAAGCGATTTCTTAAACCCTTTGGGGCCAAACAAGTGCAATGGCTCAGCTTAGTTCAGATGAAAGCATGCCAAATGTTATGAAGATGACGTGTGCAGTAAAAACATATGAAGTAAACATAGAGTTAACGGCCTAGAGAAAGGGGACCCGTAGTACTTCTATATTGCTACAATACTTAAAGTTTTTCCAATGACCACAGTGCGCAATTCACTGTAGACTTAAAGTCAGTGCCGGCTCATAAATAGACTAGTCGCATTTCCTGTTGGACATCGCGGGCCACATGACGACTCGTCGCGGGCCGAATTTGGCCCGTAGGCCGGACGTTATGCACCACTAATCGTAGATGTTGTGACTCTTGAGGTATCCAGCACCCGGACATTGTAGGGTTCTCTAGCAGTCTCCGTCTCTATTCCGAGGCTCTAGGATGTGCTGACGAATTCTCTAGAATTTGATGCCCAATTCAGTTTTTTTTCCTGTCAGTTCTTTGATGACATTTAGGTCTAGACTCAAGACTCGTCTCTTTCAACTTGCATCTCTACAATAGCCTGGCGTCTGTGTCTGGTTTCCCTGATCTATCGGATTACGCCTTTTCCCAATGGACTATGAGTTTTGATTGCGATTTCAATCTAAGCTGCCATTGACTTATGCCTCGAAATAATTATAACGGCGCTATGGAAATCATTATATTAAGTTAGATTTTCAATTGGTTACTGATGGTGCACGACCAGTAAGCATGAAAGAAGACGACTAAGTGTGCAGTGGACGGGCAGTGATTATGGACATCGTGGGCTACGTGACGACTCGGTCGGTCGCCCGCCCGGTCTCTGATTCAGTTGGTCGGCGTGCTCTTCGGTCTTCTTCTGGGGGAGAACTTTTAGTCCCTCGGGCTTGCTCCACAATTAGGCAACGCCGGGTTTTCTCTATAGCTGTGCCCTCCATTTGGAATAGTCTTCCGTTAGAGATTCGCCTTTCTTTCCTAGGGGTAACGCATTTTACAAGCTGCTGAAGTCTAATCTCTATTGCCGTCGCTGCAGGGGCGGCGCTACACCAGGGCGCGTCATGGCAAATGCCCTGGTCAAAAGCCTTTGCCCTGGTCGATGCCCTGCCAGCATTTCTGCCCTGTCCAGAATTTGTTCGGACATATTTGTTATATCCTGAGATATAAATTCACTTAATTCACTGAAATGTTAAACTTTGAAATGTTAAACAATAAGAAGAGGCCTTGGATAACACGTGAGGTTCAAAGAAAGAGAAGGGCAAAGCACAAAGCATGGAAGAATTTACAGAAGTTGAAGAAGGAAACAAAGAAGGGACTGGATTTGGATCAAGAGAGTGTTGCCAGACTTGAGAAGTTAAGAAACAAGTATGTGAATAAAAGAAACAGCTGCAATAATGCAAACAATAAAGCAATACAAAACTTTGAACAGAAGTTATCGAGGAATGTAAAGGAGGATAGTAAGAGTTTCTACAACTATGTCAGAAGTAAGCAGAAGAGGAAAGACAGAATTGGGCCATTGAAAAAAGAAGAAGGAATGGGAGAAGTTATAGTGGATGATGTGGAAGCTGCTGAAGTACTCAATAAATATTTCAGCTCAGTGTTTACTTTAGAAGAATTAGGAAATGTACCTGAGCCCAAACAAATATTTGTAGATTGTGGCGAGAAGGGATTAACACAGGTACTGTTTACTAAGGAAAATGTGGTGGAGCAACTGAAAAGACTTAAAACCGACAAGAGTCCGGGCATAGATGAACTCCATCCAAAATTTTTACATGAAGTGAGGGAGGAAATTGGAGAGGCATTAGCCCAGATCTTCAATAAATCAATGCAGACTGGAGAGGTACCACGGGAATGGAAGGATGCACTCATAGTGCCACTGTTTAAAAAGGGAAATAGAAGTGAACCAGGTAACTACAGACCAGTCAGTTTAACCAGTGTGGTGTGCAAGGTCATGGAAAGAATTATCAAGGATAACATAGTGAAACATTTGAATGAGCATGATATTATAAAGGGCAGTCAACATGGATTTACCAAAGGCCGTTCGTGTTTGACAAATCTGTTGGAGTTCTTTGACGAGGTCTATGAGAGGATTGACGAGGGAAAACCTGTAGATGTAATTTACTTAGATTTTGCCAAAGCATTTGACAAAGTACCTCATGTAAGGCTGGCCAAAAAGTTACAAGCAGGTGGGATTAGAGGGCAGGTACTAAGATGGATTCAAAGCTGGTTATCAGGTAGAAGACAAAAGGTGGGCATAGGTGATAAACATTCTGGCTGGACGACAGTGCTAAGTGGAGTGCCACAAGGATCAGTGCTTGGGCCACTGCTTTTCGTACTTTTTATTAATGACATAGACGATGGGATTTTATCTAAAATCTCTAAGTTTGCGGATGATACAAAACTATGTAGAACAGTGGATGATGAAGAAGAAGCAGAGATACTGCGGGAAGATCTAAGAAGAATGTTCAGATGGTCACAAGACTGGCAAATGCTCTTCAATTTGGAAAAGTGCTCAGTGATGCATATGGGGAGGAGAAACAACGAGTTTTCATATGAAATGGGGGGCACGGAGTTGAAAGTGAGTGATGAAGGAAGGGACTTGGGAGTGATTATGCACAAGAGTGCAAAACCTTCAAGGCAATGTGCTGAAGCAGCAAAAAAGGCTAATTCAACTTTAGGTATGATAAAAAGGACAATAGTCACCAGAGACAAAGATATAATAATAAGGTTGTACAAATCACTGGTTAGGCCACAGTTGGAATACTGCATCCAGGTATGGAATCCATACCTGAAACAGGACATGGAAAAACTGGAGAAAGTACAAAGAAGAGCTACGAAAATGATTTGGGGCTACAAGGATCTGAGCTATGAAGAAAGGTTGAAAAGGTGTGGACTAACAACATTGGAGAAAAGGAGGAGCAGAGGAGATCTGATTGAAGCTTATAAGATTATCACTGGAAAGGAAGCACTGCAGTGGGAGAGGTTCTTTGAATTAGCACCGAACAGGGCAACTCGGGGACACAGGTATAAATTATTTAAGAGGCCGAAGGGAACATTAGGGCAGAAATTCTTTAGTGCAAGAGTTGTAGACCTGTGGAATGGTTTGGACGATAGTACTGTCTCAGTGGACACTATAACAGCTTTTAAGAAGAAGCTAGGAAAATTGGGCTATTAAGAGTTCGAGGTAAATTTGCAGTGGTTCTAACACAGACTACACGTCTTCTGAACCACTTAAAACCCTTGTTATGTTATGTTATGTTATGTTTGCTTTACAAATGTCAAAGAGCGTTCAGCTTTCGGGGGGCTTCGCCCATCTGACCTCCTGACTATAGACAAATATATAGTAGTGCTGGGGGCGAGTTATGGCAACCGCCGTAGCGCGATCATATATGGTCACCATTTAAGCTCGCGCTACCGCACTCTCCACAAATCGCCCTCTGCACTGGTTACTTGTATGACTGCCCTGGCTATGCCCTGGTTACAAAAAGTGTCTGGCACCGCCACTGCGTGGCTGGGCTGGGAGCGCTTGTGAGTAGGTTTCTTGAAGGTGCGCTATATTAAATTTTGAATGAATGAATGAATGAATGAATGGGTATGGCTTTATTTTAGTTTAGATCCCTATAGGTGAGACTAGAAATACTCCTCATCTTAGTTAGAACTGTCTTACTGATTGCCTCTTTGACTACCCTGTTTGCATGCAATGCTGTCTTTAGTTTTCTGTATGAACATCATCTGGAACATTTGCAGTTATTCTAAACGATCAGATATGCAGTTAGCCTAGCAAATAGATGCATTAAAAATACTGCTAAATTGAACAACTATCTGTATAGAAGAATTAGAAAGATGAACATCGAAACGTAGAAATTCGGAATAATTAACACCTATTGTTGTTTCTTCATGAAAAATATTTTGATTGTAGGCTGTCTCGACGACGAATTTAAATGCTTTAAGACTGGAGACTGCATACCGGGAATCAGACACTGCGATGGTGTTGACGACTGTGGAGATGGTAGCGATGAGATCGAATGTGGTATGTTTGACTGGAAAACTTTAGTCCACATCTCTTTCATTTCAAAATTTGTAGGACATCATTGTTATTTAATTACTTCTATCGACATAGTCTTCTCACTTGCTGGAAGGAAATTGATTCTACCTAACTGTGAAAAAGGTCGATGGGAAGAAAAACCGGCGTTCACAGTAGACAATCGTTTTTAAGACATTTGTAAGGAAAATTGTATATAGAAGAGCAATGCACGCTTTCTACCATAGTTCTTAAAAACCATTTTTTGGTTTTTCCCCAAAAATCTAGTTTTTTCGTTTTTTATTTTTCGTCACGTTTCTTCCTACATTTATTTTTTGTATGTAACTTTATTTATTTATTTACTGTCTATTATTATTTTATTTAATTTTTCTTTTGTGTTATGTCCCTTACGTTGTCTCCGTACTTTCAAGGATTTGTGTAATTTACATCACTATTTAACGTGATCATTTGAGAAATAAACAGTACAGTACAAGAAATAAAATTTATTAAAGTTATTTCTAAGTTATCAAAAATGCCAAAAGAAAAGGGTGCGGAATGGATTGAAGTTACTTTGATAAACGAGAAATACGAAAACTCAGCATTGGCTACATTGAAATGATATTCGTTTTTTCCGTTTCTTTCCGTTATTTATTTCTTTGAAAAAAACTCTTTTTCCGTTTTTTATTTAGTTTCTTACGTTTTTAACAACTATGCTTTCTACAAATGCAGAATTTTTTTGCAGGGAAATCTACAAAACCTACATTTCCTCCTTCTACAACAGGTATTGTCTAAAAGTGTTTTTGCGTAATTTCCAGCCGCAAACTAAAGTAATGAGAAGAACGCACGTTTTGTTTATGTCCATGTGTTCTCTGTCTTTTAACGCATTCCTTAATCCCATATCTTGGCTACGCACAAAGAGGCAGTATTATTTTGTTGGACTGGTTAATTTCAATCTTGTTATAGACTTTAATATACTCATAACATACTCAAAACGGTTGCGTATCAATTCAGAAGCGTACTGTTGCATCGAACCTCTTAGTATACAATGTCGTATGCAGCTTAATCCGTTAGTTTTGAGATAGTATAAAAAGCATAAAGCTTAAGCTTTAAGTTTAGCATATAGATAGTTCCTCATTATACATCGTAAAATTAGCTGCATAATCTGAAAGTATTCAACAGTATTCATAGCTTGTGAAAGTCAGACGTTATCTTTTATGCAATGGGTTATTCTATGAGACTTTAAGAGAACTGTGAAAACTTAAATGTAGGTTGCTCTAATTTAGTAAAATAAAGCGATTAAAACCTTTCTTTAATATAAAAATATTATTTCAGGCGTATTGATTTGTGAGAAGCATTTTCAAATATATTTGTGCATTGAAAAGTAATAATAATTTTGGCGAACTTTGATATGACTTTCATTTTAGGTACACCTGCACCAACAACATCGGGTACGACTTAACACTGAATATATTCATTGTAATTCGCCCTACATCCACTCATTGCACTGTTTTATTACAGTTAGAATAACTCCACACAGACGAATGACACACAACTGATCTTGTCATACATTACTGCAAG
Source organism: Allolobophora icterica (assembly GCA_963556255.1). Classification (NCBI taxonomy): domain Eukaryota; kingdom Metazoa; phylum Annelida; class Clitellata; order Crassiclitellata; family Lumbricidae; genus Allolobophora; species Allolobophora icterica. The sequence goes on along the minus strand of OY744603.1, from coordinate 11,718,370 downwards.
TGAAATGTAAAATTACATGCTCAAAGAAACATATTTACGCAACATCACAACTTATATTAGCTCTTGACAAATTAAAGTAACAAATAACAAGTATAAGAATCATTAGTTAATTTATGATAATTTCAAACTGTCCTCCTAGTAATTGTGTAGGTTTGGTTCATTGCAGAAATCATGGTGTTAACTGGCACATTTATCCTAGTGGTTTCCATATCCTAGTTATACACCAGCAATTATATAAAAAAACGAATTTATGTAACTGTAAAATCAAAGATAACGTCTTATTCTAATAAAAGTCTGCTATATATGGTATTCTTAGTCAATATTCTTAGTCAGTTCTCTTCTATTTAGTTTTAAATATATTTGTAGTTCCTCCAACTGGTACACCTGGAACAACAAGTATGTCATTAATGCCATCTATGGTATTTAAATTATACAGATTCGTAAGAAACAATGTTCTTATAATGTTTAAATTAGAGCTGAAATGCTTTACATTAAGTGTCGGGAGTCGTAATGCCTCAGATTTAATCGACTAAGAGTACAAGTGAAAATGAGGAAATTGTGAGTTTAACATAAAATCATATCTTTAATATCACCTTTGAACTTGGTCAAAGTGCGGCTTACATAAACTCTAAGCACAAACTTGACCTGTCTTCAACTGACCTAACCTATTAAGTTAATAGGTTAGGTTAGTTAATAGTATTAACTGACCTATAAAGTCCATCACGTGATTGCAACCTACCCTCGATCGCACCAGTATATTTACACTTAATTCAATTCTTGAGCATGACTCAAAAGCCTAGATTTATAGGCCTATAGCATATGCGATATTCAGAAATGATAAGCGAAACAATTCAAATTGTTGCCGTCGATGGCAAAGTTTTACCTTTACTTAGATAGAGTAATTTCTTATTTCTAAGACACCGCTTTGAGATTAGTTTGATACTCAAGTTAAGTAAGCATTCCATCGTCTGTTGGTTTCTTTCAGAAGGAACTTTAAGACCACAACCGCCGACAACTCCAGGTAAGATGTTTAATACCACCAGTGCAACTGTTTTGATTCTTGCCTTAACCAGAGAATTTCCTGTGTATCGGATCATTTGCTTTAATTGCGATTCCTTATCTACGCGTTGTCTATTGGGTAGCGTGCTGGACTTGTAATAGAAGGATTTCTTATTCGAACCTGATTCGAGCAGACTCCGAGAAACGGTAACGGATTGTTGGTTAAGTAAGCATGCCATATCTGCAGTTGTCTGGAACTCCGATTCAGACTTTCTGACGTTGCGCCCATGTTAAGTGAAATAAATTGCAAATATTAGAGAAACATATTTGGGCAGTTTAGGTTAGGCCTTCAGGCAATCGTTACAAATATTTTGTATGTGTTCCTTGCTCAGCGCACTGCGAGATGGATACGAACGTGCCACCTGGTACGGAGGTCTGGATCGAAAGAGACAATATACCTGGTCTGACCACTGGAGACACACCTTTCCAGCCAGGAGACAAGTTGAACCCGAACGACAAAGTCCAGCTAGGATATTGCAAACAATGGTAAAATCATAGATTTCCTGAGTATCGGCGGATTAAAGACCGTTACTTGTGAATTGTTCGACATCTTAAAGGAGTAGTTACTATATAAGTTAACAGCTTCTCATATGCATGCAAAAACATAGGTGTAGTTTGCAAGACAAAGCTTGCGTTGGTCTGTAGTTATTTATTGTATGCAACTTTTAAATGATGAAATTGTTCTGTTGCAGCATTTGTCAACCAGACAGTGGACTTAACTGTTACGTAAGTGAAAACGTATCTTGATTTTCGTCTAAAGGTCGCAATTTGTATAAGGATGACAACTGGTCTAAGGATGGCAATTGGTGTAGGGATCGAAGTGCCACCTGCGCTTGGCCTTCGAGCGGTGCTATAAGTTACACTCAGAGACTGTACATCAGGAAGTCCATCCCTCCTCATGCAGTCGTGTATGACAAGAAGATATGCAAAGAAAAAATTGCCCAATTGCAGAAATGAGTTAATGAGGAAATCATGACAAACTGCAGGATGAAAGGGATGAAAGTTTGGAATAGGGTGTGCCTTTTGGTGTTTGAAGCAGGAAAGATAAGCAGATAGCAGTAGCCGAACATTTGAGCCATTTTAAGTTATGTTGTCTTACGTAAAACAAATTATAAGACACTACAAAAGCACAACACATCTGCAGAGTATTATAATAATGATTCCTATTAAGTGAAAGTCGTATTGGTTATATGAAGTTCACCATACTTGTTGCTGAGTAGCTTGTTTCTAAATTAACCATAGGCATAAACTAAATAACATTTTAGAATGTTACATACCGAGGAACAAATCCTAAGAACTTCTGCGAGAAGACACATTGTGAAAACGGTCAGCTTTTGACAACCATGAAGACTTGCACCTGTGCCGAGGTACGTAAGGAAGCGATATGTTTTACATTCTATTGGCATTACATATACTTTTATTTTCGCACCAGGCAGACAATATTTTTGCTTCTGCCTGCTGTGCCAATTTGTTCACTTGCTGTACATATATGTAGGTCAAAAAGCTAACGACAATGACTGAAGATGTCTATTGATTCAGCAACAACAGAACAAACCAAGAGTAATGCAATGATAACATAATTTGCAAACGCTTTCTGCTGCTTGTCAAAAGGACAACCCAAAGAGGGTCCATTAGAAGCGGGGTTGTCTGCATACTGTTAGACGCATATTTTAAGAAAAGTAATTTTGGAGGTTAAAAACAACATATTGTAAAGAATCCGTATATAATTATATGGGTATTAGTCGCACTATTAATGCCTGAAAAAGAAAGCTGATATTAAGTCTTCTCACGCAGAAGTTGGAACTTTCCTTAGACTACTGTTAGATTTTAATTTTAGCTGTAGTACTATTATATGGCATCTCTATTAGTTCAAGAAGACACAATGCCCACTGTGCTTATAGTTTATTTAACTTTTATATATATGACCACATAAAAGTAATACATGCTTCTCTGTACAGGATGAAACGCTGGTTATCCTTGATACCGAAGAATGCTGTCGCTGCGTGCCGTATCCACGTAAGTTGTACTGAATTGGCTGCCTATCGGTTCAGTGTAAACCTGATTTGCATGCAATAAATTACTGTGAAACATGACTGCCTACACAAAATTCCGCTAACTGTTACGGAGAACTTTTCAATCGTATTGTGCTGCATGACACGACTTCGCGTTGGCAAAACGACAAGCTGTTATCAATAAATATTCGCATAAACAAGTTAATTACCTTATCACATTGCAAATTATGCCTTTCACTTCTGCGTTCGGTTGATCAAAATTCGGTTGTGTCATGTTGAACTGATACTTTGTTTTCGACCTGCGAATCGCGTCTGGATAAGTTGGGTGTTTGTTGGATTAATGTTTCGATTTCCAGAGCATGCAGCATTTGAATAATAGCAACGAAGATGAAACAATACAGTGTTGTTGGACTGATTTAATTGTTTTGACTTTGTGAGATGAATGAGCTATTACCCATATCTAGCGTTGCCGTATCTTATGTCAACTTACGTATGTATTTATTTTCATATTCAGAATGTGTGGTCACCGACGATTTTCTGAAATATGGCAATGAAATATGGTATCAAAAACAAGCGACACCTGAAGGTGGAGGAGGCCTAGGTGCGAAGCTGGAAAGAGTCGATTTAAAAGTTGGAGATTCCGTGGACTATCGCACGACGGTACATGCAGGAGAATGCCACCGATGGTTAGATGATTCTTTTCTAACAGAGACATGAAAGCATTTTGAGATTGCGCGGTAATTAATTACTGTATGTTGTTGGCAATGCATTATTAATTGGGTTATTTGGGTACAAAATATAAAATTGTCTCCTTCAGTGGCAATGTGTTATTAACTGGATTTTTTGGGTATAAATATAAAATGGTCTATGTTAGTGGCTATGCGTTATTAATTGGGTTATTTGGGTACATAATTAGCACGTTCGATAGGCCTACAACCTGTGCTTTGCTGATATGCACTCGCACGAATCAACTAGAGCTTCTTATTTAAATAAGTTTTATGTGTTCGCGCTCCAGATGGACGATATGAAACCATGGTACGTGGTTTGAAGCTGTAGATCAAGAGAGTCAATTACGTTTGCTCTTTATTGTGACAATTCTAATCTATAGCGACGGCAATGTTCTTTCTTTACAGCGTCTGCGAGAATGATGGCAGTTTCACCTGTACGGTATGACTATTTTTTAATGCAGTGATGGAGCTTGGATGTTTTATGCACCAATAACGCGCACCTGAGTGGTGATAACCGCATTTAAATTTCGTTATTGCTATAATTTATCTGCGCATAGTTTAATTTGCTATTCTATGTTAATCGCTTTGATATGGTCAGACCCAAAGGCTCCAATGCGTATTCGAAAACCGGAACGTCAGTAGAATCAGTGTAGCCTAGTAATATGTCGGCCATCGCTCGACGATCTTTCTTAAACGAGATCGATAGTCTTGGTGCAGTCTGCGCAAAAAGTTTCTGTTGTGGCTATGTTCGAATAACGTACCTTCATTCGGTAGCATCCTAATGAGCTATTACCCTTATCTAGTTCAACTTCAGCAATACAGCCGACAGTTCAAAAGCAAACGGCAAAAGCACATACCTTTTTTTAACCCCCATAAAGATAAAGAACGCTTTCAGACTGATGAGTCGGATCGGTTATGCAGCTTGGGGCGTAGAATTTAACCGTAAAATATGTTAATTTAAATAATGCACGAATCATAATAATAGTTTTATGTATATACGTAAGTTGTTCAGGTTGCATTAGCTTATTTCGAACATTCATTTTAATACCCATCCACTCGCTGCCAAATAATTAATTGCCCTTAGGATGCCGCTGTATCAGTGGAACGCTTGGACGCCTTGTCGGCCAATACATTAAATTTAGGACGTCCTTGAAGAAATTCGACGCTGACATCAAGGGCTTTCCCTACGAACGACAATCATCGGCCGAGGTGTTTTGCATCCTACCATATAAGCAGTGCGGAAGACAGTAAGCGTCGTCCAGGCAGCACCATAGAGTGCAGACGGTTGAGAAAAGTCTGTCGTACTCTGGATGACAGATATCGTGTGTAACAAACGGAGGTGGAGCGATGGACGTGTGATAGTGAGGACATGCGTTGCCCGATATCCAAGTGATTAAAGCGGAACAAAGCGTACACTGTGACAGAGTTCCTATGACAGAGGTCACTGGCACTAAGAGAACGACTGGCGTCTCGTGCTAATGCTAGTGGCCCCATAGTTACGAGATCTATAATGGTGGAGGAAAGAATTCCATAGCTTAGCAATGTTGCCTCCCTTAAGGAAGCCACCCATCCTAAATATTCCGTAGTAAGAACGAACACTACGGGCAAAGATAGTAACGTAGAAAGGACAGAGGTCCAGGCGGAGAACGAGATCTATAATGATGGAGGCTAGTATGCCATAGGACAGAGCTCTATGTGTGAGTTTAAGTGACTCCGACCCTGTGTAAAGCTGTGACCCGACTGCAACCGCCACAATAAACAGCTTTCTGTGGACACAATAAATTTTTAAAAGACATGATTTTCTAGTATGCATAGACAATGTCGCAGATATTCACAGTAGACGGTTTTGTTGTATTTTGCAGCCTCTGGACAAAGTACTACATAACAAGGACTGCACGAGTAAAAACTGTATGACTGGCGAAGTAGAAGACACTTGCGATTTAGAATGCGAAGAGGTGTGGTCTCTGTTTTTGTGTCTTTAATTTTGCTTCTGTGAAGCGTTATGGTTTGTGCTGTGGCTAACATATATTCACAAAATCATGCACAAATGCAAAAACCGCGTGCACGGATACAAATAGAGTAGCGTCCAGCATGCAGAGAAGACTGCACGCACATGTTGCGGAGGGGATTTGTTCTTTGGCTTACTCAACCTTTTCAAGCATATTCTCACTAATGGCGTTATTTACGCTGTGGTATATGATGAACAGGAAAGATTTTTAATGCTTTGATGAAGCACACGTTCGGTAGATTTCTCTATTTTATTTGCAGGGTGAAACGCTGATCAAAGTAGACTATCCTCAGTGTTGCAGTTGTACACCGTATGAAGGTATGTGTTAATTGCCATTTCTATTCATTCAAAACATTTATATATGGCCCCAGTTAAAATATCTATTCAATTGCTCTCCCTGCCAAGCTCCTGCGAAAAGGGCAGCAATAACTGCTTCAATGTAACAGTTGCCTTTACAGAAACATAAATTCTTTAGACGAGCATCATGTAAAATAATATAGTTTTTTCAAACAGAAGATAATTTGTAACTAGCCTAAAACTCCCATAGCGACTTTTCACAATTAATACCAAGCAATGTTATAAAGCAATGTTATAATGTATTAACAGGTTTAAAGCGCATCTTATGTCTAAAATAAACGAGATTATATTGGACTTGAACTGTGTTAAGCAAGTTTCTCTCCTGTTGAATCAAGTAAAGTGCTTGTAAGCTCCTGATTGTAGAACTGGTCAATAGAAATGTTTCGCTGCCAAACAAACTAAAGAAATTTTTAAATAAACAACATTGATGGTTATGTTTCATATTTAAAATCTGTGTGAAATATAAAAATTGTGAAAACGATGTGTAATTGCTAATCATTGTATAAATTAGACTGACTGTTGCACACTTGTATTAGGGCTACCTTGTTAGCGGAACCTGAGGTTCCTTAGGTATTACCCTTTGTCACTGAAACTGTACATGTTTTTGACGCAATATGTAAACATTGTTTACTTGGAAATGAGGCAGTGAAGAATAAAAAATTGATTGATTGATTGAGAGTTCAGGTCATCTAGATAAATTCAGGGACCTTTCCGGGAAATCACAGTGAAATGTTAAAAGTAACTGAGCTCGGTTACTTTTCAATTTCGGTGAAGACAAAGTGTTAGTTTCTGTAAGACTGAGTTATTCAATCTGATACTCAACGTATGTTTCTTACATGTATACAATACAACGTTGGGATGTCGTATTTCGATAAATATTGTGATGGCTTAGACGACATCATTGTTCATTGTGTCATGCCATTGTAAACATAACATTTTAACCTTGACGTGAATTAACCGTTAATTTCTAATGAAGAAATTGTTACGCCGTAGGTGGTCCGTTGTTAGTTTGACGTCAGTAAATTGGTTCAAGGGTGAAAACTGCAAGAACCACTGTTGTAGCACAATTCGATGGATCTATTGCCGTTGTAAGAACAAAATGCTATAATGGCCCAATTCTAGTGCACAGTGAGTGTGAAGTCTTAGCTGAAGCACTCTTTCGCTATCCTGAACTTTCAAACGGTCTGTCGTGCAAAACAATTCACCGCATCTAATGCTACGATCACAACTGTTTATTTTAACGCAATTCTAGACTTCGGTTGTACCGTTACCGTCGCAGAGCTCGTTCCCGGTCAGACGGCTTGGACAGAAAAGAATCAGAGTGTACAAGTAGGAGACCATGTGGGCCATTTGGAAATAATCCACGTCAGCCCCTGTCGTGATTGGTAAGATTATTGTCAATTGGGAAAAATTCATATCTGGTCATAGATGCATATATGCAATAAACTTACCTATTTGATTTACCGTTCCGGGATATACCTATCATTTCTGCGTTAATGCGTCTATATACGTCAACTTTTAAGGTTACATAGTTTCGACTTTAGACCTTTAATCTTTGACTTATACCGGATATAGGGATTAGGGAGTTAAGTGCCTTAAACACTATCCCTAGTAAACTTTATCTTTAACAAGCCTTTGGTTATTTTACAACCCTTTGGATCTTGTTTATGTTACAGTTTGTGCACTGTGAGTGATGTCTTTCAATGCCAGGTATGTTTTAATCATAGTAACACCACTTTCTGAAATTTGATATCAGTAATTGTAGATGATGTCTGACTGCTAAATTTAAGTTGTGGATCCAAAGTTAATTTTTTGACAGGTGAGTCGCTCCATTTGCAATAGGGTTTTGTTTAAAAATTGTATGATACCGTTTTAACATGTCTACTGCAAGTCAGTTGTAAGTCTTACAAGACTTTTTTGTAAATCGAGCAGCCCGGCTTTAACCAACTATGAAGCAGTATCACATATTTTGCTGGTTTTTATCAAAGACGAGCAAATCATAACGTAGTTTTGCTGCTTCAGAGTATCTTTAGATAAGCATTGATATAGTCGACTGTTTAGACAAACAGATGGAAGTTCGTGTTAACCTAATGGAAGTGATTTGCTTTCGGGAATGTAAAGGTGGCGTAATCAACAGATAATCCTCGTACTATTAGTTGACTAAAGTGAGCTGATGTTTTATGCTAGGATGTAAACAACACACTCTCCAATGAAATAAACCTTTGCCTCGAGGAAGTTTGTGTCGACGGTTTCGTTGTTGAAAAGAATCTCACCCAATGCATCTGTGGTCCGGTAGGTAGCTAATAAACACAAAACTATAGCAAATCAAGGAAACACCTCAGGCGATGCTGTTACTTTTTACTTATGCGTCATATGGGAGGGGCAGTATCGTACCGAAGGGGGAGGGCAGAGGGGCGAGTCCCCCGGGCGGCACTTTTCCAGGGGCGAAAAAATAGGGTAAAAGAAAACTAGAAAAATAGTTTTTTGGAAAATAAAGGAAAACGTAGGAGAGAAAGAAAGCAAGGGAAAGAAGGAAAGACAGAAACCGTCACTTTAGTCAAGTCAGTTTGGCTTCCGTTGATCGTTAGGGGCGGCATCACGCTCAGATGTCTATTTTAAACACTAAACACAATTGCAGTAAGGAAGCGGAATCGCATTATCTAGTGAACTGTAAACAGAGTAACAGACTATATACAGCATACTTTAAAGCATATTCTTGTTATGCCGCCCTTCATGATCATAATATATATATATATATATATATATATATATATATTGCAATAAAGATATTGATTGATTGATTGATTGATTGATTGATATATATAAACACGTCTATATATCATATGTATAGGTATCTAGACGAATTAATGACTTAGAACAAATTTAATCACAAACTATCAATATCGCCACCACAGCATTTCACCACTTAGTTTAGACTTCTTTTAAAAATTAATGTTAAAAATCTTCTGGTGTTGACAGAAATTGACTGCATTATTTTGTCATGAAATGACCTTTCAACAGAGTTTAGTAGACCCTAACAGTATTCAGTTATTTTCGAATCTTGGTTACTCGCTCTAAATTTTATCCTCTGGTGTTTTTGCATTGATGCTGCAGACTGCAGTTGTTTGGCAATGTTTACTAAAATATGAGAATATTATATTATTATCGAGTAAATAAAATACATTGTTTAATTTTATTGTTATTAAAACTTAAGCCCTAAACTTCTACTGCGCACAGTAAGCCGTGTTTAGACCATTACTGTATAGCAGAATGAAAGTTATTAATAATCTTTTTATAATGCAGCGCTGTGTGATGCCTTTGTCATAGCGGACACAATCATCACGCTGCTTCCACGAAATTATGAAATTATGGCAATTATAACATAATATGTATGTATGTACATATGTACGGTACTGTGCACATCACAGTGAGTCAGCGTCAGTCGCAAGTCATGCAATAAAATGTTTTTAATTATCTAATAAAATAAATTTCAGTAAGTTGAAAATGTATAGCTAAAATAGATAATACAAAATAAATAAAGTGAAAAGTGAAAAATCCAGAAAGGCTATAAGCTGCTTAAAATAAATTGAATATGTAATATGATCGTTATGCAATATCTTAGAGAAAATAGCATATAGAAATTAAGTGGCCAAGGGCGGCATTTTGGGCCTTCGCCCCGGGCGGCATTTCAGCTCCGTACGCCACTGGGAGGGGGATAGATGTATGGTAACACTCTTGCTGGAAGAACATAAAATCTTGAAAGACACGGTTTGATACCCGTAAGCTCTCTAAAGGTCGACTCAGCCTTCCACTTCAATCTTTCAGTCGAATCGTTCCTTGCCCGATGGGGATTGATCACACGTCTGCACATTTGTTTGCTAATCTGATGTTATCTACGCTTTCGTATATCATCATCATTATCGTCATCATTATCATCATCATTATCATCATCATCATCATCATCATCATCATCATCATCATCATCATCATCATCATCATCATCATCATCATCATCATCATCATCATAACCGCAAATACCATCATCATCATCATCGTCGTCGTCGTCGTCGCCGTCGCCGTCCATGCAGGACCCTCATGTCTTTTTCTGGCTGTAATTTGTCAGCAATTTGTGCAGATGTTTCGCGTAGTCTATATCGTATATTTGTACGCGCTGTAGCATGCACTATGCGCCTAGAGCCAACGCCCGCCCTTATCTGGGATTGGGAGTAATACAGGCGAACCTACAAAAGCGTTATTTATATGTGCCAAAGTGTTTCTCTTGTCCAGTTACTCTGTGACCAACTGTATCGGCATCAGAAATAATGTTAGCACACTCTGGTTTAGGTTGTAAGCAGAAACATGATTTGGAGTTAATAACTCATGGCGGAAACTTTATGTAATTACTAGGGACCTGCGAAGCTTCGATATTCGATTCGAAAACGAATTGGACGGCGGTATTCGATTCGATTCGAAAAGGATGTCATGCTTCTAAAAAATTTCGAATCATTTTTCGGAAAAATGATTAGCCCTTGACGCACTTTCTTGTAAACTAATTGTAACTCCACAAATTACGCCTATGCAGGCTCTGCAAGACGAGCGACCAAGGAGAGCGATCGATCGCTCGTCTCAAACGAGAAGTTCTGGTTATATTCCGCTTAGATGTATGTACACCAAAGTGCGGTTATGCAATTGGTAAAATAAAGAATATACTTGCTTACTTACTTACTTAACTCATAAATTATTAATGTTATATTAATTATTTTATTGTTTAGTTTAATTGATTTTAAACTGCAGCAAATTTATTGATACTGTGGTACGTTTGTGCAATCAAGCTTCATGAATATCAAACTGGTACCCTCTGATTTGATTCGAGATTGGATTCGAATTCGAACCTTTACCCCCGATTCGATTCGAGATTCGATTCGACTGAAAATTTGTGATTCGCAGGTCCCTAGTAATTACCCAGTAAATCATGTCTTTCGAAACTTCATTTTGTGCGCTGTTAATCTTCTGGCTGAGGAATTGCTTGGCGTAAATGAAAACATGTCATGAGCAATTTTAAGCACTGAAACATTTCGTATCGAGTGTAATGGCTAGAAACGCATTTTACGCAGTGCTGTATGAATGGCCGACATTTTCTTGAGCCGTTCATCAGCTTACTCAATCACTTACTTACTCGCTCACTCCGCCCATTTCCCTACACACACAATACCCAGACATGCTTATTGAATATACTTGTGTTTTAGGATGAAATATACATGGAGTTGCCACCTCCATTATGTTGCGCGTGTATTACTATAAGTAAGTATTCTTGAAAACTCTATGATCAGCTGTATGTTGGGATTGCCGATGTACTGTAGTCTGTGGATGAATAACTGAAAAACCAAGCAGCGACGAAATATCACAGACAAACTCTTTTATAAATTAGTTTTCAGTTTGCTTTAGCTATTTCTAACATTCATTTTAATACCCATCCACTCGCTGCCAAATAATTAACTGCCCTGAGGATACCGCTGGATCGATGGAACGCTCGCATCCTTCGTGACCAATACACTAAATTTAGGACGAGCTTGAAGAAATTGAGGTGATGTCAAGGGATTCTCTAAATTGAGGTGATGTCAAGGGATTCTCTATGAGCGATTATCAATCAACACCGAAGAAGGTGATAAGCCGAAAGCCATGCTCCCTTAAAATCGGCGTATCGCTGACCGTGTACTCTAAACCTAAAGTCGTACAGCCACTGTACTCTAAAATCGCCTGCCAACCACGGACGAGATTTCGCTGGTTTGGTTTAGGTGCATGCGAGAATCCTCCCAAAGGAGGCCTTGAACCATTTTGAACGTCAGTCACTTGTCGTTCTTTGCATTTTAATGAGCTGCAAACCATAATAACATTGAGGCTAGCGAAATTGGTTAACGACGCTATTGGGACATGCATACGTATAGTTTAACTGGATGGCGTCACTTATTATTAATTACGATACCAGTAACATACTAAAGACGACATAAATCAGCGGTTTTATTACAGCAACTCGATTTGTGAAGAAATGTGTCTTGAGGAATGCACTGTATATTACTTTTATGACGGGTTTACTTATATAGTGAACTTATAACAAACTATTAAAGAACTTCTACGAGCTTACAAAGTGCTTTAACGTTTCAACTATAGTACCGTGTAGCATCAGTGCCGCTGACCTGGACAAAACACCGTACCTTGAGTTAGATGATCAACCAGGATTAACGTCGGGAGATCATATCTTCAGAGACAGAGATTATATTGTCGTCAACACCATCTTTAACTTGGATGAGTGCAGAAAATGGTCAGCAAGTTTAAATTTTTCATTAAGATAGGCTGCACAAAATTCTATCGTCATGGTTGGGGTCATCATCATCATCATCATCATCATCATCATCATCATCATCATCATCATCATCATCATCATCATCATCATCATCATCATCATCATCATCATCATCATCATCATCATCATCATCATCATCATCATCATCATCATCATCATCATCATCATCATCATCATCATCATCATCATCATCATCATCATCATCGTCATCATCATCATCAGTGGCGTGCGCCTCTTCAGAACGCTGCCGTTTTTCGAAACATTGTTAACCGTCCCGGTGCTGGGTTCATCCTTTTTTAGTCACTGCTTCTGTTGCATCAAACTGTCGCCTTGTAACTCAACTCGCGCTCGTTACCCCGTATCTTCCTATAATAACAACATCCCGTGCAAATACGTGCTCTAGCATTTGACTGTGAAGCATACATTTCGAACTGCCCTAATGCACTTGTTTAGATCTATTTGATAGCTATGTTTTCCAGTATAACTAGACAGCTATATAACTTTGTGAGGCACTTAAAATGCGCTGCATTAAATGTATTGATACGTAAAGGCATACGTATTACTATATTTACTATACGTGCACGTGTACAAGCACAGAAACACGGCCTTACCAAAGAATAATCTTACTTTTACCACGACATTGAACTACTGCATCACATTTATCTTAAACAGCGTTTGTGATAAATTTCCTCCATTTCTGGGGTAATTACCACGATTGCCACTGTACTGTCGCCATCCTCTCATACTAAATGTGATAGATAAAATAAAAATTAATTCCATCATATACTTTTCAGCCGGTGTGACGAATCTGGAAAAATCACCTGCTACGTAAGTTTCTTGCTACCTGACGTTATTCGCTGGCTTTTCATTCGCATAGTATGCTACTACATTTTGTATATCTGTAAACACAGCATTTTGATGTCGTTGAATATTTGCAGCGTTAAACTTGCAATTAGATAATTGCTGTATTCTTGTCCGTAATATCATGATAATCCTGATTGAGATAAATTGAATAGCACGCAATGGAACTATCGTCGCTGCGATTTTTGTAACGTGAGTACACCGACAAATCCCGTTCTGTTACATAATTTTGTTTGGAACTCTGCATGCAGCTTCTAAACTCTGTCTTTGGACGTGTTTCAAAGGCATTATATAAATGTTTTGTTACATTGCATTACATTACAATAGTTTGGAGGATTTCTGAAGTAAGTACTACTTCAAAATTGCTTTATCAAACAAGAAGAAGGCATCAGTGCGCACAATGACTGCTTATTTAAGGAAACACTGAATGTAAAATCACGGGTGGAATATTTATTCACCTACAAGGATAGTAGGTGTTTGTGTAACTTTTCTAAAACAATATGTATCTATAGTTAATCCATGCTTAATACACATCGTTTCATTTGCTCTGACCAAGGATGTGGATGGCGCATGGTTAGACCCGAACAACGGTTGTAAGAGATTGGAATGCGAGGATGGAAATCGTGTCGAAACTGACCTCACCAAAGCCTGCGAATGTCAATGGGTAGGGAAAAATTTGTAACGCTAGGATTGTTATGTTTATATTAATTTTTTAAATAAAGTTTATGTATTCCTTGATTAAACCAACCTTTTGGTATAAATAGAAACATGCCTGAAAACGAATATAATACATATATGTATATGCAAATTGTGAGGATAATTATATTTTATATATTAACAATTATAATTGTATAAACATAATCAGTATCAGTTAATATACATATTCAATTAGGAAACTGTTTTTTTCACATTATTAAAAGATGTTAAATCTTTCACTGTCATCACAATTAATAATAATACGGTATTAAACTAGCTTTTAATTTATTATTTGTGAAGTTCCTATTTATATTAATATTTCGACAATATTGTAGGGCGTTTTGGTCTTGCCTGCACCCGATTGTTGTGGATGTCTTAGTGAGTAAACATAATTTGTCTTCTAAGTTGTAATAGCATCGCAGGAATATAATACTTAGTTTTGATACTATGTGGAGTAGCTATGCAGGACGTCCTTAACGCGTCAATAATATTTACAAGTCGAAATGTGTTTTAATTTTTTTTAAATTACCAAGTGCATATGCATGGTGGATTTAGGGCAGTGTTCCATTTGGAAATCTAGAAGAGGAACATAATATTTTTGTATAATATTATACGAACCCTGCTAACGGATAGCTACACATACTTGCCTACATTAGAGATTGTATATAGCCTAAATATTAGAAGATTATCGGGACAAATCGCCAAAGGGTTACCATGATTCCACTTGCAAACCTACAGGCCATACGAGGTTGACCTCTATGATTCATTCTGCGTTTAGTTGTAGGGTTATGATATGAAAAACGTCACAAACGCAAAAGCGCAAGCTCTTATAAAGGTAGACGGGATTCGAACCTTGGCTGCATGGGTTAAAAGAAGATGTTAATTTACATTTTCAAAACTAAAATTAGAGCTAAAGTGATTTGATGAATAAAAACTAAACTAAAACTAAAATGATTATTAAAACTAAAACTAAACTAAACTGAAAAGATTGATGCTGAACTAAAAAAAAACTAAAAACTAAAATAACATTGGTCCTGAGAGCCCATGGCTTGCCGACCGAGATCCTGCAAGTCGCGGCAAGGGTGACCACTGTCTCACGTCTACTTTATGCGGCGCTGGCCTGGTGGGGCTTTGCATCTGCTGAGGATCGATCAAAGCTGGAGTGCCTGCGGGGGAAGATGCAGCGAATGTCCCCCCTCCCGCACACCGTAGACTCCTTTCAGACAATGGTTGTATATCTGCAGAAACTAAACTTCTTAGTAATTAGACCAGAGACGCATGTCCTTATCCTCTTCTTCCCCCAACTTGCCAGCGCTATCGCAACTTGCGATCAAAATCCCAAAATGTCAAACTCCCGGCCAAAGAAGACCGAAACTATCCCTCGAATTCTTTATAGACGTTAACTAGTAATTATGTTTGCACAGACCAATGTTAAATCTATTTTAATTCAATTCTAACCCACTCTAACTGACTGCGGCCTGCCTTCCAGCCTAATCTAGCAATTAACGATATATATATAAATAAATAAATATATATATATAGCAATTTACGAATATATATATATATATATATATATATATATACGGTTCTCTGTGAAAACGCAAGGATACCGATGCCACCGGACAGCAGTCTTATTCTCAAATCCGAACGTACTCTTCACCTTGGTGCTATAGTATGATCGAGTTTCTATAATTGTACGATTCTTTAGTAATATATAAGTGCGTGACAGCACTACGATGGCTTGTGAGGTTGCAAACTCAGGAATACTTTGGTGCTGGAACATTAATAAAAACTATGTGCATTTGAGTTTTTACAAATATAACACTATTTTTGCGTTTAGCAACGTCGACCTTGACAACGGGTAAGTGAAACACAACTAATTCACGGAGATGCTAAAACCATTTTGAATTTAATTGCCATTTGCCAGACTTTAAGAGCTATTCTCACTCGTAAACTTTACTAGTCAAAAGGTCTTTGCTAGATAGTATAAGGATTTCAGTTTAGATGCTCAAAGTATTGCCATGGCGTTGAGTCAGACACAATTTCAAATCAGGACGACCGTGCTAGAATAGGGGCGGGATTCAGTCTGGAAACATGCGAACCCAAGTACCTCGGCTTCTCCATTTTAGCTTCGAGATTTCAAGTTATATGTGAAACATGTCTTCGTATACGAGACCAGTCCTGCCACATGTATAATGACTCCGATCGACTTATCGAGGTTGAAAGTTTGACCATTTGTAATACGAGTGTGATTTCGGTTCAAGACCATCTAATGAACAAATCGGGGTGAGTTTGAAAGCACGTATTTACAATGCGACAACAAGCCTAATACCTGATTTGAATAGAAAGGCCGCTTTTCCGGGCAACAGTCTAATAACTCTAATTTATCAAACACGAACGTACTGTCTTGATCCTGGTGCTATAGTATGGTCGGGATTCTATAATTTAAGCGACTCTTTAACAATATAAAGTGCATGGGAGGGACACAATCGCTTGCGAGGATGCAAACTTAGGAATACTTTGCTGCTGGAACGTTAGTGATAACACTCTGTGCATTTGAGTTTTTACAAATTATAAGACTATATTTTTCTGTTTAGCAACGTCGACCGTAACAACGGGTAAGTGAAACACAGCTAATTCACGGAATTGTCTTTTGAGACAAGTAATCATTATTTGCTGCAACACACACTCAAACCCGCGCGATGCCCATAACGCTATTGTCATCACAATCTCTAAAATTGTGAGCTTACAATTAGTCAAGCCTTTCAAATTTCGCTAGGCCTACACGCCAATAACGTTTGTATCAGATAATCAAGATTGGCGAAAATCTTTCTGATTTCTCTGAGCGCACCGGATATCGTGGTAAACAAAAGATAAAAAAAACGGTGCTTTGTTGTTTCAGCCTCCAGTCCATCACCACCAGGTTAGCTTCTTATCTCTTTAACTGCGGCTCCCTAAAAGAAATCAAGAAATCTTCTTTAGACTTACATCGATTTCAAAAGCAGTATCTGCCAGAGCTAAAATAAGTCATTCCAGTGACGTTGTCAGTCTTGAAATTAATCAAGCCTTTTAACCGTCGGAACACGAGAACATAAATATGGGTGAGATAAAACTATTGTAACTGTTACAGCTCTGATTGTAGTGCAACCATGAATACACAAAACATTTTGTAGCATACATTTATTCGTGTCTTGGTATCGTTTGTATTTCAGTTACAACAGCGACTCCTCCCGTGACAGGTTTGGAAACTGTTGTCAGTCGTACATCGATAAACACATTTTCATGCGTAGTTTCTAGACTGAATAGTCGATCGTAACCGATGGTTAACGAAGGTTTCATTGGTCTGTTTCCAATTAAGCATAAAAATGCAACTATCGGAAGCCTCTTTCTGATATACTTGTAATGTTAGAAATTCGAATAGCTGCGTCTACGCTCAAGACGTTCTATTTTCCAACTTTCGCAACAAATTTAAGTTTGCAAAATTGATCATGGGCCAATAGTGAAACTTGATCGTATTAATCGTTTTCCATTTGGAAGAACGGAGATACGCTTATTTGACGGTTTCATTACTAGAAGAGTAGCCTACAATACCCCTACATAGGTCATTTTCTTCGAGCGCATCTCGTGTATTTTGTAAACGCAGAAGCCTGAGTGAAAATATTGGTTATTACAAATCACAAAGGACCTTATAGCATCTATTGCTCTGTAATCGATTCAGGCTTGCGTCTTGTTGAAACCGATGATTTGACAAGTTCGCACACGATACGTGTGTTGCGCTAGTTTGCTTAGAAAGGCGTTGTTTATAACGCTGTCAACATTTTCTACATGTCTGGAATGACACGAAACGCACTTTAGTTGCATACATGTGTATTATATTGAGATTCTCAACCACTATAGTCACTACTCTAACATGTACATATATTAAATGGAACTACGTTTTCTTTACGGGCTACATCAGGTGAGAGTCAATTTCGAGTGAGATAACGGATGTCGAACCTCGCAGGTAGTGCTCAGAGGCGCATGCGCCACATTCTGCCACCTCTGGTGCTGGGCAAATCAGTACCGTCTGCCTTACAGGCAAACACACAGGCGCATGCAAAGAAAATGATTCACGTTTAGTCCGTTTGCTAATGGTCTAGTTGGTTTCTTTCAGGGACATCAACGCCAACACCGCCAGTAACAACGCCACGTAAGCAACAATTATAGAACTAAACATGCATGATATTAATGAATTCTCTCACTTCTCACTCCGTAAGTTAGAATGGTTACGAGTCTTCCTTCGACCGCGAGTTCGAAGAATTAGAAATGCTAATAGATACATAGTTACAAATTAACGAAGTCCAACTGGCGATCGTTGCTTACGTTGAATGAGAGCATGTTCTCTTCTCAGCGCACTGCGAAATGACGCCGGAAGTGCCACCCAACACACCGGTCTGGATCGAAAGAGACAACGTAACTGGCCCGACCGGTAATGATACGACGGTCAAACCAGGAGACCCGTTGGACCCGAACGACAAAGTCCAGCTAGGATACTGCAAAGAATGGTAAAGTCATTCAGAATTCGTAGCTATAAGACAGTTGACAAATTGAACAAAGCTAGAATAGAAAACAAAGAATAGACACTGAATATTTTATTTTTCAATTTTAAAGTCGTATCAGCCATCGAAATTGCTAGATAATGGTTCCTTTTGTCACTGGTTGTATCTAAAATAATTGCTTGTTTTTGCACAGTATTTGCCAAAATGGAGGTGGACTCAGCTGCTACGTAAGTTGGAAACGCGCTATCAATTTCTACGTTTCAAGTTTTTTAACGGCGCATTTATCGTAAAAGTCTTAATTCTATGTTTAGCAGAACTTTATCGACCGTCTTTAATCCTCGTTTCTAGTATCGAAGACATTCAATGGTTACAGTTAAGGAACGTCTGACGTTGCGAATCGATTATTTCTTAGTTTGACCGTCTTTCAGCACACGCCTCTCACTTTGAAAACCCAGCCGTTTATGTTTTGTAACCCATATCGCTGTTACTTTGTTTGACGGTTATGCAAACGGAGTTTATTGCAATTGATGTTAAGCTTGCTGCTTACCTTTGCAAATTCAGTTGGTCGTTTCTGTCGTCAACGACGTCGTCTAAGTTCTTACAGAGTGTAATCGATCTTTTTTGTAGGACGTTGCATATAACGGACCGAAACCTGTGGATGAGTGCACAGAGGCTTTCTGCCAAGACGGTAAAGTTGTGACAGTGGACAAGACTAAAAGCTGCCCCTGCAAAGAGGTACGTACATAGGAAGGAAACGAGTTTGAAATTACAGAGTCATGTAATGCGTAATTTTCTTTGGTCGCACAAACTACTGTATTTATCGTTGTTCCTTGTGCAATACTACGGTACCATGTTGCACAAAAGATGAACGTCTGCTGCAGGTATTACGTACGCGTGTGTTGAAGAATCTTGGTATTTAGATAACGCTTCGAAAGACCAGCTGTTTTTGAGCCGAGTGTGAACATTTTTCAGGATTTTCATTTTATAACGGTAGTCGAGTCTGAAAATCCAGCTGCATTTCGCTCTTCTACTTGTACAAGCGCCTGAGGTCGCTGAAATGTTTATTGCGTTACATATATTATGATCGACTGTAATGAATTTAGTAATAATTGTATCACTGGTTAGGTTGAAGTGTCGGATATAAGGTTGTTTCCATAGGTTTCTCAATTCATGTACATGTAAGCTTAGACTTGTTTAATCAACGGTTTAACATCGTGTTTAATACGGATCGCCAAAATGGATGCTTCCTTTTAAAAGATAAATGCAAATGTAGACAATTTTAAGCCTTATTTTAAACAAGATGGCGTTAGGTGAGGCGTTGCCGCACATGAACTAATATACGACTGTCTGTACAGGGTGAAACTTTGGTTCTTCGTCCTCCTGAGGAATGCTGTGGGTGTGTAGAAAAGCCTCCACGTAAGTTTTACTGAATTGCTGTCGTTATATGGAAAACCTCATTTGCAGACAATAAATGATCGAGTAAATAAATATAATAACAATTAGTAACTTCTATTGCGCCGGTGTCTAATGCATAAGGGATCAACCGACGGCACACAAAAATCAAGCCGTAATCTGGTCGATATCCAGAAGAGCAGTCCGTAAGAAAAGTTACTGCCACTGCCACAATGAAATCTGCTGACTGCTGTGGAATACATATTCAGTCATTTTATGCTTTAAGAGAACGCTCTCGGGTTCGCAAAATGACAGATTTTAATCAAGAAATCTGTACTTACAATCTGTGCCGGCCTTTGCACGCAAACAGTTAATTACCATTTTTACATTGCAAATGCACATGCTTTCACTTCTGCGTTCAAATTGAACATTCCAGGGTGGAGATTTCGGGTTGATGTCTCCCTGGCCCGCATTAAGGGGGTGCTAAGGGTTCTGCAGCACTCGGGCCTGCAGATTTTGGGGCCCGCATTTTCGGATGTACATAAAAAAATTCCACAAAAGGGTCATCAGAAATTCCCCGAAAAGGTCATCAAATTTTTCTGTGATGAAATTTGCTAGTCACAGCACCCGGGCCCGCACTAGTCTTAATGCGGCCCTGATGTCTCCTCTGAGCACCAACGATTGATGCCTGGTCATCAGACAGTGGCGCTTAATAATTGCGAGATATTATTAATATTAACGAATAACAGCTAAATTGTTGTTGGATCGCTGTGACTGGTTTGATTTCGTGTAATGAGTGAGCTATTTTCCTTAACTAAGTCTGCAATATCTTATTTCATTTTACATAATATTATGTTCGAATTTTTATTATGTAGCACGCTGTGTGGTCACAAACGATGTTGTGAAATATGGCGATGAAATATGGTATGAGGCAGTAGTGAAAGCCGAAGATGGGTCAGCTCAGAAGCTGGAAAGGGTCGACTTGAAAGTGGGAGATTCCGTGGACTATGGGACGACGATACATGCAGGGGAATGCTACAAATGGTTAGATGTTTGTATTTTATTGCAGACGCGATAGGCATTCTGTGACATTCTAGGAACACATATAAAATTGATAGTTTTTTACGCAGCGCGGTAACAAACGATCCATTACCGATGACAGTGAATCATTAATTGGGCTATGTGATACAAATTTGCACGTTGCACTGCTCCGCATCAACTCGAGCCTGTTTTGAGAACAATTTACGTTTATTACATCGACGATTTTCAATGGACGATAAAGAACTTGGTTCAGTTTTCTCCAGATGCAGAGCACGAGTAAATTTACTCTTGCTTACTATTACAGAATCATTCTAATCTAGCTACTGACCGAATTGTCGTATATTTACAGCATCTGTGAGAATGACGAAACTTTCTCCTGCACGGTATGAAATTAAATCTATTACAGTTGTGGTATTTTAATAGTGCATCACCAGTAACTAGAATGCACAATGCATTGAAATTGTGTTGACGATATTCGCGCACGTACTTTTACTTTGGTATTTTATATTAAAAGCTCGGACACGATCTATGTCCGTCGTGTGCATCACGTTTTCCAAACCCTTGAACGTTCATAGAAGCATCGGTCTGACAATCTGGTCGTGACGGGGATGTCGTGTTTGTAATCTCTCAAGTTTGCTATCAGTAAGTTGTTTTCTTAAAGAAGGCGCCACAGTAGAAGACCAAACTTTAGTGAAAGGGCAACTAACGTACAGAAGCAAACGACAGGCACACCTTTCTGCAGTTAATATGATCAGCCAATTGCTATCAGGCAAGAGACTTCAAGCGTTACCGTTGTCGAAATGAAATTATTGTTCAAGTAGCCGGTGATTTTTTTTCTTGCAGCCGCTGGACAAAATAATTAAAAACAAAGACTGTACGGATCTAAATTGCATCAGTGGCGACGTAACACCAACGTGCGATAGAGAATGCGAAAAGGTATGATCTCTGACTGTTTTATGTCTATGATGTTGCTTCTTTAAAGCCGTGTAGTGTGTGCTAAAGCCATCGCGTTTTCATACATTCCTTTAAAAAGATGCAGATTCTAGTAAAATACCATTTTGTATAACATTCTGCTTGAATGGTTGCGCTCCATAACATCGCACTCTATCCTATCCGCTGCGTTCGGACCTTGGGCAAGTCCTTCACTCGCCATTGCTCGTGGCGCTTCGGCGTGAAAACTTCGACACAGTCGGGAGCGCCTCTGAGTAGTAGTAGACTTGCGGAGGCGCTACAGAAATATCCGACATATAAATAATTGGTAAAGCATCGGCATCTATTAGTTCTCTGGCTGTTTTCCATCAAAATTTTAAAACACATTCTGACCAAAAGGGCTTGATATCTGAAGGTGAAAGTCAGAGCTTTTAATGCTTTACTGGAGCATGGGATTAACGATAATTTCTCACTATCGTTTGCAGGACGAAACGCTGATTACAGTAGACTATCCGCAGTGTTGCAGTTGCCAACCGAAGAAGCCAGGTATTTGTTGTTTTTACTTGTATTAATTGACAGCTTACATACTTGGTTGAACATTTAAGCCAATTTATCTTGTTCCGATACGTTTCTTATTCGGCGAAAATAAACTGTTTTATTGTCTCGTCGAGCTATTCTTGGTAGTCTAAGCCGAAGCACTCTTTCGCATGACTGAAGTGAACTATCCAACTATCTCGACTGTCGTGCAAAACAATTCACCGCATCTAATGGCGTTGTACGATTACAACTGTTTCTGTTAACGCAATTCTAGACAATTGTACCGTTTTGGCGGAAAACCTCGTTCCCGGGCAGACTGCTTCGACAGAAAAGAATCCGAATGTAAAGGAAGGAGACAAACTGGAACAGCTGGAAGTACTCCACGTCCACCCGTGTCGTGAATGGTAAGATTATTTTAAGATGCTGAAATGAAGGTCTAAGTAGCAGAATCTTATAATTATGATGAAATTGTCCAACTGATTAATCGTTCCCGATCCTGCATTTTATTACTGCGTAAATGCGTTCACGTATATCGACTTATATACTTTTAATTTTGCGACTTGAGGAATGAAATATCAGAGTTACATTGCATATACTTAATCCTTCGGTGTGACATTGACTTTTTTTCACCATTGGTCGGTTACTGCCGCATGCGTGAGCCGACATGGCGTTAAGTCTTAGAAACACTGTGTCTTGTATAGATAAACTGTATGACAGTAACAAGACTTTGTTTTTGTTTATATTACAGTCTGTGCACTGTCAGCGCCACCATGGAATGCAAAGTAAGTTTCATCTCTAGAAAACATCTGTTGCTAAAGCTTTATAACTGTAGTTCTAGAAATGTTTGACAGCTAAATTTTGAGTTATGAATTGTAAATCAGGTTGTTTGAGTTGTTAATCGATCAATGTATATCGGGGAATTGATGTTTCAGAGGAGTATCGGTTGGTAGGCATCTATTTAGCTGCCGGTTGAGGCACGCTGACGGAAGCTCATGTCACTAGAGGAAATGATTTGCTTGTCTTGCAGCTGTATTACGCGACGTTAATGCGATTAGTTGACTAATTTGACCTTATGCTTTATTTTAGAACGTAAACAACACAGTCGATGTTGAAAACAATCTCTGCCTCGTGGATGTTTGTGTCGACGGTTCTGTTGTCAGAAAGAATCGTACCGAGTGCATATGTGGTCCGGTGTGTAGCTACTTACACTAAACTATAGGTGGTGTTACCAACAGATGTAATGTAAAACAAAATGAGCTGTAACTAATGATATCGGTAAATCCTTAAGCGCAGTTAAATACCTTCTAGCATTTTCTATTTTCTGTCCGCCTGATATATTTCTGCATTTAAGACATCGCCATTTCAGATGCCCTTGCACGTACACGCTCGACGACTGTCTTTCGCAGCGTTAAGTAAGAAATGCACAGAGTAATTAGCAACCGCATTTTGCCAGGAAACCTGAGTTGAATTAAATGTGCGACTATTTGTCTGTGTTTTCAGGATGAGGTATATGTTGAGCAGGTGGCTCCAAAATGCTGTGAATGCGTGAAAAAAAGTAAGTCTTCCTCACATTAATGTCTCATGGGCTTCAGATTTCTCACGCTCCTAGATGTGCTACAGAGATGGTCGCACCGGAAGAAGGCTAGCTGCAACGAAAATTGTCGTTGAAGCATATATGGCTGATTGCTTAGTTTATGCATGCATGCATTTACTTGAATATGACCGTACCTCAGTACTTCCGGATGCACGCATCTCTGCCTACCTACCACATGCCCTATACGTTAGAGTGGAGTGAAAATTTTTTTTTAGTAAATGAATTCTAATAGTGCGCAAAAGGTGAAACTTGGGTAGAGAAAGAAACACACCAAATATTTTACATTTCAAATGATGTCTTCTGCCCTCTACCGTCGATGCAATATTTCAACGTGTTTAGCCTATAGTCTCACAGTGGATGTCGTGCAATTTCTTCTGCCTTAACCCTTCCAAAACAGAATTAATACTAGGCCTTCCTGATCATATCAGTCCTAACCCCTGCAATACACGTATCAACTAACTCATCGTTTCTTAACCTTCAACTCGAATTCCCCTGTCCGCAATCGGTACTACTTGTGATCCACACCTCTCCTTCTCTAACGTCGCATCTGGCCCAAGATCGACCTTAAAACTGCCTCTACCATTGTTACCTCTATTGTTCATTAAAGCTTGATTACAGGAATTCCCTCTTCCTCAACCTTGAATCCACCCAAATCAAGCGTATGCAACTTACCAAAAACGCACTAGCCAGAGCTGTCGCTAGAACGCCCAAACATCATCATATCACTCTCAATCTCAAATCACTCCACTGGCTAAACTAATGAATGTACTTCAAAGTCCTGTCACTAACTTACAACTCAATACAATATTCCAAAGTACCTTCGTGATCTCTTCACCATCCAGGCAACCAACTGCACCCAATCCTCCTCCTATCTCAGTCTTTCTTGATCCCCGACCACTACTCACCTCAAGTTCCCCAACCGAGCCATATCCAACAGATCACCACGCCTCTGAAGCCATCTCCCCCTTGAATTCCGCAGATTCTCGTTTCCTCCAACATCATTCCAACCCATCCTCCATCCTTCTCCTCATGTTCCTCTATCTCCGGGCTTTCCTCAACTGGTCTCACCTTTTCAAGTATTCGTATACCGGTATACCCAGACTCATCTGATCCTCTGTCTTCCAATTCTTCTCGCCCTAAACGACACCCTCCTTCACAGCTGCTCTGCCTCCTCTCTTGATCTGTTCCCACCATGGAAACCGGATTCGGACCTCTATTGGACTACTCTCTGGAAAAACCTCAACGCTCACAGTCGTATACTGGCACATCTTGTTTGAACAGAGCTTCGGTACTTCTTTCGTTCTCTCCTAATTATCTTCCTTTCAGTAACGTCACTGCATTCATTAGGCGTTACGATCATAGGCATCGTTTGTGGGCGGTACGAGGGGTACTCGTACCTCCCCCACTTTTTGGACTGAGGGTACCGTAACCCCCACTGTTTGAACAATGCCAATCAATATTTTATTATTGTGCATTCCCAGAGATCGCAGTCAGCGCCTTGCTTCTTTGATGTAAGAAATTGGTACCCCACCCCCAATGTATAGACCAAAGTTACGCCTACTGGTTACAATTCCATAGTCCTGTAGCATACCAGGTGCGATTACCG
Source organism: Allolobophora icterica (assembly GCA_963556255.1). Taxonomy (NCBI): domain Eukaryota; kingdom Metazoa; phylum Annelida; class Clitellata; order Crassiclitellata; family Lumbricidae; genus Allolobophora; species Allolobophora icterica. Next base: position 11,692,650 of record OY744603.1, on the reverse strand, counting down.
CAACTGATTTGAACATGTATTTCATGAATTGTAACCGTTCGACGGGAGTCAGTTCAAGAAATTAAAAAATAATGCACTACATTGACGTTTTCAAAGAATTTTCATATGGTAAATATTTTACCGCCGGTAGAGGGCAGAAGAAGCAAAGCAAAATCAACAATATTTTGAGCGCTATTTACACTAACATGCTGGCAACTTTTCATCACTATTAGAAAACGATTGCTTTAAAAAAATTGGTCATTTTCGCTCCACCCTACTATATGTATCCACATTCATATTTATTTGAAAACTGGTTTTCTCTTACTGCCCGCATCCTTATTCGCCGATCTTATCTGGGACTTGTTCCTAAATACCTTTGTGACTCAATACGTCTTCCCGCCTCATCTGGCTCCCTTTGCCCTCTTAGTTCCTCCTCCGATCGACTTGACTTACTTGTTCCCCGAGTGAGAACGAACATGGCCCAGTCTCGTTCCTTTGTTAGTGTTGACCCTTCATTGTGAATTCAGCTTTCTCCTTCGGTCCGGGCTACTGTCTGGTGGTCCTGCCACAGTTATTAGTTGTCTTAAAACGTGGTTTTATTCCCGAGGACTTTCGCACTTGGAGCGCCTCTGATTGGTGGGCACTGGGTAGAGGCGCTTTATAAGTTTCGAAACACAATGCAATGTGCAAACATAATAAAATTGTGACGCCAGGGCTCAAAACCCGTCGCTTGTCGCTTCCTAGATATTGAGCTAGAAGCCGAAATAGGCGAGAGGGGTCAAAAATATTGAACATTCTTCAATTCACCAGTTGCCTATGAATTTGTCATAATTTGCATTGTAGTAATCCGATTTTGATGCCGTTTGTTTTATTTGATACAGGATATAGCCCTTTATTGCACAGGAAATTTGTAGTACACTCAGGCAATGGTTGCTGAGGACTTTGATGACACAAATATCCGAAAAGTTTTATTCGATTTTCTCACTATATATTAATGAAAGAATCAAACGAGCATAACTTCAGTTAGGAAAAAGATATTTTCATTCTGTAAAAAGTATTTCGAAGCAGATTAATTGTAGAATATGACTAAATAAAAAGGTCAAAAACCGACATGTGACGGGTTTTGACCTCTGGCGTCACAATATGCCCAAGCATTTAAATAAATAGGCCATTCAACACGAGTACACAGGCTAATTTGTGAAGTGATGAATAATTGGGTGAATCTGGTGCGTGCAAAATATTTTGTGCATTGACGCCTTAATGGTTCTTGAATGATGTTATGGTAACATCTTATTAGGCATGACGGTCTTTACCAAGAAACATCTTATTAGGCATACGACTTGAAGGTTAACAACAGTTCAAACCTTGATTCTTCTTGATTCTTCTTTGAACAGCAATTTGTGAAGTCACTGTTGACAACCCAAAAGAGGGCAAAACGCCATATTTCGAGCTAGACAATCTGCCTGGATTAACAGAAGGAGACGAAGTTTTAGATGTCGGATCCACTGTAGATGTCAACACCGTAGTGAACTTGGATGAGTGCAACAAGTGGTAAGCTTTTGGCCTAGGCCCTATATATCGTTTCGGCGGCGCTTTATTTGTACAGCCACTGACTGTACCAGCTTCCGGGTGTGCAATTCTGCTTAGGTGTAGTAGAAAGTGATCTGCCTATGATTAAACGAGTAACACCTTCACAAATTAAGCTGAGACGCATTGAAACTGTTACCAGTAGATTTTCTTATTTCATGCGAAAGCCGTGGACACACTGGAACGTAATTGACTGTTGCTACTTTATGATTGCGTATTCACATTTAAATGTTTGATTATAATATATTCGCCGTCTCCGCGATCATTACCGCGGTTGTCACAGAATCGTCCTCGTTATCTATGTCACTCTCTATTGATGAGATAAAAATGATAAAGTGTCAGCTAACTTTACCTATGATTTTAAAACTTTCAGCCGATGTGCCGAGTCTGGAAGTTTCAACTGCTACGTAAGTATTCTGCTACCTGACGATATTCGTCAGCGTCCTATTTTGCTCGCTTTCGCTGAAGGCGGATGCATCGATGGTATTATGTTATGTGCAGTTGTGAAGGTATAACTTTGGTCGAATTGATGGCCTTGGCGATTTTCAATAAGACGGTGACGGCATCATAGCCCGTAATGCAAATTTAATCGACTGTCTTCTTTGACAGGAGTAACTGTTCAGAGGTTTCCTAGCATGAAACACTACTTCGAAACGGTTCCATGCAAAGCAATTATAAAGTTATTAGCGATGTTTTTCATGCGTGCTAACTGTTTATTGTACAAAATAACTGCGTGTATTCAGGAAGAAAACTGGATGCTGAATAAAGCGATAGAAAACTTTCTGCCTAAAAGGCCAGTACACGTAAATGCAAACAGCCTAAGGCACCTTTGAGCTGTAGTTTACGCATTTTAGCTTGCACACGTTTGAGATTATTCTGTTGTAGGATGTGAAAGGCACCTGGCCAAACCCAGATGACGAGTGCATAACTTTTGATTGCGTCAATGGTAGTCTTGCCGAAAATGACCGCACCAAAACTTGCAACAATTATTGTCCAGGGGTAAGGCGAATTAGCAACACTCGAATGTGGCAATTATTTTGGTTAAATTTGTATATTTCACAGCGTGCGAAGCGCTGTCTATGTGAGATGCTTTAGAGAAAAGAATTCAAAATATAATATATCGAATGTGTAGGTTCATACATACATGGGTGCGTTCGAACGCACGTACTATTCATTTGTGCATATACGTCTGTTCCGTGTAAGTCTAGAATGAGTGCTACAAGTCTAGGCGCACTTTTGAAACTAAAGAAGCCGTTTTCTGAAGAAACTATTAGTAGCTATTGTATTATCTCTTTGTGTTGGTACCAGTAGTTGGCGATAGTTGCTTTAATTAAACGAACTTTCAATGATCAACGAATCTTTTTTGATCTTCAAGTTATTGTTATGCTTGACAATGTATCTTTTAGGGAGTTTTGAAGCTGCCGGCTCCTGAGTGCTGCGGTTGCATAAGTGAGTAGCGATTATCAATAGAATAATTTGACATATGATAGGGCCTATTCGTGCAGATGACTTTGCAATGATTATTACATTTAGTAACAAAAGGCAGCTACTCTGCTCATCTTTAGCGAGCCAATCTTAAGAGTCGCAAAGTTATACGTGTATGCGATGCATGTCTTCGTATAGTATACCAGGCATCGTGCTATGAGTGCGAGTTCGGTTCAGAACCATATAATGAACAAATCGGGGTGAGTTTGAAAGCACGGCTTTACAATTCGACAACATGCCTAATACCTGATTTGACCAGAAAGTCCGCTTTTCAGTGTAATGTGTTCCGCCTTTATTTACTAGGCCGGTCGACATGCACTTATAATCCAATTACTGACCGCTTTTGCACACTTCGCTAAACTGACTGAAGAACCCAGCAATGTTAGTTTGTTATCGTTGGTAGAAATAAAATCATCTTCCTCAGCTTAGCTACTCTGTGAAAACGTACGGAGACTTGGGAGCCCCAGGACAGCAGTCTAATTCTCAAATCCGAGCGTACACTCGACCCTAGTGGTATAGCATAATCGGGTTTCTATAATTTATGCGATTCTTTAGTAATATAAAGTGCATGGGAAGGATGCGATCACTTGCGAGGATGCAAACTTTTAAATACTTTGCTAATGGAACGTTAATAAAAGTTCTGTGCATTCGATTTTTACAAATATAACAATATTGTTTTCCTGTTTAGCACCGTCGACCGTGACAACGGGTAAGTGAAACACACATAATTCACGGAGATGCCTCTTTACACATTCTGTTTACTCAAAGTTTGACTACAGTTTTGCCTGCAACCCACATTCTTAACGCCGCGCCGGTGCCCATAACGCTATTGTCATCACTTGATCTCTAAATTAAATGATGTTGTGAGCTTATAATTAGTCGAGCCTTTCAAACTTCGGTACATGCCCATAACGTCATTATTGAATAATCTAGCTTAGCGAAAATCTTTCTGATTTCTCTGAGCGCACCGGATATCGTGGTAAACAAAAGATAAAAAAAACGGTGCTTTGTTGTTTCAGCCTCCAGTCCGTCACCACCAGGTTAGCTTCTTATCTCTTTAACTGCGGCTCCCTAAAAGAAATCAAGAAATCTTCTTTAGACTTACATCGATTTCAAAAGCAGTATCTGCCAGAGCTAAAATAAGTCATTCCAGTGACGTTGTCAGTCTTGAAATTAATCAAGCCTTTTAACCGTCGGAACACGAGAACATAAATATGGGTGAGATAAAACTATTGTAACTGTTACAGCTCTGATTGTAGTGCAACCATGAATACACAAAACATTTTGTAGCATACATTTATTCGTGTCTTGGTATCGTTTGTATTTCAGTTACAACAGCGACTCCTCCCGTGACAGGTTTGGAAACTGTTGTCAGTCGTACATCGATAAACACATTTTCATGCGTAGTTTCTAGACTGAATAGTCGATCGTAACCGATGGTTAACGAAGGTTTCATTGGTCTGTTTCCAATTAAGCATAAAAATGCAACTATCGGAAGCCTCTTTCTGATATACTTGTAATGTTAGAAATTCGAATAGCTGCGTCTACGCTCAAGACGTTCTATTTTCCAACTTTCGCAACAAATTTAAGTTTGCAAAATTGATCATGGGCCAATAGTGAAACTTGATCGTATTAATCGTTTTCCATTTGGAAGAACGGAGATACGCTTATTTGACGGTTTCATTACTAGAAGAGTAGCCTACAATACCCCTACATAGGTCATTTTCTTCGAGCGCATCTCGTGTATTTTGTAAACGCAGAAGCCTGAGTGAAAATATTGGTTATTACAAATCACAAAGGACCTTATAGCATCTATTGCTCTGTAATCGATTCAGGCTTGCGTCTTGTTGAAACCGATGATTTGACAAGTTCGCACACGATACGTGTGTTGCGCTAGTTTGCTTAGAAAGGCGTTGTTTATAACGCTGTCAACATTTTCTACATGTCTGGAATGACACGAAACGCACTTTAGTTGCATACATGTGTATTATATTGAGATTCTCAACCACTATAGTCACTACTCTAACATGTACATATATTAAATGGAACTACGTTTTCTTTACGGGCTACATCAGGTGAGAGTCAATTTCGAGTGAGATAACGGATGTCGAACCTCGCAGGTAGTGCTCAGAGGCGCATGCGCCACATTCTGCCACCTCTGGTGCTGGGCAAATCAGTACCGTCTGCCTTACAGGCAAACACACAGGCGCATGCAAAGAAAATGATTCACGTTTAGTCCGTTTGCTAATGGTCTAGTTGGTTTCTTTCAGGGACATCAACGCCAACACCGCCAGTAACAACGCCACGTAAGCAACAATTATAGAACTAAACATGCATGATATTAATTAAATCTCTCACTTCTCACTCCGTAAGTTAGAATGGTTACGAGTCTTCCTTCGACCGCGAGTTCGAAGAATTAGAAATGCTAATAGATACATAGTTACAAATTAACGAAGTCCAACTGGCGATCGTTGCTTACGTTGAATGAGAGCATGTTCTTTTCTCAGCGCACTGCGAAATGACGCCGGAAGTGCCACCCAACACACCGGTCTGGATCGAAAGAGACAACGTAACTGGCCCGACCGGTAATGATACGACGGTCAAACCAGGAGACCCGTTGGACCCGAACGACAAAGTCCAGCTAGGATACTGCAAAGAATGGTAAAGTCATTCAGAATTCGTAGCTATAAGACAGTTGACAAATTGAACAAAGCTAGAATAGAAAACAAAGAATAGACACTGAATATTTTATTTTTCAATTTTAAAGTCGTATCAGCCATCGAAATTGCTAGATAATGGTTGCTTTTGTCACTGGTTGTATCTAAAATAATTGCTTGTTTTTGCACAGTATTTGCCAAAATGGAGGTGGACTCAGCTGCTACGTAAGTTGGAAACGCGCTATCAATTTCTACGTTTCAAGTTTTTTAACGGCGCATTTATCGTAAAAGTCTTAATTCTATGTTTAGCAGAACTTTATCGACCGTCTTTAATCCTCGTTTCTAGTATCGAAGACATTCAATGGTTACAGTTAAGGAACGTCTGACGTTGCGAATCGATTATTTCTTAGTTTGACCGTCTTTCAGCACACGCCTCTCACTTTGAAAACCCAGCCGTTTATGTTTTGTAACCCATATCGCTGTTACTTTGTTTGACGGTTATGCAAACGGAGTTTATTGCAATTGATGTTAAGCTTGCTGCTTACCTTTGCAAATTCAGTTGGTCGTTTCTGTCGTCAACGACGTCGTCTAAGTTCTTACAGAGTGTAATCGATCTTTTTTGTAGGACGTTGCATATAACGGACCGAAACCTGTGGATGAGTGCACAGAGGCTTTCTGCCAAGACGGTAAAGTTGTGACAGTGGACAAGACTAAAAGCTGCCCCTGCAAAGAGGTACGTACATAGGAAGGAAACGAGTTTGAAATTACAGAGTCATGTAATGCGTAATTTTCTTTGGTCGCACAAACTACTGTATTTATCGTTGTTCCTTGTGCAATACTACGGTACCATGTTGCACAAAAGATGAACGTCTGCTGCAGGTATTACGTACGCGTGTGTTGAAGAATCTTGGTATTTAGATAACGCTTCGAAAGACCAGCTGTTTTTGAGCCGAGTGTGAACATTTTTCAGGATTTTCATTTTATAACGGTAGTCGAGTCTGAAAATCCAGCTGCATTTCGCTCTTCTACTTGTACAAGCGCCTGAGGTCGCTGAAATGTTTATTGCGTTACATATATTATGATCGACTGTAATGAATTTAGTAATAATTGTATCACTGGTTAGGTTGAAGTGTCGGATATAAGGTTGTTTCCATAGGTTTCTCAATTCATGTACATGTAAGCTTAGACTTGTTTAATCAACGGTTTAACATCGTGTTTAATACGGATCGCCAAAATGGATGCTTCCCTTTAAAAGATAAATGCAAATGTAGACAATTTTAAGCCTTATTTTAAACAAGATGGCGTTAGGTGAGGCGTTGCCGCACATGAACTAATATACGACTGTCTGTACAGGGTGAAACTTTGGTTCTTCGTCCTCCTGAGGAATGCTGTGGGTGTGTAGAAAAGCCTCCACGTAAGTTTTACTGAATTGCTGTCGTTATATGGAAAACCTCATTTGCAGACAATAAATGATCGAGTAAATAAATATAATAACAATTAGTAACTTCTATTGCGCCGGTGTCTAATGCATAAGGGATCAACCGACGGCACACAAAAATCAAGCCGTAATCTGGTCGATATCCAGAAGAGCAGTCCGTAAGAAAAGTTACTGCCACTGCCACAATGAAATCTGCTGACTGCTGTGGAATACATATTCAGTCATTTTATGCTTTAAGAGAACGCTGTCGGGTTCGCAAAATGACAGATTTTAATCAAGAAATCTGTACTTACAATCTGCGCCGGCTTTTGCACGCAAACAGTTAATTACCATTTTTGCATTGCGAATGCACATGCTTTCACTTCTGCGTTCAAATTGAACATTCCAGGGTGGAGATTTCGGGTTGATGTCTCCCTGGCCCGCATTAAGGGGGTGCTAAGGGTGCTGCAGCACCCGGGCCTGCAGATTTTGGGGCCCGCATTTTCGGATGTACATAAAAAAATTCCACAAAAAGGTCATCAGAAATTCCCCGAAAAGGTCATCAAATTTTTCTGTGATGAAATTTGCTAGTCACAGCACCCGGGCCCGCACTAGTCTTAATGCGGCCCTGATGTCTCCTCTGAGCACCAACGATTGATGCCTGGTCATCAGACAGTGGCGCTTAATAATTGCGAGATATTATTAATATTAACGAATAACAGCTAAATTGTTGTTGGATCGCTGTGACTGGTTTGATTTCGTGTAATGAGTGAGCTATTTTCCTTAACTAAGTCTGCAATATCTTATTTCATTTTACATAATATTATGTTCGAATTTTTATTATGTAGCACGCTGTGTGGTCACAAACGATGTTGTGAAATATGGCGATGAAATATGGTATGAGGCAGTAGTGAAAGCCGAAGATGGGTCAGCTCAGAAGCTGGAAAGGGTCGACTTGAAAGTGGGAGATTCCGTGGACTATGGGACGACGATACATGCAGGGGAATGCTACAAATGGTTAGATGTTTGTATTTTATTGCAGACGCGATAGGCATTCTGTGACATTCTAGGAACACATATAAAATTGATAGTTTTTTACGCAGCGCGGTAACAAACGATCCATTACCGATGGCAGTGAATCATTAATTGGGCTATGTGATACAAATTTGCACGTTGCACTGCTCCGCATCAACTCGAGCCTGTTTTGAGAACAATTTGCGTTTATTACATCGACGATTTTCAATGGACGATAAAGAACTTGGTTCAGTTTTCTCCAGATGCAGAGCACGAGTAAATTTACTCTTGCAGAATCATTCTAATCTAACTACTGACCGAATTGTCGTATATTTACAGCATCTGTGAGAATGACGAAACTTTCTCCTGCACGGTATGAAATTAAATCTATTACAGTTGTGGTATTTTAATAGTGCATCACCAGTAACTAGAATGCACAATGCATTGAAATTGTGTTGACGATATTCGCGCACGTACTTTTACTTTGGTATTTTATATTAAAAGCTCGGTGTCCGAGCTTTTAATATAAAATACCAAAGTAAAAGTTGATATGTCCGTCGTGTGCATCACGTTTTCCAAACCCTTGAACGTTCATAGAAGCATCGGTCTGACAATCTGGTCGTGACGGGGATGTCGTGTTTGTAATCTCTCAAGTTTGCTATCAGTAAGTTGTTTTCTTAAAGAAGGCGCCACAGTAGAAGACCAAACTTTAGTGAAAGGGCAACTAACGTACAGAAGCAAACGACAGGCACACCTTTCTGCAGTTAATATGATCAGCCAATTGCTATCAGGCAAGAGACTTCAAGCGTTACCGTTGTCGAAATGAAATTATTGTTTAAGTAGCCGGTGATTTTTTTTCCTGCAGCCGCTGGACAAAATAATTAAAAACAAAGACTGTACGGATCTAAATTGCATCAGTGGCGACGTAACACCAACGTGCGATAGAGAATGCGAAAAGGTATGATCTCTGACTGTTTTATGTCTATGATGTTGCTTCTTTAAAGCCGTGTAGTGTGTGCTAAAGCCATCGCGTTTTCATACATTCCTTTAAAAAGATGCAGAATCTAGTAAAATACCATTTTGTATAACATTCTGCTTGAATGGTTGCGCTCCATAACATCGCACTCTATCCTATCCGCTGCGTCCGTACGCAGGAAGAAGCCAGGTATTTGCTGTTTTTACTTGGGCAAGTCCTTCACTCGCCATTGCTCGTGGCGCTTCGGCGTGAAAACTTCGACACAGTCGGGAGCGCCTCTGAGTAGTAGTAGACTTGCGGAGGCGCTACAGAAATATCCGACATATAAATAATTGGTAAAGCATCGGCATCTATTAGTTCTCTGGCTGTTTTCCATCAAAATTTTAAAACACATTCTGACCAAAAGGGCTTGATATCTGAAGGTCAGAGCTTTTAATGCTTTACTGGAGCATGGGATTAACGATAATTTCTCACTATCGTTTGCAGGACGAAACGCTGATTACAGTAGACTATCCGCAGTGTTGCAGTTGCCAACCGAAGAAGCCAGGTATTTGTTGTTTTTACTTGTATTAATTGACAGCTTACATACTTGGTTGAACATTTAAGCCAATTTATCTTGTTCCGATACGTTTCTTATTCGGCGAAAATAAACTGTTTTATTGTCTCGTCGAGCTATTCTTGGTAGTCTAAGCCGAAGCACTCTTTCGCATGACTGAAGTGAACTATCCAACTATCTCGACTGTCGTGCAAAACAATTCACCGCATCTAATGGCGTTGTACGATTACAACTGTTTCTGTTAACGCAATTCTAGACAATTGTACCGTTTTGGCGGAAAACCTCGTTCCCGGGCAGACTGCTTCGACAGAAAAGAATCCGAATGTAAAGGAAGGAGACAAACTGGAACAGCTGGAAGTACTCCACGTCCACCCGTGTCGTGAATGGTAAGATTATTTTAAGATGCTGAAATGAAGGTCTAAGTAGCAGAATCTTATAATTATGATGAAATTGTCCAACTGATTAATCGTTCCCGATCCTGCATTTTATTACTGCGTAAATGCGTTCACGTATATCGACTTATATACTTTTAATTTTGCGACTTGAGGAATGAAATATCAGAGTTACATTGCATATACTTAATCCTTCGGTGTGACATTGACTTTTTTTCACCATTGGTCGGTTACTGCCGCATGCGTGAGCCGACATGGCGTTAAGTCTTAGAAACACTGTGTCTTGTATAGATAAACTGTATGACAGTAACAAGACTTTGTTTTTGTTTATATTACAGTCTGTGCACTGTCAGCGCCACCATGGAATGCAAAGTAAGTTTCATCTCTAGAAAACATCTGTTGCTAAAGCTTTATAACTGTAGTTCTAGAAATGTTTGACAGCTAAATTTTGAGTTATGAATTGTAAATCAGGTTGTTTGAGTTGTTAATCGATCAATGTATATCGGGGAATTGATGTTTCAGAGGAGTATCGGTTGGTAGGCATCTATTTAGCTGCCGGTTGAGGCACGCTGACGGAAGCTCATGTCACTAGAGGAAATGATTTGCTTGTCTTGCAGCTGTATTACGCGACGTTAATGCGATTAGTTGACTAATTTGACCTTATGCTTTATTTTAGAACGTAAACAACACAGTCGATGTTGAAAACAATCTCTGCCTCGTGGATGTTTGTGTCGACGGTTCTGTTGTCAGAAAGAATCGTACCGAGTGCATATGTGGTCCGGTGTGTAGCTACTTACACTAAACTATAGGTGGTGTTACCAACAGATGTAATGTAAAACAAAATGAGCTGTAACTAATGATATCGGTAAATCCTTAAGCGCAGTTAAATACCTTCTAGCATTTTCTATTTTCTGTCCGCCTGATATATTTCTGCATTTAAGACATCGCCATTTCAGATGCCCTTGCACGTACACGCTCGACGACTGTCTTTCGCAGCGTTAAGTAAGAAATGCACAGAGTAATTAGCAACCGCATTTTGCCAGGAAACCTGAGTTGAATTAAATGTGCGACTATTTGTCTGTGTTTTCAGGATGAGGTATATGTTGAGCAGGTGGCTCCAAAATGCTGTGAATGCGTGAAAAAAAGTAAGTCTTCCTCACATTAATGTCTCATGGGCTTCAGATTTCTCACGCTCCTAGATGTGCTACAGAGATGGTCGCACCGGAAGAAGGCTAGCTGCAACGAAAATTGTCGTTGAAGCATATATGGCTGATTGCTTAGTTTATGCATGCATGCATTTACTTGAATATGACCGTACCTCAGTACTTCCGGATGCACGCATCTCTGCCTACCTACCACATGCCCTATACGTTAGAGTGGAGTGAAAATTTTTTTTTAGTAAATGAATTCTAATAGTGCGCAAAAGGTGAAACTTGGGTAGAGAAAGAAACACACCAAATATTTTACATTTCAAATGATGTCTTCTGCCCTCTACCGTCGATGCAATATTTCAACGTGTTTAGCCTATAGTCTCACAGTGGATGTCGTGCAATTTCTTCTGCCTTAACCCTTCCAAAACAGAATTAATACTAGGCCTTCCTGATCATATCAGTCCTAACCCCTGCAATACACGTATCAACTAACTCATCGTTTCTTAACCTTCAACTCGAATTCCCCTGTCCGCAATCGGTACTACTTGTGATCCACACCTCTCCTTCTCTAACGTCCATCTGGCCCAAGATCGACCTTAAAACTGCCTCTACCATTGTTACCTCTATTGTTCATTAAAGCTTGATTACAGGAATTCCCTCTTCCTCAACCTTGAATCCACCCAAATCAAGCGTATGCAACTTACCAAAAACGCACTAGCCAGAGCTGTCGCTAGAACGCCCAAACATCATCATATCACTCTCAATCTCAAATCACTCCACTGGCTAAACTAATGAATGTACTTCAAAGTCCTGTCACTAACTTACAACTCAATACAATATTCCAAAGTACCTTCGTGATCTCTTCACCATCCAGGCAACCAACTGCACCCAATCCTCCTCCTATCTCAGTCTTTCTTGATCCCCGACCACTACTCACCTCAAGTTCCCCAACCGAGCCATATCCAACAGATCACCACGCCTCTGAAGCCATCTCCCCCTTGAATTCCGCAGATTCTCGTTTCCTCCAACATCATTCCAACCCATCCTCCATCCTTCTCCTCATGTTCCTCTATCTCCGGGCTTTCCTCAACTGGTCTCACCTTTTCAAGTATTCGTATACCGGTATACCCAGACTCATCTGATCCTCTGTCTTCCAATTCTTCTCGCCCTAAACGACACCCTCCTTCACAGCTGCTCTGCCTCCTCTCTTGATCTGTTCCCACCATGGAAACCGGATTCGGACCTCTATTGGACTACTCTCTGGAAAAACCTCAACGCTCACAGTCGTATACTGGCACATCTTGTTTGAACAGAGCTTCGGTACTTCTTTCGTTCTCTCCTAATTATCTTCCTTTCAGTAACGTCACTGCATTCATTAGGCGTTACGATCATAGGCATCGTTTGTGGGCGGTACGAGGGGTACTCGTACCTCCCCCACTTTTTGGACTGAGGGTACCGTAACCCCCACTGTTTGAACAATGCCAATCAATATTTTATTATTGTGCATTCCCAGAGATCGCAGTCAGCGCCTTGCTTCTTTGATGTAAGAAATTGGTACCCCACCCCCAATGTATAGACCAAAGTTACGCCTACTGGTTACAATTCCATAGTCCTGTAGCATACCAGGTGCGATTACCGCAACTGATTTGAACATGTATTTCATGAATTGTAACCGTTCGACGGGAGTCAGTTCAAGAAATTAAAAAATAATGCACTACATTGACGTTTTCAAAGAATTTTCATATGGTAAATATTTTACCGCCGGTAGAGGGCAGAAGAAGCAAAGCAAAATCAACAATATTTTGAGCGCTATTTACACTAACATGCTGGCAACTTTTCATCACTATTAGAAAACGATTGCTTTAAAAAAATTGGTCATTTTCGCTCCACCCTACTATATGTATCCACATTCATATTTATTTGAAAACTGGTTTTCTCTTACTGCCCGCATCCTTATTCGCCGATCTTATCTGGGACTTGTTCCTAAATACCTTTGTGACTCAATACGTCTTCCCGCCTCATCTGGCTCCCTTTGCCCTCTTAGTTCCTCCTCCGATCGACTTGACTTACTTGTTCCCCGAGTGAGAACGAACATGGCCCAGTCTCGTTCCTTTGTTAGTGTTGACCCTTCATTGTGAATTCAGCTTTCTCCTTCGGTCCGGGCTACTGTCTGGTGGTCCTGCCACAGTTATTAGTTGTCTTAAAACGTGGTTTTATTCCCGAGGACTTTCGCACTTGGAGCGCCTCTGATTGGTGGGCACTGGGTAGAGGCGCTTTATAAGTTTCGAAACACAATGCAATGTGCAAACATAATAAAATTGTGACGCCAGGGCTCAAAACCCGTCGCTTGTCGCTTCCTAGATATTGAGCTAGAAGCCGAAATAGGCGAGAGGGGTCAAAAATATTGAACATTCTTCAATTCACCAGTTGCCTATGAATTTGTCATAATTTGCATTGTAGTAATCCGATTTTGATGCCGTTTGTTTTATTTGATACAGGATATAGCCCTTTATTGCACAGGAAATTTGTAGTACACTCAGGCAATGGTTGCTGAGGACTTTGATGACACAAATATCCGAAAAGTTTTATTCGATTTTCTCACTATATATTAATGAAAGAATCAAACGAGCATAACTTCAGTTAGGAAAAAGATATTTTCATTCTGTAAAAAGTATTTCGAAGCAGATTAATTGTAGAATATGACTAAATAAAAAGGTCAAAAACCGACATGTGACGGGTTTTGACCTCTGGCGTCACAATATGCCCAAGCATTTAAATAAATAGGCCATTCAACACGAGTACACAGGCTAATTTGTGAAGTGATGAATAATTGGGTGAATCTGGTGCGTGCAAAATATTTTGTGCATTGACGCCTTAATGGTTCTTGAATGATGTTATGGTAACATCTTATTAGGCATGACGGTCTTTACCAAGAAACATCTTATTAGGCATACGACTTGAAGGTTAACAACAGTTCAAACCTTGATTCTTCTTGATTCTTCTTTGAACAGCAATTTGTGAAGTCACTGTTGACAACCCAAAAGAGGGCAAAACGCCATATTTCGAGCTAGACAATCTGCCTGGATTAACAGAAGGAGACGAAGTTTTAGATGTCGGATCCACTGTAGATGTCAACACCGTAGTGAACTTGGATGAGTGCAACAAGTGGTAAGCTTTTGGCCTAGGCCCTATATATCGTTTCGGCGGCGCTTTATTTGTACAGCCACTGACTGTACCAGCTTCCGGGTGTGCAATTCTGCTTAGGTGTAGTAGAAAGTGATCTGCCTATGATTAAACGAGTAACACCTTCACAAATTAAGCTGAGACGCATTGAAACTGTTACCAGTAGATTTTCTTATTTCATGCGAAAGCCGTGGACACACTGGAACGTAATTGACTGTTGCTACTTTATGATTGCGTATTCACATTTAAATGTTTGATTATAATATATTCGCCGTCTCCGCGATCATTACCGCGGTTGTCACAGAATCGTCCTCGTTATCTATGTCACTCTCTATTGATGAGATAAAAATGATAAAGTGTCAGCTAACTTTACCTATGATTTTAAAACTTTCAGCCGATGTGCCGAGTCTGGAAGTTTCAACTGCTACGTAAGTATTCTGCTACCTGACGATATTCGTCAGCGTCCTATTTTGCTCGCTTTCGCTGAAGGCGGATGCATCGATGGTATTATGTTATGTGCAGTTGTGAAGGTATAACTTTGGTCGAATTGATGGCCTTGGCGATTTTCAATAAGACGGTGACGGCATCATAGCCCGTAATGCAAATTTAATCGACTGTCTTCTTTGACAGGAGTAACTGTTCAGAGGTTTCCTAGCATGAAACACTACTTCGAAACGGTTCCATGCAAAGCAATTATAAAGTTATTAGCGATGTTTTTCATGCGTGCTAACTGTTTATTGTACAAAATAACTGCGTGTATTCAGGAAGAAAACTGGATGCTGAATAAAGCGATAGAAAACTTTCTGCCTAAAAGGCCAGTACACGTAAATGCAAACAGCCTAAGGCACCTTTGAGCTGTAGTTTACGCATTTTAGCTTGCACACGTTTGAGATTATTCTGTTGTAGGATGTGAAAGGCACCTGGCCAAACCCAGATGACGAGTGCATAACTTTTGATTGCGTCAATGGTAGTCTTGCCGAAAATGACCGCACCAAAACTTGCAACAATTATTGTCCAGGGGTAAGGCGAATTAGCAACACTCGAATGTGGCAATTATTTTGGTTAAATTTGTATATTTCACAGCGTGCGAAGCGCTGTCTATGTGAGATGCTTTAGAGAAAAGAATTCAAAATATAATATATCGAATGTGTAGGTTCATACATACATGGGTGCGTTCGAACGCACGTACTATTCATTTGTGCATATACGTCTGTTCCGTGTAAGTCTAGAATGAGTGCTACAAGTCTAGGCGCACTTTTGAAACTAAAGAAGCCGTTTTCTGAAGAAACTATTAGTAGCTATTGTATTATCTCTTTGTGTTGGTACCAGTAGTTGGCGATAGTTGCTTTAATTAAACGAACTTTCAATGATCAACGAATCTTTTTTGATCTTCAAGTTATTGTTATGCTTGACAATGTATCTTTTAGGGAGTTTTGAAGCTGCCGGCTCCTGAGTGCTGCGGTTGCATAAGTGAGTAGCGATTATCAATAGAATAATTTGACATATGATAGGGCCTATTCGTGCAGATGACTTTGCAATGATTATTACATTTAGTAACAAAAGGCAGCTACTCTGCTCATCTTTAGCGAGCCAATCTTAAGAGTCGCAAAGTTATACGTGTATGCGATGCATGTCTTCGTATAGTATACCAGGCATCGTGCTATGAGTGCGAGTTCGGTTCAGAACCATATAATGAACAAATCGGGGTGAGTTTGAAAGCACGGCTTTACAATTCGACAACATGCCTAATACCTGATTTGACCAGAAAGTCCGCTTTTCAGTGTAATGTGTTCCGCCTTTATTTACTAGGCCGGTCGACATGCACTTATAATCCAATTACTGACCGCTTTTGCACACTTCGCTAAACTGACTGAAGAACCCAGCAATGTTAGTTTGTTATCGTTGGTAGAAATAAAATCATCTTCTTCCTCAGCTTAGCTACTCTGTGAAAACGTACGGAGACTTGGGAGCCCCAGGACAGCAGTCTAATTCTCAAATCCGAGCGTACACTCGACCCTAGTGGTATAGCATAATCGGGTTTCTATAATTTATGCGATTCTTTAGTAATATAAAGTGCATGGGAAGGATGCGATCACTTGCGAGGATGCAAACTTTTAAATACTTTGCTAATGGAACGTTAATAAAAGTTCTGTGCATTCGATTTTTACAAATATAACAATATTGTTTTCCTGTTTAGCACCGTCGACCGTGACAACGGGTAAGTGAAACACACATAATTCACGGAGATGCCTCTTTACACATTCTGTTTACTCAAAGTTTGACTACAGTTTTGCCTGCAACCCACATTCTTAACGCCGCGCCGGTGCCCATAACGCTATTGTCATCACTTGATCTCTAAATTAAATGATGTTGTGAGCTTATAATTAGTCGAGCCTTTCAAACTTCGGTACATGCCCATAACGTCATTATTGAATAATCTAGTTTAGCGAAAATCTTTCTGATTTCTCTGAGCGCACCGGATATCGTGGTAAACAAAAGATAAAAAAAACGGTGCTTTGTTGTTTCAGCCTCCAGTCCGTCACCACCAGGTTAGCTTCTTATCTCTTTAACTGCGGCTCCCTAAAAGAAATCAAGAAATCTTCTTTAGACTTACATCGATTTCAAAAGCAGTATCTGCCAGAGCTAAAATAAGTCATTCCAGTGACGTTGTCAGTCTTGAAATTAATCAAGCCTTTTAACCGTCGGAACACGAGAACATAAATATGGGTGAGATAAAACTATTGTAACTGTTACAGCTCTGATTGTAGTGCAACCATGAATACACAAAACATTTTGTAGCATACATTTATTCGTGTCTTGGTATCGTTTGTATTTCAGTTACAACAGCGACTCCTCCCGTGACAGGTTTGGAAACTGTTGTCAGTCGTACATCGATAAACACATTTTCATGCGTAGTTTCTAGACTGAATAGTCGATCGTAACCGATGGTTAACGAAGGTTTCATTGGTCTGTTTCCAATTAAGCATAAAAATGCAACTATCGGAAGCCTCTTTCTGATATACTTGTAATGTTAGAAATTCGAATAGCTGCGTCTACGCTCAAGACGTTCTATTTTCCAACTTTCGCAACAAATTTAAGTTTGCAAAATTGATCATGGGCCAATAGTGAAACTTGATCGTATTAATCGTTTTCCATTTGGAAGAACGGAGATACGCTTATTTGACGGTTTCATTACTAGAAGAGTAGCCTACAATACCCCTACATAGGTCATTTTCTTCGAGCGCATCTCGTGTATTTTGTAAACGCAGAAGCCTGAGTGAAAATATTGGTTATTACAAATCACAAAGGACCTTATAGCATCTATTGCTCTGTAATCGATTCAGGCTTGCGTCTTGTTGAAACCGATGATTTGACAAGTTCGCACACGATACGTGTGTTGCGCTAGTTTGCTTAGAAAGGCGTTGTTTATAACGCTGTCAACATTTTCTACATGTCTGGAATGACACGAAACGCACTTTAGTTGCATACATGTGTATTATATTGAGATTCTCAACCACTATAGTCACTACTCTAACATGTACATATATTAAATGGAACTACGTTTTCTTTACGGGCTACATCAGGTGAGAGTCAATTTCGAGTGAGATAACGGATGTCGAACCTCGCAGGTAGTGCTCAGAGGCGCATGCGCCACATTCTGCCACCTCTGGTGCTGGGCAAATCAGTACCGTCTGCCTTACAGGCAAACACACAGGCGCATGCAAAGAAAATGATTCACGTTTAGTCCGTTTGCTAATGGTCTAGTTGGTTTCTTTCAGGGACATCAACGCCAACACCGCCAGTAACAACGCCACGTAAGCAACAATTATAGAACTAAACATGCATGATATTAATGAAATCTCTCACTTCTCACTCCGTAAGTTAGAATGGTTACGAGTCTTCCTTCGACCGCGAGTTCGAAGAATTAGAAATGCTAATAGATACATAGTTACAAATTAACGAAGTCCAACTGGCGATCGTTGCTTACGTTGAATGAGAGCATGTTCTCTTCTCAGCGCACTGCGAAATGACGCCGGAAGTGCCACCCAACACACCGGTCTGGATCGAAAGAGACAACGTAACTGGCCCGACCGGTAATGATACGACGGTCAAACCAGGAGACCCGTTGGACCCGAACGACAAAGTCCAGCTAGGATACTGCAAAGAATGGTAAAGTCATTCAGAATTCGTAGCTATAAGACAGTTGACAAATTGAACAAAGCTAGAATAGAAAACAAAGAATAGACACTGAATATTTTATTTTTCAATTTTAAAGTCGTATCAGCCATCGAAATTGCTAGATAATGGTTGCTTTTGTCACTGGTTGTATCTAAAATAATTGCTTGTTTTTGCACAGTATTTGCCAAAATGGAGGTGGACTCAGCTGCTACGTAAGTTGGAAACGCGCTATCAATTTCTACGTTTCAAGTTTTTTAACGGCGCATTTATCGTAAAAGTCTTAATTCTATGTTTAGCAGAACTTTATCGACCGTCTTTAATCCTCGTTTCTAGTATCGAAGACATTCAATGGTTACAGTTAAGGAACGTCTGACGTTGCGAATCGATTATTTCTTAGTTTGACCGTCTTTCAGCACACGCCTCTCACTTTGAAAACCCAGCCGTTTATGTTTTGTAACCCATATCGCTGTTACTTTGTTTGACGGTTATGCAAACGGAGTTTATTGCAATTGATGTTAAGCTTGCTGCTTACCTTTGCAAATTCAGTTGGTCGTTTCTGTCGTCAACGACGTCGTCTAAGTTCTTACAGAGTGTAATCGATCTTTTTTGTAGGACGTTGCATATAACGGACCGAAACCTGTGGATGAGTGCACAGAGGCTTTCTGCCAAGACGGTAAAGTTGTGACAGTGGACAAGACTAAAAGCTGCCCCTGCAAAGAGGTACGTACATAGGAAGGAAACGAGTTTGAAATTACAGAGTCATGTAATGCGTAATTTTCTTTGGTCGCACAAACTACTGTATTTATCGTTGTTCCTTGTGCAATACTACGGTACCATGTTGCACAAAAGATGAACGTCTGCTGCAGGTATTACGTACGCGTGTGTTGAAGAATCTTGGTATTTAGATAACGCTTCGAAAGACCAGCTGTTTTTGAGCCGAGTGTGAACATTTTTCAGGATTTTCATTTTATAACGGTAGTCGAGTCTGAAAATCCAGCTGCATTTCGCTCTTCTACTTGTACAAGCGCCTGAGGTCGCTGAAATGTTTATTGCGTTACATATATTATGATCGACTGTAATGAATTTAGTAATAATTGTATCACTGGTTAGGTTGAAGTGTCGGATATAAGGTTGTTTCCATAGGTTTCTCAATTCATGTACATGTAAGCTTAGACTTGTTTAATCAACGGTTTAACATCGTGTTTAATACGGATCGCCAAAATGGATGCTTCCTTTTAAAAGATAAATGCAAATGTAGACAATTTTAAGCCTTATTTTAAACAAGATGGCGTTAGGTGAGGCGTTGCCGCACATGAACTAATATACGACTGTCTGTACAGGGTGAAACTTTGGTTCTTCGTCCTCCTGAGGAATGCTGTGGGTGTGTAGAAAAGCCTCCACGTAAGTTTTACTGAATTGCTGTCGTTATATGGAAAACCTCATTTGCAGACAATAAATGATCGAGTAAATAAATATAATAACAATTAGTAACTTCTATTGCGCCGGTGTCTAATGCATAAGGGATCAACCGACGGCACACAAAAATCAAGCCGTAATCTGGTCGATATCCAGAAGAGCAGTCCGTAAGAAAAGTTACTGCCACTGCCACAATGAAATCTGCTGACTGCTGTGGAATACATATTCAGTCATTTTATGCTTTAAGAGAACGCTCTCGGGTTCGCAAAATGACAGATTTTAATCAAGAAATCTGTACTTACAATCTGTGCCGGCCTTTGCACGCAAACAGTTAATTACCATTTTTACATTGCAAATGCACATGCTTTCACTTCTGCGTTCAAATTGAACATTCCAGGGTGGAGATTTCGGGTTGATGTCTCCCTGGCCCGCATTAAGGGGGTGCTAAGGGTTCTGCAGCACTCGGGCCTGCAGATTTTGGGGCCCGCATTTTCGGATGTACATAAAAAAATTCCACAAAAGGGTCATCAGAAATTCCCCGAAAAGGTCATCAAATTTTTCTGTGATGAAATTTGCTAGTCACAGCACCCGGGCCCGCACTAGTCTTAATGCGGCCCTGATGTCTCCTCTGAGCACCAACGATTGATGCCTGGTCATCAGACAGTGGCGCTTAATAATTGCGAGATATTATTAATATTAACGAATAACAGCTAAATTGTTGTTGGATCGCTGTGACTGGTTTGATTTCGTGTAATGAGTGAGCTATTTTCCTTAACTAAGTCTGCAATATCTTATTTCATTTTACATAATATTATGTTCGAATTTTTATTATGTAGCACGCTGTGTGGTCACAAACGATGTTGTGAAATATGGCGATGAAATATGGTATGAGGCAGTAGTGAAAGCCGAAGATGGGTCAGCTCAGAAGCTGGAAAGGGTCGACTTGAAAGTGGGAGATTCCGTGGACTATGGGACGACGATACATGCAGGGGAATGCTACAAATGGTTAGATGTTTGTATTTTATTGCAGACGCGATAGGCATTCTGTGACATTCTAGGAACACATATAAAATTGATAGTTTTTTACGCAGCGCGGTAACAAACGATCCATTACCGATGACAGTGAATCATTAATTGGGCTATGTGATACAAATTTGCACGTTGCACTGCTCCGCATCAACTCGAGCCTGTTTTGAGAACAATTTACGTTTATTACATCGACGATTTTCAATGGACGATAAAGAACTTGGTTCAGTTTTCTCCAGATGCAGAGCACGAGTAAATTTACTCTTGCTTACTATTACAGAATCATTCTAATCTAGCTACTGACCGAATTGTCGTATATTTACAGCATCTGTGAGAATGACGAAACTTTCTCCTGCACGGTATGAAATTAAATCTATTACAGTTGTGGTATTTTAATAGTGCATCACCAGTAACTAGAATGCACAATGCATTGAAATTGTGTTGACGATATTCGCGCACGTACTTTTACTTTGGTATTTTATATTAAAAGCTCGGACACGATCTATGTCCGTCGTGTGCATCACGTTTTCCAAACCCTTGAACGTTCATAGAAGCATCGGTCTGACAATCTGGTCGTGACGGGGATGTCGTGTTTGTAATCTCTCAAGTTTGCTATCAGTAAGTTGTTTTCTTAAAGAAGGCGCCACAGTAGAAGACCAAACTTTAGTGAAAGGGCAACTAACGTACAGAAGCAAACGACAGGCACACCTTTCTGCAGTTAATATGATCAGCCAATTGCTATCAGGCAAGAGACTTCAAGCGTTACCGTTGTCGAAATGAAATTATTGTTCAAGTAGCCGGTGATTTTTTTTCTTGCAGCCGCTGGACAAAATAATTAAAAACAAAGACTGTACGGATCTAAATTGCATCAGTGGCGACGTAACACCAACGTGCGATAGAGAATGCGAAAAGGTATGATCTCTGACTGTTTTATGTCTATGATGTTGCTTCTTTAAAGCCGTGTAGTGTGTGCTAAAGCCATCGCGTTTTCATACATTCCTTTAAAAAGATGCAGATTCTAGTAAAATACCATTTTGTATAACATTCTGCTTGAATGGTTGCGCTCCATAACATCGCACTCTATCCTATCCGCTGCGTTCGGACCTTGGGCAAGTCCTTCACTCGCCATTGCTCGTGGCGCTTCGGCGTGAAAACTTCGACACAGTCGGGAGCGCCTCTGAGTAGTAGTAGACTTGCGGAGGCGCTACAGAAATATCCGACATATAAATAATTGGTAAAGCATCGGCATCTATTAGTTCTCTGGCTGTTTTCCATCAAAATTTTAAAACACATTCTGACCAAAAGGGCTTGATATCTGAAGGTGAAAGTCAGAGCTTTTAATGCTTTACTGGAGCATGGGATTAACGATAATTTCTCACTATCGTTTGCAGGACGAAACGCTGATTACAGTAGACTATCCGCAGTGTTGCAGTTGCCAACCGAAGAAGCCAGGTATTTGTTGTTTTTACTTGTATTAATTGACAGCTTACATACTTGGTTGAACATTTAAGCCAATTTATCTTGTTCCGATACGTTTCTTATTCGGCGAAAATAAACTGTTTTATTGTCTCGTCGAGCTATTCTTGGTAGTCTAAGCCGAAGCACTCTTTCGCATGACTGAAGTGAACTATCCAACTATCTCGACTGTCGTGCAAAACAATTCACCGCATCTAATGGCGTTGTACGATTACAACTGTTTCTGTTAACGCAATTCTAGACAATTGTACCGTTTTGGCGGAAAACCTCGTTCCCGGGCAGACTGCTTCGACAGAAAAGAATCCGAATGTAAAGGAAGGAGACAAACTGGAACAGCTGGAAGTACTCCACGTCCACCCGTGTCGTGAATGGTAAGATTATTTTAAGATGCTGAAATGAAGGTCTAAGTAGCAGAATCTTATAATTATGATGAAATTGTCCAACTGATTAATCGTTCCCGATCCTGCATTTTATTACTGCGTAAATGCGTTCACGTATATCGACTTATATACTTTTAATTTTGCGACTTGAGGAATGAAATATCAGAGTTACATTGCATATACTTAATCCTTCGGTGTGACATTGACTTTTTTTCACCATTGGTCGGTTACTGCCGCATGCGTGAGCCGACATGGCGTTAAGTCTTAGAAACACTGTGTCTTGTATAGATAAACTGTATGACAGCAACAAGACTTTGTTTTTGTTTATATTACAGTCTGTGCACTGTCAGCGCCACCATGGAATGCAAAGTAAGTTTCATCTGTAGAAAACATCTGTTGCTAAAGCTTTATAACTGTAGTTCTAGAAATGTTTGACAGCTAAATTTTGAGTTATGAATTGTAAATCAGGTTGTTTGAGTTGTTAATCGGTCAATGTATATCGGGGAATTGATGTTTCAGAGGAGTATCGGTTGGTAGGCATCTATTTAGCTGCCGGTTGAGGCACGCTGACGGAAGCTCATGTCACTAGAGGAAATGATTTGCTTGTCTTGCAGCTGTATTACGCGACGTTAATGCGATTAGTTGACTAATTTGACCTTATGCTTTATTTTAGAACGTAAACAACACAGTCGATGTTGAAAACAATCTCTGCCTCGTGGATGTTTGTGTCGACGGTTCTGTTGTCAGAAAGAATCGTACCGAGTGCATATGTGGTCCGGTGTGTAGCTACTTACACTAAACTATAGGTGGTGTTACCAACAGATGTAATGTAAAACAAAATGAGCTGTAACTAATGATATCGGTAAATCCTTAAGCGCAGTTAAATACCTTCTAGCATTTTCTATTTTCTGTCCGCCTGATATATTTCTGCATTTAAGACATCGCCATTTCAGATGCCCTTGCACGTACACGCTCGACGACTGTCTTTCGCAGCGTTAAGTAAGAAATGCACAGAGTAATTAGCAACCGCATTTTGCCAGGAAACCTGAGTTGAATTAAATTTGCGACTATTTGTCTGTGTTTTCAGGATGAGGTATATGTTGAGCAGGTGGCTCCAAAATGCTGTGAATGCGTGAAAAAAAGTAAGTCTTCCTCACATTAATGTCTCATGGGCTTCAGATTTCTCACGCTCCTAGATGTGCTACAGAGATGGTCGCACCGCAAGAAAGGCTAGCTGCAACGAAAATTGTCGTTGAAGCATATATGGCTGATTGCTTAGTTTATGCATGCATGCATTTACTTGAATATGACCGTACCTCAGTACTTCCGGATGCACGCATCTCTGCCTACCTACCACATGCCCTATACGTTAGAGTGGAGTGAAAATTTTTTTTTAGTAAATGAATTCTAATAGTGCGCAAAAGGTGAAACTTGGGTAGAGAAAGAAACACACCAAATATTTTACATTTCAAATGATGTCTTCTGCCCTCTACCGTCGATGCAATATTTCAACGTGTTTAGCCTATAGTCTCACAGTGGATGTCGTGCAATTTCTTCTGCCTTAACCCTTCCCAAACAGAATTAATACTAGGCCTTCCTGATCATATCAGTCCTAACCCCTGCAATACACGTATCAACTAACTCATCGTTTCTTAACCTTCAACTCGAATTCCCCTGTCCGCAATCGGTACTACTTGTGATCCACACCTCTCCTTCTCTAACGTCGCATCTGGCCCAAGATCGACCTTAAAACTGCCTCTACCATTGTTACCTCTATTGTTCATTAAAGCTTGATTACACAATTCTTTCTTCCTCAACCTTGAATCCACCCAAATCAAGCGTATGCAACTTACCAAAAACGCACTAGCCAGAGCTGTCGCTAGAACGCCCAAACATCATCATATCACTCTCAATCTCAAATCACTCCACTGGCTAAACTAATGAATGTACTTCAAAGTCCTGTCACTAACTTACAACTCAATACAATATTCCAAAGTACCTTCGTGATCTCTTCACCATCCAGGCAACCAACTGCACCCAATCCTCCTCCTATCTCAGTCTTTCTTGATCCCCGACCACTACTCACCTCAAGTTCCCCAACCGAGCCATATCCAACAGATCACCACGCCTCTGAAGCCATCTCCCCCTTGAATTCCGCAGATTCTCGTTTCCTCCAACATCATTCCAACCCATCCTCCATCCTTCTCCTCATGTTCCTCTATCTCCGGGCTTTCCTCAACTGGTCTCACCTTTTCAAGTATTCGTATACCGGTATACCCAGACTCATCTGATCCTCTGTCTTCCAATTCTTCTCGCCCTAAACGACACCCTCCTTCACAGCTGCTCTGCCTCCTCTCTTGATCTGTTCCCACCATGGAAACCGGATTCGGACCTCTATTGGACTACTCTCTGGAAAAACCTCAACGCTCACAGTCGTATACTGGCACATCTTGTTTGAACAGAGCTTCGGTACTTCTTTCGTTCTCTCCTAATTATCTTCCTTTCAGTAACGTCACTGCATTCATTAGGCGTTACGATCATAGGCATCGTTTGTGGGCGGTACGAGGGGTACTCGTACCTCCCCCACTTTTTGGACTGAGGGTACCGTAACCCCCACTGTTTGAACAATGCCAATCAATATTTTATTATTGTGCATTCCCAGAGATCGCAGTCAGCGCCTTGCTTCTTTGATGTAAGAAATTGGTACCCCACCCCCAATGTATAGACCAAAGTTACGCCTACTGGTTACAATTCCATAGTCCTGTAGCATACCAGGTGCGATTACCGCAACTGATTTGAACATGTATTTCATGAATTGTAACCGTTCGACGGGAGTCAGTTCAAGAAATTAAAAAATAATGCACTACATTGACGTTTTCAAAGAATTTTCATATGGTAAATATTTTACCGCCGGTAGAGGGCAGAAGAAGCAAAGCAAAATCAACAATATTTTGAGCGCTATTTACACTAACATGCTGGCAACTTTTCATCACTATTAGAAAACGATTGCTTTAAAAAAATTGGTCATTTTCGCTCCACCCTACTATATGTATCCACATTCATATTTATTTGAAAACTGGTTTTCTCTTACTGCCCGCATCCTTATTCGCCGATCTTATCTGGGACTTGTTCCTAAATACCTTTGTGACTCAATACGTCTTCCCGCCTCATCTGGCTCCCTTTGCCCTCTTAGTTCCTCCTCCGATCGACTTGACTTACTTGTTCCCCGAGTGAGAACGAACATGGCCCAGTCTCGTTCCTTTGTTAGTGTTGACCCTTCATTGTGAATTCAGCTTTCTCCTTCGGTCCGGGCTACTGTCTGGTGGTCCTGCCACAGTTATTAGTTGTCTTAAAACGTGGTTTTATTCCCGAGGACTTTCGCACTTGGAGCGCCTCTGATTGGTGGGCACTGGGTAGAGGCGCTTTATAAGTTTCGAAACACAATGCAATGTGCAAACATAATAAAATTGTGACGCCAGGGCTCAAAACCCGTCGCTTGTCGCTTCCTAGATATTGAGCTAGAAGCCGAAATAGGCGAGAGGGGTCAAAAATATTGAACATTCTTCAATTCACCAGTTGCCTATGAATTTGTCATAATTTGCATTGTAGTAATCCGATTTTGATGCCGTTTGTTTTATTTGATACAGGATATAGCCCTTTATTGCACAGGAAATTTGTAGTACACTCAGGCAATGGTTGCTGAGGACTTTGATGACACAAATATCCGAAAAGTTTTATTCGATTTTCTCACTATATATTAATGAAAGAATCAAACGAGCATAACTTCAGTTAGGAAAAAGATATTTTCATTCTGTAAAAAGTATTTCGAAGCAGATTAATTGTAGAATATGACTAAATAAAAAGGTCAAAAACCGACATGTGACGGGTTTTGACCTCTGGCGTCACAATATGCCCAAGCATTTAAATAAATAGGCCATTCAACACGAGTACACAGGCTAATTTGTGAAGTGATGAATAATTGGGTGAATCTGGTGCGTGCAAAATATTTTGTGCATTGACGCCTTAATGGTTCTTGAATGATGTTATGGTAACATCTTATTAGGCATGACGGTCTTTACCAAGAAACATCTTATTAGGCATACGACTTGAAGGTTAACAACAGTTCAAACCTTGATTCTTCTTGATTCTTCTTTGAACAGCAATTTGTGAAGTCACTGTTGACAACCCAAAAGAGGGCAAAACGCCATATTTCGAGCTAGACAATCTGCCTGGATTAACAGAAGGAGACGAAGTTTTAGATGTCGGATCCACTGTAGATGTCAACACCGTAGTGAACTTGGATGAGTGCAACAAGTGGTAAGCTTTTGGCCTAGGCCCTATATATCGTTTCGGCGGCGCTTTATTTGTACAGCCACTGACTGTACCAGCTTCCGGGTGTGCAATTCTGCTTAGGTGTAGTAGAAAGTGATCTGCCTATGATTAAACGAGTAACACCTTCACAAATTAAGCTGAGACGCATTGAAACTGTTACCAGTAGATTTTCTTATTTCATGCGAAAGCCGTGGACACACTGGAACGTAATTGACTGTTGCTACTTTATGATTGCGTATTCACATTTAAATGTTTGATTATAATATATTCGCCGTCTCCGCGATCATTACCGCGGTTGTCACAGAATCGTCCTCGTTATCTATGTCACTCTCTATTGATGAGATAAAAATGATAAAGTGTCAGCTAACTTTACCTATGATTTTAAAACTTTCAGCCGATGTGCCGAGTCTGGAAGTTTCAACTGCTACGTAAGTATTCTGCTACCTGACGATATTCGTCAGCGTCCTATTTTGCTCGCTTTCGCTGAAGGCGGATGCATCGATGGTATTATGTTATGTGCAGTTGTGAAGGTATAACTTTGGTCGAATTGATGGCCTTGGCGATTTTCAATAAGACGGTGACGGCATCATAGCCCGTAATGCAAATTTAATCGACTGTCTTCTTTGACAGGAGTAACTGTTCAGAGGTTTCCTAGCATGAAACACTACTTCGAAACGGTTCCATGCAAAGCAATTATAAAGTTATTAGCGATGTTTTTCATGCGTGCTAACTGTTTATTGTACAAAATAACTGCGTGTATTCAGGAAGAAAACTGGATGCTGAATAAAGCGATAGAAAACTTTCTGCCTAAAAGGCCAGTACACGTAAATGCAAACAGCCTAAGGCACCTTTGAGCTGTAGTTTACGCATTTTAGCTTGCACACGTTTGAGATTATTCTGTTGTAGGATGTGAAAGGCACCTGGCCAAACCCAGATGACGAGTGCATAACTTTTGATTGCGTCAATGGTAGTCTTGCCGAAAATGACCGCACCAAAACTTGCAACAATTATTGTCCAGGGGTAAGGCGAATTAGCAACACTCGAATGTGGCAATTATTTTGGTTAAATTTGTATATTTCACAGCGTGCGAAGCGCTGTCTATGTGAGATGCTTTAGAGAAAAGAATTCAAAATATAATATATCGAATGTGTAGGTTCATACATACATGGGTGCGTTCGAACGCACGTACTATTCATTTGTGCATATACGTCTGTTCCGTGTAAGTCTAGAATGAGTGCTACAAGTCTAGGCGCACTTTTGAAACTAAAGAAGCCGTTTTCTGAAGAAACTATTAGTAGCTATTGTATTATCTCTTTGTGTTGGTACCAGTAGTTGGCGATAGTTGCTTTAATTAAACGAACTTTCAATGATCAACGAATCTTTTTTGATCTTCAAGTTATTGTTATGCTTGACAATGTATCTTTTAGGGAGTTTTGAAGCTGCCGGCTCCTGAGTGCTGCGGTTGCATAAGTGAGTAGCGATTATCAATAGAATAATTTGACATATGATAGGGCCTATTCGTGCAGATGACTTTGCAATGATTATTACATTTAGTAACAAAAGGCAGCTACTCTGCTCATCTTTAGCGAGCCAATCTTAAGAGTCGCAAAGTTATACGTGTATGCGATGCATGTCTTCGTATAGTATACCAGGCATCGTGCTATGAGTGCGAGTTCGGTTCAGAACCATATAATGAACAAATCGGGGTGAGTTTGAAAGCACGGCTTTACAATTCGACAACATGCCTAATACCTGATTTGACCAGAAAGTCCGCTTTTCAGTGTAATGTGTTCCGCCTTTATTTACTAGGCCGGTCGACATGCACTTATAATCCAATTACTGACCGCTTTTGCACACTTCGCTAAACTGACTGAAGAACCCAGCAATGTTAGTTTGTTATCGTTGGTAGAAATAAAATCATCTTCTTCCTCAGCTTAGCTACTCTGTGAAAACGTACGGAGACTTGGGAGCCCCAGGACAGCAGTCTAATTCTCAAATCCGAGCGTACACTCGACCCTAGTGGTATAGCATAATCGGGTTTCTATAATTTATGCGATTCTTTAGTAATATAAAGTGCATGGGAAGGATGCGATCACTTGCGAGGATGCAAACTTTTAAATACTTTGCTAATGGAACGTTAATAAAAGTTCTGTGCATTCGATTTTTACAAATATAACAATATTGTTTTCCTGTTTAGCACCGTCGACCGTGACAACGGGTAAGTGAAACACACATAATTCACGGAGATGCCTCTTTACACATTCTGTTTACTCAAAGTTTGACTACAGTTTTGCCTGCAACCCACATTCTTAACGCCGCGCCGGTGCCCATAACGCTATTGTCATCACTTGATCTCTAAATTAAATGATGTTGTGAGCTTATAATTAGTCGAGCCTTTCAAACTTCGGTACATGCCCATAACGTCATTATTGAATAATCTAGTTTAGCGAAAATCTTTCTGATTTCTCTGAGCGCACCGGATATCGTGGTAAACAAAAGATAAAAAAAACGGTGCTTTGTTGTTTCAGCCTCCAGTCCGTCACCACCAGGTTAGCTTCTTATCTCTTTAACTGCGGCTCCCTAAAAGAAATCAAGAAATCTTCTTTAGACTTACATCGATTTCAAAAGCAGTATCTGCCAGAGCTAAAATAAGTCATTCCAGTGACGTTGTCAGTCTTGAAATTAATCAAGCCTTTTAACCGTCGGAACACGAGAACATAAATATGGGTGAGATAAAACTATTGTAACTGTTACAGCTCTGATTGTAGTGCAACCATGAATACACAAAACATTTTGTAGCATACATTTATTCGTGTCTTGGTATCGTTTGTATTTCAGTTACAACAGCGACTCCTCCCGTGACAGGTTTGGAAACTGTTGTCAGTCGTACATCGATAAACACATTTTCATGCGTAGTTTCTAGACTGAATAGTCGATCGTAACCGATGGTTAACGAAGGTTTCATTGGTCTGTTTCCAATTAAGCATAAAAATGCAACTATCGGAAGCCTCTTTCTGATATACTTGTAATGTTAGAAATTCGAATAGCTGCGTCTACGCTCAAGACGTTCTATTTTCCAACTTTCGCAACAAATTTAAGTTTGCAAAATTGATCATGGGCCAATAGTGAAACTTGATCGTATTAATCGTTTTCCATTTGGAAGAACGGAGATACGCTTATTTGACGGTTTCATTACTAGAAGAGTAGCCTACAATACCCCTACATAGGTCATTTTCTTCGAGCGCATCTCGTGTATTTTGTAAACGCAGAAGCCTGAGTGAAAATATTGGTTATTACAAATCACAAAGGACCTTATAGCATCTATTGCTCTGTAATCGATTCAGGCTTGCGTCTTGTTGAAACCGATGATTTGACAAGTTCGCACACGATACGTGTGTTGCGCTAGTTTGCTTAGAAAGGCGTTGTTTATAACGCTGTCAACATTTTCTACATGTCTGGAATGACACGAAACGCACTTTAGTTGCATACATGTGTATTATATTGAGATTCTCAACCACTATAGTCACTACTCTAACATGTACATATATTAAATGGAACTACGTTTTCTTTACGGGCTACATCAGGTGAGAGTCAATTTCGAGTGAGATAACGGATGTCGAACCTCGCAGGTAGTGCTCAGAGGCGCATGCGCCACATTCTGCCACCTCTGGTGCTGGGCAAATCAGTACCGTCTGCCTTACAGGCAAACACACAGGCGCATGCAAAGAAAATGATTCACGTTTAGTCCGTTTGCTAATGGTCTAGTTGGTTTCTTTCAGGGACATCAACGCCAACACCGCCAGTAACAACGCCACGTAAGCAACAATTATAGAACTAAACATGCATGATATTAATGAAATCTCTCACTTCTCACTCCGTAAGTTAGAATGGTTACGAGTCTTCCTTCGACCGCGAGTTCGAAGAATTAGAAATGCTAATAGATACATAGTTACAAATTAACGAAGTCCAACTGGCGATCGTTGCTTACGTTGAATGAGAGCATGTTCTCTTCTCAGCGCACTGCGAAATGACGCCGGAAGTGCCACCCAACACACCGGTCTGGATCGAAAGAGACAACGTAACTGGCCCGACCGGTAATGATACGACGGTCAAACCAGGAGACCCGTTGGACCCGAACGACAAAGTCCAGCTAGGATACTGCAAAGAATGGTAAAGTCATTCAGAATTCGTAGCTATAAGACAGTTGACAAATTGAACAAAGCTAGAATAGAAAACAAAGAATAGACACTGAATATTTTATTTTTCAATTTTAAAGTCGTATCAGCCATCGAAATTGCTAGATAATGGTTCCTTTTGTCACTGGTTGTATCTAAAATAATTGCTTGTTTTTGCACAGTATTTGCCAAAATGGAGGTGGACTCAGCTGCTACGTAAGTTGGAAACGCGCTATCAATTTCTACGTTTCAAGTTTTTTAACGGCGCATTTATCGTAAAAGTCTTAATTCTATGTTTAGCAGAACTTTATCGACCGTCTTTAATCCTCGTTTCTAGTATCGAAGACATTCAATGGTTACAGTTAAGGAACGTCTGACGTTGCGAATCGATTATTTCTTAGTTTGACCGTCTTTCAGCACACGCCTCTCACTTTGAAAACCCAGCCGTTTATGTTTTGTAACCCATATCGCTGTTACTTTGTTTGACGGTTATGCAAACGGAGTTTATTGCAATTGATGTTAAGCTTGCTGCTTACCTTTGCAAATTCAGTTGGTCGTTTCTGTCGTCAACGACGTCGTCTAAGTTCTTACAGAGTGTAATCGATCTTTTTTGTAGGACGTTGCATATAACGGACCGAAACCTGTGGATGAGTGCACAGAGGCTTTCTGCCAAGACGGTAAAGTTGTGACAGTGGACAAGACTAAAAGCTGCCCCTGCAAAGAGGTACGTACATAGGAAGGAAACGAGTTTGAAATTACAGAGTCATGTAATGCGTAATTTTCTTTGGTCGCACAAACTACTGTATTTATCGTTGTTCCTTGTGCAATACTACGGTACCATGTTGCACAAAAGATGAACGTCTGCTGCAGGTATTACGTACGCGTGTGTTGAAGAATCTTGGTATTTAGATAACGCTTCGAAAGACCAGCTGTTTTTGAGCCGAGTGTGAACATTTTTCAGGATTTTCATTTTATAACGGTAGTCGAGTCTGAAAATCCAGCTGCATTTCGCTCTTCTACTTGTACAAGCGCCTGAGGTCGCTGAAATGTTTATTGCGTTACATATATTATGATCGACTGTAATGAATTTAGTAATAATTGTATCACTGGTTAGGTTGAAGTGTCGGATATAAGGTTGTTTCCATAGGTTTCTCAATTCATGTACATGTAAGCTTAGACTTGTTTAATCAACGGTTTAACATCGTGTTTAATACGGATCGCCAAAATGGATGCTTCCTTTTAAAAGATAAATGCAAATGTAGACAATTTTAAGCCTTATTTTAAACAAGATGGCGTTAGGTGAGGCGTTGCCGCACATGAACTAATATACGACTGTCTGTACAGGGTGAAACTTTGGTTCTTCGTCCTCCTGAGGAATGCTGTGGGTGTGTAGAAAAGCCTCCACGTAAGTTTTACTGAATTGCTGTCGTTATATGGAAAACCTCATTTGCAGACAATAAATGATCGAGTAAATAAATATAATAACAATTAGTAACTTCTATTGCGCCGGTGTCTAATGCATAAGGGATCAACCGACGGCACACAAAAATCAAGCCGTAATCTGGTCGATATCCAGAAGAGCAGTCCGTAAGAAAAGTTACTGCCACTGCCACAATGAAATCTGCTGACTGCTGTGGAATACATATTCAGTCATTTTATGCTTTAAGAGAACGCTCTCGGGTTCGCAAAATGACAGATTTTAATCAAGAAATCTGTACTTACAATCTGTGCCGGCCTTTGCACGCAAACAGTTAATTACCATTTTTACATTGCAAATGCACATGCTTTCACTTCTGCGTTCAAATTGAACATTCCAGGGTGGAGATTTCGGGTTGATGTCTCCCTGGCCCGCATTAAGGGGGGTGCTAAGGGTTCTGCAGCACTCGGGCCTGCAGATTTTGGGGCCCGCATTTTCGGATGTACATAAAAAAATTCCACAAAAGGGTCATCAGAAATTCCCCGAAAAGGTCATCAAATTTTTCTGTGATGAAATTTGCTAGTCACAGCACCCGGGCCCGCACTAGTCTTAATGCGGCCCTGATGTCTCCTCTGAGCACCAACGATTGATGCCTGGTCATCAGACAGTGGCGCTTAATAATTGCGAGATATTATTAATATTAACGAATAACAGCTAAATTGTTGTTGGATCGCTGTGACTGGTTTGATTTCGTGTAATGAGTGAGCTATTTTCCTTAACTAAGTCTGCAATATCTTATTTCATTTTACATAATATTATGTTCGAATTTTTATTATGTAGCACGCTGTGTGGTCACAAACGATGTTGTGAAATATGGCGATGAAATATGGTATGAGGCAGTAGTGAAAGCCGAAGATGGGTCAGCTCAGAAGCTGGAAAGGGTCGACTTGAAAGTGGGAGATTCCGTGGACTATGGGACGACGATACATGCAGGGGAATGCTACAAATGGTTAGATGTTTGTATTTTATTGCAGACGCGATAGGCATTCTGTGACATTCTAGGAACACATATAAAATTGATAGTTTTTTACGCAGCGCGGTAACAAACGATCCATTACCGATGACAGTGAATCATTAATTGGGCTATGTGATACAAATTTGCACGTTGCACTGCTCCGCATCAACTCGAGCCTGTTTTGAGAACAATTTACGTTTATTACATCGACGATTTTCAATGGACGATAAAGAACTTGGTTCAGTTTTCTCCAGATGCAGAGCACGAGTAAATTTACTCTTGCTTACTATTACAGAATCATTCTAATCTAGCTACTGACCGAATTGTCGTATATTTACAGCATCTGTGAGAATGACGAAACTTTCTCCTGCACGGTATGAAATTAAATCTATTACAGTTGTGGTATTTTAATAGTGCATCACCAGTAACTAGAATGCACAATGCATTGAAATTGTGTTGACGATATTCGCGCACGTACTTTTACTTTGGTATTTTATATTAAAAGCTCGGACACGATCTATGTCCGTCGTGTGCATCACGTTTTCCAAACCCTTGAACGTTCATAGAAGCATCGGTCTGACAATCTGGTCGTGACGGGGATGTCGTGTTTGTAATCTCTCAAGTTTGCTATCAGTAAGTTGTTTTCTTAAAGAAGGCGCCACAGTAGAAGACCAAACTTTAGTGAAAGGGCAACTAACGTACAGAAGCAAACGACAGGCACACCTTTCTGCAGTTAATATGATCAGCCAATTGCTATCAGGCAAGAGACTTCAAGCGTTACCGTTGTCGAAATGAAATTATTGTTCAAGTAGCCGGTGATTTTTTTTCTTGCAGCCGCTGGACAAAATAATTAAAAACAAAGACTGTACGGATCTAAATTGCATCAGTGGCGACGTAACACCAACGTGCGATAGAGAATGCGAAAAGGTATGATCTCTGACTGTTTTATGTCTATGATGTTGCTTCTTTAAAGCCGTGTAGTGTGTGCTAAAGCCATCGCGTTTTCATACATTCCTTTAAAAAGATGCAGATTCTAGTAAAATACCATTTTGTATAACATTCTGCTTGAATGGTTGCGCTCCATAACATCGCACTCTATCCTATCCGCTGCGTTCGGACCTTGGGCAAGTCCTTCACTCGCCATTGCTCGTGGCGCTTCGGCGTGAAAACTTCGACACAGTCGGGAGCGCCTCTGAGTAGTAGTAGACTTGCGGAGGCGCTACAGAAATATCCGACATATAAATAATTGGTAAAGCATCGGCATCTATTAGTTCTCTGGCTGTTTTCCATCAAAATTTTAAAACACATTCTGACCAAAAGGGCTTGATATCTGAAGGTGAAAGTCAGAGCTTTTAATGCTTTACTGGAGCATGGGATTAACGATAATTTCTCACTATCGTTTGCAGGACGAAACGCTGATTACAGTAGACTATCCGCAGTGTTGCAGTTGCCAACCGAAGAAGCCAGGTATTTGTTGTTTTTACTTGTATTAATTGACAGCTTACATACTTGGTTGAACATTTAAGCCAATTTATCTTGTTCCGATACGTTTCTTATTCGGCGAAAATAAACTGTTTTATTGTCTCGTCGAGCTATTCTTGGTAGTCTAAGCCGAAGCACTCTTTCGCATGACTGAAGTGAACTATCCAACTATCTCGACTGTCGTGCAAAACAATTCACCGCATCTAATGGCGTTGTACGATTACAACTGTTTCTGTTAACGCAATTCTAGACAATTGTACCGTTTTGGCGGAAAACCTCGTTCCCGGGCAGACTGCTTCGACAGAAAAGAATCCGAATGTAAAGGAAGGAGACAAACTGGAACAGCTGGAAGTACTCCACGTCCACCCGTGTCGTGAATGGTAAGATTATTTTAAGATGCTGAAATGAAGGTCTAAGTAGCAGAATCTTATAATTATGATGAAATTGTCCAACTGATTAATCGTTCCCGATCCTGCATTTTATTACTGCGTAAATGCGTTCACGTATATCGACTTATATACTTTTAATTTTGCGACTTGAGGAATGAAATATCAGAGTTACATTGCATATACTTAATCCTTCGGTGTGACATTGACTTTTTTTCACCATTGGTCGGTTACTGCCGCATGCGTGAGCCGACATGGCGTTAAGTCTTAGAAACACTGTGTCTTGTATAGATAAACTGTATGACAGTAACAAGACTTTGTTTTTGTTTATATTACAGTCTGTGCACTGTCAGCGCCACCATGGAATGCAAAGTAAGTTTCATCTCTAGAAAACATCTGTTGCTAAAGCTTTATAACTGTAGTTCTAGAAATGTTTGACAGCTAAATTTTGAGTTATGAATTGTAAATCAGGTTGTTTGAGTTGTTAATCGATCAATGTATATCGGGGAATTGATGTTTCAGAGGAGTATCGGTTGGTAGGCATCTATTTAGCTGCCGGTTGAGGCACGCTGACGGAAGCTCATGTCACTAGAGGAAATGATTTGCTTGTCTTGCAGCTGTATTACGCGACGTTAATGCGATTAGTTGACTAATTTGACCTTATGCTTTATTTTAGAACGTAAACAACACAGTCGATGTTGAAAACAATCTCTGCCTCGTGGATGTTTGTGTCGACGGTTCTGTTGTCAGAAAGAATCGTACCGAGTGCATATGTGGTCCGGTGTGTAGCTACTTACACTAAACTATAGGTGGTGTTACCAACAGATGTAATGTAAAACAAAATGAGCTGTAACTAATGATATCGGTAAATCCTTAAGCGCAGTTAAATACCTTCTAGCATTTTCTATTTTCTGTCCGCCTGATATATTTCTGCATTTAAGACATCGCCATTTCAGATGCCCTTGCACGTACACGCTCGACGACTGTCTTTCGCAGCGTTAAGTAAGAAATGCACAGAGTAATTAGCAACCGCATTTTGCCAGGAAACCTGAGTTGAATTAAATGTGCGACTATTTGTCTGTGTTTTCAGGATGAGGTATATGTTGAGCAGGTGGCTCCAAAATGCTGTGAATGCGTGAAAAAAAGTAAGTCTTCCTCACATTAATGTCTCATGGGCTTCAGATTTCTCACGCTCCTAGATGTGCTACAGAGATGGTCGCACCGGAAGAAGGCTAGCTGCAACGAAAATTGTCGTTGAAGCATATATGGCTGATTGCTTAGTTTATGCATGCATGCATTTACTTGAATATGACCGTACCTCAGTACTTCCGGATGCACGCATCTCTGCCTACCTACCACATGCCCTATACGTTAGAGTGGAGTGAAAATTTTTTTTTAGTAAATGAATTCTAATAGTGCGCAAAAGGTGAAACTTGGGTAGAGAAAGAAACACACCAAATATTTTACATTTCAAATGATGTCTTCTGCCCTCTACCGTCGATGCAATATTTCAACGTGTTTAGCCTATAGTCTCACAGTGGATGTCGTGCAATTTCTTCTGCCTTAACCCTTCCAAAACAGAATTAATACTAGGCCTTCCTGATCATATCAGTCCTAACCCCTGCAATACACGTATCAACTAACTCATCGTTTCTTAACCTTCAACTCGAATTCCCCTGTCCGCAATCGGTACTACTTGTGATCCACACCTCTCCTTCTCTAACGTCGCATCTGGCCCAAGATCGACCTTAAAACTGCCTCTACCATTGTTACCTCTATTGTTCATTAAAGCTTGATTACAGGAATTCCCTCTTCCTCAACCTTGAATCCACCCAAATCAAGCGTATGCAACTTACCAAAAACGCACTAGCCAGAGCTGTCGCTAGAACGCCCAAACATCATCATATCACTCTCAATCTCAAATCACTCCACTGGCTAAACTAATGAATGTACTTCAAAGTCCTGTCACTAACTTACAACTCAATACAATATTCCAAAGTACCTTCGTGATCTCTTCACCATCCAGGCAACCAACTGCACCCAATCCTCCTCCTATCTCAGTCTTTCTTGATCCCCGACCACTACTCACCTCAAGTTCCCCAACCGAGCCATATCCAACAGATCACCACGCCTCTGAAGCCATCTCCCCCTTGAATTCCGCAGATTCTCGTTTCCTCCAACATCATTCCAACCCATCCTCCATCCTTCTCCTCATGTTCCTCTATCTCCGGGCTTTCCTCAACTGGTCTCACCTTTTCAAGTATTCGTATACCGGTATACCCAGACTCATCTGATCCTCTGTCTTCCAATTCTTCTCGCCCTAAACGACACCCTCCTTCACAGCTGCTCTGCCTCCTCTCTTGATCTGTTCCCACCATGGAAACCGGATTCGGACCTCTATTGGACTACTCTCTGGAAAAACCTCAACGCTCACAGTCGTATACTGGCACATCTTGTTTGAACAGAGCTTCGGTACTTCTTTCGTTCTCTCCTAATTATCTTCCTTTCAGTAACGTCACTGCATTCATTAGGCGTTACGATCATAGGCATCGTTTGTGGGCGGTACGAGGGGTACTCGTACCTCCCCCACTTTTTGGACTGAGGGTACCGTAACCCCCACTGTTTGAACAATGCCAATCAATATTTTATTATTGTGCATTCCCAGAGATCGCAGTCAGCGCCTTGCTTCTTTGATGTAAGAAATTGGTACCCCACCCCCAATGTATAGACCAA
The DNA here is from genome assembly GCA_963556255.1 of Allolobophora icterica. Classification (NCBI taxonomy): domain Eukaryota; kingdom Metazoa; phylum Annelida; class Clitellata; order Crassiclitellata; family Lumbricidae; genus Allolobophora; species Allolobophora icterica. Next base: position 11,654,236 of record OY744603.1, on the reverse strand, counting down.
AGTTACGCCTACTGGTTACAATTCCATAGTCCTGTAGCATACCAGGTGCGATTACCGCAACTGATTTGAACATGTATTTCATGAATTGTAACCGTTCGACGGGAGTCAGTTCAAGAAATTAAAAAATAATGCACTACATTGACGTTTTCAAAGAATTTTCATATGGTAAATATTTTACCGCCGGTAGAGGGCAGAAGAAGCAAAGCAAAATCAACAATATTTTGAGCGCTATTTACACTAACATGCTGGCAACTTTTCATCACTATTAGAAAACGATTGCTTTAAAAAAATTGGTCATTTTCGCTCCACCCTACTATATGTATCCACATTCATATTTATTTGAAAACTGGTTTTCTCTTACTGCCCGCATCCTTATTCGCCGATCTTATCTGGGACTTGTTCCTAAATACCTTTGTGACTCAATACGTCTTCCCGCCTCATCTGGCTCCCTTTGCCCTCTTAGTTCCTCCTCCGATCGACTTGACTTACTTGTTCCCCGAGTGAGAACGAACATGGCCCAGTCTCGTTCCTTTGTTAGTGTTGACCCTTCATTGTGAATTCAGCTTTCTCCTTCGGTCCGGGCTACTGTCTGGTGGTCCTGCCACAGTTATTAGTTGTCTTAAAACGTGGTTTTATTCCCGAGGACTTTCGCACTTGGAGCGCCTCTGATTGGTGGGCACTGGGTAGAGGCGCTTTATAAGTTTCGAAACACAATGCAATGTGCAAACATAATAAAATTGTGACGCCAGGGCTCAAAACCCGTCGCTTGTCGCTTCCTAGATATTGAGCTAGAAGCCGAAATAGGCGAGAGGGGTCAAAAATATTGAACATTCTTCAATTCACCAGTTGCCTATGAATTTGTCATAATTTGCATTGTAGTAATCCGATTTTGATGCCGTTTGTTTTATTTGATACAGGATATAGCCCTTTATTGCACAGGAAATTTGTAGTACACTCAGGCAATGGTTGCTGAGGACTTTGATGACACAAATATCCGAAAAGTTTTATTCGATTTTCTCACTATATATTAATGAAAGAATCAAACGAGCATAACTTCAGTTAGGAAAAAGATATTTTCATTCTGTAAAAAGTATTTCGAAGCAGATTAATTGTAGAATATGACTAAATAAAAAGGTCAAAAACCGACATGTGACGGGTTTTGACCTCTGGCGTCACAATATGCCCAAGCATTTAAATAAATAGGCCATTCAACACGAGTACACAGGCTAATTTGTGAAGTGATGAATAATTGGGTGAATCTGGTGCGTGCAAAATATTTTGTGCATTGACGCCTTAATGGTTCTTGAATGATGTTATGGTAACATCTTATTAGGCATGACGGTCTTTACCAAGAAACATCTTATTAGGCATACGACTTGAAGGTTAACAACAGTTCAAACCTTGATTCTTCTTGATTCTTCTTTGAACAGCAATTTGTGAAGTCACTGTTGACAACCCAAAAGAGGGCAAAACGCCATATTTCGAGCTAGACAATCTGCCTGGATTAACAGAAGGAGACGAAGTTTTAGATGTCGGATCCACTGTAGATGTCAACACCGTAGTGAACTTGGATGAGTGCAACAAGTGGTAAGCTTTTGGCCTAGGCCCTATATATCGTTTCGGCGGCGCTTTATTTGTACAGCCACTGACTGTACCAGCTTCCGGGTGTGCAATTCTGCTTAGGTGTAGTAGAAAGTGATCTGCCTATGATTAAACGAGTAACACCTTCACAAATTAAGCTGAGACGCATTGAAACTGTTACCAGTAGATTTTCTTATTTCATGCGAAAGCCGTGGACACACTGGAACGTAATTGACTGTTGCTACTTTATGATTGCGTATTCACATTTAAATGTTTGATTATAATATATTCGCCGTCTCCGCGATCATTACCGCGGTTGTCACAGAATCGTCCTCGTTATCTATGTCACTCTCTATTGATGAGATAAAAATGATAAAGTGTCAGCTAACTTTACCTATGATTTTAAAACTTTCAGCCGATGTGCCGAGTCTGGAAGTTTCAACTGCTACGTAAGTATTCTGCTACCTGACGATATTCGTCAGCGTCCTATTTTGCTCGCTTTCGCTGAAGGCGGATGCATCGATGGTATTATGTTATGTGCAGTTGTGAAGGTATAACTTTGGTCGAATTGATGGCCTTGGCGATTTTTAATAAGACGGTGACGGCATCATAGCCCGTAATGCAAATTTAATCGACTGTCTTCTTTGACAGGAGTAACTGTTCAGAGGTTTCCTAGCATGAAACACTACTTCGAAACGGTTCCATGCAAAGCAATTATAAAGTTATTAGCGATGTTTTTCATGCGTGCTAACTGTTTATTGTACAAAATAACTGCGTGTATTCAGGAAGAAAACTGGATGCTGAATAAAGCGATAGAAAACTTTCTGCCTAAAAGGCCAGTACACGTAAATGCAAACAGCCTAAGGCACCTTTGAGCTGTAGTTTACGCATTTTAGCTTGCACACGTTTGAGATTATTCTGTTGTAGGATGTGAAAGGCACCTGGCCAAACCCAGATGACGAGTGCATAACTTTTGATTGCGTCAATGGTAGTCTTGCCGAAAATGACCGCACCAAAACTTGCAACAATTATTGTCCAGGGGTAAGGCGAATTAGCAACACTCGAATGTGGCAATTATTTTGGTTAAATTTGTATATTTCACAGCGTGCGAAGCGCTGTCTATGTGAGATGCTTTAGAGAAAAGAATTCAAAATATAATATATCGAATGTGTAGGTTCATACATACATGGGTGCGTTCGAACGCACGTACTATTCATTTGTGCATATACGTCTGTTCCGTGTAAGTCTAGAATGAGTGCTACAAGTCTAGGCGCACTTTTGAAACTAAAGAAGCCGTTTTCTGAAGAAACTATTAGTAGCTATTGTATTATCTCTTTGTGTTGGTACCAGTAGTTGGCGATAGTTGCTTTAATTAAACGAACTTTCAATGATCAACGAATCTTTTTTGATCTTCAAGTTATTGTTATGCTTGACAATGTATCTTTTAGGGAGTTTTGAAGCTGCCGGCTCCTGAGTGCTGCGGTTGCATAAGTGAGTAGCGATTATCAATAGAATAATTTGACATATGATAGGGCCTATTCGTGCAGATGACTTTGCAATGATTATTACATTTAGTAACAAAAGGCAGCTACTCTGCTCATCTTTAGCGAGCCAATCTTAAGAGTCGCAAAGTTATACGTGTATGCGATGCATGTCTTCGTATAGTATACCAGGCATCGTGCTATGAGTGCGAGTTCGGTTCAGAACCATATAATGAACAAATCGGGGTGAGTTTGAAAGCACGGCTTTACAATTCGACAACATGCCTAATACCTGATTTGACCAGAAAGTCCGCTTTTCAGTGTAATGTGTTCCGCCTTTATTTACTAGGCCGGTCGACATGCACTTATAATCCAATTACTGACCGCTTTTGCACACTTCGCTAAACTGACTGAAGAACCCAGCAATGTTAGTTTGTTATCGTTGGTAGAAATAAAATCATCTTCTTCCTCAGCTTAGCTACTCTGTGAAAACGTACGGAGACTTGGGAGCCCCAGGACAGCAGTCTAATTCTCAAATCCGAGCGTACACTCGACCCTAGTGGTATAGCATAATCGGGTTTCTATAATTTATGCGATTCTTTAGTAATATAAAGTGCATGGGAAGGATGCGATCACTTGCGAGGATGCAAACTTTTAAATACTTTGCTAATGGAACGTTAATAAAAGTTCTGTGCATTCGATTTTTACAAATATAACAATATTGTTTTCCTGTTTAGCACCGTCGACCGTGACAACGGGTAAGTGAAACACACATAATTCACGGAGATGCCTCTTTACACATTCTGTTTACTCAAAGTTTGACTACAGTTTTGCCTGCAACCCACATTCTTAACGCCGCGCCGGTGCCCATAACGCTATTGTCATCACTTGATCTCTAAATTAAATGATGTTGTGAGCTTATAATTAGTCGAGCCTTTCAAACTTCGGTACATGCCCATAACGACATTATTGAATAATCTAGCTTAGCGAAAATCTTTCTGATTTCTCTGAGCGCACCGGATATCGTGGTAAACAAAAGATAAAAAAAACGGTGCTTTGTTGTTTCAGCCTCCAGTCCGTCACCACCAGGTTAGCTTCTTATCTCTTTAACTGCGGCTCCCTAAAAGAAATCAAGAAATCTTCTTTAGACTTACATCGATTTCAAAAGCAGTATCTGCCAGAGCTAAAATAAGTCATTCCAGTGACGTTGTCAGTCTTGAAATTAATCAAGCCTTTTAACCGTCGGAACACGAGAACATAAATATGGGTGAGATAAAACTATTGTAACTGTTACAGCTCTGATTGTAGTGCAACCATGAATACACAAAACATTTTGTAGCATACATTTATTCGTGTCTTGGTATCGTTTGTATTTCAGTTACAACAGCGACTCCTCCCGTGACAGGTTTGGAAACTGTTGTCAGTCGTACATCGATAAACACATTTTCATGCGTAGTTTCTAGACTGAATAGTCGATCGTAACCGATGGTTAACGAAGGTTTCATTGGTCTGTTTCCAATTAAGCATAAAAATGCAACTATCGGAAGCCTCTTTCTGATATACTTGTAATGTTAGAAATTCGAATAGCTGCGTCTACGCTCAAGACGTTCTATTTTCCAACTTTCGCAACAAATTTAAGTTTGCAAAATTGATCATGGGCCAATAGTGAAACTTGATCGTATTAATCGTTTTCCATTTGGAAGAACGGAGATACGCTTATTTGACGGTTTCATTACTAGAAGAGTAGCCTACAATACCCCTACATAGGTCATTTTCTTCGAGCGCATCTCGTGTATTTTGTAAACGCAGAAGCCTGAGTGAAAATATTGGTTATTACAAATCACAAAGGACCTTATAGCATCTATTGCTCTGTAATCGATTCAGGCTTGCGTCTTGTTGAAACCGATGATTTGACAAGTTCGCACACGATACGTGTGTTGCGCTAGTTTGCTTAGAAAGGCGTTGTTTATAACGCTGTCAACATTTTCTACATGTCTGGAATGACACGAAACGCACTTTAGTTGCATACATGTGTATTATATTGAGATTCTCAACCACTATAGTCACTACTCTAACATGTACATATATTAAATGGAACTACGTTTTCTTTACGGGCTACATCAGGTGAGAGTCAATTTCGAGTGAGATAACGGATGTCGAACCTCGCAGGTAGTGCTCAGAGGCGCATGCGCCACATTCTGCCACCTCTGGTGCTGGGCAAATCAGTACCGTCTGCCTTACAGGCAAACACACAGGCGCATGCAAAGAAAATGATTCACGTTTAGTCCGTTTGCTAATGGTCTAGTTGGTTTCTTTCAGGGACATCAACGCCAACACCGCCAGTAACAACGCCACGTAAGCAACAATTATAGAACTAAACATGCATGATATTAATTAAATCTCTCACTTCTCACTCCGTAAGTTAGAATGGTTACGAGTCTTCCTTCGACCGCGAGTTCGAAGAATTAGAAATGCTAATAGATACATAGTTACAAATTAACGAAGTCCAACTGGCGATCGTTGCTTACGTTGAATGAGAGCATGTTCTTTTCTCAGCGCACTGCGAAATGACGCCGGAAGTGCCACCCAACACACCGGTCTGGATCGAAAGAGACAACGTAACTGGCCCGACCGGTAATGATACGACGGTCAAACCAGGAGACCCGTTGGACCCGAACGACAAAGTCCAGCTAGGATACTGCAAAGAATGGTAAAGTCATTCAGAATTCGTAGCTATAAGACAGTTGACAAATTGAACAAAGCTAGAATAGAAAACAAAGAATAGACACTGAATATTTTATTTTTCAATTTTAAAGTCGTATCAGCCATCGAAATTGCTAGATAATGGTTGCTTTTGTCACTGGTTGTATCTAAAATAATTGCTTGTTTTTGCACAGTATTTGCCAAAATGGAGGTGGACTCAGCTGCTACGTAAGTTGGAAACGCGCTATCAATTTCTACGTTTCAAGTTTTTTAACGGCGCATTTATCGTAAAAGTCTTAATTCTATGTTTAGCAGAACTTTATCGACCGTCTTTAATCCTCGTTTCTAGTGTCTAAGACATTCAATTGTTACAGTTAAGGAGCGTCTGACGTTGCGAATCGATTATTTCTTAGTTTGACCGTCTTTCAGCACACGCCTCTCACTTTGAAAACCCAGCCGTTTATGTTTTGTAACCCATATCGCTGTTACTTTGTTTGACGGTTATGCAAACGGAGTTTATTGCAATTGATGTTAAGCTTGCTGCTTACCTTTGCAAATTCAGTTGGTCGTTTCTGTCGTCAACGACGTCGTCTAAGTTCTTACAGAGTGTAATCGATCTTTTTTGTAGGACGTTGCATATAACGGACCGAAACCTGTGGATGAGTGCACAGAGGCTTTCTGCCAAGACGGTAAAGTTGTGACAGTGGACAAGACTAAAAGCTGCACCTGCAAAGAGGTACGTACATAGGAAGGAAACGAGTTTGAAATTACAGAGTCATGTAATGCGTAATTTTCTTTGGTCGCACAAACTACTGTATTTATCGTTGTTCCTTGTGCAATACTACGGTACCATGTTGCACAAAAGATGAACGTCTGCAGGTATTACGTACGCGTGTGTTGAAGAATCTTGGTATATAGATAACGCTTCGAAAGACCAGCTGTTTTTGAGCCGAGTGTGAACATTTTTCAGGATTTTCATTTTATAACGGTAGTCGAGTCTGAAAATCCAGCTGCATTTCGCTCTTCTACTTGTACAAGCGCCTGAGGTCGCTGAAATGTTTATTGCGTTACATATATTATGATCGACTGTAATGAATTTAGTAATAATTGTATCACTGGTTAGGTTGAAGTGTCGGATATAAGGTTGTTTCCATAGGTTTCTCAATTCATGTACATGTAAGCTTAGACTTGTTTAATCAACGGTTTAACATCGTGTTTAATACGGATCGCCAAAATGGATGCTTCCTTTTAAAAGATAAATGCAAATGTAGACAATTTTAAGCCTTATTTTAAACAAGATGGCGTTAGGTGAGGCGTTGCCGCACATGAACTAATATACGACTGTCTGTACAGGGTGAAACTTTGGTTCTTCGTCCTCCTGAGGAATGCTGTGGGTGTGTAGAAAAGCCTCCACGTAAGTTTTACTGAATTGCTGTCGTTATATGGAAAACCTCATTTGCAGACAATAAATGATCGAGTAAATAAATATAATAACAATTAGTAACTTCTATTGCACCGGTGTCTAATGCATAAGGGATCAACCGACGGCACACAAAAATCAAGCCGTAATCTGGTCGATATCCAGAAGAGCAGTCCGTAAGAAAAGTTACTGCCACTGCCACAATGAAATCTGCTGACTGCTGTGGAATACATATTCAGTCATTTTATGCTTTAAGAGAACGCTCTCGGGTTCGCAAAATGACAGATTTTAATCAAGAAATCTGTACTTACAATCTGTGCCGGCCTTTGCACGCAAACAGTTAATTACCATTTTTACATTGCAAATGCACATGCTTTCACTTCTGCGTTCAAATTGAACATTCCAGGGTGGAGATTTCGGGTTGATGTCTCCCTGGCCCGCATTAAGGGGGGTGCTAAGGGTTCTGCAGCACTCGGGCCTGCAGATTTTGGGGCCCGCATTTTCGGATGTACATAAAAAAATTCCACAAAAAGGTCATCAGAAATTCCCCGAAAAGGTCATCAAATTTTTCTGTGATGAAATTTGCTAGTCACAGCACCCGGGCCCGCACTAGTCTTAATGCGGCCCTGATGTCTCCTCTGAGCACCAACGATTGATGCCTGGTCATCAGACAGTGGCGCTTAATAATTGCGAGATATTATTAATATTAACGAATAACAGCTAAATTGTTGTTGGATCGCTGTGACTGGTTTGATTTCGTGTAATGAGTGAGCTATTTTCCTTAACTAAGTCTGCAATATCTTATTTCATTTTACATAATATTATGTTCGAATTTTTATTATGTAGCACGCTGTGTGGTCACAAACGATGTTGTGAAATATGGCGATGAAATATGGTATGAGGCAGTAGTGAAAGCCGAAGATGGGTCAGCTCAGAAGCTGGAAAGGGTCGACTTGAAAGTGGGAGATTCCGTGGACTATGGGACGACGATACATGCAGGGGAATGCTACAAATGGTTAGATGTTTGTATTTTATTGCAGACGCGATAGGCATTCTGTGACATTCTAGGAACACATATAAAATTGATAGTTTTTTACGCAGCGCGGTAACAAACGATCCATTACCGATGACAGTGAATCATTAATTGGGCTATGTGATACAAATTTGCACGTTGCACTGCTCCGCATCAACTCGAGCCTGTTTTGAGAACAATTTACGTTTATTACATCGACGATTTTCAATGGACGATAAAGAACTTGGTTCAGTTTTCTCCAGATGCAGAGCACGAGTAAATTTACTCTTGCTTACTATTACAGAATCATTCTAATCTAGCTACTGACCGAATTGTCGTATATTTACAGCATCTGTGAGAATGACGAAACTTTCTCCTGCACGGTATGAAATTAAATCTATTACAGTTGTGGTATTTTAATAGTGCATCACCAGTAACTAGAATGCACAATGCATTGAAATTGTGTTGACGATATTCGCGCACGTACTTTTACTTTGGTATTTTATATTAAAAGCTCGGACACGATCTATGTCCGTCGTGTGCATCACGTTTTCCAAACCCTTGAACGTTCATAGAAGCATCGGTCTGACAATCTGGTCGTGACGGGGATGTCGTGTTTGTAATCTCTCAAGTTTGCTATCAGTAAGTTGTTTTCTTAAAGAAGGCGCCACAGTAGAAGACCAAACTTTAGTGAAAGGGCAACTAACGTACAGAAGCAAACGACAGGCACACCTTTCTGCAGTTAATATGATCAGCCAATTGCTATCAGGCAAGAGACTTCAAGCGTTACCGTTGTCGAAATGAAATTATTGTTCAAGTAGCCGGTGATTTTTTTTCTTGCAGCCGCTGGACAAAATAATTAAAAACAAAGACTGTACGGATCTAAATTGCATCAGTGGCGACGTAACACCAACGTGCGATAGAGAATGCGAAAAGGTATGATCTCTGACTGTTTTATGTCTATGATGTTGCTTCTTTAAAGCCGTGTAGTGTGTGCTAAAGCCATCGCGTTTTCATACATTCCTTTAAAAAGATGCAGATTCTAGTAAAATACCATTTTGTATAACATTCTGCTTGAATGGTTGCGCTCCATAACATCGCACTCTATCCTATCCGCTGCGTTCGGACCTTGGGCAAGTCCTTCACTCGCCATTGCTCGTGGCGCTTCGGCGTGAAAACTTCGACACAGTCGGGAGCGCCTCTGAGTAGTAGTAGACTTGCGGAGGCGCTACAGAAATATCCGACATATAAATAATTGGTAAAGCATCGGCATCTATTAGTTCTCTGGCTGTTTTCCATCAAAATTTTAAAACACATTCTGACCAAAAGGGCTTGATATCTGAAGGTGAAAGTCAGAGCTTTTAATGCTTTACTGGAGCATGGGATTAACGATAATTTCTCACTATCGTTTGCAGGACGAAACGCTGATTACAGTAGACTATCCGCAGTGTTGCAGTTGCCAACCGAAGAAGCCAGGTATTTGTTGTTTTTACTTGTATTAATTGACAGCTTACATACTTGGTTGAACATTTAAGCCAATTTATCTTGTTCCGATACGTTTCTTATTCGGCGAAAATAAACTGTTTTATTGTCTCGTCGAGCTATTCTTGGTAGTCTAAGCCGAAGCACTCTTTCGCATGACTGAAGTGAACTATCCAACTATCTCGAGTTCTCGACTGTCGTGCAAAACAATTCACCGCATCTAATGGCGTTGTACGATTACAACTGTTTCTGTTAACGCAATTCTAGACAATTGTACCGTTTTGGCGGAAAACCTCGTTCCCGGGCAGACTGCTTCGACAGAAAAGAATCCGAATGTAAAGGAAGGAGACAAACTGGAACAGCTGGAAGTACTCCACGTCCACCCGTGTCGTGAATGGTAAGATTATTTTAAGATGCTGAAATGAAGGTCTAAGTAGCAGAATCTTATAATTATGATGAAATTGTCCAACTGATTAATCGTTCCCGATCCTGCATTTTATTACTGCGTAAATGCGTTCACGTATATCGACTTATATACTTTTAATTTTGCGACTTGAGGAATGAAATATCAGAGTTACATTGCATATACTTAATCCTTCGGTGTGACATTGACTTTTTTTCACCATTGGTCGGTTACTGCCGCATGCGTGAGCCGACATGGCGTTAAGTCTTAGAAACACTGTGTCTTGTATAGATAAACTGTATGACAGTAACAAGACTTTGTTTTTGTTTATATTACAGTCTGTGCACTGTCAGCGCCACCATGGAATGCAAAGTAAGTTTCATCTGTAGAAAACATCTGTTGCTAAAGCTTTATAACTGTAGTTCTAGAAATGTTTGACAGCTAAATTTTGAGTTATGAATTGTAAATCAGGTTGTTTGAGTTGTTAATCGGTCAATGTATATCGGGGAATTGATGTTTCAGAGGAGTATCGGTTGGTAGGCATCTATTTAGCTGCCGGTTGAGGCACGCTGACGGAAGCTCATGTCACTAGAGGAAATGATTTGCTTGTCTTGCAGCTGTATTACGCGACGTTAATGCGATTAGTTGACTAATTTGACCTTATGCTTTATTTTAGAACGTAAACAACACAGTCGATGTTGAAAACAATCTCTGCCTCGTGGATGTTTGTGTCGACGGTTCTGTTGTCAGAAAGAATCGTACCGAGTGCATATGTGGTCCGGTGTGTAGCTACTTACACTAAACTATAGGTGGTGTTACCAACAGATGTAATGTAAAACAAAATGAGCTGTAACTAATGATATCGGTAAATCCTTAAGCGCAGTTAAATACCTTCTAGCATTTTCTATTTTCTGTCCGCCTGATATATTTCTGCATTTAAGACATCGCCATTTCAGATGCCCTTGCACGTACACGCTCGACGACTGTCTTTCGCAGCGTTAAGTAAGAAATGCACAGAGTAATTAGCAACCGCATTTTGCCAGGAAACCTGAGTTGAATTAAATTTGCGACTATTTGTCTGTGTTTTCAGGATGAGGTATATGTTGAGCAGGTGGCTCCAAAATGCTGTGAATGCGTGAAAAAAAGTAAGTCTTCCTCACATTAATGTCTCATGGGCTTCAGATTTCTCACGCTCCTAGATGTGCTACAGAGATGGTCGCACCGCAAGAAAGGCTAGCTGCAACGAAAATTGTCGTTGAAGCATATATGGCTGATTGCTTAGTTTATGCATGCATGCATTTACTTGAATATGACCCTACCTCAGTACTTCCGGATGCACGCATCTCTGCCTACCTACCACATGCCCTATACGTTAGAGTGGAGTGAAAATTTTTTTTTAGTAAATGAATTCTAATAGTGCGCAAAAGGTGAAACTTGGATAGAGAAAGAAACACACCAAATATTTTACATTTCAAATGATGTCTTCTGCCCTCTACCGTCGATGCAATATTTCAACGTGTTTAGCCTATAGTCTCACAGTGGATGTCGTGCAATTTCTTCTGCCTTAACCCTTCCCAAACAGAATTAATACTAGGCCTTCCTGATCATATCAGTCCTAACCCCTGCAATACACGTATCAACTAACTCATCGTTTCTTAACCTTCAACTCGAATTCCCCTGTCCGCAATCGGTACTACTTGTGATCCACACCTCTCCTTCTCTAACGTCGCATCTGGCCCAAGATCGACCTTAAAACTGCCTCTACCATTGTTACCTCTATTGTTCATTAAAGCTTGATTACACAATTCTTTCTTCCTCAACCTTGAATCCACCCAAATCAAGCGTATGCAACTTACCAAAAACGCACTAGCCAGAGCTGTCGCTAGAACGCCCAAACATCATCATATCACTCTCAATCTCAAATCACTCCACTGGCTAAACTAATGAATGTACTTCAAAGTCCTGTCACTAACTTACAACTCAATACAATATTCCAAAGTACCTTCGTGATCTCTTCACCATCCAGGCAACCAACTGCACCCAATCCTCCTCCTATCTCAGTCTTTCTTGATCCCCGACCACTACTCACCTCAAGTTCCCCAACCGAGCCATATCCAACAGATCACCACGCCTCTGAAGCCATCTCCCCCTTGAATTCCGCAGATTCTCGTTTCCTCCAACATCATTCCAACCCATCCTCCATCCTTCTCCTCATGTTCCTCTATCTCCGGGCTTTCCTCAACTGGTCTCACCTTTTCAAGTATTCGTATACCGGTATACCCAGACTCATCTGATCCTCTGTCTTCCAATTCTTCTCGCCCTAAACGACACCCTCCTTCACAGCTGCTCTGCCTCCTCTCTTGATCTGTTCCCACCATGGAAACCGGATTCGGACCTCTATTGGACTACTCTCTGGAAAAACCTCAACGCTCACAGTCGTATACTGGCACATCTTGTTTGAACAGAGCTTCGGTACTTCTTTCGTTCTCTCCTAATTATCTTCCTTTCAGTAACGTCACTGCATTCATTAGGCGTTACGATCATAGGCATCGTTTGTGGGCGGTACGAGGGGTACTCGTACCTCCCCCACTTTTTGGACTGAGGGTACCGTAACCCCCACTGTTTGAACAATGCCAATCAATATTTTATTATTGTGCATTCCCAGAGATCGCAGTCAGCGCCTTGCTTCTTTGATGTAAGAAATTGGTACCCCACCCCCAATGTATAGACCAAAGTTACGCCTACTGGTTACAATTCCATAGTCCTGTAGCATACCAGGTGCGATTACCGCAACTGATTTGAACATGTATTTCATGAATTGTAACCGTTCGACGGGAGTCAGTTCAAGAAATTAAAAAATAATGCACTACATTGACGTTTTCAAAGAATTTTCATATGGTAAATATTTTACCGCCGGTAGAGGGCAGGATGGAGGGGAGAAAGACGCGAGGAAGACCGAGGGCAATGCTGCTAGACTGGATGATGACAAAAGACGAAGGATACAGTGGACTGAAGAAAAGAGCACAAGACAGAGAACGATGGCGTCATTGGTCATACGAACCTGCCGGTGGGCAGAGAACATAAAGAAGAAGAAGAGGGCAGAAGAAGCAAAGCAAAATCAACAATATTTTGAGCGCTATTTACACTAACATGCTGGCAACTTTTCATCACTATTAGAAAACGATTGCTTTAAAAAAATTGGTCATTTTCGCTCCACCCTACTATATGTATCCACATTCATATTTATTTGAAAACTGGTTTTCTCTTACTGCCCGCATCCTTATTCGCCGATCTTATCTGGGACTTGTTCCTAAATACCTTTGTGACTCAATACGTCTTCCCGCCTCATCTGGCTCCCTTTGCCCTCTTAGTTCCTCCTCCGATCGACTTGACTTACTTGTTCCCCGAGTGAGAACGAACATGGCCCAGTCTCGTTCCTTTGTTAGTGTTGACCCTTCATTGTGAATTCAGCTTTCTCCTTCGGTCCGGGCTACTGTCTGGTGGTCCTGCCACAGTTATTAGTTGTCTTAAAACGTGGTTTTATTCCCGAGGACTTTCGCACTTGGAGCGCCTCTGATTGGTGGGCACTGGGTAGAGGCGCTTTATAAGTTTCGAAACACAATGCAATGTGCAAACATAATAAAATTGTGACGCCAGGGCTCAAAACCCGTCGCTTGTCGCTTCCTAGATATTGAGCTAGAAGCCGAAATAGGCGAGAGGGGTCAAAAATATTGAACATTCTTCAATTCACCAGTTGCCTATGAATTTGTCATAATTTGCATTGTAGTAATCCGATTTTGATGCCGTTTGTTTTATTTGATACAGGATATAGCCCTTTATTGCACAGGAAATTTGTAGTACACTCAGGCAATGGTTGCTGAGGACTTTGATGACACAAATATCCGAAAAGTTTTATTCGATTTTCTCACTATATATTAATGAAAGAATCAAACGAGCATAACTTCAGTTAGGAAAAAGATATTTTCATTCTGTAAAAAGTATTTCGAAGCAGATTAATTGTAGAATATGACTAAATAAAAAGGTCAAAAACCGACATGTGACGGGTTTTGACCTCTGGCGTCACAATATGCCCAAGCATTTAAATAAATAGGCCATTCAACACGAGTACACAGGCTAATTTGTGAAGTGATGAATAATTGGGTGAATCTGGTGCGTGCAAAATATTTTGTGCATTGACGCCTTAATGGTTCTTGAATGATGTTATGGTAACATCTTATTAGGCATGACGGTCTTTACCAAGAAACATCTTATTAGGCATACGACTTGAAGGTTAACAACAGTTCAAACCTTGATTCTTCTTGATTCTTCTTTGAACAGCAATTTGTGAAGTCACTGTTGACAACCCAAAAGAGGGCAAAACGCCATATTTCGAGCTAGACAATCTGCCTGGATTAACAGAAGGAGACGAAGTTTTAGATGTCGGATCCACTGTAGATGTCAACACCGTAGTGAACTTGGATGAGTGCAACAAGTGGTAAGCTTTTGGCCTAGGCCCTATATATCGTTTCGGCGGCGCTTTATTTGTACAGCCACTGACTGTACCAGCTTCCGGGTGTGCAATTCTGCTTAGGTGTAGTAGAAAGTGATCTGCCTATGATTAAACGAGTAACACCTTCACAAATTAAGCTGAGACGCATTGAAACTGTTACCAGTAGATTTTCTTATTTCATGCGAAAGCCGTGGACACACTGGAACGTAATTGACTGTTGCTACTTTATGATTGCGTATTCACATTTAAATGTTTGATTATAATATATTCGCCGTCTCCGCGATCATTACCGCGGTTGTCACAGAATCGTCCTCGTTATCTATGTCACTCTCTATTGATGAGATAAAAATGATAAAGTGTCAGCTAACTTTACCTATGATTTTAAAACTTTCAGCCGATGTGCCGAGTCTGGAAGTTTCAACTGCTACGTAAGTATTCTGCTACCTGACGATATTCGTCAGCGTCCTATTTTGCTCGCTTTCGCTGAAGGCGGATGCATCGATGGTATTATGTTATGTGCAGTTGTGAAGGTATAACTTTGGTCGAATTGATGGCCTTGGCGATTTTCAATAAGACGGTGACGGCATCATAGCCCGTAATGCAAATTTAATCGACTGTCTTCTTTGACAGGAGTAACTGTTCAGAGGTTTCCTAGCATGAAACACTACTTCGAAACGGTTCCATGCAAAGCAATTATAAAGTTATTAGCGATGTTTTTCATGCGTGCTAACTGTTTATTGTACAAAATAACTGCGTGTATTCAGGAAGAAAACTGGATGCTGAATAAAGCGATAGAAAACTTTCTGCCTAAAAGGCCAGTACACGTAAATGCAAACAGCCTAAGGCACCTTTGAGCTGTAGTTTACGCATTTTAGCTTGCACACGTTTGAGATTATTCTGTTGTAGGATGTGAAAGGCACCTGGCCAAACCCAGATGACGAGTGCATAACTTTTGATTGCGTCAATGGTAGTCTTGCCGAAAATGACCGCACCAAAACTTGCAACAATTATTGTCCAGGGGTAAGGCGAATTAGCAACACTCGAATGTGGCAATTATTTTGGTTAAATTTGTATATTTCACAGCGTGCGAAGCGCTGTCTATGTGAGATGCTTTAGAGAAAAGAATTCAAAATATAATATATCGAATGTGTAGGTTCATACATACATGGGTGCGTTCGAACGCACGTACTATTCATTTGTGCATATACGTCTGTTCCGTGTAAGTCTAGAATGAGTGCTACAAGTCTAGGCGCACTTTTGAAACTAAAGAAGCCGTTTTCTGAAGAAACTATTAGTAGCTATTGTATTATCTCTTTGTGTTGGTACCAGTAGTTGGCGATAGTTGCTTTAATTAAACGAACTTTCAATGATCAACGAATCTTTTTTGATCTTCAAGTTATTGTTATGCTTGACAATGTATCTTTTAGGGAGTTTTGAAGCTGCCGGCTCCTGAGTGCTGCGGTTGCATAAGTGAGTAGCGATTATCAATAGAATAATTTGACATATGATAGGGCCTATTCGTGCAGATGACTTTGCAATGATTATTACATTTAGTAACAAAAGGCAGCTACTCTGCTCATCTTTAGCGAGCCAATCTTAAGAGTCGCAAAGTTATACGTGTATGCGATGCATGTCTTCGTATAGTATACCAGGCATCGTGCTATGAGTGCGAGTTCGGTTCAGAACCATATAATGAACAAATCGGGGTGAGTTTGAAAGCACGGCTTTACAATTCGACAACATGCCTAATACCTGATTTGACCAGAAAGTCCGCTTTTCAGTGTAATGTGTTCCGCCTTTATTTACTAGGCCGGTCGACATGCACTTATAATCCAATTACTGACCGCTTTTGCACACTTCGCTAAACTGACTGAAGAACCCAGCAATGTTAGTTTGTTATCGTTGGTAGAAATAAAATCATCTTCTTCCTCAGCTTAGCTACTCTGTGAAAACGTACGGAGACTTGGGAGCCCCAGGACAGCAGTCTAATTCTCAAATCCGAGCGTACACTCGACCCTAGTGGTATAGCATAATCGGGTTTCTATAATTTATGCGATTCTTTAGTAATATAAAGTGCATGGGAAGGATGCGATCACTTGCGAGGATGCAAACTTTTAAATACTTTGCTAATGGAACGTTAATAAAAGTTCTGTGCATTCGATTTTTACAAATATAACAATA
Organism: Allolobophora icterica; assembly: GCA_963556255.1. Lineage (NCBI taxonomy): Eukaryota > Metazoa > Annelida > Clitellata > Crassiclitellata > Lumbricidae > Allolobophora > Allolobophora icterica. Next base: position 11,637,463 of record OY744603.1, on the reverse strand, counting down.
TTGTTTTCCTGTTTAGCACCGTCGACCGTGACAACGGGTAAGTGAAACACACATAATTCACGGAGATGCCTCTTTACACATTCTGTTTACTCAAAGTTTGACTACAGTTTTGCCTGCAACCCACATTCTTAACGCCGCGCCGGTGCCCATAACGCTATTGTCATCACTTGATCTCTAAATTAAATGATGTTGTGAGCTTATAATTAGTCGAGCCTTTCAAACTTCGGTACATGCCCATAACGTCATTATTGAATAATCTAGTTTAGCGAAAATCTTTCTGATTTCTCTGAGCGCACCGGATATCGTGGTAAACAAAAGATAAAAAAAACGGTGCTTTGTTGTTTCAGCCTCCAGTCCGTCACCACCAGGTTAGCTTCTTATCTCTTTAACTGCGGCTCCCTAAAAGAAATCAAGAAATCTTCTTTAGACTTACATCGATTTCAAAAGCAGTATCTGCCAGAGCTAAAATAAGTCATTCCAGTGACGTTGTCAGTCTTGAAATTAATCAAGCCTTTTAACCGTCGGAACACGAGAACATAAATATGGGTGAGATAAAACTATTGTAACTGTTACAGCTCTGATTGTAGTGCAACCATGAATACACAAAACATTTTGTAGCATACATTTATTCGTGTCTTGGTATCGTTTGTATTTCAGTTACAACAGCGACTCCTCCCGTGACAGGTTTGGAAACTGTTGTCAGTCGTACATCGATAAACACATTTTCATGCGTAGTTTCTAGACTGAATAGTCGATCGTAACCGATGGTTAACGAAGGTTTCATTGGTCTGTTTCCAATTAAGCATAAAAATGCAACTATCGGAAGCCTCTTTCTGATATACTTGTAATGTTAGAAATTCGAATAGCTGCGTCTACGCTCAAGACGTTCTATTTTCCAACTTTCGCAACAAATTTAAGTTTGCAAAATTGATCATGGGCCAATAGTGAAACTTGATCGTATTAATCGTTTTCCATTTGGAAGAACGGAGATACGCTTATTTGACGGTTTCATTACTAGAAGAGTAGCCTACAATACCCCTACATAGGTCATTTTCTTCGAGCGCATCTCGTGTATTTTGTAAACGCAGAAGCCTGAGTGAAAATATTGGTTATTACAAATCACAAAGGACCTTATAGCATCTATTGCTCTGTAATCGATTCAGGCTTGCGTCTTGTTGAAACCGATGATTTGACAAGTTCGCACACGATACGTGTGTTGCGCTAGTTTGCTTAGAAAGGCGTTGTTTATAACGCTGTCAACATTTTCTACATGTCTGGAATGACACGAAACGCACTTTAGTTGCATACATGTGTATTATATTGAGATTCTCAACCACTATAGTCACTACTCTAACATGTACATATATTAAATGGAACTACGTTTTCTTTACGGGCTACATCAGGTGAGAGTCAATTTCGAGTGAGATAACGGATGTCGAACCTCGCAGGTAGTGCTCAGAGGCGCATGCGCCACATTCTGCCACCTCTGGTGCTGGGCAAATCAGTACCGTCTGCCTTACAGGCAAACACACAGGCGCATGCAAAGAAAATGATTCACGTTTAGTCCGTTTGCTAATGGTCTAGTTGGTTTCTTTCAGGGACATCAACGCCAACACCGCCAGTAACAACGCCACGTAAGCAACAATTATAGAACTAAACATGCATGATATTAATGAAATCTCTCACTTCTCACTCCGTAAGTTAGAATGGTTACGAGTCTTCCTTCGACCGCGAGTTCGAAGAATTAGAAATGCTAATAGATACATAGTTACAAATTAACGAAGTCCAACTGGCGATCGTTGCTTACGTTGAATGAGAGCATGTTCTCTTCTCAGCGCACTGCGAAATGACGCCGGAAGTGCCACCCAACACACCGGTCTGGATCGAAAGAGACAACGTAACTGGCCCGACCGGTAATGATACGACGGTCAAACCAGGAGACCCGTTGGACCCGAACGACAAAGTCCAGCTAGGATACTGCAAAGAATGGTAAAGTCATTCAGAATTCGTAGCTATAAGACAGTTGACAAATTGAACAAAGCTAGAATAGAAAACAAAGAATAGACACTGAATATTTTATTTTTCAATTTTAAAGTCGTATCAGCCATCGAAATTGCTAGATAATGGTTGCTTTTGTCACTGGTTGTATCTAAAATAATTGCTTGTTTTTGCACAGTATTTGCCAAAATGGAGGTGGACTCAGCTGCTACGTAAGTTGGAAACGCGCTATCAATTTCTACGTTTCAAGTTTTTTAACGGCGCATTTATCGTAAAAGTCTTAATTCTATGTTTAGCAGAACTTTATCGACCGTCTTTAATCCTCGTTTCTAGTATCGAAGACATTCAATGGTTACAGTTAAGGAACGTCTGACGTTGCGAATCGATTATTTCTTAGTTTGACCGTCTTTCAGCACACGCCTCTCACTTTGAAAACCCAGCCGTTTATGTTTTGTAACCCATATCGCTGTTACTTTGTTTGACGGTTATGCAAACGGAGTTTATTGCAATTGATGTTAAGCTTGCTGCTTACCTTTGCAAATTCAGTTGGTCGTTTCTGTCGTCAACGACGTCGTCTAAGTTCTTACGGAGTGTAATCGATCTTTTTTGTAGGACGTTGCATATAACGGACCGAAACCTGTGGATGAGTGCACAGAGGCTTTCTGCCAAGACGGTAAAGTTGTGACAGTGGACAAGACTAAAAGCTGCCCCTGCAAAGAGGTACGTACATAGGAAGGAAACGAGTTTGAAATTACAGAGTCATGTAATGCGTAATTTTCTTTGGTCGCACAAACTACTGTATTTATCGTTGTTCCATGTGCAATACTACGGTACCATGTTGCACAAAAGATGAACGTCTGCTGCAGGTATTACGTACGCGTGTGTTGAAGAATCTTGGTATTTAGATAACGCTTCGAAAGACCAGCTGTTTTTGAGCCGAGTGTGAACATTTTTCAGGATTTTCATTTTATAACGGTAGTCGAGTCTGAAAATCCAGCTGCATTTCGCTCTTCTACTTGTACAAGCGCCTGAGGTCGCTGAAATGTTTATTGCGTTACATATATTATGATCGACTGTAATGAATTTAGTAATAATTGTATCACTGGTTAGGTTGAAGTGTCGGATATAAGGTTGTTTCCATAGGTTTCTCAATTCATGTACATGTAAGCTTAGACTTGTTTAATCAACGGTTTAACATCGTGTTTAATACGGATCGCCAAAATGGATGCTTCCTTTTAAAAGATAAATGCAAATGTAGACAATTTTAAGCCTTATTTTAAACAAGATGGCGTTAGGTGAGGCGTTGCCGCACATGAACTAATATACGACTGTCTGTACAGGGTGAAACTTTGGTTCTTCGTCCTCCTGAGGAATGCTGTGGGTGTGTAGAAAAGCCTCCACGTAAGTTTTACTGAATTGCTGTCGTTATATGGAAAACCTCATTTGCAGACAATAAATGATCGAGTAAATAAATATAATAACAATTAGTAACTTCTATTGCACCGGTGTCTAATGCATAAGGGATCAACCGACGGCACACAAAAATCAAGCCGTAATCTGGTCGATATCCAGAAGAGCAGTCCGTAAGAAAAGTTACTGCCACTGCCACAATGAAATCTGCTGACTGCTGTGGAATACATATTCAGTCATTTTATGCTTTAAGAGAACGCTCTCGGGTTCGCAAAATGACAGATTTTAATCAAGAAATCTGTACTTACAATCTGTGCCGGCCTTTGCACGCAAACAGTTAATTACCATTTTTACATTGCAAATGCACATGCTTTCACTTCTGCGTTCAAATTGAACATTCCAGGGTGGAGATTTCGGGTTGATGTCTCCCTGGCCCGCATTAAGGGGGGTGCTAAGGGTTCTGCAGCACTCGGGCCTGCAGATTTTGGGGCCCGCATTTTCGGATGTACATAAAAAAATTCCACAAAAAGGTCATCAGAAATTCCCCGAAAAGGTCATCAAATTTTTCTGTGATGAAATTTGCTAGTCACAGCACCCGGGCCCGCACTAGTCTTAATGCGGCCCTGATGTCTCCTCTGAGCACCAACGATTGATGCCTGGTCATCAGACAGTGGCGCTTAATAATTGCGAGATATTATTAATATTAACGAATAACAGCTAAATTGTTGTTGGATCGCTGTGACTGGTTTGATTTCGTGTAATGAGTGAGCTATTTTCCTTAACTAAGTCTGCAATATCTTATTTCATTTTACATAATATTATGTTCGAATTTTTATTATGTAGCACGCTGTGTGGTCACAAACGATGTTGTGAAATATGGCGATGAAATATGGTATGAGGCAGTAGTGAAAGCCGAAGATGGGTCAGCTCAGAAGCTGGAAAGGGTCGACTTGAAAGTGGGAGATTCCGTGGACTATGGGACGACGATACATGCAGGGGAATGCTACAAATGGTTAGATGTTTGTATTTTATTGCAGACGCGATAGGCATTCTGTGACATTCTAGGAACACATATAAAATTGATAGTTTTTTACGCAGCGCGGTAACAAACGATCCATTACCGATGACAGTGAATCATTAATTGGGCTATGTGATACAAATTTGCACGTTGCACTGCTCCGCATCAACTCGAGCCTGTTTTGAGAACAATTTACGTTTATTACATCGACGATTTTCAATGGACGATAAAGAACTTGGTTCAGTTTTCTCCAGATGCAGAGCACGAGTAAATTTACTCTTGCTTACTATTACAGAATCATTCTAATCTAGCTACTGACCGAATTGTCGTATATTTACAGCATCTGTGAGAATGACGAAACTTTCTCCTGCACGGTATGAAATTAAATCTATTACAGTTGTGGTATTTTAATAGTGCATCACCAGTAACTAGAATGCACAATGCATTGAAATTGTGTTGACGATATTCGCGCACGTACTTTTACTTTGGTATTTTATATTAAAAGCTCGGACACGATCTATGTCCGTCGTGTGCATCACGTTTTCCAAACCCTTGAACGTTCATAGAAGCATCGGTCTGACAATCTGGTCGTGACGGGGATGTCGTGTTTGTAATCTCTCAAGTTTGCTATCAGTAAGTTGTTTTCTTAAAGAAGGCGCCACAGTAGAAGACCAAACTTTAGTAAAAGGGCAACTAACGTACAGAAGCAAACGACAGGCACACCTTTCTGCAGTTAATATGATCAGCCAATTGCTATCAGGCAAGAGACTTCAAGCGTTACCGTTGTCGAAATGAAATTATTGTTCAAGTAGCCGGTGATTTTTTTTCTTGCAGCCGCTGGACAAAATAATTAAAAACAAAGACTGTACGGATCTAAATTGCATCAGTGGCGACGTAACACCAACGTGCGATAGAGAATGCGAAAAGGTATGATCTCTGACTGTTTTATGTCTATGATGTTGCTTCTTTAAAGCCGTGTAGTGTGTGCTAAAGCCATCGCGTTTTCATACATTCCTTTAAAAAGATGCAGAATCTAGTAAAATACCATTTTGTATAACATTCTGCTTGAATGGTTGCGCTCCATAACATCGCACTCTATCCTATCCGCTGCGTCCGTACGCAGGAAGAAGCCAGGTATTTGCTGTTTTTACTTGGGCAAGTCCTTCACTCGCCATTGCTCGTGGCGCTTCGGCGTGAAAACTTCGACACAGTCGGGAGCGCCTCTGAGTAGTAGTAGACTTGCGGAGGCGCTACAGAAATATCCGACATATAAATAATTGGTAAAGCATCGGCATCTATTAGTTCTCTGGCTGTTTTCCATCAAAATTTTAAAACACATTCTGACCAAAAGGGCTTGATATCTGAAGGTCAGAGCTTTTAATGCTTTACTGGAGCATGGGATTAACGATAATTTCTCACTATCGTTTGCAGGACGAAACGCTGATTACAGTAGACTATCCGCAGTGTTGCAGTTGCCAACCGAAGAAGCCAGGTATTTGTTGTTTTTACTTGTATTAATTGACAGCTTACATACTTGGTTGAACATTTAAGCCAATTTATCTTGTTCCGATACGTTTCTTATTCGGCGAAAATAAACTGTTTTATTGTCTCGTCGAGCTATTCTTGGTAGTCTAAGCCGAAGCACTCTTTCGCATGACTGAAGTGAACTATCCAACTATCTCGACTGTCGTGCAAAACAATTCACCGCATCTAATGGCGTTGTACGATTACAACTGTTTCTGTTAACGCAATTCTAGACAATTGTACCGTTTTGGCGGAAAACCTCGTTCCCGGGCAGACTGCTTCGACAGAAAAGAATCCGAATGTAAAGGAAGGAGACAAACTGGAACAGCTGGAAGTACTCCACGTCCACCCGTGTCGTGAATGGTAAGATTATTTTAAGATGCTGAAATGAAGGTCTAAGTAGCAGAATCTTATAATTATGATGAAATTGTCCAACTGATTAATCGTTCCCGATCCTGCATTTTATTACTGCGTAAATGCGTTCACGTATATCGACTTATATACTTTTAATTTTGCGACTTGAGGAATGAAATATCAGAGTTACATTGCATATACTTAATCCTTCGGTGTGACATTGACTTTTTTTCACCATTGGTCGGTTACTGCCGCATGCGTGAGCCGACATGGCGTTAAGTCTTAGAAACACTGTGTCTTGTATAGATAAACTGTATGACAGTAACAAGACTTTGTTTTTGTTTATATTACAGTCTGTGCACTGTCAGCGCCACCATGGAATGCAAAGTAAGTTTCATCTCTAGAAAACATCTGTTGCTAAAGCTTTATAACTGTAGTTCTAGAAATGTTTGACAGCTAAATTTTGAGTTATGAATTGTAAATCAGGTTGTTTGAGTTGTTAATCGGTCAATGTATATCGGGGAATTGATGTTTCAGAGGAGTATCGGTTGGTAGGCATCTATTTAGCTGCCGGTTGAGGCACGCTGACGGAAGCTCATGTCACTAGAGGAAATGATTTGCTTGTCTTGCAGCTGTATTACGCGACGTTAATGCGATTAGTTGACTAATTTGACCTTATGCTTTATTTTAGAACGTAAACAACACAGTCGATGTTGAAAACAATCTCTGCCTCGTGGATGTTTGTGTCGACGGTTCTGTTGTCAGAAAGAATCGTACCGAGTGCATATGTGGTCCGGTGTGTAGCTACTTACACTAAACTATAGGTGGTGTTACCAACAGATGTAATGTAAAACAAAATGAGCTGTAACTAATGATATCGGTAAATCCTTAAGCGCAGTTAAATACCTTCTAGCATTTTCTATTTTCTGTCCGCCTGATATATTTCTGCATTTAAGACATCGCCATTTCAGATGCCCTTGCACGTACACGCTCGACGACTGTCTTTCGCAGCGTTAAGTAAGAAATGCACAGAGTAATTAGCAACCGCATTTTGCCAGGAAACCTGAGTTGAATTAAATTTGCGACTATTTGTCTGTGTTTTCAGGATGAGGTATATGTTGAGCAGGTGGCTCCAAAATGCTGTGAATGCGTGAAAAAAAGTAAGTCTTCCTCACATTAATGTCTCATGGGCTTCAGATTTCTCACGCTCCTAGATGTGCTACAGAGATGGTCGCACCGCAAGAAAGGCTAGCTGCAACGAAAATTGTCGTTGAAGCATATATGGCTGATTGCTTAGTTTATGCATGCATGCATTTACTTGAATATGACCGTACCTCAGTACTTCCGGATGCACGCATCTCTGCCTACCTACCACATGCCCTATACGTTAGAGTGGAGTGAAAATTTTTTTTTAGTAAATGAATTCTAATAGTGCGCAAAAGGTGAAACTTGGGTAGAGAAAGAAACACACCAAATATTTTACATTTCAAATGATGTCTTCTGCCCTCTACCGTCGATGCAATATTTCAACGTGTTTAGCCTATAGTCTCACAGTGGATGTCGTGCAATTTCTTCTGCCTTAACCCTTCCAAAACAGAATTAATACTAGGCCTTCCTGATCATATCAGTCCTAACCCCTGCAATACACGTATCAACTAACTCATCGTTTCTTAACCTTCAACTCGAATTCCCCTGTCCGCAATCGGTACTACTTGTGATCCACACCTCTCCTTCTCTAACGTCCATCTGGCCCAAGATCGACCTTAAAACTGCCTCTACCATTGTTACCTCTATTGTTCATTAAAGCTTGATTACAGCAATTCCCTCTTCCTCAACCTTGAATCCACCCAAATCAAGCGTATGCAACTTACCAAAAACGCACTAGCCAGAGCTGTCGCTAGAACGCCCAAACATCATCATATCACTCTCAATCTCAAATCACTCCACTGGCTAAACTAATGAATGTACTTCAAAGTCCTGTCACTAACTTACAACTCAATACAATATTCCAAAGTACCTTCGTGATCTCTTCACCATCCAGGCAACCAACTGCACCCAATCCTCCTCCTATCTCAGTCTTTCTTGATCCCCGACCACTACTCACCTCAAGTTCCCCAACCGAGCCATATCCAACAGATCACCACGCCTCTGAAGCCATCTCCCCCTTGAATTCCGCAGATTCTCGTTTCCTCCAACATCATTCCAACCCATCCTCCATCCTTCTCCTCATGTTCCTCTATCTCCGGGCTTTCCTCAACTGGTCTCACCTTTTCAAGTATTCGTATACCGGTATACCCAGACTCATCTGATCCTCTGTCTTCCAATTCTTCTCGCCCTAAACGACACCCTCCTTCACAGCTGCTCTGCCTCCTCTCTTGATCTGTTCCCACCATGGAAACCGGATTCGGACCTCTATTGGACTACTCTCTGGAAAAACCTCAACGCTCACAGTCGTATACTGGCACATCTTGTTTGAACAGAGCTTCGGTACTTCTTTCGTTCTCTCCTAATTATCTTCCTTTCAGTAACGTCACTGCATTCATTAGGCGTTACGATTATAGAAATATCCGGAATAAATTAAAATAGGCATCGTTTGTGGGCGGTACGAGGGGTACTCGTACCTCCCCCACTTTTTGGACTGGGGGTACCGTAACCCTCACTGTTTGAACAATGCCAATCAATATTTTATTATTGTGCATTCCCAGAGATCGCAGTCAGCGCCTTGCTTCTTTGATGTAAGAAATTGGTACCCCCACCCCCAATGTATAGACCAAAGTTACGCCTACTGGTTACAATTCCATAGTCCTGTAGCATATCAGGTGCGATTACCGCAACTGATTTGAACATGTATTTCATGAATTGTAACCGTTCGACGGGAGTCAGTTCAAGAAATTAAAAAATAATGCACTACATTGACGTTTTCAAAGAATTTTCATATGGTAAATATTTTACCGCCGGTAGAGGGCAGAAGAAGCAAAGCAAAATCAACAATATTTTGAGCGCTATTTACACTAACATGCTGGCAACTTTTCATCACTATTAGAAAACGATTGCTTTAAAAAAATTGGTCATTTTCGCTCCACCCTACTATATGTATCCACATTCATATTTATTTGAAAACTGGTTTTCTCTTACTGCCCGCATCCTTATTCGCCGATCTTATCTGGGACTTGTTCCTAAATACCTTTGTGACTCAATACGTCTTCCCGCCTCATCTGGCTCCCTTTGCCCTCTTAGTTCCTCCTCCGATCGACTTGACTTACTTGTTCCCCGAGTGAAAACGAACATGGCCCAGTCTCGTTCCTTTGTTAGTGTTGACCCTTCATTGTGAATTCAGCTTTCTCCTTCGGTCCGGGCTACTGTCTGGTGGTCCTGCCACAGTTATTAGTTGTCTTAAAACGTGGTTTTATTCCCGAGGACTTTCGCACTTGGAGCGCCTCTGATTGGTGGGCACTGGGTAGAGGCGCTTTATAAGTTTCGAAACACAATGCAATGTGCAAACATAATAAAATTGTGACGCCAGGGCTCAAAACCCGTCGCTTGTCGCTTCCTAGATATTGAGCTAGAAGCCGAAATAGGCGAGAGGGGTCAAAAATATTGAACATTCTTCAATTCACCAGTTGCCTATGAATTTGTCATAATTTGCATTGTAGTAATCCGATTTTGATGCCGTTTGTTTTATTTGATACAGGATATAGCCCTTTATTGCACAGGAAATTTGTAGTACACTCAGGCAATGGTTGCTGAGGACTTTGATGACACAAATATCCGAAATCTTTTATTCGATTTTCTCACTATATATTAATGAAAGAATCAAACGAGCATAACTTCAGTTAGGAAAAAGATATTTTCATTCTGTAAAAAGTATTTTGAAGCAGATTAATTGTAGAATATGACTAAATAAAAAGGTCAAAAACCGACATGTGACGGGTTTTGACCTCTGGCGTCACAATATGCCCAAGCATTTAAATAAATAGGCCATTCAACACGAGTACACAGGCTAATTTGTGAAGTGATGAATAATTGGGTGAATCTGGTGCGTGCAAAATATTTTGTGCATTGACGCCTTAATGGTTCTTGAATGATGTTATGGTAACATCTTATTAGGCATGACGGTCTTTACCAAGAAACATCTTATTAGGCATACGACTTGAAGGTTAACAACAGTTCAAACCTTGATTCTTCTTGATTCTTCTTTGAACAGCAATTTGTGAAGTCACTGTTGACAACCCAAAAGAGGGCAAAACGCCATATTTCGAGCTAGACAATCTGCCTGGATTAACAGAAGGAGACGAAGTTTTAGATGTCGGATCCACTGTAGATGTCAACACCGTAGTGAACTTGGATGAGTGCAACAAGTGGTAAGCTTTTGGCCTAGGCCCTATATATCGTTTCGGCGGCGCTTTATTTGTACAGCCACTGACTGTGCCAGCTTCCGGATGTGCAATTCTGCTTAGGTGTAGTAGAAAGTGATCTGCCTATGATTAAACGAGTAACACCTTCACAAATTAAGCTGAGACGCATTGAAACTGTTACCAGTAGATTTTCTTATTTCATGCGAAAGCCGTGGACACACTGGAACGTAATTGACTGTTGCTACTTTATGATTGCGTATTCACATTTAAATGTTTGATTATAATATATTCGCCGTCTCCGCGATCATTACCGCGGTTGTCACAGAATCGTCCTCGTTATCTATGTCACTCTCTATTGATGAGATAAAAATGATAAAGTGTCAGCTAACTTTACCTATGATTTTAAAACTTTCAGCCGATGTGCCGAGTCTGGAAGTTTCAACTGCTACGTAAGTATTCTGCTACCTGACGATATTCGTCAGCGTCCTATTTTGCTCGCTTTCGCTGAAGGCGGATGCATCGATGGTATTATGTTATGTGCAGTTGTGAAGGTATAACTTTGGTCGAATTGATGGCCTTGGCGATTTTCAATAAGACGGTGACGGCATCATAGCCCGTAATGCAAATTTAATCGACTGTCTTCTTTGACAGGAGTAACTGTTCAGAGGTTTCCTAGCATGAAACACTACTTCGAAACGGTTCCATGCAAAGCAATTATAAAGTTATTAGCGATGTTTTTCATGCGTGCTAACTGTTTATTGTACAAAATAACTGCGTGTATTCAGGAAGAAAACTGGATGCTGAATAAAGCGATAGAAAACTTTCTGCCTAAAAGGCCAGTACACGTAAATGCAAACAGCCTAAGGCACCTTTGAGCTGTAGTTTACGCATTTTAGCTTGCACACGTTTGAGGTTATTCTGTTGTAGGATGTGAAAGGCACCTGGCCAAACCCAGATGACGAGTGCATAACTTTTGATTGCGTCAATGGTAGTCTTGCCGAAAATGACCGCACCAAAACTTGCAACAATTATTGTCCAGGGGTAAGGCGAATTAGCAACACTCGAATGTGGCAATTATTTTTGGTTAAATTTGTATATTTCACAGCGTGCGAAGCGCTGTCTATGTGAGATGCTTTAGAGAAAAGAATTCAAAATATAATATATCGAATGTGTAGGTTCATACATACATGGGTGCGTTCGAACGCACGTACTATTCATTTGTGCATATACGTCTGTTCCGTGTAAGTCTAGAATGAGTGCTACAAGTCTAGGCGCACTTTTGAAACTAAAGAAGCCGTTTTCTGAAGAAACTATTAGTAGCTATTGTATTATCTCTTTGTGTTGGTACCAGTAGTTGGCGATAGTTGCTTTAATTAAACGAACTTTCAATGATCAACGAATCTTTTTTGATCTTCAAGTTATTGTTATGCTTGACAATGTATCTTTTAGGGAGTTTTGAAGCTGCCGGCTCCTGAGTGCTGCGGTTGCATAAGTGAGTAGCGATTATCAATAGAATAATTTGACATATGATAGGGCCTATTCGTGCAGATGACTTTGCAATGATTATTACATTTAGTAACAAAAGGCAGCTACTCTGCTCATCTTTAGCGAGCCAATCTTAAGAGTCGCAAAGTTATACGTGTATGCGATGCATGTCTTCGTATAGTATACCAGGCATCGTGCTATGAGTGCGAGTTCGGTTCAGAACCATATAATGAACAAATCGGGGTGAGTTTGAAAGCACGGCTTTACAATTCGACAACATGCCTAATACCTGATTTGACCAGAAAGTCCGCTTTTCAGTGTAATGTGTTCCGCCTTTATTTACTAGGCCGGTCGACATGCACTTATAATCCAATTACTGACCGCTTTTGCACACTTCGCTAAACTGACTGAAGAACCCAGCAATGTTAGTTTGTTATCGTTGGTAGAAATAAAATCATCTTCTTCCTCAGCTTAGCTACTCTGTGAAAACGTACGGAGACTTGGGAGCCCCAGGACAGCAGTCTAATTCTCAAATCCGAGCGTACACTCGACCCTAGTGGTATAGCATAATCGGGTTTCTATAATTTATGCGATTCTTTAGTAATATAAAGTGCATGGGAAGGATGCGATCACTTGCGAGGATGCAAACTTTTAAATACTTTGCTAATGGAACGTTAATAAAAGTTCTGTGCATTCGATTTTTACAAATATAACAATATTGTTTTCCTGTTTAGCACCGTCGACCGTGACAACGGGTAAGTGAAACACAAATAATTCACGGAGATGCCTCTTTACACATTCTGTTTACTCAAAGTTTGACTACAGTTTTGCCTGCAACCCACATTCTTAACGCCGCGCCGGTGCCCATAACGCTATTGTCATCACTTGATCTCTAAATTAAATGATGTTGTGAGCTTATAATTAGTCGAGCCTTTCAAACTTCGGTACATGCCCATAACGTCATTATTGAATAATCTAGTTTAGCGAAAATCTTTCTGATTTCTCTGAGCGCACCGGATATCGTGGTAAACAAAAGATAAAAAAAACGGTGCTTTGTTGTTTCAGCCTCCAGTCCGTCACCACCAGGTTAGCTTCTTATCTCTTTAACTGCGGCTCCCTAAAAGAAATCAAGAAATCTTCTTTAGACTTACATCGATTTCAAAAACAGTATCTGCCAGAGCTAAAATAAGTCATTCCAGTGACGTTGTCAGTCTTGAAATTAATCAAGCCTTTTAACCGTCGGAACACGAGAACATAAATATGGGTGAGATAAAACTATTGTAACTGTTACAGCTCTGATTGTAGTGCAACCATGAATACACAAAACATTTTGTAGCATACATTTATTCGTGTCTTGGTATCGTTTGTATTTCAGTTACAACAGCGACTCCTCCCGTGACAGGTTTGGAAACTGTTGTCAGTCGTACATCGATAAACACATTTTCATGCGTAGTTTCTAGACTGAATAGTCGATCGTAACCGATGGTTAACGAAGGTTTCATTGGTCTGTTTCCAATTAAGCATAAAAATGCAACTATCGGAAGCCGCTTTCTGATATACTTGTAATGTTAGAAATTCGAATAGCTGCGTCTACGCTCAAGACGTTCTATTTTCCAACTTTCGCAACAAATTTAAGTTTGCAAAATTGATCATGGGCCAATAGTGAAACTTGATCGTATTAATCGTTTTCCATTTGGAAGAACGGAGATACGCTTATTTGACGGTTTCATTACTAGAAGAGTAGCCTACAATACCCCTACATAGGTCATTTTCTTCGAGCGCATCTCGTGTATTTTGTAAACGCAGAAGCCTGAGTGAAAATATTGGTTATTACAAATCACAAAGGACCTTATAGCATCTATTGCTCTGTAATCGATTCAGGCTTGCGTCTTGTTGAAACCGATGATTTGACAAGTTCGCCTTTCTAAGCAAACTAGCGCAACACACGTATCGTGTGTTGCGCTAGTTTGCTTAGAAAGGCGTTGTTTATAACGCTGTCAACATTTTCTACATGTCTGGAATGACACGAAACGCACTTTAGTTGCATACATGTGTATTATATTGAGATTCTCAACCACTATAGTCACTACTCTAACATGTACATATATTAAATGGAACTACGTTTTCTTTACGGGCTACATCAGGTGAGAGTCAATTTCGAGTGAGATAACGGATGTCGAACCTCGCAGGTAGTGCTCAGAGGCGCATGCGCCACATTCTGCCACCTCTGGTGCTGGGCAAATCAGTACCGTCTGCCTTACAGGCAAACACACAGGCGCATGCAAAGAAAATGATTCACGTTTAGCCCGTTTGCTAATGGTCTAGTTGGTTTCTTTCAGGGACATCAACGCCAACACCGCCAGTAACAACGCCACGTAAGCAACAATTATAGAACTAAACATGCATGATATTAATTAAATCTCTCACTTCTCACTCCGTAAGTTAGAATGGTTACGAGTCTTCCTTCGACCGCGAGTTCGAAGAATTAGAAATGCTAATAGATACATAGTTACAAATTAACGAAGTCCAACTGGCGATCGTTGCTTACGTTGAATGAGAGCATGTTCTTTTCTCAGCGCACTGCGAAATGACGCCGGAAGTGCCACCCAACACACCGGTCTGGATCGAAAGAGACAACGTAACTGGCCCGACCGGTAATGATACGACGGTCAAACCAGGAGACCCGTTGGACCCGAACGACAAAGTCCAGCTAGGATACTGCAAAGAATGGTAAAGTCATTCAGAATTCGTAGCTATAAGACAGTTGACAAATTGAACAAAGCTAGAATAGAAAACAAAGAATAGACACTGAATATTTTATTTTTCAATTTTAAAGTCGTATCAGCCATCGAAATTGCTAGATAATGGTTGCTTTTGTCACTGGTTGTATCTAAAATAATTGCTTGTTTTTGCACAGTATTTGCCAAAATGGAGGTGGACTCAGCTGCTACGTAAGTTGGAAACGCGCTATCAATTTCTACGTTTCAAGTTTTTTTAACGGCGCATTTATCGTAAAAGTCTTAATTCTATGTTTAGCAGAACTTTATCGACCGTCTTTAATCCTCGTTTCTAGTATCGAAGACATTCAATGGTTACAGTTAAGGAACGTCTGACGTTGCGAATCGATTATTTCTTAGTTTGACCGTCTTTCAGCACACGCCTCTCACTTTGAAAACCCAGCCGTTTATGTTTTGTAACCCATATCGCTGTTACTTTGTTTGACGGTTATGCAAACGGAGTTTATTGCAATTGATGTTAAGCTTGCTGCTTACCTTTGCAAATTCAGTTGGTCGTTTCTGTCGTCAACGACGTCGTCTAAGTTCTTACAGAGTGTAATCGATCTTTTTTGTAGGACGTTGCATATAACGGACCGAAACCTGTGGATGAGTGCACAGAGGCTTTCTGCCAAGACGGTAAAGTTGTGACAGTGGACAAGACTAAAAGCTGCCCCTGCAAAGAGGTACGTACATAGGAAGGAAACGAGTTTGAAATTACAGAGTCATGTAATGCGTAATTTTCTTTGGTCGCACAAACTACTGTATTTATCGTTGTTCCTTGTGCAATACTACGGTACCATGTTGCACAAAAGATGAACGTCTGCTGCAGGTATTACGTACGCGTGTGTTGAAGAATCTTGGTATTTAGATAACGCTTCGAAAGACCAGCTGTTTTTGAGCCGAGTGTGAACATTTTTCAGGATTTTCATTTTATAACGGTAGTCGAGTCTGAAAATCCAGCTGCATTTCGCTCTTCTACTTGTACAAGCGCCTGAGGTCGCTGAAATGTTTATTGCGTTACATATATTATGATCGACTGTAATGAATTTAGTAATAATTGTATCACTGGTTAGGTTGAAGTGTCGGATATAAGGTTGTTTCCATAGGTTTCTCAATTCATGTACATGTAAGCTTAGACTTGTTTAATCAACGGTTTAACATCGTGTTTAATACGGATCGCCAAAATGGATGCTTCCTTTTAAAAGATAAATGCAAATGTAGACAATTTTAAGCCTTATTTTAAACAAGATGGCGTTAGGTGAGGCGTTGCCGCACATGAACTAATATACGACTGTCTGTACAGGGTGAAACTTTGGTTCTTCGTCCTCCTGAGGAATGCTGTGGGTGTGTAGAAAAGCCTCCACGTAAGTTTTACTGAATTGCTGTCGTTATATGGAAAACCTCATTTGCAGACAATAAATGATCGAGTAAATAAATATAATAACAATTAGTAACTTCTATTGCGCCGGTGTCTAATGCATAAGGGATCAACCGACGGCACACAAAAATCAAGCCGTAATCTGGTCGATATCCAGAAGAGCAGTCCGTAAGAAAAGTTACTGCCACTGCCACAATGAAATCTGCTGACTGCTGTGGAATACATATTCAGTCATTTTATGCTTTAAGAGAACGCTCTCGGGTTCGCAAAATGACAGATTTTAATCAAGAAATCTGTACTTACAATCTGCGCCGGCTTTTGCACGCAAACAGTTAATTACCATT
The DNA here is from genome assembly GCA_963556255.1 of Allolobophora icterica. Taxonomy (NCBI): domain Eukaryota; kingdom Metazoa; phylum Annelida; class Clitellata; order Crassiclitellata; family Lumbricidae; genus Allolobophora; species Allolobophora icterica. The sequence continues at coordinate 11,620,820 of OY744603.1, read as the reverse complement.
TTTGCATTGCGAATGCACATGCTTTCACTTCTGCGTTCAAATTGAACATTCCAGGGTGGAGATTTCGGGTTGATGTCTCCCTGGCCCGCATTAAGGGGGTGCTAAGGGTGCTGCAGCACCCGGGCCTGCAGATTTTGGGGCCCGCATTTTCGGATGTACATAAAAAAATTCCACAAAAAGGTCATCAGAAATTCCCCGAAAAGGTCATCAAATTTTTCTGTGATGAAATTTGCTAGTCACAGCACCCGGGCCCGCACTAGTCTTAATGCGGCCCTGATGTCTCCTCTGAGCACCAACGATTGATGCCTGGTCATCAGACAGTGGCGCTTAATAATTGCGAGATATTATTAATATTAACGAATAACAGCTAAATTGTTGTTGGATCGCTGTGACTGGTTTGATTTCGTGTAATGAGTGAGCTATTTTCCTTAACTAAGTCTGCAATATCTTATTTCATTTTACATAATATTATGTTCGAATTTTTATTATGTAGCACGCTGTGTGGTCACAAACGATGTTGTGAAATATGGCGATGAAATATGGTATGAGGCAGTAGTGAAAGCCGAAGATGGGTCAGCTCAGAAGCTGGAAAGGGTCGACTTGAAAGTGGGAGATTCCGTGGACTATGGGACGACGATACATGCAGGGGAATGCTACAAATGGTTAGATGTTTGTATTTTATTGCAGACGCGATAGGCATTCTGTGACATTCTAGGAACACATATAAAATTGATAGTTTTTTACGCAGCGCGGTAACAAACGATCCATTACCGATGGCAGTGAATCATTAATTGGGCTATGTGATACAAATTTGCACGTTGCACTGCTCCGCATCAACTCGAGCCTGTTTTGAGAACAATTTGCGTTTATTACATCGACGATTTTCAATGGACGATAAAGAACTTGGTTCAGTTTTCTCCAGATGCAGAGCACGAGTAAATTTACTCTTGCAGAATCATTCTAATCTAACTACTGACCGAATTGTCGTATATTTACAGCATCTGTGAGAATGACGAAACTTTCTCCTGCACGGTATGAAATTAAATCTATTACAGTTGTGGTATTTTAATAGTGCATCACCAGTAACTAGAATGCACAATGCATTGAAATTGTGTTGACGATATTCGCGCACGTACTTTTACTTTGGTATTTTATATTAAAAGCTCGGACACGATCTATGTCCGTCGTGTGCATCACGTTTTCCAAACCCTTGAACGTTCATAGAAGCATCGGTCTGACAATCTGGTCGTGACGGGGATGTCGTGTTTGTAATCTCTCAAGTTTGCTATCAGTAAGTTGTTTTCTTAAAGAAGGCGCCACAGTAGAAGACCAAACTTTAGTAAAAGGGCAACTAACGTACAGAAGCAAACGACAGGCACACCTTTCTGCAGTTAATATGATCAGCCAATTGCTATCAGGCAAGAGACTTCAAGCGTTACCGTTGTCGAAATGAAATTATTGTTCAAGTAGCCGGTGATTTTTTTTCTTGCAGCCGCTGGACAAAATAATTAAAAACAAAGACTGTACGGATCTAAATTGCATCAGTGGCGACGTAACACCAACGTGCGATAGAGAATGCGAAAAGGTATGATCTCTGACTGTTTTATGTCTATGATGTTGCTTCTTTAAAGCCGTGTAGTGTGTGCTAAAGCCATCGCGTTTTCATACATTCCTTTAAAAAGATGCAGAATCTAGTAAAATACCATTTTGTATAACATTCTGCTTGAATGGTTGCGCTCCATAACATCGCACTCTATCCTATCCGCTGCGTCCGTACGCAGGAAGAAGCCAGGTATTTGCTGTTTTTACTTGGGCAAGTCCTTCACTCGCCATTGCTCGTGGCGCTTCGGCGTGAAAACTTCGACACAGTCGGGAGCGCCTCTGAGTAGTAGTAGACTTGCGGAGGCGCTACAGAAATATCCGACATATAAATAATTGGTAAAGCATCGGCATCTATTAGTTCTCTGGCTGTTTTCCATCAAAATTTTAAAACACATTCTGACCAAAAGGGCTTGATATCTGAAGGTCAGAGCTTTTAATGCTTTACTGGAGCATGGGATTAACGATAATTTCTCACTATCGTTTGCAGGACGAAACGCTGATTACAGTAGACTATCCGCAGTGTTGCAGTTGCCAACCGAAGAAGCCAGGTATTTGTTGTTTTTACTTGTATTAATTGACAGCTTACATACTTGGTTGAACATTTAAGCCAATTTATCTTGTTCCGATACGTTTCTTATTCGGCGAAAATAAACTGTTTTATTGTCTCGTCGAGCTATTCTTGGTAGTCTAAGCCGAAGCACTCTTTCGCATGACTGAAGTGAACTATCCAACTATCTCGACTGTCGTGCAAAACAATTCACCGCATCTAATGGCGTTGTACGATTACAACTGTTTCTGTTAACGCAATTCTAGACAATTGTACCGTTTTGGCGGAAAACCTCGTTCCCGGGCAGACTGCTTCGACAGAAAAGAATCCGAATGTAAAGGAAGGAGACAAACTGGAACAGCTGGAAGTACTCCACGTCCACCCGTGTCGTGAATGGTAAGATTATTTTAAGATGCTGAAATGAAGGTCTAAGTAGCAGAATCTTATAATTATGATGAAATTGTCCAACTGATTAATCGTTCCCGATCCTGCATTTTATTACTGCGTAAATGCGTTCACGTATATCGACTTATATACTTTTAATTTTGCGACTTGAGGAATGAAATATCAGAGTTACATTGCATATACTTAATCCTTCGGTGTGACATTGACTTTTTTTCACCATTGGTCGGTTACTGCCGCATGCGTGAGCCGACATGGCGTTAAGTCTTAGAAACACTGTGTCTTGTATAGATAAACTGTATGACAGTAACAAGACTTTGTTTTTGTTTATATTACAGTCTGTGCACTGTCAGCGCCACCATGGAATGCAAAGTAAGTTTCATCTCTAGAAAACATCTGTTGCTAAAGCTTTATAACTGTAGTTCTAGAAATGTTTGACAGCTAAATTTTGAGTTATGAATTGTAAATCAGGTTGTTTGAGTTGTTAATCGGTCAATGTATATCGGGGAATTGATGTTTCAGAGGAGTATCGGTTGGTAGGCATCTATTTAGCTGCCGGTTGAGGCACGCTGACGGAAGCTCATGTCACTAGAGGAAATGATTTGCTTGTCTTGCAGCTGTATTACGCGACGTTAATGCGATTAGTTGACTAATTTGACCTTATGCTTTATTTTAGAACGTAAACAACACAGTCGATGTTGAAAACAATCTCTGCCTCGTGGATGTTTGTGTCGACGGTTCTGTTGTCAGAAAGAATCGTACCGAGTGCATATGTGGTCCGGTGTGTAGCTACTTACACTAAACTATAGGTGGTGTTACCAACAGATGTAATGTAAAACAAAATGAGCTGTAACTAATGATATCGGTAAATCCTTAAGCGCAGTTAAATACCTTCTAGCATTTTCTATTTTCTGTCCGCCTGATATATTTCTGCATTTAAGACATCGCCATTTCAGATGCCCTTGCACGTACACGCTCGACGACTGTCTTTCGCAGCGTTAAGTAAGAAATGCACAGAGTAATTAGCAACCGCATTTTGCCAGGAAACCTGAGTTGAATTAAATTTGCGACTATTTGTCTGTGTTTTCAGGATGAGGTATATGTTGAGCAGGTGGCTCCAAAATGCTGTGAATGCGTGAAAAAAAGTAAGTCTTCCTCACATTAATGTCTCATGGGCTTCAGATTTCTCACGCTCCTAGATGTGCTACAGAGATGGTCGCACCGCAAGAAAGGCTAGCTGCAACGAAAATTGTCGTTGAAGCATATATGGCTGATTGCTTAGTTTATGCATGCATGCATTTACTTGAATATGACCGTACCTCAGTACTTCCGGATGCACGCATCTCTGCCTACCTACCACATGCCCTATACGTTAGAGTGGAGTGAAAAATTTTTTTTAGTAAATGAATTCTAATAGTGCGCAAAAGGTGAAACTTGGGTAGAGAAAGAAACACACCAAATATTTTACATTTCAAATGATGTCTTCTGCCCTCTACCGTCGATGCAATATTTCAACGTGTTTAGCCTATAGTCTCACAGTGGATGTCGTGCAATTTCTTCTGCCTTAACCCTTCCAAAACAGAATTAATACTAGGCCTTCCTGATCATATCAGTCCTAACCCCTGCAATACACGTATCAACTAACTCATCGTTTCTTAACCTTCAACTCGAATTCCCCTGTCCGCAATCGGTACTACTTGTGATCCACACCTCTCCTTCTCTAACGTCCATCTGGCCCAAGATCGACCTTAAAACTGCCTCTACCATTGTTACCTCTATTGTTCATTAAAGCTTGATTACAGCAATTCCCTCTTCCTCAACCTTGAATCCACCCAAATCAAGCGTATGCAACTTACCAAAAACGCACTAGCCAGAGCTGTCGCTAGAACGCCCAAACATCATCATATCACTCTCAATCTCAAATCACTCCACTGGCTAAACTAATGAATGTACTTCAAAGTCCTGTCACTAACTTACAACTCAATACAATATTCCAAAGTACCTTCGTGATCTCTTCACCATCCAGGCAACCAACTGCACCCAATCCTCCTCCTATCTCAGTCTTTCTTGATCCCCGACCACTACTCACCTCAAGTTCCCCAACCGAGCCATATCCAACAGATCACCACGCCTCTGAAGCCATCTCCCCCTTGAATTCCGCAGATTCTCGTTTCCTCCAACATCATTCCAACCCATCCTCCATCCTTCTCCTCATGTTCCTCTATCTCCGGGCTTTCCTCAACTGGTCTCACCTTTTCAAGTATTCGTATACCGGTATACCCAGACTCATCTGATCCTCTGTCTTCCAATTCTTCTCGCCCTAAACGACACCCTCCTTCACAGCTGCTCTGCCTCCTCTCTTGATCTGTTCCCACCATGGAAACCGGATTCGGACCTCTATTGGACTACTCTCTGGAAAAACCTCAACGCTCACAGTCGTATACTGGCACATCTTGTTTGAACAGAGCTTCGGTACTTCTTTCGTTCTCTCCTAATTATCTTCCTTTCAGTAACGTCACTGCATTCATTAGGCGTTACGATTATAGAAATATCCGGAATAAATAAAAATAGGCATCGTTTGTGGGCGGTACGAGGGGTACTCGTACCTCCCCCACTTTTTGGACTGGGGGTACCGTAACCCTCACTGTTTGAACAATGCCAATCAATATTTTATTATTGTGCATTCCCAGAGATCGCAGTCAGCGCCTTGCTTCTTTGATGTAAGAAATTGGTACCCCCACCCCCAATGTATAGACCAAAGTTACGCCTACTGGTTACAATTCCATAGTCCTGTAGCATATCAGGTGCGATTACCGCAACTGATTTGAACATGTATTTCATGAATTGTAACCGTTCGACGGGAGTCAGTTCAAGAAATTAAAAAATAATGCACTACATTGACGTTTTCAAAGAATTTTCATATGGTAAATATTTTACCGCCGGTAGAGGGCAGAAGAAGCAAAGCAAAATCAACAATATTTTGAGCGCTATTTACACTAACATGCTGGCAACTTTTCATCACTATTAGAAAACGATTGCTTTAAAAAAATTGGTCATTTTCGCTCCACCCTACTATATGTATCCACATTCATATTTATTTGAAAACTGGTTTTCTCTTACTGCCCGCATCCTTATTCGCCGATCTTATCTGGGACTTGTTCCTAAATACCTTTGTGACTCAATACGTCTTCCCGCCTCATCTGGCTCCCTTTGCCCTCTTAGTTCCTCCTCCGATCGACTTGACTTACTTGTTCCCCGAGTGAAAACGAACATGGCCCAGTCTCGTTCCTTTGTTAGTGTTGACCCTTCATTGTGAATTCAGCTTTCTCCTTCGGTCCGGGCTACTGTCTGGTGGTCCTGCCACAGTTATTAGTTGTCTTAAAACGTGGTTTTATTCCCGAGGACTTTCGCACTTGGAGCGCCTCTGATTGGTGGGCACTGGGTAGAGGCGCTTTATAAGTTTCGAAACACAATGCAATGTGCAAACATAATAAAATTGTGACGCCAGGGCTCAAAACCCGTCGCTTGTCGCTTCCTAGATATTGAGCTAGAAGCCGAAATAGGCGAGAGGGGTCAAAAATATTGAACATTCTTCAATTCACCAGTTGCCTATGAATTTGTCATAATTTGCATTGTAGTAATCCGATTTTGATGCCGTTTGTTTTATTTGATACAGGATATAGCCCTTTATTGCACAGGAAATTTGTAGTACACTCAGGCAATGGTTGCTGAGGACTTTGATGACACAAATATCCGAAATGTTTTATTCGATTTTCTCACTATATATTAATGAAAGAATCAAACGAGCATAACTTCAGTTAGGAAAAAGATATTTTCATTCTGTAAAAAGTATTTTGAAGCAGATTAATTGTAGAATATGACTAAATAAAAAGGTCAAAAACCGACATGTGACGGGTTTTGACCTCTGGCGTCACAATATGCCCAAGCATTTAAATAAATAGGCCATTCAACACGAGTACACAGGCTAATTTGTGAAGTGATGAATAATTGGGTGAATCTGGTGCGTGCAAAATATTTTGTGCATTGACGCCTTAATGGTTCTTGAATGATGTTATGGTAACATCTTATTAGGCATGACGGTCTTTACCAAGAAACATCTTATTAGGCATACGACTTGAAGGTTAACAACAGTTCAAACCTTGATTCTTCTTGATTCTTCTTTGAACAGCAATTTGTGAAGTCACTGTTGACAACCCAAAAGAGGGCAAAACGCCATATTTCGAGCTAGACAATCTGCCTGGATTAACAGAAGGAGACGAAGTTTTAGATGTCGGATCCACTGTAGATGTCAACACCGTAGTGAACTTGGATGAGTGCAACAAGTGGTAAGCTTTTGGCCTAGGCCCTATATATCGTTTCGGCGGCGCTTTATTTGTACAGCCACTGACTGTGCCAGCTTCCGGATGTGCAATTCTGCTTAGGTGTAGTAGAAAGTGATCTGCCTATGATTAAACGAGTAACACCTTCACAAATTAAGCTGAGACGCATTGAAACTGTTACCAGTAGATTTTCTTATTTCATGCGAAAGCCGTGGACACACTGGAACGTAATTGACTGTTGCTACTTTATGATTGCGTATTCACATTTAAATGTTTGATTATAATATATTCGCCGTCTCCGCGATCATTACCGCGGTTGTCACAGAATCGTCCTCGTTATCTATGTCACTCTCTATTGATGAGATAAAAATGATAAAGTGTCAGCTAACTTTACCTATGATTTTAAAACTTTCAGCCGATGTGCCGAGTCTGGAAGTTTCAACTGCTACGTAAGTATTCTGCTACCTGACGATATTCGTCAGCGTCCTATTTTGCTCGCTTTCGCTGAAGGCGGATGCATCGATGGTATTATGTTATGTGCAGTTGTGAAGGTATAACTTTGGTCGAATTGATGGCCTTGGCGATTTTCAATAAGACGGTGACGGCATCATAGCCCGTAATGCAAATTTAATCGACTGTCTTCTTTGACAGGAGTAACTGTTCAGAGGTTTCCTAGCATGAAACACTACTTCGAAACGGTTCCATGCAAAGCAATTATAAAGTTATTAGCGATGTTTTTCATGCGTGCTAACTGTTTATTGTACAAAATAACTGCGTGTATTCAGGAAGAAAACTGGATGCTGAATAAAGCGATAGAAAACTTTCTGCCTAAAAGGCCAGTACACGTAAATGCAAACAGCCTAAGGCACCTTTGAGCTGTAGTTTACGCATTTTAGCTTGCACACGTTTGAGGTTATTCTGTTGTAGGATGTGAAAGGCACCTGGCCAAACCCAGATGACGAGTGCATAACTTTTGATTGCGTCAATGGTAGTCTTGCCGAAAATGACCGCACCAAAACTTGCAACAATTATTGTCCAGGGGTAAGGCGAATTAGCAACACTCGAATGTGGCAATTATTTTTGGTTAAATTTGTATATTTCACAGCGTGCGAAGCGCTGTCTATGTGAGATGCTTTAGAGAAAAGAATTCAAAATATAATATATCGAATGTGTAGGTTCATACATACATGGGTGCGTTCGAACGCACGTACTATTCATTTGTGCATATACGTCTGTTCCGTGTAAGTCTAGAATGAGTGCTACAAGTCTAGGCGCACTTTTGAAACTAAAGAAGCCGTTTTCTGAAGAAACTATTAGTAGCTATTGTATTATCTCTTTGTGTTGGTACCAGTAGTTGGCGATAGTTGCTTTAATTAAACGAACTTTCAATGATCAACGAATCTTTTTTGATCTTCAAGTTATTGTTATGCTTGACAATGTATCTTTTAGGGAGTTTTGAAGCTGCCGGCTCCTGAGTGCTGCGGTTGCATAAGTGAGTAGCGATTATCAATAGAATAATTTGACATATGATAGGGCCTATTCGTGCAGATGACTTTGCAATGATTATTACATTTAGTAACAAAAGGCAGCTACTCTGCTCATCTTTAGCGAGCCAATCTTAAGAGTCGCAAAGTTATACGTGTATGCGATGCATGTCTTCGTATAGTATACCAGGCATCGTGCTATGAGTGCGAGTTCGGTTCAGAACCATATAATGAACAAATCGGGGTGAGTTTGAAAGCACGGCTTTACAATTCGACAACATGCCTAATACCTGATTTGACCAGAAAGTCCGCTTTTCAGTGTAATGTGTTCCGCCTTTATTTACTAGGCCGGTCGACATGCACTTATAATCCAATTACTGACCGCTTTTGCACACTTCGCTAAACTGACTGAAGAACCCAGCAATGTTAGTTTGTTATCGTTGGTAGAAATAAAATCATCTTCTTCCTCAGCTTAGCTACTCTGTGAAAACGTACGGAGACTTGGGAGCCCCAGGACAGCAGTCTAATTCTCAAATCCGAGCGTACACTCGACCCTAGTGGTATAGCATAATCGGGTTTCTATAATTTATGCGATTCTTTAGTAATATAAAGTGCATGGGAAGGATGCGATCACTTGCGAGGATGCAAACTTTTAAATACTTTGCTAATGGAACGTTAATAAAAGTTCTGTGCATTCGATTTTTACAAATATAACAATATTGTTTTCCTGTTTAGCACCGTCGACCGTGACAACGGGTAAGTGAAACACAAATAATTCACGGAGATGCCTCTTTACACATTCTGTTTACTCAAAGTTTGACTACAGTTTTGCCTGCAACCCACATTCTTAACGCCGCGCCGGTGCCCATAACGCTATTGTCATCACTTGATCTCTAAATTAAATGATGTTGTGAGCTTATAATTAGTCGAGCCTTTCAAACTTCGGTACATGCCCATAACGTCATTATTGAATAATCTAGTTTAGCGAAAATCTTTCTGATTTCTCTGAGCGCACCGGATATCGTGGTAAACAAAAGATAAAAAAAACGGTGCTTTGTTGTTTCAGCCTCCAGTCCGTCACCACCAGGTTAGCTTCTTATCTCTTTAACTGCGGCTCCCTAAAAGAAATCAAGAAATCTTCTTTAGACTTACATCGATTTCAAAAGCAGTATCTGCCAGAGCTAAAATAAGTCATTCCAGTGACGTTGTCAGTCTTGAAATTAATCAAGCCTTTTAACCGTCGGAACACGAGAACATAAATATGGGTGAGATAAAACTATTGTAACTGTTACAGCTCTGATTGTAGTGCAACCATGAATACACAAAACATTTTGTAGCATACATTTATTCGTGTCTTGGTATCGTTTGTATTTCAGTTACAACAGCGACTCCTCCCGTGACAGGTTTGGAAACTGTTGTCAGTCGTACATCGATAAACACATTTTCATGCGTAGTTTCTAGACTGAATAGTCGATCGTAACCGATGGTTAACGAAGGTTTCATTGGTCTGTTTCCAATTAAGCATAAAAATGCAACTATCGGAAGCCGCTTTCTGATATACTTGTAATGTTAGAAATTCGAATAGCTGCGTCTACGCTCAAGACGTTCTATTTTCCAACTTTCGCAACAAATTTAAGTTTGCAAAATTGATCATGGGCCAATAGTGAAACTTGATCGTATTAATCGTTTTCCATTTGGAAGAACGGAGATACGCTTATTTGACGGTTTCATTACTAGAAGAGTAGCCTACAATACCCCTACATAGGTCATTTTCTTCGAGCGCATCTCGTGTATTTTGTAAACGCAGAAGCCTGAGTGAAAATATTGGTTATTACAAATCACAAAGGACCTTATAGCATCTATTGCTCTGTAATCGATTCAGGCTTGCGTCTTGTTGAAACCGATGATTTGACAAGTTCGCCTTTCTAAGCAAACTAGCGCAACACACGTATCGTGTGTTGCGCTAGTTTGCTTAGAAAGGCGTTGTTTATAACGCTGTCAACATTTTCTACATGTCTGGAATGACACGAAACGCACTTTAGTTGCATACATGTGTATTATATTGAGATTCTCAACCACTATAGTCACTACTCTAACATGTACATATATTAAATGGAACTACGTTTTCTTTACGGGCTACATCAGGTGAGAGTCAATTTCGAGTGAGATAACGGATGTCGAACCTCGCAGGTAGTGCTCAGAGGCGCATGCGCCACATTCTGCCACCTCTGGTGCTGGGCAAATCAGTACCGTCTGCCTTACAGGCAAACACACAGGCGCATGCAAAGAAAATGATTCACGTTTAGCCCGTTTGCTAATGGTCTAGTTGGTTTCTTTCAGGGACATCAACGCCAACACCGCCAGTAACAACGCCACGTAAGCAACAATTATAGAACTAAACATGCATGATATTAATTAAATCTCTCACTTCTCACTCCGTAAGTTAGAATGGTTACGAGTCTTCCTTCGACCGCGAGTTCGAAGAATTAGAAATGCTAATAGATACATAGTTACAAATTAACGAAGTCCAACTGGCGATCGTTGCTTACGTTGAATGAGAGCATGTTCTTTTCTCAGCGCACTGCGAAATGACGCCGGAAGTGCCACCCAACACACCGGTCTGGATCGAAAGAGACAACGTAACTGGCCCGACCGGTAATGATACGACGGTCAAACCAGGAGACCCGTTGGACCCGAACGACAAAGTCCAGCTAGGATACTGCAAAGAATGGTAAAGTCATTCAGAATTCGTAGCTATAAGACAGTTGACAAATTGAACAAAGCTAGAATAGAAAACAAAGAATAGACACTGAATATTTTATTTTTCAATTTTAAAGTCGTATCAGCCATCGAAATTGCTAGATAATGGTTGCTTTTGTCACTGGTTGTATCTAAAATAATTGCTTGTTTTTGCACAGTATTTGCCAAAATGGAGGTGGACTCAGCTGCTACGTAAGTTGGAAACGCGCTATCAATTTCTACGTTTCAAGTTTTTTAACGGCGCATTTATCGTAAAAGTCTTAATTCTATGTTTAGCAGAACTTTATCGACCGTCTTTAATCCTCGTTTCTAATATCGAAGACATTCAATGGTTACAGTTAAGGAACGTCTGACGTTGCGAATCGATTATTTCTTAGTTTGACCGTCTTTCAGCACACGCCTCTCACTTTGAAAACCCAGCCGTTTATGTTTTGTAACCCATATCGCTGTTACTTTGTTTGACGGTTATGCAAACGGAGTTTATTGCAATTGATGTTAAGCTTGCTGCTTACCTTTGCAAATTCAGTTGGTCGTTTCTGTCGTCAACGACGTCGTCTAAGTTCTTACAGAGTGTAATCGATCTTTTTTGTAGGACGTTGCATATAACGGACCGAAACCTGTGGATGAGTGCACAGAGGCTTTCTGCCAAGACGGTAAAGTTGTGACAGTGGACAAGACTAAAAGCTGCCCCTGCAAAGAGGTACGTACATAGGAAGGAAACGAGTTTGAAATTACAGAGTCATGTAATGCGTAATTTTCTTTGGTCGCACAAACTACTGTATTTATCGTTGTTCCTTGTGCAATACTACGGTACCATGTTGCACAAAAGATGAACGTCTGCTGCAGGTATTACGTACGCGTGTGTTGAAGAATCTTGGTATTTAGATAACGCTTCGAAAGACCAGCTGTTTTTGAGCCGAGTGTGAACATTTTTCAGGATTTTCATTTTATAACGGTAGTCGAGTCTGAAAATCCAGCTGCATTTCGCTCTTCTACTTGTACAAGCGCCTGAGGTCGCTGAAATGTTTATTGCGTTACATATATTATGATCGACTGTAATGAATTTAGTAATAATTGTATCACTGGTTAGGTTGAAGTGTCGGATATAAGGTTGTTTCCATAGGTTTCTCAATTCATGTACTTGTTTAATCAACGGTTTAACATCGTGTTTAATACGGATCGCCAAAATGGATGCTTCCTTTTAAAAGATAAATGCAAATGTAGACAATTTTAAGCCTTATTTTAAACAAGATGGCGTTAGGTGAGGCGTTGCCGCACATGAACTAATATACGACTGTCTGTACAGGGTGAAACTTTGGTTCTTCGTCCTCCTGAGGAATGCTGTGGGTGTGTAGAAAAGCCTCCACGTAAGTTTTACTGAATTGCTGTCGTTATATGGAAAACCTCATTTGCAGACAATAAATGATCGAGTAAATAAATATAATAACAATTAGTAACTTCTATTGCGCCGGTGTCTAATGCATAAGGGATCAACCGACGGCACACAAAAATCAAGCCGTAATCTGGTCGATATCCAGAAGAGCAGTCCGTAAGAAAAGTTACTGCCACTGCCACAATGAAATCTGCTGACTGCTGTGGAATACATATTCAGTCATTTTATGCTTTAAGAGAACGCTGTCGGGTTCGCAAAATGACAGATTTTAATCAAGAAATCTGTACTTACAATCTGCGCCGGCTTTTGCACGCAAACAGTTAATTACCATTTTTGCATTGCGAATGCACATGCTTTCACTTCTGCGTTCAAATTGAACATTCCAGGGTGGAGATTTCGGGTTGATGTCTCCCTGGCCCGCATTAAGGGGGGTGCTAAGGGTGCTGCAGCACCCGGGCCTGCAGATTTTGGGGCCCGCATTTTCGGATGTACATAAAAAAATTCCACAAAAAGGTCATCAGAAATTCCCCGAAAAGGTCATCAAATTTTTCTGTGATGAAATTTGCTAGTCACAGCACCCGGGCCCGCACTAGTCTTAATGCGGCCCTGATGTCTCCTCTGAGCACCAACGATTGATGCCTGGTCATCAGACAGTGGCGCTTAATAATTGCGAGATATTATTAATATTAACGAATAACAGCTAAATTGTTGTTGGATCGCTGTGACTGGTTTGATTTCGTGTAATGAGTGAGCTATTTTCCTTAACTAAGTCTGCAATATCTTATTTCATTTTACATAATATTATGTTCGAATTTTTATTATGTAGCACGCTGTGTGGTCACAAACGATGTTGTGAAATATGGCGATGAAATATGGTATGAGGCAGTAGTGAAAGCCGAAGATGGGTCAGCTCAGAAGCTGGAAAGGGTCGACTTGAAAGTGGGAGATTCCGTGGACTATGGGACGACGATACATGCAGGGGAATGCTACAAATGGTTAGATGTTTGTATTTTATTGCAGACGCGATAGGCATTCTGTGACATTCTAGGAACACATATAAAATTGATAGTTTTTTACGCAGCGCGGTAACAAACGATCCATTACCGATGGCAGTGAATCATTAATTGGGCTATGTGATACAAATTTGCACGTTGCACTGCTCCGCATCAACTCGAGCCTGTTTTGAGAACAATTTGCGTTTATTACATCGACGATTTTCAATGGACGATAAAGAACTTGGTTCAGTTTTCTCCAGATGCAGAGCACGAGTAAATTTACTCTTGCAGAATCATTCTAATCTAACTACTGACCGAATTGTCGTATATTTACAGCATCTGTGAGAATGACGAAACTTTCTCCTGCACGGTATGAAATTAAATCTATTACAGTTGTGGTATTTTAATAGTGCATCACCAGTAACTAGAATGCACAATGCATTGAAATTGTGTTGACGATATTCGCGCACGTACTTTTACTTTGGTATTTTATATTAAAAGCTCGGACACGATCTATGTCCGTCGTGTGCATCACGTTTTCCAAACCCTTGAACGTTCATAGAAGCATCGGTCTGACAATCTGGTCGAGACGGGGATGTCGTGTTTGTAATCTCTCAAGTTTGCTATCAGTAAGTTGTTTTCTTAAAGAAGGCGCCACAGTAGAAGACCAAACTTTAGTGAAAGGGCAACTAACGTACAGAAGCAAACGACAGGCACACCTTTCTGCAGTTAATATGATCAGCCAATTGCTATCAGGCAAGAGACTTCAAGCGTTACCGTTGTCGAAATGAAATTATTGTTCAAGTAGCCGGTGATTTTTTTTCTTGCAGCCGCTGGACAAAATAATTAAAAACAAAGACTGTACGGATCTAAATTGCATCAGTGGCGACGTAACACCAACGTGCGATAGAGAATGCGAAAAGGTATGATCTCTGACTGTTTTATGTCTATGATGTTGCTTCTTTAAAGCCGTGTAGTGTGTGCTAAAGCCATCGCGTTTTCATACATTCCTTTAAAAAGATGCAGAATCTAGTAAAATACCATTTTGTATAACATTCTGCTTGAATGGTTGCGCTCCATAACATCGCACTCTATCCTATCCGCTGCGTCCGTACGCAGGAAGAAGCCAGGTATTTGCTGTTTTTACTTGGGCAAGTCCTTCACTCGCCATTGCTCGTGGCGCTTCGGCGTGAAAACTTCGACACAGTCGGGAGCGCCTCTGAGTAGTAGTAGACTTGCGGAGGCGCTACAGAAATATCCGACATATAAATAATTGGTAAAGCATCGGCATCTATTAGTTCTCTGGCTGTTTTCCATCAAAATTTTAAAACACATTCTGACCAAAAGGGCTTGATATCTGAAGGTCAGAGCTTTTAATGCTTTACTGGAGCATGGGATTAACGATAATTTCTCACTATCGTTTGCAGGACGAAACGCTGATTACAGTAGACTATCCGCAGTGTTGCAGTTGCCAACCGAAGAAGCCAGGTATTTGTTGTTTTTACTTGTATTAATTGACAGCTTACATACTTGGTTGAACATTTAAGCCAATTTATCTTGTTCCGATACGTTTCTTATTCGGCGAAAATAAACTGTTTTATTGTCTCGTCGAGCTATTCTTGGTAGTCTAAGCCGAAGCACTCTTTCGCATGACTGAAGTGAACTATCCAACTATCTCGACTGTCGTGCAAAACAATTCACCGCATCTAATGGCGTTGTACGATTACAACTGTTTCTGTTAACGCAATTCTAGACAATTGTACCGTTTTGGCGGAAAACCTCGTTCCCGGGCAGACTGCTTCGACAGAAAAGAATCCGAATGTAAAGGAAGGAGACAAACTGGAACAGCTGGAAGTACTCCACGTCCACCCGTGTCGTGAATGGTAAGATTATTTTAAGATGCTGAAATGAAGGTCTAAGTAGCAGAATCTTATAATTATGATGAAATTGTCCAACTGATTAATCGTTCCCGATCCTGCATTTTATTACTGCGTAAATGCGTTCACGTATATCGACTTATATACTTTTAATTTTGCGACTTGAGGAATGAAATATCAGAGTTACATTGCATATACTTAATCCTTCGGTGTGACATTGACTTTTTTTCACCATTGGTCGGTTACTGCCGCATGCGTGAGCCGACATGGCGTTAAGTCTTAGAAACACTGTGTCTTGTATAGATAAACTGTATGACAGTAACAAGACTTTGTTTTTGTTTATATTACAGTCTGTGCACTGTCAGCGCCACCATGGAATGCAAAGTAAGTTTCATCTCTAGAAAACATCTGTTGCTAAAGCTTTATAACTGTAGTTCTAGAAATGTTTGACAGCTAAATTTTGAGTTATGAATTGTAAATCAGGTTGTTTGAGTTGTTAATCGATCAATGTATATCGGGGAATTGATGTTTCAGAGGAGTATCGGTTGGTAGGCATCTATTTAGCTGCCGGTTGAGGCACGCTGACGGAAGCTCATGTCACTAGAGGAAATGATTTGCTTGTCTTGCAGCTGTATTACGCGACGTTAATGCGATTAGTTGACTAATTTGACCTTATGCTTTATTTTAGAACGTAAACAACACAGTCGATGTTGAAAACAATCTCTGCCTCGTGGATGTTTGTGTCGACGGTTCTGTTGTCAGAAAGAATCGTACCGAGTGCATATGTGGTCCGGTGTGTAGCTACTTACACTAAACTATAGGTGGTGTTACCAACAGATGTAATGTAAAACAAAATGAGCTGTAACTAATGATATCGGTAAATCCTTAAGCGCAGTTAAATACCTTCTAGCATTTTCTATTTTCTGTCCGCCTGATATATTTCTGCATTTAAGACATCGCCATTTCAGATGCCCTTGCACGTACACGCTCGACGACTGTCTTTCGCAGCGTTAAGTAAGAAATGCACAGAGTAATTAGCAACCGCATTTTGCCAGGAAACCTGAGTTGAATTAAATTTGCGACTATTTGTCTGTGTTTTCAGGATGAGGTATATGTTGAGCAGGTGGCTCCAAAATGCTGTGAATGCGTGAAAAAAAGTAAGTCTTCCTCACATTAATGTCTCATGGGCTTCAGATTTCTCACGCTCCTAGATGTGCTACAGAGATGGTCGCACCGCAAGAAAGGCTAGCTGCAACGAAAATTGTCGTTGAAGCATATATGGCTGATTGCTTAGTTTATGCATGCATGCATTTACTTGAATATGACCGTACCTCAGTACTTCCGGATGCACGCATCTCTGCCTACCTACCACATGCCCTATACGTTAGAGTGGAGTGAAAAAAATTTTTTAGTAAATGAATTCTAATAGTGCGCAAAAGGTGAAACTTGGGTAGAGAAAGAAACACACCAAATATTTTACATTTCAAATGATGTCTTCTGCCCTCTACCGTCGATGCAATATTTCAACGTGTTTAGCCTATAGTCTCACAGTGGATGTCGTGCAATTTCTTCTGCCTTAACCCTTCCAAAACAGAATTAATACTAGGCCTTCCTGATCATATCAGTCCTAACCCCTGCAATACACGTATCAACTAACTCATCGTTTCTTAACCTTCAACTCGAATTCCCCTGTCCGCAATCGGTACTACTTGTGATCCACACCTCTCCTTCTCTAACGTCCATCTGGCCCAAGATCGACCTTAAAACTGCCTCTACCATTGTTACCTCTATTGTTCATTAAAGCTTGATTACAGCAATTCCCTCTTCCTCAACCTTGAATCCACCCAAATCAAGCGTATGCAACTTACCAAAAACGCACTAGCCAGAGCTGTCGCTAGAACGCCCAAACATCATCATATCACTCTCAATCTCAAATCACTCCACTGGCTAAACTAATGAATGTACTTCAAAGTCCTGTCACTAACTTACAACTCAATACAATATTCCAAAGTACCTTCGTGATCTCTTCACCATCCAGGCAACCAACTGCACCCAATCCTCCTCCTATCTCAGTCTTTCTTGATCCCCGACCACTACTCACCTCAAGTTCCCCAACCGAGCCATATCCAACAGATCACCACGCCTCTGAAGCCATCTCCCCCTTGAATTCCGCAGATTCTCGTTTCCTCCAACATCATTCCAACCCATCCTCCATCCTTCTCCTCATGTTCCTCTATCTCCGGGCTTTCCTCAACTGGTCTCACCTTTTCAAGTATTCGTATACCGGTATACCCAGACTCATCTGATCCTCTGTCTTCCAATTCTTCTCGCCCTAAACGACACCCTCCTTCACAGCTGCTCTGCCTCCTCTCTTGATCTGTTCCCACCATGGAAACCGGATTCGGACCTCTATTGGACTACTCTCTGGAAAAACCTCAACGCTCACAGTCGTATACTGGCACATCTTGTTTGAACAGAGCTTCGGTACTTCTTTCGTTCTCTCCTAATTATCTTCCTTTCAGTAACGTCACTGCATTCATTAGGCGTTACGATTATAGAAATATCCGGAATAAATAAAAATAGGCATCGTTTGTGGGCGGTACGAGGGGTACTCGTACCTCCCCCACTTTTTGGACTGGGGGTACCGTAACCCTCACTGTTTGAACAATGCCAATCAATATTTTATTATTGTGCATTCCCAGAGATCGCAGTCAGCGCCTTGCTTCTTTGATGTAAGAAATTGGTACCCCCACCCCCAATGTATAGACCAAAGTTACGCCTACTGGTTACAATTCCATAGTCCTGTAGCATACCAGGTGCGATTACCGCAACTGATTTGAACATGTATTTCATGAATTGTAACCGTTCGACGGGAGTCAGTTCAAGAAATTAAAAAATAATGCACTACATTGACGTTTTCAAAGAATTTTCATATGGTAAATATTTTACCGCCGGTAGAGGGCAGAAGAAGCAAAGCAAAATCAACAATATTTTGAGCGCTATTTACACTAACATGCTGGCAACTTTTCATCACTATTAGAAAACGATTGCTTTAAAAAAATTGGTCATTTTCGCTCCACCCTACTATATGTATCCACATTCATATTTATTTGAAAACTGGTTTTCTCTTACTGCCCGCATCCTTATTCGCCGATCTTATCTGGGACTTGTTCCTAAATACCTTTGTGACTCAATACGTCTTCCCGCCTCATCTGGCTCCCTTTGCCCTCTTAGTTCCTCCTCCGATCGACTTGACTTACTTGTTCCCCGAGTGAAAACGAACATGGCCCAGTCTCGTTCCTTTGTTAGTGTTGACCCTTCATTGTGAATTCAGCTTTCTCCTTCGGTCCGGGCTACTGTCTGGTGGTCCTGCCACAGTTATTAGTTGTCTTAAAACGTGGTTTTATTCCCGAGGACTTTCGCACTTGGAGCGCCTCTGATTGGTGGGCACTGGGTAGAGGCGCTTTATAAGTTTCGAAACACAATGCAATGTGCAAACATAATAAAATTGTGACGCCAGGGCTCAAAACCCGTCGCTTGTCGCTTCCTAGATATTGAGCTAGAAGCCGAAATAGGCGAGAGGGGTCAAAAATATTGAACATTCTTCAATTCACCAGTTGCCTATGAATTTGTCATAATTTGCATTGTAGTAATCCGATTTTGATGCCGTTTGTTTTATTTGATACAGGATATAGCCCTTTATTGCACAGGAAATTTGTAGTACACTCAGGCAATGGTTGCTGAGGACTTTGATGACACAAATATCCGAAATCTTTTATTCGATTTTCTCACTATATATTAATGAAAGAATCAAACGAGCATAACTTCAGTTAGGAAAAAGATATTTTCATTCTGTAAAAAGTATTTTGAAGCAGATTAATTGTAGAATATGACTAAATAAAAAGGTCAAAAACCGACATGTGACGGGTTTTGACCTCTGGCGTCACAATATGCCCAAGCATTTAAATAAATAGGCCATTCAACACGAGTACACAGGCTAATTTGTGAAGTGATGAATAATTGGGTGAATCTGGTGCGTGCAAAATATTTTGTGCATTGACGCCTTAATGGTTCTTGAATGATGTTATGGTAACATCTTATTAGGCATGACGGTCTTTACCAAGAAACATCTTATTAGGCATACGACTTGAAGGTTAACAACAGTTCAAACCTTGATTCTTCTTGATTCTTCTTTGAACAGCAATTTGTGAAGTCACTGTTGACAACCCAAAAGAGGGCAAAACGCCATATTTCGAGCTAGACAATCTGCCTGGATTAACAGAAGGAGACGAAGTTTTAGATGTCGGATCCACTGTAGATGTCAACACCGTAGTGAACTTGGATGAGTGCAACAAGTGGTAAGCTTTTGGCCTAGGCCCTATATATCGTTTCGGCGGCGCTTTATTTGTACAGCCACTGACTGTGCCAGCTTCCGGATGTGCAATTCTGCTTAGGTGTAGTAGAAAGTGATCTGCCTATGATTAAACGAGTAACACCTTCACAAATTAAGCTGAGACGCATTGAAACTGTTACCAGTAGATTTTCTTATTTCATGCGAAAGCCGTGGACACACTGGAACGTAATTGACTGTTGCTACTTTATGATTGCGTATTCACATTTAAATGTTTGATTATAATATATTCGCCGTCTCCGCGATCATTACCGCGGTTGTCACAGAATCGTCCTCGTTATCTATGTCACTCTCTATTGATGAGATAAAAATGATAAAGTGTCAGCTAACTTTACCTATGATTTTAAAACTTTCAGCCGATGTGCCGAGTCTGGAAGTTTCAACTGCTACGTAAGTATTCTGCTACCTGACGATATTCGTCAGCGTCCTATTTTGCTCGCTTTCGCTGAAGGCGGATGCATCGATGGTATTATGTTATGTGCAGTTGTGAAGGTATAACTTTGGTCGAATTGATGGCCTTGGCGATTTTCAATAAGACGGTGACGGCATCATAGCCCGTAATGCAAATTTAATCGACTGTCTTCTTTGACAGGAGTAACTGTTCAGAGGTTTCCTAGCATGAAACACTACTTCGAAACGGTTCCATGCAAAGCAATTATAAAGTTATTAGCGATGTTTTTCATGCGTGCTAACTGTTTATTGTACAAAATAACTGCGTGTATTCAGGAAGAAAACTGGATGCTGAATAAAGCGATAGAAAACTTTCTGCCTAAAAGGCCAGTACACGTAAATGCAAACAGCCTAAGGCACCTTTGAGCTGTAGTTTACGCATTTTAGCTTGCACACGTTTGAGGTTATTCTGTTGTAGGATGTGAAAGGCACCTGGCCAAACCCAGATGACGAGTGCATAACTTTTGATTGCGTCAATGGTAGTCTTGCCGAAAATGACCGCACCAAAACTTGCAACAATTATTGTCCAGGGGTAAGGCGAATTAGCAACACTCGAATGTGGCAATTATTTTTGGTTAAATTTGTATATTTCACAGCGTGCGAAGCGCTGTCTATGTGAGATGCTTTAGAGAAAAGAATTCAAAATATAATATATCGAATGTGTAGGTTCATACATACATGGGTGCGTTCGAACGCACGTACTATTCATTTGTGCATATACGTCTGTTCCGTGTAAGTCTAGAATGAGTGCTACAAGTCTAGGCGCACTTTTGAAACTAAAGAAGCCGTTTTCTGAAGAAACTATTAGTAGCTATTGTATTATCTCTTTGTGTTGGTACCAGTAGTTGGCGATAGTTGCTTTAAACGAACTTTCAATGATCAACGAATCTTTTTTGATCTTCAAGTTATTGTTATGCTTGACAATGTATCTTTTAGGGAGTTTTGAAGCTGCCGGCTCCTGAGTGCTGCGGTTGCATAAGTGAGTAGCGATTATCAATAGAATAATTTGACATATGATAGGGCCTATTCGTGCAGATGACTTTGCAATGATTATTACATTTAGTAACAAAAGGCAGCTACTCTGCTCATCTTTAGCGAGCCAATCTTAAGAGTCGCAAAGTTATACGTGTATGCGATGCATGTCTTCGTATAGTATACCAGGCATCGTGCTATGAGTGCGAGTTCGGTTCAGAACCATATAATGAACAAATCGGGGTGAGTTTGAAAGCACGGCTTTACAATTCGACAACATGCCTAATACCTGATTTGACCAGAAAGTCCGCTTTTCAGTGTAATGTGTTCCGCCTTTATTTACTAGGCCGGTCGACATGCACTTATAATCCAATTACTGACCGCTTTTGCACACTTCGCTAAACTGACTGAAGAACCCAGCAATGTTAGTTTGTTATCGTTGGTAGAAATAAAATCATCTTCTTCCTCAGCTTAGCTACTCTGTGAAAACGTACGGAGACTTGGGAGCCCCAGGACAGCAGTCTAATTCTCAAATCCGAGCGTACACTCGACCCTAGTGGTATAGCATAATCGGGTTTCTATAATTTATGCGATTCTTTAGTAATATAAAGTGCATGGGAAGGATGCGATCACTTGCGAGGATGCAAACTTTTAAATACTTTGCTAATGGAACGTTAATAAAAGTTCTGTGCATTCGATTTTTACAAATATAACAATATTGTTTTCCTGTTTAGCACCGTCGACCGTGACAACGGGTAAGTGAAACACAAATAATTCACGGAGATGCCTCTTTACACATTCTGTTTACTCAAAGTTTGACTACAGTTTTGCCTGCAACCCACATTCTTAACGCCGCGCCGGTGCCCATAACGCTATTGTCATCACTTGATCTCTAAATTAAATGATGTTGTGAGCTTATAATTAGTCGAGCCTTTCAAACTTCGGTACATGCCCATAACGTCATTATTGAATAATCTAGTTTAGCGAAAATCTTTCTGATTTCTCTGAGCGCACCGGATATCGTGGTAAACAAAAGATAAAAAAAACGGTGCTTTGTTGTTTCAGCCTCCAGTCCGTCACCACCAGGTTAGCTTCTTATCTCTTTAACTGCGGCTCCCTAAAAGAAATCAAGAAATCTTCTTTAGACTTACATCGATTTCAAAAGCAGTATCTGCCAGAGCTAAAATAAGTCATTCCAGTGACGTTGTCAGTCTTGAAATTAATCAAGCCTTTTAACCGTCGGAACACGAGAACATAAATATGGGTGAGATAAAACTATTGTAACTGTTACAGCTCTGATTGTAGTGCAACCATGAATACACAAAACATTTTGTAGCATACATTTATTCGTGTCTTGGTATCGTTTGTATTTCAGTTACAACAGCGACTCCTCCCGTGACAGGTTTGGAAACTGTTGTCAGTCGTACATCGATAAACACATTTTCATGCGTAGTTTCTAGACTGAATAGTCGATCGTAACCGATGGTTAACGAAGGTTTCATTGGTCTGTTTCCAATTAAGCATAAAAATGCAACTATCGGAAGCCGCTTTCTGATATACTTGTAATGTTAGAAATTCGAATAGCTGCGTCTACGCTCAAGACGTTCTATTTTCCAACTTTCGCAACAAATTTAAGTTTGCAAAATTGATCATGGGCCAATAGTGAAACTTGATCGTATTAATCGTTTTCCATTTGGAAGAACGGAGATACGCTTATTTGACGGTTTCATTACTAGAAGAGTAGCCTACAATACCCCTACATAGGTCATTTTCTTCGAGCGCATCTCGTGTATTTTGTAAACGCAGAAGCCTGAGTGAAAATATTGGTTATTACAAATCACAAAGGACCTTATAGCATCTATTGCTCTGTAATCGATTCAGGCTTGCGTCTTGTTGAAACCGATGATTTGACAAGTTCGCCTTTCTAAGCAAACTAGCGCAACACACGTATCGTGTGTTGCGCTAGTTTGCTTAGAAAGGCGTTGTTTATAACGCTGTCAACATTTTCTACATGTCTGGAATGACACGAAACGCACTTTAGTTGCATACATGTGTATTATATTGAGATTCTCAACCACTATAGTCACTACTCTAACATGTACATATATTAAATGGAACTACGTTTTCTTTACGGGCTACATCAGGTGAGAGTCAATTTCGAGTGAGATAACGGATGTCGAACCTCGCAGGTAGTGCTCAGAGGCGCATGCGCCACATTCTGCCACCTCTGGTGCTGGGCAAATCAGTACCGTCTGCCTTACAGGCAAACACACAGGCGCATGCAAAGAAAATGATTCACGTTTAGCCCGTTTGCTAATGGTCTAGTTGGTTTCTTTCAGGGACATCAACGCCAACACCGCCAGTAACAACGCCACGTAAGCAACAATTATAGAACTAAACATGCATGATATTAATTAAATCTCTCACTTCTCACTCCGTAAGTTAGAATGGTTACGAGTCTTCCTTCGACCGCGAGTTCGAAGAATTAGAAATGCTAATAGATACATAGTTACAAATTAACGAAGTCCAACTGGCGATCGTTGCTTACGTTGAATGAGAGCATGTTCTTTTCTCAGCGCACTGCGAAATGACGCCGGAAGTGCCACCCAACACACCGGTCTGGATCGAAAGAGACAACGTAACTGGCCCGACCGGTAATGATACGACGGTCAAACCAGGAGACCCGTTGGACCCGAACGACAAAGTCCAGCTAGGATACTGCAAAGAATGGTAAAGTCATTCAGAATTCGTAGCTATAAGACAGTTGACAAATTGAACAAAGCTAGAATAGAAAACAAAGAATAGACACTGAATATTTTATTTTTCAATTTTAAAGTCGTATCAGCCATCGAAATTGCTAGATAATGGTTGCTTTTGTCACTGGTTGTATCTAAAATAATTGCTTGTTTTTGCACAGTATTTGCCAAAATGGAGGTGGACTCAGCTGCTACGTAAGTTGGAAACGCGCTATCAATTTCTACGTTTCAAGTTTTTTAACGGCGCATTTATCGTAAAAGTCTTAATTCTATGTTTAGCAGAACTTTATCGACCGTCTTTAATCCTCGTTTCTAGTATCGAAGACATTCAATGGTTACAGTTAAGGAACGTCTGACGTTGCGAATCGATTATTTCTTAGTTTGACCGTCTTTCAGCACACGCCTCTCACTTTGAAAACCCAGCCGTTTATGTTTTGTAACCCATATCGCTGTTACTTTGTTTGACGGTTATGCAAACGGAGTTTATTGCAATTGATGTTAAGCTTGCTGCTTACCTTTGCAAATTCAGTTGGTCGTTTCTGTCGTCAACGACGTCGTCTAAGTTCTTACGGAGTGTAATCGATCTTTTTTGTAGGACGTTGCATATAACGGACCGAAACCTGTGGATGAGTGCACAGAGGCTTTCTGCCAAGACGGTAAAGTTGTGACAGTGGACAAGACTAAAAGCTGCCCCTGCAAAGAGGTACGTACATAGGAAGGAAACGAGTTTGAAATTACAGAGTCATGTAATGCGTAATTTTCTTTGGTCGCACAAACTACTGTATTTATCGTTGTTCCATGTGCAATACTACGGTACCATGTTGCACAAAAGATGAACGTCTGCTGCAGGTATTACGTACGCGTGTGTTGAAGAATCTTGGTATTTAGATAACGCTTCGAAAGACCAGCTGTTTTTGAGCCGAGTGTGAACATTTTTCAGGATTTTCATTTTATAACGGTAGTCGAGTCTGAAAATCCAGCTGCATTTCGCTCTTCTACTTGTACAAGCGCCTGAGGTCGCTGAAATGTTTATTGCGTTACATATATTATGATCGACTGTAATGAATTTAGTAATAATTGTATCACTGGTTAGGTTGAAGTGTCGGATATAAGGTTGTTTCCATAGGTTTCTCAATTCATGTACTTGTTTAATCAACGGTTTAACATCGTGTTTAATACGGATCGCCAAAATGGATGCTTCCTTTTAAAAGATAAATGCAAATGTAGACAATTTTAAGCCTTATTTTAAACAAGATGGCGTTAGGTGAGGCGTTGCCGCACATGAACTAATATACGACTGTCTGTACAGGGTGAAACTTTGGTTCTTCGTCCTCCTGAGGAATGCTGTGGGTGTGTAGAAAAGCCTCCACGTAAGTTTTACTGAATTGCTGTCGTTATATGGAAAACCTCATTTGCAGACAATAAATGATCGAGTAAATAAATATAATAACAATTAGTAACTTCTATTGCGCCGGTGTCTAATGCATAAGGGATCAACCGACGGCACACAAAAATCAAGCCGTAATCTGGTCGATATCCAGAAGAGCAGTCCGTAAGAAAAGTTACTGCCACTGCCACAATGAAATCTGCTGACTGCTGTGGAATACATATTCAGTCATTTTATGCTTTAAGAGAACGCTGTCGGGTTCGCAAAATGACAGATTTTAATCAAGAAATCTGTACTTACAATCTGCGCCGGCTTTTGCACGCAAACAGTTAATTACCATTTTTGCATTGCGAATGCACATGCTTTCACTTCTGCGTTCAAATTGAACATTCCAGGGTGGAGATTTCGGGTTGATGTCTCCCTGGCCCGCATTAAGGGGGGTGCTAAGGGTGCTGCAGCACCCGGGCCTGCAGATTTTGGGGCCCGCATTTTCGGATGTACATAAAAAAATTCCACAAAAAGGTCATCAGAAATTCCCCGAAAAGGTCATCAAATTTTTCTGTGATGAAATTTGCTAGTCACAGCACCCGGGCCCGCACTAGTCTTAATGCGGCCCTGATGTCTCCTCTGAGCACCAACGATTGATGCCTGGTCATCAGACAGTGGCGCTTAATAATTGCGAGATATTATTAATATTAACGAATAACAGCTAAATTGTTGTTGGATCGCTGTGACTGGTTTGATTTCGTGTAATGAGTGAGCTATTTTCCTTAACTAAGTCTGCAATATCTTATTTCATTTTACATAATATTATGTTCGAATTTTTATTATGTAGCACGCTGTGTGGTCACAAACGATGTTGTGAAATATGGCGATGAAATATGGTATGAGGCAGTAGTGAAAGCCGAAGATGGGTCAGCTCAGAAGCTGGAAAGGGTCGACTTGAAAGTGGGAGATTCCGTGGACTATGGGACGACGATACATGCAGGGGAATGCTACAAATGGTTAGATGTTTGTATTTTATTGCAGACGCGATAGGCATTCTGTGACATTCTAGGAACACATATAAAATTGATAGTTTTTTACGCAGCGCGGTAACAAACGATCCATTACCGATGGCAGTGAATCATTAATTGGGCTATGTGATACAAATTTGCACGTTGCACTGCTCCGCATCAACTCGAGCCTGTTTTGAGAACAATTTGCGTTTATTACATCGACGATTTTCAATGGACGATAAAGAACTTGGTTCAGTTTTCTCCAGATGCAGAGCACGAGTAAATTTACTCTTGCAGAATCATTCTAATCTAACTACTGACCGAATTGTCGTATATTTACAGCATCTGTGAGAATGACGAAACTTTCTCCTGCACGGTATGAAATTAAATCTATTACAGTTGTGGTATTTTAATAGTGCATCACCAGTAACTAGAATGCACAATGCATTGAAATTGTGTTGACGATATTCGCGCACGTACTTTTACTTTGGTATTTTATATTAAAAGCTCGGACACGATCTATGTCCGTCGTGTGCATCACGTTTTCCAAACCCTTGAACGTTCATAGAAGCATCGGTCTGACAATCTGGTCGAGACGGGGATGTCGTGTTTGTAATCTCTCAAGTTTGCTATCAGTAAGTTGTTTTCTTAAAGAAGGCGCCACAGTAGAAGACCAAACTTTAGTGAAAGGGCAACTAACGTACAGAAGCAAACGACAGGCACACCTTTCTGCAGTTAATATGATCAGCCAATTGCTATCAGGCAAGAGACTTCAAGCGTTACCGTTGTCGAAATGAAATTATTGTTCAAGTAGCCGGTGATTTTTTTTCTTGCAGCCGCTGGACAAAATAATTAAAAACAAAGACTGTACGGATCTAAATTGCATCAGTGGCGACGTAACACCAACGTGCGATAGAGAATGCGAAAAGGTATGATCTCTGACTGTTTTATGTCTATGATGTTGCTTCTTTAAAGCCGTGTAGTGTGTGCTAAAGCCATCGCGTTTTCATACATTCCTTTAAAAAGATGCAGAATCTAGTAAAATACCATTTTGTATAACATTCTGCTTGAATGGTTGCGCTCCATAACATCGCACTCTATCCTATCCGCTGCGTCCGTACGCAGGAAGAAGCCAGGTATTTGCTGTTTTTACTTGGGCAAGTCCTTCACTCGCCATTGCTCGTGGCGCTTCGGCGTGAAAACTTCGACACAGTCGGGAGCGCCTCTGAGTAGTAGTAGACTTGCGGAGGCGCTACAGAAATATCCGACATATAAATAATTGGTAAAGCATCGGCATCTATTAGTTCTCTGGCTGTTTTCCATCAAAATTTTAAAACACATTCTGACCAAAAGGGCTTGATATCTGAAGGTCAGAGCTTTTAATGCTTTACTGGAGCATGGGATTAACGATAATTTCTCACTATCGTTTGCAGGACGAAACGCTGATTACAGTAGACTATCCGCAGTGTTGCAGTTGCCAACCGAAGAAGCCAGGTATTTGTTGTTTTTACTTGTATTAATTGACAGCTTACATACTTGGTTGAACATTTAAGCCAATTTATCTTGTTCCGATACGTTTCTTATTCGGCGAAAATAAACTGTTTTATTGTCTCGTCGAGCTATTCTTGGTAGTCTAAGCCGAAGCACTCTTTCGCATGACTGAAGTGAACTATCCAACTATCTCGACTGTCGTGCAAAACAATTCACCGCATCTAATGGCGTTGTACGATTACAACTGTTTCTGTTAACGCAATTCTAGACAATTGTACCGTTTTGGCGGAAAACCTCGTTCCCGGGCAGACTGCTTCGACAGAAAAGAATCCGAATGTAAAGGAAGGAGACAAACTGGAACAGCTGGAAGTACTCCACGTCCACCCGTGTCGTGAATGGTAAGATTATTTTAAGATGCTGAAATGAAGGTCTAAGTAGCAGAATCTTATAATTATGATGAAATTGTCCAACTGATTAATCGTTCCCGATCCTGCATTTTATTACTGCGTAAATGCGTTCACGTATATCGACTTATATACTTTTAATTTTGCGACTTGAGGAATGAAATATCAGAGTTACATTGCATATACTTAATCCTTCGGTGTGACATTGACTTTTTTTCACCATTGGTCGGTTACTGCCGCATGCGTGAGCCGACATGGCGTTAAGTCTTAGAAACACTGTGTCTTGTATAGATAAACTGTATGACAGTAACAAGACTTTGTTTTTGTTTATATTACAGTCTGTGCACTGTCAGCGCCACCATGGAATGCAAAGTAAGTTTCATCTCTAGAAAACATCTGTTGCTAAAGCTTTATAACTGTAGTTCTAGAAATGTTTGACAGCTAAATTTTGAGTTATGAATTGTAAATCAGGTTGTTTGAGTTGTTAATCGGTCAATGTATATCGGGGAATTGATGTTTCAGAGGAGTATCGGTTGGTAGGCATCTATTTAGCTGCCGGTTGAGGCACGCTGACGGAAGCTCATGTCACTAGAGGAAATGATTTGCTTGTCTTGCAGCTGTATTACGCGACGTTAATGCGATTAGTTGACTAATTTGACCTTATGCTTTATTTTAGAACGTAAACAACACAGTCGATGTTGAAAACAATCTCTGCCTCGTGGATGTTTGTGTCGACGGTTCTGTTGTCAGAAAGAATCGTACCGAGTGCATATGTGGTCCGGTGTGTAGCTACTTACACTAAACTATAGGTGGTGTTACCAACAGATGTAATGTAAAACAAAATGAGCTGTAACTAATGATATCGGTAAATCCTTAAGCGCAGTTAAATACCTTCTAGCATTTTCTATTTTCTGTCCGCCTGATATATTTCTGCATTTAAGACATCGCCATTTCAGATGCCCTTGCACGTACACGCTCGACGACTGTCTTTCGCAGCGTTAAGTAAGAAATGCACAGAGTAATTAGCAACCGCATTTTGCCAGGAAACCTGAGTTGAATTAAATTTGCGACTATTTGTCTGTGTTTTCAGGATGAGGTATATGTTGAGCAGGTGGCTCCAAAATGCTGTGAATGCGTGAAAAAAAGTAAGTCTTCCTCACATTAATGTCTCATGGGCTTCAGATTTCTCACGCTCCTAGATGTGCTACAGAGATGGTCGCACCGCAAGAAAGGCTAGCTGCAACGAAAATTGTCGTTGAAGCATATATGGCTGATTGCTTAGTTTATGCATGCATGCATTTACTTGAATATGACCGTACCTCAGTACTTCCGGATGCACGCATCTCTGCCTACCTACCACATGCCCTATACGTTAGAGTGGAGTGAAAAATTTTTTTTAGTAAATGAATTCTAATAGTGCGCAAAAGGTGAAACTTGGGTAGAGAAAGAAACACACCAAATATTTTACATTTCAAATGATGTCTTCTGCCCTCTACCGTCGATGCAATATTTCAACGTGTTTAGCCTATAGTCTCACAGTGGATGTCGTGCAATTTCTTCTGCCTTAACCCTTCCAAAACAGAATTAATACTAGGCCTTCCTGATCATATCAGTCCTAACCCCTGCAATACACGTATCAACTAACTCATCGTTTCTTAACCTTCAACTCGAATTCCCCTGTCCGCAATCGGTACTACTTGTGATCCACACCTCTCCTTCTCTAACGTCCATCTGGCCCAAGATCGACCTTAAAACTGCCTCTACCATTGTTACCTCTATTGTTCATTAAAGCTTGATTACAGCAATTCCCTCTTCCTCAACCTTGAATCCACCCAAATCAAGCGTATGCAACTTACCAAAAACGCACTAGCCAGAGCTGTCGCTAGAACGCCCAAACATCATCATATCACTCTCAATCTCAAATCACTCCACTGGCTAAACTAATGAATGTACTTCAAAGTCCTGTCACTAACTTACAACTCAATACAATATTCCAAAGTACCTTCGTGATCTCTTCACCATCCAGGCAACCAACTGCACCCAATCCTCCTCCTATCTCAGTCTTTCTTGATCCCCGACCACTACTCACCTCAAGTTCCCCAACCGAGCCATATCCAACAGATCACCACGCCTCTGAAGCCATCTCCCCCTTGAATTCCGCAGATTCTCGTTTCCTCCAACATCATTCCAACCCATCCTCCATCCTTCTCCTCATGTTCCTCTATCTCCGGGCTTTCCTCAACTGGTCTCACCTTTTCAAGTATTCGTATACCGGTATACCCAGACTCATCTGATCCTCTGTCTTCCAATTCTTCTCGCCCTAAACGACACCCTCCTTCACAGCTGCTCTGCCTCCTCTCTTGATCTGTTCCCACCATGGAAACCGGATTCGGACCTCTATTGGACTACTCTCTGGAAAAACCTCAACGCTCACAGTCGTATACTGGCACATCTTGTTTGAACAGAGCTTCGGTACTTCTTTCGTTCTCTCCTAATTATCTTCCTTTCAGTAACGTCACTGCATTCATTAGGCGTTACGATTATAGAAATATCCGGAATAAATAAAAATAGGCATCGTTTGTGGGCGGTACGAGGGGTACTCGTACCTCCCCCACTTTTTGGACTGGGGGTACCGTAA
Organism: Allolobophora icterica; assembly: GCA_963556255.1. Lineage (NCBI taxonomy): Eukaryota > Metazoa > Annelida > Clitellata > Crassiclitellata > Lumbricidae > Allolobophora > Allolobophora icterica. The sequence goes on along the minus strand of OY744603.1, from coordinate 11,589,913 downwards.
CCCTCACTGTTTGAACAATGCCAATCAATATTTTATTATTGTGCATTCCCAGAGATCGCAGTCAGCGCCTTGCTTCTTTGATGTAAGAAATTGGTACCCCCACCCCCAATGTATAGACCAAAGTTACGCCTACTGGTTACAATTCCATAGTCCTGTAGCATACCAGGTGCGATTACCGCAACTGATTTGAACATGTATTTCATGAATTGTAACCGTTCGACGGGAGTCAGTTCAAGAAATTAAAAAATAATGCACTACATTGACGTTTTCAAAGAATTTTCATATGGTAAATATTTTACCGCCGGTAGAGGGCAGAAGAAGCAAAGCAAAATCAACAATATTTTGAGCGCTATTTACACTAACATGCTGGCAACTTTTCATCACTATTAGAAAACGATTGCTTTAAAAAAATTGGTCATTTTCGCTCCACCCTACTATATGTATCCACATTCATATTTATTTGAAAACTGGTTTTCTCTTACTGCCCGCATCCTTATTCGCCGATCTTATCTGGGACTTGTTCCTAAATACCTTTGTGACTCAATACGTCTTCCCGCCTCATCTGGCTCCCTTTGCCCTCTTAGTTCCTCCTCCGATCGACTTGACTTACTTGTTCCCCGAGTGAAAACGAACATGGCCCAGTCTCGTTCCTTTGTTAGTGTTGACCCTTCATTGTGAATTCAGCTTTCTCCTTCGGTCCGGGCTACTGTCTGGTGGTCCTGCCACAGTTATTAGTTGTCTTAAAACGTGGTTTTATTCCCGAGGACTTTCGCACTTGGAGCGCCTCTGATTGGTGGGCACTGGGTAGAGGCGCTTTATAAGTTTCGAAACACAATGCAATGTGCAAACATAATAAAATTGTGACGCCAGGGCTCAAAACCCGTCGCTTGTCGCTTCCTAGATATTGAGCTAGAAGCCGAAATAGGCGAGAGGGGTCAAAAATATTGAACATTCTTCAATTCACCAGTTGCCTATGAATTTGTCATAATTTGCATTGTAGTAATCCGATTTTGATGCCGTTTGTTTTATTTGATACAGGATATAGCCCTTTATTGCACAGGAAATTTGTAGTACACTCAGGCAATGGTTGCTGAGGACTTTGATGACACAAATATCCGAAATGTTTTATTCGATTTTCTCACTATATATTAATGAAAGAATCAAACGAGCATAACTTCAGTTAGGAAAAAGATATTTTCATTCTGTAAAAAGTATTTTGAAGCAGATTAATTGTAGAATATGACTAAATAAAAAGGTCAAAAACCGACATGTGACGGGTTTTGACCTCTGGCGTCACAATATGCCCAAGCATTTAAATAAATAGGCCATTCAACACGAGTACACAGGCTAATTTGTGAAGTGATGAATAATTGGGTGAATCTGGTGCGTGCAAAATATTTTGTGCATTGACGCCTTAATGGTTCTTGAATGATGTTATGGTAACATCTTATTAGGCATGACGGTCTTTACCAAGAAACATCTTATTAGGCATACGACTTGAAGGTTAACAACAGTTCAAACCTTGATTCTTCTTGATTCTTCTTTGAACAGCAATTTGTGAAGTCACTGTTGACAACCCAAAAGAGGGCAAAACGCCATATTTCGAGCTAGACAATCTGCCTGGATTAACAGAAGGAGACGAAGTTTTAGATGTCGGATCCACTGTAGATGTCAACACCGTAGTGAACTTGGATGAGTGCAACAAGTGGTAAGCTTTTGGCCTAGGCCCTATATATCGTTTCGGCGGCGCTTTATTTGTACAGCCACTGACTGTGCCAGCTTCCGGATGTGCAATTCTGCTTAGGTGTAGTAGAAAGTGATCTGCCTATGATTAAACGAGTAACACCTTCACAAATTAAGCTGAGACGCATTGAAACTGTTACCAGTAGATTTTCTTATTTCATGCGAAAGCCGTGGACACACTGGAACGTAATTGACTGTTGCTACTTTATGATTGCGTATTCACATTTAAATGTTTGATTATAATATATTCGCCGTCTCCGCGATCATTACCGCGGTTGTCACAGAATCGTCCTCGTTATCTATGTCACTCTCTATTGATGAGATAAAAATGATAAAGTGTCAGCTAACTTTACCTATGATTTTAAAACTTTCAGCCGATGTGCCGAGTCTGGAAGTTTCAACTGCTACGTAAGTATTCTGCTACCTGACGATATTCGTCAGCGTCCTATTTTGCTCGCTTTCGCTGAAGGCGGATGCATCGATGGTATTATGTTATGTGCAGTTGTGAAGGTATAACTTTGGTCGAATTGATGGCCTTGGCGATTTTCAATAAGACGGTGACGGCATCATAGCCCGTAATGCAAATTTAATCGACTGTCTTCTTTGACAGGAGTAACTGTTCAGAGGTTTCCTAGCATGAAACACTACTTCGAAACGGTTCCATGCAAAGCAATTATAAAGTTATTAGCGATGTTTTTCATGCGTGCTAACTGTTTATTGTACAAAATAACTGCGTGTATTCAGGAAGAAAACTGGATGCTGAATAAAGCGATAGAAAACTTTCTGCCTAAAAGGCCAGTACACGTAAATGCAAACAGCCTAAGGCACCTTTGAGCTGTAGTTTACGCATTTTAGCTTGCACACGTTTGAGGTTATTCTGTTGTAGGATGTGAAAGGCACCTGGCCAAACCCAGATGACGAGTGCATAACTTTTGATTGCGTCAATGGTAGTCTTGCCGAAAATGACCGCACCAAAACTTGCAACAATTATTGTCCAGGGGTAAGGCGAATTAGCAACACTCGAATGTGGCAATTATTTTTGGTTAAATTTGTATATTTCACAGCGTGCGAAGCGCTGTCTATGTGAGATGCTTTAGAGAAAAGAATTCAAAATATAATATATCGAATGTGTAGGTTCATACATACATGGGTGCGTTCGAACGCACGTACTATTCATTTGTGCATATACGTCTGTTCCGTGTAAGTCTAGAATGAGTGCTACAAGTCTAGGCGCACTTTTGAAACTAAAGAAGCCGTTTTCTGAAGAAACTATTAGTAGCTATTGTATTATCTCTTTGTGTTGGTACCAGTAGTTGGCGATAGTTGCTTTAAACGAACTTTCAATGATCAACGAATCTTTTTTGATCTTCAAGTTATTGTTATGCTTGACAATGTATCTTTTAGGGAGTTTTGAAGCTGCCGGCTCCTGAGTGCTGCGGTTGCATAAGTGAGTAGCGATTATCAATAGAATAATTTGACATATGATAGGGCCTATTCGTGCAGATGACTTTGCAATGATTATTACATTTAGTAACAAAAGGCAGCTACTCTGCTCATCTTTAGCGAGCCAATCTTAAGAGTCGCAAAGTTATACGTGTATGCGATGCATGTCTTCGTATAGTATACCAGGCATCGTGCTATGAGTGCGAGTTCGGTTCAGAACCATATAATGAACAAATCGGGGTGAGTTTGAAAGCACGGCTTTACAATTCGACAACATGCCTAATACCTGATTTGACCAGAAAGTCCGCTTTTCAGTGTAATGTGTTCCGCCTTTATTTACTAGGCCGGTCGACATGCACTTATAATCCAATTACTGACCGCTTTTGCACACTTCGCTAAACTGACTGAAGAACCCAGCAATGTTAGTTTGTTATCGTTGGTAGAAATAAAATCATCTTCTTCCTCAGCTTAGCTACTCTGTGAAAACGTACGGAGACTTGGGAGCCCCAGGACAGCAGTCTAATTCTCAAATCCGAGCGTACACTCGACCCTAGTGGTATAGCATAATCGGGTTTCTATAATTTATGCGATTCTTTAGTAATATAAAGTGCATGGGAAGGATGCGATCACTTGCGAGGATGCAAACTTTTAAATACTTTGCTAATGGAACGTTAATAAAAGTTCTGTGCATTCGATTTTTACAAATATAACAATATTGTTTTCCTGTTTAGCACCGTCGACCGTGACAACGGGTAAGTGAAACACAAATAATTCACGGAGATGCCTCTTTACACATTCTGTTTACTCAAAGTTTGACTACAGTTTTGCCTGCAACCCACATTCTTAACGCCGCGCCGGTGCCCATAACGCTATTGTCATCACTTGATCTCTAAATTAAATGATGTTGTGAGCTTATAATTAGTCGAGCCTTTCAAACTTCGGTACATGCCCATAACGTCATTATTGAATAATCTAGTTTAGCGAAAATCTTTCTGATTTCTCTGAGCGCACCGGATATCGTGGTAAACAAAAGATAAAAAAAACGGTGCTTTGTTGTTTCAGCCTCCAGTCCGTCACCACCAGGTTAGCTTCTTATCTCTTTAACTGCGGCTCCCTAAAAGAAATCAAGAAATCTTCTTTAGACTTACATCGATTTCAAAAGCAGTATCTGCCAGAGCTAAAATAAGTCATTCCAGTGACGTTGTCAGTCTTGAAATTAATCAAGCCTTTTAACCGTCGGAACACGAGAACATAAATATGGGTGAGATAAAACTATTGTAACTGTTACAGCTCTGATTGTAGTGCAACCATGAATACACAAAACATTTTGTAGCATACATTTATTCGTGTCTTGGTATCGTTTGTATTTCAGTTACAACAGCGACTCCTCCCGTGACAGGTTTGGAAACTGTTGTCAGTCGTACATCGATAAACACATTTTCATGCGTAGTTTCTAGACTGAATAGTCGATCGTAACCGATGGTTAACGAAGGTTTCATTGGTCTGTTTCCAATTAAGCATAAAAATGCAACTATCGGAAGCCGCTTTCTGATATACTTGTAATGTTAGAAATTCGAATAGCTGCGTCTACGCTCAAGACGTTCTATTTTCCAACTTTCGCAACAAATTTAAGTTTGCAAAATTGATCATGGGCCAATAGTGAAACTTGATCGTATTAATCGTTTTCCATTTGGAAGAACGGAGATACGCTTATTTGACGGTTTCATTACTAGAAGAGTAGCCTACAATACCCCTACATAGGTCATTTTCTTCGAGCGCATCTCGTGTATTTTGTAAACGCAGAAGCCTGAGTGAAAATATTGGTTATTACAAATCACAAAGGACCTTATAGCATCTATTGCTCTGTAATCGATTCAGGCTTGCGTCTTGTTGAAACCGATGATTTGACAAGTTCGCCTTTCTAAGCAAACTAGCGCAACACACGTATCGTGTGTTGCGCTAGTTTGCTTAGAAAGGCGTTGTTTATAACGCTGTCAACATTTTCTACATGTCTGGAATGACACGAAACGCACTTTAGTTGCATACATGTGTATTATATTGAGATTCTCAACCACTATAGTCACTACTCTAACATGTACATATATTAAATGGAACTACGTTTTCTTTACGGGCTACATCAGGTGAGAGTCAATTTCGAGTGAGATAACGGATGTCGAACCTCGCAGGTAGTGCTCAGAGGCGCATGCGCCACATTCTGCCACCTCTGGTGCTGGGCAAATCAGTACCGTCTGCCTTACAGGCAAACACACAGGCGCATGCAAAGAAAATGATTCACGTTTAGCCCGTTTGCTAATGGTCTAGTTGGTTTCTTTCAGGGACATCAACGCCAACACCGCCAGTAACAACGCCACGTAAGCAACAATTATAGAACTAAACATGCATGATATTAATTAAATCTCTCACTTCTCACTCCGTAAGTTAGAATGGTTACGAGTCTTCCTTCGACCGCGAGTTCGAAGAATTAGAAATGCTAATAGATACATAGTTACAAATTAACGAAGTCCAACTGGCGATCGTTGCTTACGTTGAATGAGAGCATGTTCTTTTCTCAGCGCACTGCGAAATGACGCCGGAAGTGCCACCCAACACACCGGTCTGGATCGAAAGAGACAACGTAACTGGCCCGACCGGTAATGATACGACGGTCAAACCAGGAGACCCGTTGGACCCGAACGACAAAGTCCAGCTAGGATACTGCAAAGAATGGTAAAGTCATTCAGAATTCGTAGCTATAAGACAGTTGACAAATTGAACAAAGCTAGAATAGAAAACAAAGAATAGACACTGAATATTTTATTTTTCAATTTTAAAGTCGTATCAGCCATCGAAATTGCTAGATAATGGTTGCTTTTGTCACTGGTTGTATCTAAAATAATTGCTTGTTTTTGCACAGTATTTGCCAAAATGGAGGTGGACTCAGCTGCTACGTAAGTTGGAAACGCGCTATCAATTTCTACGTTTCAAGTTTTTTAACGGCGCATTTATCGTAAAAGTCTTAATTCTATGTTTAGCAGAACTTTATCGACCGTCTTTAATCCTCGTTTCTAGTATCGAAGACATTCAATGGTTACAGTTAAGGAACGTCTGACGTTGCGAATCGATTATTTCTTAGTTTGACCGTCTTTCAGCACACGCCTCTCACTTTGAAAACCCAGCCGTTTATGTTTTGTAACCCATATCGCTGTTACTTTGTTTGACGGTTATGCAAACGGAGTTTATTGCAATTGATGTTAAGCTTGCTGCTTACCTTTGCAAATTCAGTTGGTCGTTTCTGTCGTCAACGACGTCGTCTAAGTTCTTACAGAGTGTAATCGATCTTTTTTGTAGGACGTTGCATATAACGGACCGAAACCTGTGGATGAGTGCACAGAGGCTTTCTGCCAAGACGGTAAAGTTGTGACAGTGGACAAGACTAAAAGCTGCCCCTGCAAAGAGGTACGTACATAGGAAGGAAACGAGTTTGAAATTACAGAGTCATGTAATGCGTAATTTTCTTTGGTCGCACAAACTACTGTATTTATCGTTGTTCCTTGTGCAATACTACGGTACCATGTTGCACAAAAGATGAACGTCTGCTGCAGGTATTACGTACGCGTGTGTTGAAGAATCTTGGTATTTAGATAACGCTTCGAAAGACCAGCTGTTTTTGAGCCGAGTGTGAACATTTTTCAGGATTTTCATTTTATAACGGTAGTCGAGTCTGAAAATCCAGCTGCATTTCGCTCTTCTACTTGTACAAGCGCCTGAGGTCGCTGAAATGTTTATTGCGTTACATATATTATGATCGACTGTAATGAATTTAGTAATAATTGTATCACTGGTTAGGTTGAAGTGTCGGATATAAGGTTGTTTCCATAGGTTTCTCAATTCATGTACATGTAAGCTTAGACTTGTTTAATCAACGGTTTAACATCGTGTTTAATACGGATCGCCAAAATGGATGCTTCCTTTTAAAAGATAAATGCAAATGTAGACAATTTTAAGCCTTATTTTAAACAAGATGGCGTTAGGTGAGGCGTTGCCGCACATGAACTAATATACGACTGTCTGTACAGGGTGAAACTTTGGTTCTTCGTCCTCCTGAGGAATGCTGTGGGTGTGTAGAAAAGCCTCCACGTAAGTTTTACTGAATTGCTGTCGTTATATGGAAAACCTCATTTGCAGACAATAAATGATCGAGTAAATAAATATAATAACAATTAGTAACTTCTATTGCGCCGGTGTCTAATGCATAAGGGATCAACCGACGGCACACAAAAATCAAGCCGTAATCTGGTCGATATCCAGAAGAGCAGTCCGTAAGAAAAGTTACTGCCACTGCCACAATGAAATCTGCTGACTGCTGTGGAATACATATTCAGTCATTTTATGCTTTAAGAGAACGCTGTCGGGTTCGCAAAATGACAGATTTTAATCAAGAAATCTGTACTTACAATCTGCGCCGGCTTTTGCACGCAAACAGTTAATTACCATTTTTGCATTGCGAATGCACATGCTTTCACTTCTGCGTTCAAATTGAACATTCCAGGGTGGAGATTTCGGGTTGATGTCTCCCTGGCCCGCATTAAGGGGGGTGCTAAGGGTGCTGCAGCACCCGGGCCTGCAGATTTTGGGGCCCGCATTTTCGGATGTACATAAAAAAATTCCACAAAAAGGTCATCAGAAATTCCCCGAAAAGGTCATCAAATTTTTCTGTGATGAAATTTGCTAGTCACAGCACCCGGGCCCGCACTAGTCTTAATGCGGCCCTGATGTCTCCTCTGAGCACCAACGATTGATGCCTGGTCATCAGACAGTGGCGCTTAATAATTGCGAGATATTATTAATATTAACGAATAACAGCTAAATTGTTGTTGGATCGCTGTGACTGGTTTGATTTCGTGTAATGAGTGAGCTATTTTCCTTAACTAAGTCTGCAATATCTTATTTCATTTTACATAATATTATGTTCGAATTTTTATTATGTAGCACGCTGTGTGGTCACAAACGATGTTGTGAAATATGGCGATGAAATATGGTATGAGGCAGTAGTGAAAGCCGAAGATGGGTCAGCTCAGAAGCTGGAAAGGGTCGACTTGAAAGTGGGAGATTCCGTGGACTATGGGACGACGATACATGCAGGGGAATGCTACAAATGGTTAGATGTTTGTATTTTATTGCAGACGCGATAGGCATTCTGTGACATTCTAGGAACACATATAAAATTGATAGTTTTTTACGCAGCGCGGTAACAAACGATCCATTACCGATGGCAGTGAATCATTAATTGGGCTATGTGATACAAATTTGCACGTTGCACTGCTCCGCATCAACTCGAGCCTGTTTTGAGAACAATTTGCGTTTATTACATCGACGATTTTCAATGGACGATAAAGAACTTGGTTCAGTTTTCTCCAGATGCAGAGCACGAGTAAATTTACTCTTGCAGAATCATTCTAATCTAACTACTGACCGAATTGTCGTATATTTACAGCATCTGTGAGAATGACGAAACTTTCTCCTGCACGGTATGAAATTAAATCTATTACAGTTGTGGTATTTTAATAGTGCATCACCAGTAACTAGAATGCACAATGCATTGAAATTGTGTTGACGATATTCGCGCACGTACTTTTACTTTGGTATTTTATATTAAAAGCTCGGACACGATCTATGTCCGTCGTGTGCATCACGTTTTCCAAACCCTTGAACGTTCATAGAAGCATCGGTCTGACAATCTGGTCGAGACGGGGATGTCGTGTTTGTAATCTCTCAAGTTTGCTATCAGTAAGTTGTTTTCTTAAAGAAGGCGCCACAGTAGAAGACCAAACTTTAGTGAAAGGGCAACTAACGTACAGAAGCAAACGACAGGCACACCTTTCTGCAGTTAATATGATCAGCCAATTGCTATCAGGCAAGAGACTTCAAGCGTTACCGTTGTCGAAATGAAATTATTGTTCAAGTAGCCGGTGATTTTTTTTCTTGCAGCCGCTGGACAAAATAATTAAAAACAAAGACTGTACGGATCTAAATTGCATCAGTGGCGACGTAACACCAACGTGCGATAGAGAATGCGAAAAGGTATGATCTCTGACTGTTTTATGTCTATGATGTTGCTTCTTTAAAGCCGTGTAGTGTGTGCTAAAGCCATCGCGTTTTCATACATTCCTTTAAAAAGATGCAGAATCTAGTAAAATACCATTTTGTATAACATTCTGCTTGAATGGTTGCGCTCCATAACATCGCACTCTATCCTATCCGCTGCGTCCGTACGCAGGAAGAAGCCAGGTATTTGCTGTTTTTACTTGGGCAAGTCCTTCACTCGCCATTGCTCGTGGCGCTTCGGCGTGAAAACTTCGACACAGTCGGGAGCGCCTCTGAGTAGTAGTAGACTTGCGGAGGCGCTACAGAAATATCCGACATATAAATAATTGGTAAAGCATCGGCATCTATTAGTTCTCTGGCTGTTTTCCATCAAAATTTTAAAACACATTCTGACCAAAAGGGCTTGATATCTGAAGGTCAGAGCTTTTAATGCTTTACTGGAGCATGGGATTAACGATAATTTCTCACTATCGTTTGCAGGACGAAACGCTGATTACAGTAGACTATCCGCAGTGTTGCAGTTGCCAACCGAAGAAGCCAGGTATTTGTTGTTTTTACTTGTATTAATTGACAGCTTACATACTTGGTTGAACATTTAAGCCAATTTATCTTGTTCCGATACGTTTCTTATTCGGCGAAAATAAACTGTTTTATTGTCTCGTCGAGCTATTCTTGGTAGTCTAAGCCGAAGCACTCTTTCGCATGACTGAAGTGAACTATCCAACTATCTCGACTGTCGTGCAAAACAATTCACCGCATCTAATGGCGTTGTACGATTACAACTGTTTCTGTTAACGCAATTCTAGACAATTGTACCGTTTTGGCGGAAAACCTCGTTCCCGGGCAGACTGCTTCGACAGAAAAGAATCCGAATGTAAAGGAAGGAGACAAACTGGAACAGCTGGAAGTACTCCACGTCCACCCGTGTCGTGAATGGTAAGATTATTTTAAGATGCTGAAATGAAGGTCTAAGTAGCAGAATCTTATAATTATGATGAAATTGTCCAACTGATTAATCGTTCCCGATCCTGCATTTTATTACTGCGTAAATGCGTTCACGTATATCGACTTATATACTTTTAATTTTGCGACTTGAGGAATGAAATATCAGAGTTACATTGCATATACTTAATCCTTCGGTGTGACATTGACTTTTTTTCACCATTGGTCGGTTACTGCCGCATGCGTGAGCCGACATGGCGTTAAGTCTTAGAAACACTGTGTCTTGTATAGATAAACTGTATGACAGTAACAAGACTTTGTTTTTGTTTATATTACAGTCTGTGCACTGTCAGCGCCACCATGGAATGCAAAGTAAGTTTCATCTCTAGAAAACATCTGTTGCTAAAGCTTTATAACTGTAGTTCTAGAAATGTTTGACAGCTAAATTTTGAGTTATGAATTGTAAATCAGGTTGTTTGAGTTGTTAATCGATCAATGTATATCGGGGAATTGATGTTTCAGAGGAGTATCGGTTGGTAGGCATCTATTTAGCTGCCGGTTGAGGCACGCTGACGGAAGCTCATGTCACTAGAGGAAATGATTTGCTTGTCTTGCAGCTGTATTACGCGACGTTAATGCGATTAGTTGACTAATTTGACCTTATGCTTTATTTTAGAACGTAAACAACACAGTCGATGTTGAAAACAATCTCTGCCTCGTGGATGTTTGTGTCGACGGTTCTGTTGTCAGAAAGAATCGTACCGAGTGCATATGTGGTCCGGTGTGTAGCTACTTACACTAAACTATAGGTGGTGTTACCAACAGATGTAATGTAAAACAAAATGAGCTGTAACTAATGATATCGGTAAATCCTTAAGCGCAGTTAAATACCTTCTAGCATTTTCTATTTTCTGTCCGCCTGATATATTTCTGCATTTAAGACATCGCCATTTCAGATGCCCTTGCACGTACACGCTCGACGACTGTCTTTCGCAGCGTTAAGTAAGAAATGCACAGAGTAATTAGCAACCGCATTTTGCCAGGAAACCTGAGTTGAATTAAATTTGCGACTATTTGTCTGTGTTTTCAGGATGAGGTATATGTTGAGCAGGTGGCTCCAAAATGCTGTGAATGCGTGAAAAAAAGTAAGTCTTCCTCACATTAATGTCTCATGGGCTTCAGATTTCTCACGCTCCTAGATGTGCTACAGAGATGGTCGCACCGCAAGAAAGGCTAGCTGCAACGAAAATTGTCGTTGAAGCATATATGGCTGATTGCTTAGTTTATGCATGCATGCATTTACTTGAATATGACCGTACCTCAGTACTTCCGGATGCACGCATCTCTGCCTACCTACCACATGCCCTATACGTTAGAGTGGAGTGAAAAATTTTTTTTAGTAAATGAATTCTAATAGTGCGCAAAAGGTGAAACTTGGGTAGAGAAAGAAACACACCAAATATTTTACATTTCAAATGATGTCTTCTGCCCTCTACCGTCGATGCAATATTTCAACGTGTTTAGCCTATAGTCTCACAGTGGATGTCGTGCAATTTCTTCTGCCTTAACCCTTCCAAAACAGAATTAATACTAGGCCTTCCTGATCATATCAGTCCTAACCCCTGCAATACACGTATCAACTAACTCATCGTTTCTTAACCTTCAACTCGAATTCCCCTGTCCGCAATCGGTACTACTTGTGATCCACACCTCTCCTTCTCTAACGTCCATCTGGCCCAAGATCGACCTTAAAACTGCCTCTACCATTGTTACCTCTATTGTTCATTAAAGCTTGATTACAGGAATTCCCTCTTCCTCAACCTTGAATCCACCCAAATCAAGCGTATGCAACTTACCAAAAACGCACTAGCCAGAGCTGTCGCTAGAACGCCCAAACATCATCATATCACTCTCAATCTCAAATCACTCCACTGGCTAAACTAATGAATGTACTTCAAAGTCCTGTCACTAACTTACAACTCAATACAATATTCCAAAGTACCTTCGTGATCTCTTCACCATCCAGGCAACCAACTGCACCCAATCCTCCTCCTATCTCAGTCTTTCTTGATCCCCGACCACTACTCACCTCAAGTTCCCCAACCGAGCCATATCCAACAGATCACCACGCCTCTGAAGCCATCTCCCCCTTGAATTCCGCAGATTCTCGTTTCCTCCAACATCATTCCAACCCATCCTCCATCCTTCTCCTCATGTTCCTCTATCTCCGGGCTTTCCTCAACTGGTCTCACCTTTTCAAGTATTCGTATACCGGTATACCCAGACTCATCTGATCCTCTGTCTTCCAATTCTTCTCGCCCTAAACGACACCCTCCTTCACAGCTGCTCTGCCTCCTCTCTTGATCTGTTCCCACCATGGAAACCGGATTCGGACCTCTATTGGACTACTCTCTGGAAAAACCTCAACGCTCACAGTCGTATACTGGCACATCTTGTTTGAACAGAGCTTCGGTACTTCTTTCGTTCTCTCCTAATTATCTTCCTTTCAGTAACGTCACTGCATTCATTAGGCGTTACGATTATAGAAATATCCGGAATAAATAAAAATAGGCATCGTTTGTGGGCGGTACGAGGGGTACTCGTACCTCCCCCACTTTTTGGACTGGGGGTACCGTAACCCTCACTGTTTGAACAATGCCAATCAATATTTTATTATTGTGCATTCCCAGAGATCGCAGTCAGCGCCTTGCTTCTTTGATGTAAGAAATTGGTACCCCCACCCCCAATGTATAGACCAAAGTTACGCCTACTGGTTACAATTCCATAGTCCTGTAGCATACCAGGTGCGATTACCGCAACTGATTTGAACATGTATTTCATGAATTGTAACCGTTCGACGGGAGTCAGTTCAAGAAATTAAAAAATAATGCACTACATTGACGTTTTCAAAGAATTTTCATATGGTAAATATTTTACCGCCGGTAGAGGGCAGAAGAAGCAAAGCAAAATCAACAATATTTTGAGCGCTATTTACACTAACATGCTGGCAACTTTTCATCACTATTAGAAAACGATTGCTTTAAAAAAATTGGTCATTTTCGCTCCACCCTACTATATGTATCCACATTCATATTTATTTGAAAACTGGTTTTCTCTTACTGCCCGCATCCTTATTCGCCGATCTTATCTGGGACTTGTTCCTAAATACCTTTGTGACTCAATACGTCTTCCCGCCTCATCTGGCTCCCTTTGCCCTCTTAGTTCCTCCTCCGATCGACTTGACTTACTTGTTCCCCGAGTGAAAACGAACATGGCCCAGTCTCGTTCCTTTGTTAGTGTTGACCCTTCATTGTGAATTCAGCTTTCTCCTTCGGTCCGGGCTACTGTCTGGTGGTCCTGCCACAGTTATTAGTTGTCTTAAAACGTGGTTTTATTCCCGAGGACTTTCGCACTTGGAGCGCCTCTGATTGGTGGGCACTGGGTAGAGGCGCTTTATAAGTTTCGAAACACAATGCAATGTGCAAACATAATAAAATTGTGACGCCAGGGCTCAAAACCCGTCGCTTGTCGCTTCCTAGATATTGAGCTAGAAGCCGAAATAGGCGAGAGGGGTCAAAAATATTGAACATTCTTCAATTCACCAGTTGCCTATGAATTTGTCATAATTTGCATTGTAGTAATCCGATTTTGATGCCGTTTGTTTTATTTGATACAGGATATAGCCCTTTATTGCACAGGAAATTTGTAGTACACTCAGGCAATGGTTGCTGAGGACTTTGATGACACAAATATCCGAAATCTTTTATTCGATTTTCTCACTATATATTAATGAAAGAATCAAACGAGCATAACTTCAGTTAGGAAAAAGATATTTTCATTCTGTAAAAAGTATTTTGAAGCAGATTAATTGTAGAATATGACTAAATAAAAAGGTCAAAAACCGACATGTGACGGGTTTTGACCTCTGGCGTCACAATATGCCCAAGCATTTAAATAAATAGGCCATTCAACACGAGTACACAGGCTAATTTGTGAAGTGATGAATAATTGGGTGAATCTGGTGCGTGCAAAATATTTTGTGCATTGACGCCTTAATGGTTCTTGAATGATGTTATGGTAACATCTTATTAGGCATGACGGTCTTTACCAAGAAACATCTTATTAGGCATACGACTTGAAGGTTAACAACAGTTCAAACCTTGATTCTTCTTGATTCTTCTTTGAACAGCAATTTGTGAAGTCACTGTTGACAACCCAAAAGAGGGCAAAACGCCATATTTCGAGCTAGACAATCTGCCTGGATTAACAGAAGGAGACGAAGTTTTAGATGTCGGATCCACTGTAGATGTCAACACCGTAGTGAACTTGGATGAGTGCAACAAGTGGTAAGCTTTTGGCCTAGGCCCTATATATCGTTTCGGCGGCGCTTTATTTGTACAGCCACTGACTGTGCCAGCTTCCGGATGTGCAATTCTGCTTAGGTGTAGTAGAAAGTGATCTGCCTATGATTAAACGAGTAACACCTTCACAAATTAAGCTGAGACGCATTGAAACTGTTACCAGTAGATTTTCTTATTTCATGCGAAAGCCGTGGACACACTGGAACGTAATTGACTGTTGCTACTTTATGATTGCGTATTCACATTTAAATGTTTGATTATAATATATTCGCCGTCTCCGCGATCATTACCGCGGTTGTCACAGAATCGTCCTCGTTATCTATGTCACTCTCTATTGATGAGATAAAAATGATAAAGTGTCAGCTAACTTTACCTATGATTTTAAAACTTTCAGCCGATGTGCCGAGTCTGGAAGTTTCAACTGCTACGTAAGTATTCTGCTACCTGACGATATTCGTCAGCGTCCTATTTTGCTCGCTTTCGCTGAAGGCGGATGCATCGATGGTATTATGTTATGTGCAGTTGTGAAGGTATAACTTTGGTCGAATTGATGGCCTTGGCGATTTTCAATAAGACGGTGACGGCATCATAGCCCGTAATGCAAATTTAATCGACTGTCTTCTTTGACAGGAGTAACTGTTCAGAGGTTTCCTAGCATGAAACACTACTTCGAAACGGTTCCATGCAAAGCAATTATAAAGTTATTAGCGATGTTTTTCATGCGTGCTAACTGTTTATTGTACAAAATAACTGCGTGTATTCAGGAAGAAAACTGGATGCTGAATAAAGCGATAGAAAACTTTCTGCCTAAAAGGCCAGTACACGTAAATGCAAACAGCCTAAGGCACCTTTGAGCTGTAGTTTACGCATTTTAGCTTGCACACGTTTGAGGTTATTCTGTTGTAGGATGTGAAAGGCACCTGGCCAAACCCAGATGACGAGTGCATAACTTTTGATTGCGTCAATGGTAGTCTTGCCGAAAATGACCGCACCAAAACTTGCAACAATTATTGTCCAGGGGTAAGGCGAATTAGCAACACTCGAATGTGGCAATTATTTTTGGTTAAATTTGTATATTTCACAGCGTGCGAAGCGCTGTCTATGTGAGATGCTTTAGAGAAAAGAATTCAAAATATAATATATCGAATGTGTAGGTTCATACATACATGGGTGCGTTCGAACGCACGTACTATTCATTTGTGCATATACGTCTGTTCCGTGTAAGTCTAGAATGAGTGCTACAAGTCTAGGCGCACTTTTGAAACTAAAGAAGCCGTTTTCTGAAGAAACTATTAGTAGCTATTGTATTATCTCTTTGTGTTGGTACCAGTAGTTGGCGATAGTTGCTTTAAACGAACTTTCAATGATCAACGAATCTTTTTTGATCTTCAAGTTATTGTTATGCTTGACAATGTATCTTTTAGGGAGTTTTGAAGCTGCCGGCTCCTGAGTGCTGCGGTTGCATAAGTGAGTAGCGATTATCAATAGAATAATTTGACATATGATAGGGCCTATTCGTGCAGATGACTTTGCAATGATTATTACATTTAGTAACAAAAGGCAGCTACTCTGCTCATCTTTAGCGAGCCAATCTTAAGAGTCGCAAAGTTATACGTGTATGCGATGCATGTCTTCGTATAGTATACCAGGCATCGTGCTATGAGTGCGAGTTCGGTTCAGAACCATATAATGAACAAATCGGGGTGAGTTTGAAAGCACGGCTTTACAATTCGACAACATGCCTAATACCTGATTTGACCAGAAAGTCCGCTTTTCAGTGTAATGTGTTCCGCCTTTATTTACTAGGCCGGTCGACATGCACTTATAATCCAATTACTGACCGCTTTTGCACACTTCGCTAAACTGACTGAAGAACCCAGCAATGTTAGTTTGTTATCGTTGGTAGAAATAAAATCATCTTCTTCCTCAGCTTAGCTACTCTGTGAAAACGTACGGAGACTTGGGAGCCCCAGGACAGCAGTCTAATTCTCAAATCCGAGCGTACACTCGACCCTAGTGGTATAGCATAATCGGGTTTCTATAATTTATGCGATTCTTTAGTAATATAAAGTGCATGGGAAGGATGCGATCACTTGCGAGGATGCAAACTTTTAAATACTTTGCTAATGGAACGTTAATAAAAGTTCTGTGCATTCGATTTTTACAAATATAACAATATTGTTTTCCTGTTTAGCACCGTCGACCGTGACAACGGGTAAGTGAAACACAAATAATTCACGGAGATGCCTCTTTACACATTCTGTTTACTCAAAGTTTGACTACAGTTTTGCCTGCAACCCACATTCTTAACGCCGCGCCGGTGCCCATAACGCTATTGTCATCACTTGATCTCTAAATTAAATGATGTTGTGAGCTTATAATTAGTCGAGCCTTTCAAACTTCGGTACATGCCCATAACGTCATTATTGAATAATCTAGTTTAGCGAAAATCTTTCTGATTTCTCTGAGCGCACCGGATATCGTGGTAAACAAAAGATAAAAAAAACGGTGCTTTGTTGTTTCAGCCTCCAGTCCGTCACCACCAGGTTAGCTTCTTATCTCTTTAACTGCGGCTCCCTAAAAGAAATCAAGAAATCTTCTTTAGACTTACATCGATTTCAAAAGCAGTATCTGCCAGAGCTAAAATAAGTCATTCCAGTGACGTTGTCAGTCTTGAAATTAATCAAGCCTTTTAACCGTCGGAACACGAGAACATAAATATGGGTGAGATAAAACTATTGTAACTGTTACAGCTCTGATTGTAGTGCAACCATGAATACACAAAACATTTTGTAGCATACATTTATTCGTGTCTTGGTATCGTTTGTATTTCAGTTACAACAGCGACTCCTCCCGTGACAGGTTTGGAAACTGTTGTCAGTCGTACATCGATAAACACATTTTCATGCGTAGTTTCTAGACTGAATAGTCGATCGTAACCGATGGTTAACGAAGGTTTCATTGGTCTGTTTCCAATTAAGCATAAAAATGCAACTATCGGAAGCCGCTTTCTGATATACTTGTAATGTTAGAAATTCGAATAGCTGCGTCTACGCTCAAGACGTTCTATTTTCCAACTTTCGCAACAAATTTAAGTTTGCAAAATTGATCATGGGCCAATAGTGAAACTTGATCGTATTAATCGTTTTCCATTTGGAAGAATGGAGATACGCTTATTTGACGGTTTCATTACTAGAAGAGTAGCCTACAATACCCCTACATAGGTCATTTTCTTCGAGCGCATCTCGTGTATTTTGTAAACGCAGAAGCCTGAGTGAAAATATTGGTTATTACAAATCACAAAGGACCTTATAGCATCTATTGCTCTGTAATCGATTCAGGCTTGCGTCTTGTTGAAACCGATGATTTGACAAGTTCGCCTTTCTAAGCAAACTAGCGCAACACACGTATCGTGTGTTGCGCTAGTTTGCTTAGAAAGGCGTTGTTTATAACGCTGTCAACATTTTCTACATGTCTGGAATGACACGAAACGCACTTTAGTTGCATACATGTGTATTATATTGAGATTCTCAACCACTATAGTCACTACTCTAACATGTACATATATTAAATGGAACTACGTTTTCTTTACGGGCTACATCAGGTGAGAGTCAATTTCGAGTGAGATAACGGATGTCGAACCTCGCAGGTAGTGCTCAGAGGCGCATGCGCCACATTCTGCCACCTCTGGTGCTGGGCAAATCAGTACCGTCTGCCTTACAGGCAAACACACAGGCGCATGCAAAGAAAATGATTCACGTTTAGCCCGTTTGCTAATGGTCTAGTTGGTTTCTTTCAGGGACATCAACGCCAACACCGCCAGTAACAACGCCACGTAAGCAACAATTATAGAACTAAACATGCATGATATTAATTAAATCTCTCACTTCTCACTCCGTAAGTTAGAATGGTTACGAGTCTTCCTTCGACCGCGAGTTCGAAGAATTAGAAATGCTAATAGATACATAGTTACAAATTAACGAAGTCCAACTGGCGATCGTTGCTTACGTTGAATGAGAGCATGTTCTTTTCTCAGCGCACTGCGAAATGACGCCGGAAGTGCCACCCAACACACCGGTCTGGATCGAAAGAGACAACGTAACTGGCCCGACCGGTAATGATACGACGGTCAAACCAGGAGACCCGTTGGACCCGAACGACAAAGTCCAGCTAGGATACTGCAAAGAATGGTAAAGTCATTCAGAATTCGTAGCTATAAGACAGTTGACAAATTGAACAAAGCTAGAATAGAAAACAAAGAATAGACACTGAATATTTTATTTTTCAATTTTAAAGTCGTATCAGCCATCGAAATTGCTAGATAATGGTTGCTTTTGTCACTGGTTGTATCTAAAATAATTGCTTGTTTTTGCACAGTATTTGCCAAAATGGAGGTGGACTCAGCTGCTACGTAAGTTGGAAACGCGCTATCAATTTCTACGTTTCAAGTTTTTTAACGGCGCATTTATCGTAAAAGTCTTAATTCTATGTTTAGCAGAACTTTATCGACCGTCTTTAATCCTCGTTTCTAGTATCGAAGACATTCAATGGTTACAGTTAAGGAACGTCTGACGTTGCGAATCGATTATTTCTTAGTTTGACCGTCTTTCAGCACACGCCTCTCACTTTGAAAACCCAGCCGTTTATGTTTTGTAACCCATATCGCTGTTACTTTGTTTGACGGTTATGCAAACGGAGTTTATTGCAATTGATGTTAAGCTTGCTGCTTACCTTTGCAAATTCAGTTGGTCGTTTCTGTCGTCAACGACGTCGTCTAAGTTCTTACAGAGTGTAATCGATCTTTTTTGTAGGACGTTGCATATAACGGACCGAAACCTGTGGATGAGTGCACAGAGGCTTTCTGCCAAGACGGTAAAGTTGTGACAGTGGACAAGACTAAAAGCTGCCCCTGCAAAGAGGTACGTACATAGGAAGGAAACGAGTTTGAAATTACAGAGTCATGTAATGCGTAATTTTCTTTGGTCGCACAAACTACTGTATTTATCGTTGTTCCTTGTGCAATACTACGGTACCATGTTGCACAAAAGATGAACGTCTGCTGCAGGTATTACGTACGCGTGTGTTGAAGAATCTTGGTATTTAGATAACGCTTCGAAAGACCAGCTGTTTTTGAGCCGAGTGTGAACATTTTTCAGGATTTTCATTTTATAACGGTAGTCGAGTCTGAAAATCCAGCTGCATTTCGCTCTTCTACTTGTACAAGCGCCTGAGGTCGCTGAAATGTTTATTGCGTTACATATATTATGATCGACTGTAATGAATTTAGTAATAATTGTATCACTGGTTAGGTTGAAGTGTCGGATATAAGGTTGTTTCCATAGGTTTCTCAATTCATGTACATGTAAGCTTAGACTTGTTTAATCAACGGTTTAACATCGTGTTTAATACGGATCGCCAAAATGGATGCTTCCTTTTAAAAGATAAATGCAAATGTAGACAATTTTAAGCCTTATTTTAAACAAGATGGCGTTAGGTGAGGCGTTGCCGCACATGAACTAATATACGACTGTCTGTACAGGGTGAAACTTTGGTTCTTCGTCCTCCTGAGGAATGCTGTGGGTGTGTAGAAAAGCCTCCACGTAAGTTTTACTGAATTGCTGTCGTTATATGGAAAACCTCATTTGCAGACAATAAATGATCGAGTAAATAAATATAATAACAATTAGTAACTTCTATTGCGCCGGTGTCTAATGCATAAGGGATCAACCGACGGCACACAAAAATCAAGCCGTAATCTGGTCGATATCCAGAAGAGCAGTCCGTAAGAAAAGTTACTGCCACTGCCACAATGAAATCTGCTGACTGCTGTGGAATACATATTCAGTCATTTTATGCTTTAAGAGAACGCTGTCGGGTTCGCAAAATGACAGATTTTAATCAAGAAATCTGTACTTACAATCTGCGCCGGCTTTTGCACGCAAACAGTTAATTACCATTTTTGCATTGCGAATGCACATGCTTTCACTTCTGCGTTCAAATTGAACATTCCAGGGTGGAGATTTCGGGTTGATGTCTCCCTGGCCCGCATTAAGGGGGGTGCTAAGGGTGCTGCAGCACCCGGGCCTGCAGATTTTGGGGCCCGCATTTTCGGATGTACATAAAAAAATTCCACAAAAAGGTCATCAGAAATTCCCCGAAAAGGTCATCAAATTTTTCTGTGATGAAATTTGCTAGTCACAGCACCCGGGCCCGCACTAGTCTTAATGCGGCCCTGATGTCTCCTCTGAGCACCAACGATTGATGCCTGGTCATCAGACAGTGGCGCTTAATAATTGCGAGATATTATTAATATTAACGAATAACAGCTAAATTGTTGTTGGATCGCTGTGACTGGTTTGATTTCGTGTAATGAGTGAGCTATTTTCCTTAACTAAGTCTGCAATATCTTATTTCATTTTACATAATATTATGTTCGAATTTTTATTATGTAGCACGCTGTGTGGTCACAAACGATGTTGTGAAATATGGCGATGAAATATGGTATGAGGCAGTAGTGAAAGCCGAAGATGGGTCAGCTCAGAAGCTGGAAAGGGTCGACTTGAAAGTGGGAGATTCCGTGGACTATGGGACGACGATACATGCAGGGGAATGCTACAAATGGTTAGATGTTTGTATTTTATTGCAGACGCGATAGGCATTCTGTGACATTCTAGGAACACATATAAAATTGATAGTTTTTTACGCAGCGCGGTAACAAACGATCCATTACCGATGGCAGTGAATCATTAATTGGGCTATGTGATACAAATTTGCACGTTGCACTGCTCCGCATCAACTCGAGCCTGTTTTGAGAACAATTTGCGTTTATTACATCGACGATTTTCAATGGACGATAAAGAACTTGGTTCAGTTTTCTCCAGATGCAGAGCACGAGTAAATTTACTCTTGCAGAATCATTCTAATCTAACTACTGACCGAATTGTCGTATATTTACAGCATCTGTGAGAATGACGAAACTTTCTCCTGCACGGTATGAAATTAAATCTATTACAGTTGTGGTATTTTAATAGTGCATCACCAGTAACTAGAATGCACAATGCATTGAAATTGTGTTGACGATATTCGCGCACGTACTTTTACTTTGGTATTTTATATTAAAAGCTCGGACACGATCTATGTCCGTCGTGTGCATCACGTTTTCCAAACCCTTGAACGTTCATAGAAGCATCGGTCTGACAATCTGGTCGAGACGGGGATGTCGTGTTTGTAATCTCTCAAGTTTGCTATCAGTAAGTTGTTTTCTTAAAGAAGGCGCCACAGTAGAAGACCAAACTTTAGTGAAAGGGCAACTAACGTACAGAAGCAAACGACAGGCACACCTTTCTGCAGTTAATATGATCAGCCAATTGCTATCAGGCAAGAGACTTCAAGCGTTACCGTTGTCGAAATGAAATTATTGTTCAAGTAGCCGGTGATTTTTTTTCTTGCAGCCGCTGGACAAAATAATTAAAAACAAAGACTGTACGGATCTAAATTGCATCAGTGGCGACGTAACACCAACGTGCGATAGAGAATGCGAAAAGGTATGATCTCTGACTGTTTTATGTCTATGATGTTGCTTCTTTAAAGCCGTGTAGTGTGTGCTAAAGCCATCGCGTTTTCATACATTCCTTTAAAAAGATGCAGAATCTAGTAAAATACCATTTTGTATAACATTCTGCTTGAATGGTTGCGCTCCATAACATCGCACTCTATCCTATCCGCTGCGTCCGTACGCAGGAAGAAGCCAGGTATTTGCTGTTTTTACTTGGGCAAGTCCTTCACTCGCCATTGCTCGTGGCGCTTCGGCGTGAAAACTTCGACACAGTCGGGAGCGCCTCTGAGTAGTAGTAGACTTGCGGAGGCGCTACAGAAATATCCGACATATAAATAATTGGTAAAGCATCGGCATCTATTAGTTCTCTGGCTGTTTTCCATCAAAATTTTAAAACACATTCTGACCAAAAGGGCTTGATATCTGAAGGTCAGAGCTTTTAATGCTTTACTGGAGCATGGGATTAACGATAATTTCTCACTATCGTTTGCAGGACGAAACGCTGATTACAGTAGACTATCCGCAGTGTTGCAGTTGCCAACCGAAGAAGCCAGGTATTTGTTGTTTTTACTTGTATTAATTGACGGCTTACATACTTGGTTGAACATTTAAGCCAATTTATCTTGTTCCGATACGTTTCTTATTCGGCGAAAATAAACTGTTTTATTGTCTCGTCGAGCTATTCTTGGTAGTCTAAGCCGAAGCACTCTTTCGCATGACTGAAGTGAACTATCCAACTATCTCGACTGTCGTGCAAAACAATTCACCGCATCTAATGGCGTTGTACGATTACAACTGTTTCTGTTAACGCAATTCTAGACAATTGTACCGTTTTGGCGGAAAACCTCGTTCCCGGGCAGACTGCTTCGACAGAAAAGAATCCGAATGTAAAGGAAGGAGACAAACTGGAACAGCTGGAAGTACTCCACGTCCACCCGTGTCGTGAATGGTAAGATTATTTTAAGATGCTGAAATGAAGGTCTAAGTAGCAGAATCTTATAATTATGATGAAATTGTCCAACTGATTAATCGTTCCCGATCCTGCATTTTATTACTGCGTAAATGCGTTCACGTATATCGACTTATATACTTTTAATTTTGCGACTTGAGGAATGAAATATCAGAGTTACATTGCATATACTTAATCCTTCGGTGTGACATTGACTTTTTTTCACCATTGGTCGGTTACTGCCGCATGCGTGAGCCGACATGGCGTTAAGTCTTAGAAACACTGTGTCTTGTATAGATAAACTGTATGACAGTAACAAGACTTTGTTTTTGTTTATATTACAGTCTGTGCACTGTCAGCGCCACCATGGAATGCAAAGTAAGTTTCATCTCTAGAAAACATCTGTTGCTAAAGCTTTATAACTGTAGTTCTAGAAATGTTTGACAGCTAAATTTTGAGTTATGAATTGTAAATCAGGTTGTTTGAGTTGTTAATCGATCAATGTATATCGGGGAATTGATGTTTCAGAGGAGTATCGGTTGGTAGGCATCTATTTAGCTGCCGGTTGAGGCACGCTGACGGAAGCTCATGTCACTAGAGGAAATGATTTGCTTGTCTTGCAGCTGTATTACGCGACGTTAATGCGATTAGTTGACTAATTTGACCTTATGCTTTATTTTAGAACGTAAACAACACAGTCGATGTTGAAAACAATCTCTGCCTCGTGGATGTTTGTGTCGACGGTTCTGTTGTCAGAAAGAATCGTACCGAGTGCATATGTGGTCCGGTGTGTAGCTACTTACACTAAACTATAGGTGGTGTTACCAACAGATGTAATGTAAAACAAAATGAGCTGTAACTAATGATATCGGTAAATCCTTAAGCGCAGTTAAATACCTTCTAGCATTTTCTATTTTCTGTCCGCCTGATATATTTCTGCATTTAAGACATCGCCATTTCAGATGCCCTTGCACGTACACGCTCGACGACTGTCTTTCGCAGCGTTAAGTAAGAAATGCACAGAGTAATTAGCAACCGCATTTTGCCAGGAAACCTGAGTTGAATTAAATTTGCGACTATTTGTCTGTGTTTTCAGGATGAGGTATATGTTGAGCAGGTGGCTCCAAAATGCTGTGAATGCGTGAAAAAAAGTAAGTCTTCCTCACATTAATGTCTCATGGGCTTCAGATTTCTCACGCTCCTAGATGTGCTACAGAGATGGTCGCACCGCAAGAAAGGCTAGCTGCAACGAAAATTGTCGTTGAAGCATATATGGCTGATTGCTTAGTTTATGCATGCATGCATTTACTTGAATATGACCGTACCTCAGTACTTCCGGATGCACGCATCTCTGCCTACCTACCACATGCCCTATACGTTAGAGTGGAGTGAAAAATTTTTTTTAGTAAATGAATTCTAATAGTGCGCAAAAGGTGAAACTTGGGTAGAGAAAGAAACACACCAAATATTTTACATTTCAAATGATGTCTTCTGCCCTCTACCGTCGATGCAATATTTCAACGTGTTTAGCCTATAGTCTCACAGTGGATGTCGTGCAATTTCTTCTGCCTTAACCCTTCCAAAACAGAATTAATACTAGGCCTTCCTGATCATATCAGTCCTAACCCCTGCAATACACGTATCAACTAACTCATCGTTTCTTAACCTTCAACTCGAATTCCCCTGTCCGCAATCGGTACTACTTGTGATCCACACCTCTCCTTCTCTAACGTCCATCTGGCCCAAGATCGACCTTAAAACTGCCTCTACCATTGTTACCTCTATTGTTCATTAAAGCTTGATTACAGCAATTCCCTCTTCCTCAACCTTGAATCCACCCAAATCAAGCGTATGCAACTTACCAAAAACGCACTAGCCAGAGCTGTCGCTAGAACGCCCAAACATCATCATATCACTCTCAATCTCAAATCACTCCACTGGCTAAACTAATGAATGTACTTCAAAGTCCTGTCACTAACTTACAACTCAATACAATATTCCAAAGTACCTTCGTGATCTCTTCACCATCCAGGCAACCAACTGCACCCAATCCTCCTCCTATCTCAGTCTTTCTTGATCCCCGACCACTACTCACCTCAAGTTCCCCAACCGAGCCATATCCAACAGATCACCACGCCTCTGAAGCCATCTCCCCCTTGAATTCCGCAGATTCTCGTTTCCTCCAACATCATTCCAACCCATCCTCCATCCTTCTCCTCATGTTCCTCTATCTCCGGGCTTTCCACAACTGGTCTCACCTTTTCAAGTATTCGTATACCGGTATACCCAGACTCATCTGATCCTCTGTCTTCCAATTCTTCTCGCCCTAAACGACACCCTCCTTCACAGCTGCTCTGCCTCCTCTCTTGATCTGTTCCCACCATGGAAACCGGATTCGGACCTCTATTGGACTACTCTCTGGAAAAACCTCAACGCTCACAGTCGTATACTGGCACATCTTGTTTGAACAGAGCTTCGGTACTTCTTTCGTTCTCTCCTAATTATCTTCCTTTCAGTAACGTCACTGCATTCATTAGGCGTTACGATTATAGAAATATCCGGAATAAATAAAAATAGGCATCGTTTGTGGGCGGTACGAGGGGTACTCGTACCTCCCCCACTTTTTGGACTGGGGGTACCGTAACCCTCACTGTTTGAACAATGCCAATCAATATTTTATTATTGTGCATTCCCAGAGATCGCAGTCAGCGCCTTGCTTCTTTGATGTAAGAAATTGGTACCCCCACCCCCAATGTATAGACCAAAGTTACGCCTACTGGTTACAATTCCATAGTCCTGTAGCATATCAGGTG
Source organism: Allolobophora icterica (assembly GCA_963556255.1). Lineage (NCBI taxonomy): Eukaryota > Metazoa > Annelida > Clitellata > Crassiclitellata > Lumbricidae > Allolobophora > Allolobophora icterica. Next base: position 11,564,002 of record OY744603.1, on the reverse strand, counting down.
CGATTACCGCAACTGATTTGAACATGTATTTCATGAATTGTAACCGTTCGACGGGAGTCAGTTCAAGAAATTAAAAAATAATGCACTACATTGACGTTTTCAAAGAATTTTCATATGGTAAATATTTTACCGCCGGTAGAGGGCAGAAGAAGCAAAGCAAAATCAACAATATTTTGAGCGCTATTTACACTAACATGCTGGCAACTTTTCATCACTATTAGAAAACGATTGCTTTAAAAAAATTGGTCATTTTCGCTCCACCCTACTATATGTATCCACATTCATATTTATTTGAAAACTGGTTTTCTCTTACTGCCCGCATCCTTATTCGCCGATCTTATCTGGGACTTGTTCCTAAATACCTTTGTGACTCAATACGTCTTCCCGCCTCATCTGGCTCCCTTTGCCCTCTTAGTTCCTCCTCCGATCGACTTGACTTACTTGTTCCCCGAGTGAAAACGAACATGGCCCAGTCTCGTTCCTTTGTTAGTGTTGACCCTTCATTGTGAATTCAGCTTTCTCCTTCGGTCCGGGCTACTGTCTGGTGGTCCTGCCACAGTTATTAGTTGTCTTAAAACGTGGTTTTATTCCCGAGGACTTTCGCACTTGGAGCGCCTCTGATTGGTGGGCACTGGGTAGAGGCGCTTTATAAGTTTCGAAACACAATGCAATGTGCAAACATAATAAAATTGTGACGCCAGGGCTCAAAACCCGTCGCTTGTCGCTTCCTAGATATTGAGCTAGAAGCCGAAATAGGCGAGAGGGGTCAAAAATATTGAACATTCTTCAATTCACCAGTTGCCTATGAATTTGTCATAATTTGCATTGTAGTAATCCGATTTTGATGCCGTTTGTTTTATTTGATACAGGATATAGCCCTTTATTGCACAGGAAATTTGTAGTACACTCAGGCAATGGTTGCTGAGGACTTTGATGACACAAATATCCGAAATGTTTTATTCGATTTTCTCACTATATATTAATGAAAGAATCAAACGAGCATAACTTCAGTTAGGAAAAAGATATTTTCATTCTGTAAAAAGTATTTTGAAGCAGATTAATTGTAGAATATGACTAAATAAAAAGGTCAAAAACCGACATGTGACGGGTTTTGACCTCTGGCGTCACAATATGCCCAAGCATTTAAATAAATAGGCCATTCAACACGAGTACACAGGCTAATTTGTGAAGTGATGAATAATTGGGTGAATCTGGTGCGTGCAAAATATTTTGTGCATTGACGCCTTAATGGTTCTTGAATGATGTTATGGTAACATCTTATTAGGCATGACGGTCTTTACCAAGAAACATCTTATTAGGCATACGACTTGAAGGTTAACAACAGTTCAAACCTTGATTCTTCTTGATTCTTCTTTGAACAGCAATTTGTGAAGTCACTGTTGACAACCCAAAAGAGGGCAAAACGCCATATTTCGAGCTAGACAATCTGCCTGGATTAACAGAAGGAGACGAAGTTTTAGATGTCGGATCCACTGTAGATGTCAACACCGTAGTGAACTTGGATGAGTGCAACAAGTGGTAAGCTTTTGGCCTAGGCCCTATATATCGTTTCGGCGGCGCTTTATTTGTACAGCCACTGACTGTGCCAGCTTCCGGATGTGCAATTCTGCTTAGGTGTAGTAGAAAGTGATCTGCCTATGATTAAACGAGTAACACCTTCACAAATTAAGCTGAGACGCATTGAAACTGTTACCAGTAGATTTTCTTATTTCATGCGAAAGCCGTGGACACACTGGAACGTAATTGACTGTTGCTACTTTATGATTGCGTATTCACATTTAAATGTTTGATTATAATATATTCGCCGTCTCCGCGATCATTACCGCGGTTGTCACAGAATCGTCCTCGTTATCTATGTCACTCTCTATTGATGAGATAAAAATGATAAAGTGTCAGCTAACTTTACCTATGATTTTAAAACTTTCAGCCGATGTGCCGAGTCTGGAAGTTTCAACTGCTACGTAAGTATTCTGCTACCTGACGATATTCGTCAGCGTCCTATTTTGCTCGCTTTCGCTGAAGGCGGATGCATCGATGGTATTATGTTATGTGCAGTTGTGAAGGTATAACTTTGGTCGAATTGATGGCCTTGGCGATTTTCAATAAGACGGTGACGGCATCATAGCCCGTAATGCAAATTTAATCGACTGTCTTCTTTGACAGGAGTAACTGTTCAGAGGTTTCCTAGCATGAAACACTACTTCGAAACGGTTCCATGCAAAGCAATTATAAAGTTATTAGCGATGTTTTTCATGCGTGCTAACTGTTTATTGTACAAAATAACTGCGTGTATTCAGGAAGAAAACTGGATGCTGAATAAAGCGATAGAAAACTTTCTGCCTAAAAGGCCAGTACACGTAAATGCAAACAGCCTAAGGCACCTTTGAGCTGTAGTTTACGCATTTTAGCTTGCACACGTTTGAGGTTATTCTGTTGTAGGATGTGAAAGGCACCTGGCCAAACCCAGATGACGAGTGCATAACTTTTGATTGCGTCAATGGTAGTCTTGCCGAAAATGACCGCACCAAAACTTGCAACAATTATTGTCCAGGGGTAAGGCGAATTAGCAACACTCGAATGTGGCAATTATTTTTGGTTAAATTTGTATATTTCACAGCGTGCGAAGCGCTGTCTATGTGAGATGCTTTAGAGAAAAGAATTCAAAATATAATATATCGAATGTGTAGGTTCATACATACATGGGTGCGTTCGAACGCACGTACTATTCATTTGTGCATATACGTCTGTTCCGTGTAAGTCTAGAATGAGTGCTACAAGTCTAGGCGCACTTTTGAAACTAAAGAAGCCGTTTTCTGAAGAAACTATTAGTAGCTATTGTATTATCTCTTTGTGTTGGTACCAGTAGTTGGCGATAGTTGCTTTAAACGAACTTTCAATGATCAACGAATCTTTTTTGATCTTCAAGTTATTGTTATGCTTGACAATGTATCTTTTAGGGAGTTTTGAAGCTGCCGGCTCCTGAGTGCTGCGGTTGCATAAGTGAGTAGCGATTATCAATAGAATAATTTGACATATGATAGGGCCTATTCGTGCAGATGACTTTGCAATGATTATTACATTTAGTAACAAAAGGCAGCTACTCTGCTCATCTTTAGCGAGCCAATCTTAAGAGTCGCAAAGTTATACGTGTATGCGATGCATGTCTTCGTATAGTATACCAGGCATCGTGCTATGAGTGCGAGTTCGGTTCAGAACCATATAATGAACAAATCGGGGTGAGTTTGAAAGCACGGCTTTACAATTCGACAACATGCCTAATACCTGATTTGACCAGAAAGTCCGCTTTTCAGTGTAATGTGTTCCGCCTTTATTTACTAGGCCGGTCGACATGCACTTATAATCCAATTACTGACCGCTTTTGCACACTTCGCTAAACTGACTGAAGAACCCAGCAATGTTAGTTTGTTATCGTTGGTAGAAATAAAATCATCTTCTTCCTCAGCTTAGCTACTCTGTGAAAACGTACGGAGACTTGGGAGCCCCAGGACAGCAGTCTAATTCTCAAATCCGAGCGTACACTCGACCCTAGTGGTATAGCATAATCGGGTTTCTATAATTTATGCGATTCTTTAGTAATATAAAGTGCATGGGAAGGATGCGATCACTTGCGAGGATGCAAACTTTTAAATACTTTGCTAATGGAACGTTAATAAAAGTTCTGTGCATTCGATTTTTACAAATATAACAATATTGTTTTCCTGTTTAGCACCGTCGACCGTGACAACGGGTAAGTGAAACACAAATAATTCACGGAGATGCCTCTTTACACATTCTGTTTACTCAAAGTTTGACTACAGTTTTGCCTGCAACCCACATTCTTAACGCCGCGCCGGTGCCCATAACGCTATTGTCATCACTTGATCTCTAAATTAAATGATGTTGTGAGCTTATAATTAGTCGAGCCTTTCAAACTTCGGTACATGCCCATAACGTCATTATTGAATAATCTAGTTTAGCGAAAATCTTTCTGATTTCTCTGAGCGCACCGGATATCGTGGTAAACAAAAGATAAAAAAAACGGTGCTTTGTTGTTTCAGCCTCCAGTCCGTCACCACCAGGTTAGCTTCTTATCTCTTTAACTGCGGCTCCCTAAAAGAAATCAAGAAATCTTCTTTAGACTTACATCGATTTCAAAAGCAGTATCTGCCAGAGCTAAAATAAGTCATTCCAGTGACGTTGTCAGTCTTGAAATTAATCAAGCCTTTTAACCGTCGGAACACGAGAACATAAATATGGGTGAGATAAAACTATTGTAACTGTTACAGCTCTGATTGTAGTGCAACCATGAATACACAAAACATTTTGTAGCATACATTTATTCGTGTCTTGGTATCGTTTGTATTTCAGTTACAACAGCGACTCCTCCCGTGACAGGTTTGGAAACTGTTGTCAGTCGTACATCGATAAACACATTTTCATGCGTAGTTTCTAGACTGAATAGTCGATCGTAACCGATGGTTAACGAAGGTTTCATTGGTCTGTTTCCAATTAAGCATAAAAATGCAACTATCGGAAGCCTCTTTCTGATATACTTGTAATGTTAGAAATTCGAATAGCTGCGTCTACGCTCAAGACGTTCTATTTTCCAACTTTCGCAACAAATTTAAGTTTACAAAATTGATCATGGGCCAATAGTGAAACTTGATCGTATTAATCGTTTTCCATTTGGAAGAACGGAGATACGCTTATTTGACGGTTTCATTACTAGAAGAGTAGCCTACAATACCCCTACATAGGTCATTTTCTTCGAGCGCATCTCGTGTATTTTGTAAACGCAGAAGCCTGAGTGAAAATATTGGTTATTACAAATCACAAAGGACCTTATAGCATCTATTGCTCTGTAATCGATTCAGGCTTGCGTCTTGTTGAAACCGATGATTTGACAAGTTCGCACACGATACGTGTGTTGCGCTAGTTTGCTTAGAAAGGCGTTGTTTATAACGCTGTCAACATTTTCTACATGTCTGGAATGACACGAAACGCACTTTAGTTGCATACATGTGTATTATATTGAGATTCTCAACCACTATAGTCACTACTCTAACATGTACATATATTAAATGGAACTACGTTTTCTTTACGGGCTACATCAGGTGAGAGTCAATTTCGAGTGAGATAACGGATGTCGAACCTCGCAGGTAGTGCTCAGAGGCGCATGCGCCACATTCTGCCACCTCTGGTGCTGGGCAAATCAGTACCGTCTGCCTTACAGGCAAACACACAGGCGCATGCAAAGAAAATGATTCACGTTTAGCCCGTTTGCTAATGGTCTAGTTGGTTTCTTTCAGGGACATCAACGCCAACACCGCCAGTAACAACGCCACGTAAGCAACAATTATAGAACTAAACATGCATGATATTAATTAAATCTCTCACTTCTCACTCCGTAAGTTAGAATGGTTACGAGTCTTCCTTCGACCGCGAGTTCGAAGAATTAGAAATGCTAATAGATACATAGTTACAAATTAACGAAGTCCAACTGGCGATCGTTGCTTACGTTGAATGAGAGCATGTTCTTTTCTCAGCGCACTGCGAAATGACGCCGGAAGTGCCACCCAACACACCGGTCTGGATCGAAAGAGACAACGTAACTGGCCCGACCGGTAATGATACGACGGTCAAACCAGGAGACCCGTTGGACCCGAACGACAAAGTCCAGCTAGGATACTGCAAAGAATGGTAAAGTCATTCAGAATTCGTAGCTATAAGACAGTTGACAAATTGAACAAAGCTAGAATAGAAAACAAAGAATAGACACTGAATATTTTATTTTTCAATTTTAAAGTCGTATCAGCCATCGAAATTGCTAGATAATGGTTGCTTTTGTCACTGGTTGTATCTAAAATAATTGCTTGTTTTTGCACAGTATTTGCCAAAATGGAGGTGGACTCAGCTGCTACGTAAGTTGGAAACGCGCTATCAATTTCTACGTTTCAAGTTTTTTAACGGCGCATTTATCGTAAAAGTCTTAATTCTATGTTTAGCAGAACTTTATCGACCGTCTTTAATCCTCGTTTCTAGTATCGAAGACATTCAATGGTTACAGTTAAGGAACGTCTGACGTTGCGAATCGATTATTTCTTAGTTTGACCGTCTTTCAGCACACGCCTCTCACTTTGAAAACCCAGCCGTTTATGTTTTGTAACCCATATCGCTGTTACTTTGTTTGACGGTTATGCAAACGGAGTTTATTGCAATTGATGTTAAGCTTGCTGCTTACCTTTGCAAATTCAGTTGGTCGTTTCTGTCGTCAACGACGTCGTCTAAGTTCTTACAGAGTGTAATCGATCTTTTTTGTAGGACGTTGCATATAACGGACCGAAACCTGTGGATGAGTGCACAGAGGCTTTCTGCCAAGACGGTAAAGTTGTGACAGTGGACAAGACTAAAAGCTGCCCCTGCAAAGAGGTACGTACATAGGAAGGAAACGAGTTTGAAATTACAGAGTCATGTAATGCGTAATTTTCTTTGGTCGCACAAACTACTGTATTTATCGTTGTTCCTTGTGCAATACTACGGTACCATGTTGCACAAAAGATGAACGTCTGCTGCAGGTATTACGTACGCGTGTGTTGAAGAATCTTGGTATTTAGATAACGCTTCGAAAGACCAGCTGTTTTTGAGCCGAGTGTGAACATTTTTCAGGATTTTCATTTTATAACGGTAGTCGAGTCTGAAAATCCAGCTGCATTTCGCTCTTCTACTTGTACAAGCGCCTGAGGTCGCTGAAATGTTTATTGCGTTACATATATTATGATCGACTGTAATGAATTTAGTAATAATTGTATCACTGGTTAGGTTGAAGTGTCGGATATAAGGTTGTTTCCATAGGTTTCTCAATTCATGTACATGTAAGCTTAGACTTGTTTAATCAACGGTTTAACATCGTGTTTAATACGGATCGCCAAAATGGATGCTTCCTTTTAAAAGATAAATGCAAATGTAGACAATTTTAAGCCTTATTTTAAACAAGATGGCGTTAGGTGAGGCGTTGCCGCACATGAACTAATATACGACTGTCTGTACAGGGTGAAACTTTGGTTCTTCGTCCTCCTGAGGAATGCTGTGGGTGTGTAGAAAAGCCTCCACGTAAGTTTTACTGAATTGCTGTCGTTATATGGAAAACCTCATTTGCAGACAATAAATGATCGAGTAAATAAATATAATAACAATTAGTAACTTCTATTGCGCCGGTGTCTAATGCATAAGGGATCAACCGACGGCACACAAAAATCAAGCCGTAATCTGGTCGATATCCAGAAGAGCAGTCCGTAAGAAAAGTTACTGTCACTGCCACAATGAAATCTGCTGACTGCTGTGGAATACATATTCAGTCATTTTATGCTTTAAGAGAACGCTCTCGGGTTCGCAAAATGACAGATTTTAATCAAGAAATCTGTACTTACAATCTGTGCCGGCCTTTGCACGCAAACAGTTAATTACCATTTTTACATTGCAAATGCACATGCTTTCACTTCTGCGTTCAAATTGAACATTCCAGGGTGGAGATTTCGGGTTGATGTCTCCCTGGCCCGCATTAAGGGGGGTGCTAAGGGTTCTGCAGCACTCGGGCCTGCAGATTTTGGGGCCCGCATTTTCGGATGTACATAAAAAAATTCCACAAAAAGGTCATCAGAAATTCCCCGAAAAGGTCATCAAATTTTTCTGTGATGAAATTTGCTAGTCACAGCACCCGGGCCCGCACTAGTCTTAATGCGGCCCTGATGTCTCCTCTGAGCACCAACGATTGATGCCTGGTCATCAGACAGTGGCGCTTAATAATTGCGAGATATTATTAATATTAACGAATAACAGCTAAATTGTTGTTGGATCGCTGTGACTGGTTTGATTTCGTGTAATGAGTGAGCTATTTTCCTTAACTAAGTCTGCAATATCTTATTTCATTTTACATAATATTATGTTCGAATTTTTATTATGTAGCACGCTGTGTGGTCACAAACGATGTTGTGAAATATGGCGATGAAATATGGTATGAGGCAGTAGTGAAAGCCGAAGATGGGTCAGCTCAGAAGCTGGAAAGGGTCGACTTGAAAGTGGGAGATTCCGTGGACTATGGGACGACGATACATGCAGGGGAATGCTACAAATGGTTAGATGTTTGTATTTTATTGCAGACGCGATAGGCATTCTGTGACATTCTAGGAACACATATAAAATTGATAGTTTTTTACGCAGCGCGGTAACAAACGATCCATTACCGATGACAGTGAATCATTAATTGGGCTATGTGATACAAATTTGCACGTTGCACTGCTCCGCATCAACTCGAGCCTGTTTTGAGAACAATTTACGTTTATTACATCGACGATTTTCAATGGACGATAAAGAACTTGGTTCAGTTTTCTCCAGATGCAGAGCACGAGTAAATTTACTCTTGCTTACTATTACAGAATCATTCTAATCTAGCTACTGACCGAATTGTCGTATATTTACAGCATCTGTGAGAATGACGAAACTTTCTCCTGCACGGTATGAAATTAAATCTATTACAGTTGTGGTATTTTAATAGTGCATCACCAGTAACTAGAATGCACAATGCATTGAAATTGTGTTGACGATATTCGCGCACGTACTTTTACTTTGGTATTTTATATTAAAAGCTCGGGCACGATCTATGTCCGTCGTGTGCATCACGTTTTCCAAACCCTTGAACGTTCATAGAAGCATCGGTCTGACAATCTGGTCGTGACGGGGATGTCGTGTTTGTAATCTCTCAAGTTTGCTATCAGTAAGTTGTTTTCTTAAAGAAGGCGCCACAGTAGAAGACCAAACTTTAGTGAAAGGGCAACTAACGTACAGAAGCAAACGACAGGCACACCTTTCTGCAGTTAATATGATCAGCCAATTGCTATCAGGCAAGAGACTTCAAGCGTTACCGTTGTCGAAATGAAATTATTGTTCAAGTAGCCGGTGATTTTTTTTCTTGCAGCCGCTGGACAAAATAATTAAAAACAAAGACTGTACGGATCTAAATTGCATCAGTGGCGACGTAACACCAACGTGCGATAGAGAATGCGAAAAGGTATGATCTCTGACTGTTTTATGTCTATGATGTTGCTTCTTTAAAGCCGTGTAGTGTGTGCTAAAGCCATCGCGTTTTCATACATTCCTTTAAAAAGATGCAGAATCTAGTAAAATACCATTTTGTATAACATTCTGCTTGAATGGTTGCGCTCCATAACATCGCACTCTATCCTATCCGCTGCGTTCGGACCTTGGGCAAGTCCTTCACTCGCCATTGCTCGTGGCGCTTCGGCGTGAAAACTTCGACACAGTCGGGAGCGCCTCTGAGTAGTAGTAGACTTGCGGAGGCGCTACAGAAATATCCGACATATAAATAATTGGTAAAGCATCGGCATCTATTAGTTCTCTGGCTGTTTTCCATCAAAATTTTAAAACACATTCTGACCAAAAGGGCTTGATATCTGAAGGTGAAAGTCAGAGCTTTTAATGCTTTACTGGAGCATGGGATTAACGATAATTTCTCACTATCGTTTGCAGGACGAAACGCTGATTACAGTAGACTATCCGCAGTGTTGCAGTTGCCAACCGAAGAAGCCAGGTATTTGTTGTTTTTACTTGTATTAATTGACAGCTTACATACTTGGTTGAACATTTAAGCCAATTTATCTTGTTCCGATACGTTTCTTATTCGGCGAAAATAAACTGTTTTATTGTCTCGTCGAGCTATTCTTGGTAGTCTAAGCCGAAGCACTCTTTCGCATGACTGAAGTGAACTATCCAACTATCTCGACTGTCGTGCAAAACAATTCACCGCATCTAATGGCGTTGTACGATTACAACTGTTTCTGTTAACGCAATTCTAGACAATTGTACCGTTTTGGCGGAAAACCTCGTTCCCGGGCAGACTGCTTCGACAGAAAAGAATCCGAATGTAAAGGAAGGAGACAAACTGGAACAGCTGGAAGTACTCCACGTCCACCCGTGTCGTGAATGGTAAGATTATTTTAAGATGCTGAAATGAAGGTCTAAGTAGCAGAATCTTATAATTATGATGAAATTGTCCAACTGATTAATCGTTCCCGGTCCTGCATTTTATTACTGCGTAAATTAGGGTTTCCACCTCTCCCGGATTGGGCGGGAGTCTCCCGTATTTCGATATGATCTCCCGTCTCCAGGAATTAATTTGGAAAACTTTGAAATATCCCGGAATGCTGAAAAGTCATATTCCCTAAGACAACTGCACAATGCGTCACTGCTCGACATCGAGTCAGAGACTCAGAGTCTGAATGTGTGATCGAGATTGTATTTTTTAACTTTCAGCGGACACTTTTCAAATTCAATTTATATATCTATGTATTTTTCTAACTTTCTGCGGACACTTTTCAATTGAGATATCTATGTTTATGACTGCGCGTGCAGTGTGCGCGTGAAGTTCTTAATGGCGAATTCAAATTCTGATTCTGACTCTGAGTCTAATCCAGAAAAATGTGTCGTTTAGAAGAAAAAGAAGTATTACTGTTCAATCAACGAAGAGTGGCTCAAAGAAGACGATTTTAAGGATTGGTTGGCTAAGAAAAACGAGTTGGAAGCAGAGTGCAAAATTTGCCAGCAAACATTATCAGTAAAATACCAGGGACGCAGATCGGTAGTACAGCACGCCACATCGGAGAAACACACTAAAAATGTGAATTAGTTGATAGCTGTTTCTTGTGTTTACCTAATGTCTAAAACAAAATGCTTTAAAACTATACTTAGATTCTGTTCTATCAGTGCAATTGCAAATGTTAAAAAAAATTCTTGAATCTCCCGGATTCGTATCCTTAGGAGGTGGCAACTCTAGCGTAAATGCGTTCACGTATATCGACTTATATACTTTTAATTTTGCGACTTGAGGAATGAAATATCAGAGTTACATTGCATATACTTAATCCTTCGGTGTGACATTGACTTCTTTTCACCATTGGTCGGTTACTGCCGCATGCGTGAGCCGACATGGCGTTAAGTCTTAGAAACACTGTGTCTTGTATAGATAAACTGTATAACAGTAACAAGACTTTGTTTTTGTTTATATTACAGTCTGTGCACTGTCAGCGCCACCATGGAATGCAAAGTAAGTTTCATCTCTAGAAAACATCTGTTGCTAAAGCTTTATAACTGTAGTTCTAGAAATGTTTGACAGCTAAATTTTGAGTTATGAATTGTAAACCAGGTTGTTTGAGTTGTTAATCGGTCAATGTATATCGGGGAATTGATGTTTCAGAGGAGTATCGGTTGGTAGGCATCTATTTAGCTGCCGGTTGAGGCACGCTGACGGAAGCTCATGTCACTAGAGGAAATGATTTGCTTGTCTTGCAGCTGTATTACGCGACGTTAATGCGATTAGTTGACTAATTTGACCTTATGCTTTATTTTAGAACGTAAACAACACAGTCGATGTTGAAAACAATCTCTGCCTCGTGGATGTTTGTGTCGACGGTTCTGTTGTCAGAAAGAATCGTACCGAGTGCATATGTGGTCCGGTGTGTAGCTACTTACACTAAACTATAGGTGGTGTTACCAACAGATGTAATGTAAAACAAAATGAGCTGTAACTAATGATATCGGTAAATCCTTAAGCGCAGTTAAATACCTTCTAGCATTTTCTATTTTCTGTCCGCCTGATATATTTCTGCATTTAAGAAATCGCCATTTCAGATGCCCTTGCACGTACACGCTCGACGACTGTCTTTCGCAGCGTTAAGTCAGAAATGCACAGAGTAATTAGCAACCGCATTTTGCCAGGAAACCTGAGTTGAATTAAATTTGCGACTATTTGTTTGTGTTTTCAGGATGAGGTATATGTTGAGCAGGTGGCTCCAAAATGCTGTGAATGCGTGAAAAAAAGTAAGTCTTCCTCACATTAATGTCTCATGGGCTTCAGATTTCTCACGCTCCTAGATGTGCTACAGAGATGGTCGCACCGCAAGAAAGGCTAGCTGCAACGAAAATTGTCGTTGAAGCATATATGGCTGATTGCTTAGTTTATGCATGCATGCATTTACTTGAATATGACCGTACCTCAGTACTTCCGGATGCACGCATCTCTGCCTACCTACCACATGCCCTATACGTTAGAGTGGAGTGAAAACATTTTTTTAGTAAATGAATTCTAATAGTGCGCAAAAGGTGCAACTTGGGTAGAGAAAGAAATACACCAAATATTTTACATTTCAAATGATGTCTTCTGCCCTCTACCGTCGATGCAATATTTCAACGTGTTTAGCCTATAGTCTCACAGTGGATGTCGTGCAATTTCTTCTGCCTTAACCCTTCCAAAACAGAATTAATACTAGGCCTTCCTGATCATATCAGTCCTAACCCCTGCAATACACGTATCAACTAACTCATCGTTTCTTAACCTTCAACTCGAATTCCCCTGTCCGCAATCGGTACTACTTGTGATCCACACCTCTCCTTCTCTAACGTCGCATCTGGCCCAAGATCGACCTTAAAACTGCCTCTACCATTGTTACCTCTATTGTTCATAAAAGCTTGATTACAGCAATTCCCTCTTCCTCAACCTTGAATCCACCCAAATCAAGCGTATGCAACTTACCAAAAACGCACTAGCTAGAGCTGTCGCTAGAACGCCCAAACATCATCATATCACTCTCAATCTCAAATCACTCCACTGGCTAAACTAATGAATGTACTTCAAAGTCCTTTCACTAACTTACAACTCAATACAATATTCCAAAGTACCTTCGTGATCTCTTCACCATCCAGGCAACCAACTGCACCCAATCCTCCTCCTATCTCAGTCTTTCTTGATCCCCGACCACTACTCACCTCAAGTTCCCCAACCGAGCCATATCCAACAGATCACCACGCCTCTGAAGCCATCTCCCCCTTGAATTCCGCAGATTCTCGTTTCCTCCAACATCATTCCAACCCATCCTCCATCCTTCTCCTCATGTTCCTCTATCTCCGGGCTTTCCTCAACTGGTCTCACCTTTTCAAGTATTCGTATACCGGTATACCCAGACTCATCTGATCCTCTGTCTTCCAATTCTTCTCGCCCTAAACGACACCCTCCTTCACAGCTGCTCTGCCTCCTCTCTTGATCTGTTCCCACCATGGAAACCGGATTCGGACCTCTATTGGACTACTCTCTGGAAAAACCTCAACGCTCACAGTCGTATACTGGCACATCTTGTTTGAACAGAGCTTCGGTACTTCTTTCGTTCTCTCCTAATTATCTTCCTTTCAGTAACGTCACTGCATTCATTAGGCGTTACGATTATAGAAATATCCGGAATAAATAAAAATAGGCATCGTTTGTGGGCGGTACGAGGGGTACCCGTACCTCCCCCACTTTTTGGACTGGGGGTACCGTAACCCCCACTGTTTGAACAATGCCAATCAATATTTTATTATTGTGCCTTCCCAGAGATCGCAGTCAGCGCCTTGCTTCTTTGATGTAAGAAATTGGTACCCCCACCCCCAATGTATAGACCAAAGTTACGCCTACTGGTTACAATTCCATAGTCCTGTAGCATACCAGGTGCGATTACCGCAACTGATTTGAACATGTATTTCATGAATTGTAACCGTTCGACGGGAGTCAGTTCAAGAAATTAAAAAATAATGCACTACATTGACGTTTTCAAAGAATTTTCATATGGTAAATATTTTACCGCCGGTAGAGGGCAGAAGAAGCAAAGCAAAATCAACAATATTTTGAGCGCTATTTACACTAACATGCTGGCAACTTGTCATCACTATTAGAAAACGATTGCTTTAAAAAAATTGGTCATTTTCGCTCCACCCTACTATATGTATCCACATTCATATTTATTTGAAAACTGGTTTTCTCTTACTGCCCGCATCCTTATTCGCCGATCTTATCTGGGACTTGTTCCTAAATACCTTTGTGACTCAATACGTCTTCCCGCCTCATCTGGCTCCCTTTGCCCTCTTAGTTCCTCCTCCGATCGACTTGACTTACCTGTTCCCCGAGTGAGAACGAACATGGCCCAGTCTCGTTCCTTTGTTAGTGTTGACCCTTCATTGTGAATTCAGCTTTCTCCTTCGGTCCGGGCTACTGTCTGGTGGTCCTGCCACAGTTATTAGTTGTCTTAAAACGTGGTTTTATTCCCGAGGACTTTCGCACTTGGAGCGCCTCTGATTGGTGGGCACTGGGTAGAGGCGCTTTATAAGTTTCGAAACACAATGCAATGTGCAAACATAATAAAATTGTGACGCCAGGGCTCAAAACCCGTCGCTTGTCGCTTCCTAGATATTGAGCTAGAAGCCGAAATAGGCGAGAGGGGTCAAAAATATTGAACATTCTTCAATTCACCAGTTGCCTATGAATTTGTCATAATTTGCATTGTAGTAATCCGATTTTGATGCCGTTTGTTTTATTTGATACAGGATATAGCCCTTTATTGCACAGGAAATTTGTAGTACACTCAGGCAATGGTTGCTGAGGACTTTGATGACACAAATATCCGAAATGTTTTATTCGATTTTCTCACTATATATTAATGAAAGAATCAAACGAACATAACTTCAGTTAGGAAAAAGATATTTTCATTCTGTAAAAAGTATTTTGAAGCAGATTAATTGTAGAATATGACTAAATAAAAAGGTCAAAAACCGACATGTGACGGGTTTTGACCTCTGGCGTCACAATATGCCCAAGCATTTAAATAAGTAGGCCATTCAACACGAGTACACAGGCTAATTTGTGAAGTGATGAATAATTGGGTGAATCTGGTGCGTGCAAAATATTTTGTGCATTGACGCCTTAATGGTTCTTGAATGATGTTATGGTAACATCTTATGATGTTATGGTAACATCTTATTAGGCATGACTTTCTTTACCAAGAAACATCTTATTAGGCATACGACTTGAAGGTTAACAACAGTTCAAACCTTGATTCTTCTTGATTCTTCTTTGTACAGCAATTTGTGAAGTCACTGTTGACAACCCAAAAGAGGGCAAAACGCCATATTTCGAGCTAGACAATCTGCCTGGATTAACAGAAGGGGACAAAGTTTTAGATGTCGGATCCACTGTAGATGTCAACACCGTAGTGAACTTGGATGAGTGCAACAAGTGGTAAGCTTTTGGCCTATATATCGTTTCGGCGGCGCTTTATTTGTTCAGCCACTGTGCCAGCTTCCGGAAATGCAATTCTGCTTAGGTGTAGTAGAAAGTGATCTGCTTATGATTAAACGAGTAACACCTTCACAAGTTAAGCTGAGACGCATTGAAACTGTTACCAGTAGATTTTCTTATTTCGTGGAACGTAATTGACTGTTGCTACTTTATGATTGCTTATTCAAATTTAAATGCTTGACTAAATATCGGCCGTCTCCGCGATCATTACCGCGGTTGTCACAGAATCGTCGTCGTTATCTGTGTCACTCTCTATTGATTAGATAAAAATGATAAAGTGTCAGCTAACTTAACCGGTGATATTAAACCTTTCAGCCGATGTGCCGAGTCTGGAAGTTTCAACTGTTACGTAAGTATTCTGCTGCCTAACGATTTTCGTCAGCGTCCCATTTGCTTGGTTTCGCTGAAGGCGTATGGATGGTATTATGTTCTCTGCAGCTCTGAAGGCATTCTTTTGGTAGAATCGATAGCCTTGGCGAGTTTCAATAAGACAGTAATCGCATCGTATTACAAATTTAGTCGGCTATCTTCTTTTACAGAAGTAACTGTTCAGAGGTTTCCTAGCATGACGTACTGCTTCGAAACAGTTGGTTCCATGCATGTATGTATAATTCGTTTATTGAGTAAACTGGTTGAGATACCGCAACCAGGAACAACAAAATTAAGAAGAGAAAAAGAAATGAACATTCAATCGGATCAACGAAGGGCAATGCTCGGAACTATCGTCTGTAAAGTACTCTCGGGATGAAGTTTCGATTGTCTTTCAAAGCAGTTACAAAAAAATTAGCGATGTTTTTTATGCGTGCTAACTGTTTATTCAACAAAATAACTGCGTGTATTCAGGAAGAAAACTGGATGCGGAATGAGGGGATAGAAAACTTTTTTTGACAAAAAGGCCAGTACACAATTGCAAACAGCCTAAGGCACCTTTGAGCTGTTTTTTAACGCTTTTTAGCTTGCAGACATTGTAGGTTATTCTGTTGTAGGATGTGAAAGGCACCTGGAAATTCCCAGATGACGAGTGCATAAGTTTTGAATGCATGAATGGTAGTCTTGCCGAAACTGACCGCACCAAAACTTGCAACAATTATTGCCCAGGGGTAAGGCGAATTAGCAACAATCCAATTTTACAATAATTATTATTTTCGTGAATTTTTGTTGTTTCATAGCGTGCGCAGCGCTGTTATGTGAGATACTTCGGAGGAAGATGCTATACATATCAAGTATGTAGGTTCATACATAATGCGTGCCTGCGAACGCACGCGCTATTCATTGATGTATAATCTTATACATCTGTTCCGCATAAGTCTAGAATGCATGCAACAAATCTAGACACAGTTTTGAAAGTACAGAAGCTGTTTTCTGGAGAAAATGATATTAACAATAGTTGACGATAGGTGCTTAAACGACCTTTCAATTATCAACAAATGTTTGATCTTCAAGTTATTGTCATGCTTGACAATGTATCTTTTAGGGCGTTTTGAAGATGCCGGCTCCTGAGTGCTGCGGCTGCCTAAGTGAGTAGCGATTATATCAATAGAATAATTTGACATATGATAAGACCTAGTGGTGCAGATGACTTTGCACTGATTATTACATTTAGTTACAAAAGACAGCTCCTCGGTTTATCTTTAGCAAGCCAATCTCAAGAGTCGGCATAGGCGTCGAGCTATTGTATAATCGTATTAAGGAGGACGGCAGATAAGGCATTTAGTCGTTCCCCAGTCGCAATATTGTTCCCGGTGGCAGGCCGCCACCGGGAACAAAATTGCGACTGCATTTTAGCGCCTGGATTTCAGGTAAGGCGTGCACAAAAATAAGCATCTAAAATCATTTTGAATTTATTTTTCTGTTACTTGAGGTCAAGAGCTATTCTCACTTGCAAACTTTACCAGTTAAAAGGTCTTTTTCTATATAGTATAAGGGTTTCAGTTTAAATGCTTAAAGTACTGCTATGGCGTTGAAACAGGCACAATTTAAAATCAGGGCGACGGCGCATGAATACGGGCGGTATTCAGTCTGGAAACCTGCGGGCCTAAGTACTTCGGCTTCTCCATTAAAGCTTCAAGATATCAAGTTATAGGTGTATACATGCGATGCATGTCTTCGTATACTATACCAGGCCTCTTGCTATGAGTGACAGTTCGGTTCAGAACCATATAATAAACAATTCGGGGTGAGTTTGAAACCACGGCTTTACAATTCGACAACATGCCTAATACCTGATTTGACCACCAAGGCCTCTGTTCAGTATAAAGTGTTCCGTCTTTAATTGCTAGGCCGGTTCAGGACCTCTTATGAACAAGCGGGATGACTGAAAGCACGGCTTTACAGTAACGTGTAACGTGTTCCGTATTTAATTACTAGGCCGGTCGACATGGACTTATTATCCAGTTTTTGACCGCTTTTGCACACCTCACTAAACTGACTGAAGAACCCAGCAATGTTGGTTTGTTATCGTTGATAGAAATAATTCATCTTCTTCCTCAGCTTAGTTACTCTGTGAAAACGTACGGACACTTCGGAGCCCCAGGACAGCTGTCTAATTCTCAAATCCGAGCGTACTCTCTTGATCCTGTTGCTATAGCATCATCGGGTTTTATAATTTATGCGGTTCTCTAGTAATATAAAGTGCATGGGAGCGATACGATCGTTTGCGAGGTTGCAAACTAAGAAATACTTTACATATGGAACGTTAATAAAAACTCATTTGAGTTTTTACAAATGTAACACTATGTTTTTCTGTTTAGCAACGTCGACCGTGACAACAGGTAAGTGAAATATAACTAATTCACGGAGATGTCTTTTTAGCCAAGTATTCATTCTGTTTACTCAAAGAGTTTTGCGGCTTTTGCCTCCAACCGACACTCTTAGAGCCGCACCGGTGCCCATAACGCTATTGTCAGCACTTTATCTCTTAATTCAATGATGTTGTGAGCTTACAATTAGTCGAGCATTTCAAACTTCGCTACATGCCCAATTGCCCATTGCCCATAACGCTAGTTCGAGTTATCAGATAATCAAGTTTGGCAGCAATCTTTCCGATTTCTCTGAGCGCAGCCGACAACGTGGTGAACAGATGATTAAAAACGGTACTTTGTTGTGTCAGCATCCAGTCAACGACCACCAGGTTAGCTTCTTATCTGCTACAGCTAAAATAAGTCATCTTATTCAGAGCATAATCTTTAGATTCCAATGTCAGCTTGAAATTTATCAAGCCTTATAAACGTCGGTACACGAGAATGCAATCAAGGGCGAGACAAAAGTATTGTGACTGTTATAGCTCTGATTGTAGCGCAAATTTGCATACACACAACATTTTGTATCATAACGTTATTAATATTTTGCTATTACTTTCTTCCTTTTCAGTTACAACAGCGACTCCTCCCTTCACGCCAGGTCTGGAAACTTGTATCAATCGTTCATTGCTAAGTAGTTGTTAATGCGTATGGACTAAGATAAATGCTCGACGGTTACCAACGGGTAACTAACGTTTCCATTGGTATTTTTCCAAGAAGGACTAAAACGCAACTATCTCATCTGTCTTTCATAAGACGTGTAGAAGAACTAGTATTTTAGTAAGTCTTACTGAAAGAGGAATTGCATTGATTAAGTGGCAACTGTAAGTATAGCATATGACGGATCATACAACTTATTTTTCTGTTTGTATGGATGCACCATTGCACCTACATTGTAATAACCGTTTACGGAGATTTAAACCCGTTGCACATGTCATGGAAATAGAGTCACAATCGGTATGAAAATCGAATTTTTCTGGCACTCACTCGCCGTGATGTATCTCACCCAAGTTGCTTGCTAGGCCTGAAGGAAGTTAAACGATATATAATGGATGCACAACACCGTCAGAGCTACAAGAGTAGTGATGCCTCTGTACACATGTGTAACCCTACAACAGTGTGTCTCGAAGATTGAGCCTTGCCCTAGAAGTACTGGAAAGTGTCACTATATGGAAACACTAAAATTAAACATGAAGTTAATAATGTATACAACCAAATTGCTCGAGTCTTTAAATTTTTATTTATGCTGGGATGTTTGTGTGTATTCTTTTGGTTTTCTATCTACGAATTATAGATTGCATTACCAACTACTGTCTTATAATTGTTCCGAGTCGCCACATAAATTGTCCTTCTTTTCAGGTCCGACGGGACCTACTGAATCCACTAGTAAGTATAAAAAGCTTATGCTGAAAATGGGAACTTTACTTAAAGTTCTCATAAAGTGTAAAACAGTTCATCTATAATAATCACTTATCTTAACAATAAGCTCATCTATATGCTCTTATAAACTGACCAGGCAATTTAAACAACGGAATGGTTAGGAAAATTGACATTTCTCCCTTCAGAGTAAGATTTTAAAATATCTCCAGAAATTTCAGTTTTACCCAAAGTAGAGCGTTACCTAATTGTTTTCTATTGTTCTGATTATGATAAGTACATGTGAGCCCGAAAACATGGTCGCCATTAGCATTAGTTTTTGAAATATTAAATTAACGTATATTGCATTTTTTACCTTTTTACACGAAAATACCTTTATACACGAAAATAGCTTGTTTTCACGATACATTCAAACTATTCGCAATAATTCGATTGCGTTGCAACAGCCCTAAACCGTCTTTCAAATAATTATACTATAAACCAAACTGCTAATCCCATGTCTGAAATAAGGTAGGGTAAAACGGTTTTGCAGTGTAATAATAAATACATTTGTAAAGCTGCAGTTTCTGAAGTCAATCCTACCCATAGCACTCCCACGATTGTGTTTTTCATACATATAACTATTTATCTATAGGCCTACATTTGATATCCATAGAACGTGTGTCTGTCGATTAACGCTACTTCACAAACGGTTTATGTTCTATTGTGAAACAGAGACCGTTTGTGACGTCAGTACTGCGGTCTTGACGACGGCGATCAGAGCATTTTTACCAACGATACATATCGGCCTATATACACTGCCGTCACAATATGACGGGTAAATACTCTAGTTGGTTATATAAAAGGCCTAACTAAGCATACTGTGTGTTGTAGCTCCGTCAGTTCCTACTACCAAACTTCCAGGTAACTAATTTACTCAATATATGCAGACCGTGTTTTTGTTAAAAGTCCTAGCATTGGGCAGTTAAAGAGCTCACAGCACCATGTAAATGCTTTCGCAATCACATACAGACACATTTGCCGCATAGAACATTTACATACATGCTGGTTGTGTTTCATCCAATCTGCGAATGATCTGTAATTCAACGTGGTCTCTACGTGTTTGCAGATCTGTCACCGTACTGTTGCGCAAGATGGTTGCATTTTGCCTCAATGCAACATGATTGCTTTGTTGTGAGCCTCCTGTCATTTCGCGGTCTCTATATTTCGCCAGTGGATAAAAAAATCCATTTCATTCCTTCTTCATATCATCTGTTTTTAGATTGAGAGCACCTACGAAAAGAAGTCTGAAAGAGGCGCTATATATTATATATGTGTACAATTATTATTATTATTACACGAACAGTACAGTATCCCCAAATCAGCGTGAAATGTAGAACATTTGCAGATACAAGCCATAGATATTTCAAAATCTGCTTACCACTTCAATGCATGGATTCCAGTAAAATCTATATAAGCTCAATAAAGATGAACTGCACTGTAAAACCTCGTATTCACACTGGCTTTAAATGAAATCAACATCACTTTCCCACTAATATATACCGAACTAGTGAAACATGAGTTGTCCTTATCGAACAACCACTTAGCGAGAAGGTGATGGCTAATAATACGGGAACAATGTACTCGATTCGAGAAAATTTGGCTATATTCATACTACTGATTCAGATTATTTACGTATATGCGCCGGACTGCAATATCTGACTTCAACTCCGTACGAGCTATGAAGTCGCATGCTCAATTGGTATTTAAAAAAATGTTTCTTTGACGTTTTAGAGTCCTGCACGATGATTACGGACTTGCCACCAGACACAACTGCCTGGATAGAATTAGACAAGAAGCCAGGTTTCACAAGCGGTGATAAGGAAGTCAAACCCGGGGACCAGTTGAAGCCCACCGACGTTGTCCAAATAGGAGAATGTTCCGAATGGTGAGGCACGCACGTCGTAGAATTTAATTAAATAGTCTGTTACATCAGTGATCGGTCACTGAGAGGCGAAAATATGGACGATTTTATAGTACAGTAGGCCTAGTCAACGTTGTTACTGTAAATGCTGTATGCAAAGTGGCATATTTTGTACATATCTATTTCAGTCACATGGCACTCTTTCTTGCGCTGTAAAACTGATCTGAATACTGACATACAGCCTCTATGCAGTGTACGTGCTACCAATATGTTCCCACGCCGGTAAAGTTTGGTGAACCTAAGCAATATGTTCGACACTTCGACATGTAGTACATTACGAGGGCTATAGTTATGGTACCGGTCTGTACCAGTATTCTAGAGCACAAAATTCGATTTTTCGGGCATGGCTAAAGAAGAAATTGACCACTGGAGAACCTCATCTGGGCTACAATAAACAAGGTACGGCACCACTGGAAAAGACCTCATCGTCCATCTTCTCGTCTACTTGCCATGGAGTAAAATATCGATTATGTGTATGGATTATTGAATAGTTCTGCGTCTACCTATGCTTGAAAGTCGAACTAAGAGTTTTGGAAGGCACTGTGGAGAATGTGGATCATCTATACGATCGTAATCGCAATCGTAATCTTCAAACTTCTAAAACGCCACTCGAAGGCCAAGCGCAATGTACCAGGTTATTCACGAGCGCTACGTCAAATCAGAGAGTAGTCCAAAAGAGGTCCGAGTCCAGTTTCCATGGGGCCAGATCACTAGAGCAGGCGGAGCAGCTGTTAAGGCGGGTGTCGTTTAGGGCGAGAAAAATTGGAAGGCGGAGGATCAGATGATTCAGGGTAGGAGGTATTGAAATGGTTAGCAGTGGCGGCGCCACGATTTGAAAAGTGGTACGGCAAATAAGAGGATCTGGGGGACGGAAGCTTTTAACAGAAAAAAAGTGGTGCGGCAAAGCTATGTTGTTGCCCTACCACCTCTCAAAAGTGTTACGTCAAAAGTCGTTCATAGACGGCGCCGCCTCTGATGTCAAAAATTAAGTCTAACGACTTAATTTTTGACTGAAAGCCCGGTCACTACCGGGCATTCCATGATGGTGACCCGGTGATTGATACAAGAGCGTGTGTAGTAGGATGGAGTGCATGTTGCAATGATGACAGAGGCACTGAGAATCTGCGGAATTCAGGGGGGTCGTTTAAGAAGCGTGGTACTGTGTTGGATATGGATCGGTTGGAGAACTTGAGATGAGTAGTCACTGTGGATCGAGAACGACTGAGATAGGAGGAGGATCGGGTGGAGTGGGTTGCCTGGATGTTGAAGAGATAACGGAGGTAAATGGGTTTGGTTTATTGTAGGGAGTTGTGGGTTAGTGTTAGGACTTTGAGGTGGATTTGCTCGGGTGGAGCGGGTTGCTTGGATGGTGAAGAGATCACGGACCAAATACTACCAATATTCCACCATAAAATTGTTTAACCTGCTCGACTGTTTTGAGTGGAAAATTTTGACATTCTTGGATCCTTGAAGCGCCGTTCTTCCTTTTAACATATATTGGAAATGTTGCCAGAAATGTTTCTTCGATTATTTTCTGGCTTCTTCGTCTTGCTCTGAAATTAATTTGACGCATTAGGCGACCAACATTGCCGCTTGGCAAGTCTTTGTGCCTGTAGTGGCACCGTGGTAAATTCATTTTCGAATAGCTCATTCTTAAAAAAAACTAACGGATTTCACCTATATTTGAATTTCATCGCATTCACTGTCGGTCCTTTATATGATATTCATATATTTTTGCAGCATATGTCGGCCAAGCAAAGGGTTGGACTGCTACGTGAGTAGGCTACATATTAAAATATAATGCATCATAACGTATGTGCTGCAGTATGCACGGGGAGATGAATGGTAACACTTTTCCTAGAAGAACATAAGATCTTGAAAGACGCGGTTTGATACCCGTAAACTGTATATGGGTCGACTTCCCCTTCCTGTAAGAATGAGAGAGCTATTAATTAACAGGCTGCCAAGACGTGTGTTCTATAAGATCTAGATAATTGTAGCCTACTGTCATATGTTTCAATGTTACTTACTGCTGTTTGTCAGTGAACTTGTCAGTAAACACGAATATATCAATATACACCTTAATGTTGATTGTCACGTATTAATACGTTATTCATGTAGACGATTTATGGACAATGCGGAGGTTTTCTATTAGGCCTACTGTCAATAAGTGGAATGACAGCAGCATGGTTCAGTGCCTTTTTTTTCATAAAATTTAGAGGCTATTCTTAGAATACGTCAGTGGCGGATCCAGAGGGGGGCGATTGGGGCGATCGCCCCCCCTAAGAGTCCAAAAAATAATTTTTTATATTTAAATTTTAAATTTTTATATACTATAGGCCTACTGTGCTACAGGATAAATGTCATGTGATCATTATTACACATGTAGCCTACAGAGCCGGACTGCAGTTTGAATATTACTTCTACACGCCCTTGCTTTAATCATGCTCTAAACTCGATAAGTAATTTTAATTTTAATTCCTTTGACCTTGGACGTCCATGAAATCGCCCCCCGTAAGGTAAAAGTCTAGATCCGCCCCTGGAATACGTGTGACTAAATGATTAGGTGGGTGATATAACAGTTCGTTGTGTACAATTGTCGTTAAATGTTTATTTTTGCACCATAGATCTTTCTCAACGCCATCGTCTCTGGCTGTTATGAGGCAGTATATAACTTGCAGTTACTTCCGCAGTATTCAGTTGTAAAGGGAAAACTTTAATTTTAAATAAAAATATATAAAGAATTTTGGAAACCAAGTCAAGTACTAATGCCAACACTAGGTGCAAGTACGTTACAATTATTCAATCAATTCGATCAGTGTAATTCCTATAAATGTGTTTCAAAGTTTAAAACCATATGGCAAATACGCTTCATCATTTCAATCAATTCGATCAGATCAATTCTGGTTAAGTTTTTTCTTTAGTTTAAAACTGCATAGCGAAATGTTTTGTGTTTTAGAATGTTCCAAATATATGGCCAGACGAGAAAGACGAGTGTACATTGCACTTTTGCATAAATCACGACGTCGTTATACTAAACAAGACTCTCTCTTGCCCGTGTGCTGAGGTACGTTGACGCAACTACCTCTTATCGCGTATATATGATTATATTCATTGCATAACAGTATTGTCTATTATGCACTTGAGTTTCAAATAATAAGACATTTTGGCCTCAATTTAGGCCTAGTTCTATAAATGAACTCGTCTTATAGGAAATGATAGTTGGGTCACCGTAAACTCTGGGTGTACAATCACATCTCGTTTTCAACAAGACGACACCACAATATAGGCTGTTAAACTGTTTTATTATGCATACTAACAGCGGCAATAAGTAGGCTAAGTAATTTTTTAGCGCAAGACCACGCCCTTACTTTACAACAACAATGCAACCACTAGGAAGAAAGTAGCACGATGCCAGTAAACGATGAAATATTATAAACATAGAATTGGAAGGCAGTCAGCGCTACGAGGTTTGAGTGTGTGGACCTGAAAGTTACCAAAGTCTTGCAGTCTAATAAAAGCTGGACAGGCTAGACAGCTAACGAATTTCAAATGTTTAGGCCTTCCACCGTGAAATTCCAGGAATCAAACATAATCCTGATATGAGGTACAATAAGAATCAAAGTGCGTATATGACCAATTACAAGAAATTTGCCACTGGGCATTGAGTAACGGTCGGATGATTTAATTTATTTACTTTTGCATTGTATAACCGATTAACAAGTTAGTTGCTTCTGCGCGACCAATTGCAATTGTATCGAAAAGAAACTTGAGTGAAACGTTTTTATAATCGGCTTAATGAGGCAAGGCCTACGACTAAAGGCAAGGTCTACGACCAGAGGCTCATGGATCATTTGCAATTTTCGTAGCTGACGACAAACAATGCGTTGCCTAGCACGCCGTATGACGTCAAAAATCAATATATTTTTGTTCGGTGTTCTAAGGAAGTAAACTATTCAGCCGAAAAATATTTTTGTGAAAGATTATTTCTTTAACTGGGTTTCTCGTTACTTACTAATCAACCCTCGTAGATCTGACAGTATATGGTTCTAGAGAAAATGACAGCATCGAAATTGCACATATTTTGGTTTTTTAGGACGAAATTTGGGAACAACGCCCACACCCAGAATGTTGTGGATGCATACCAGGTAACAGAAGAATTCATAAAGTTATCATTCCTTTTGTAGACCTGAACGAAAATAGGAAACTTTGAATTTGCATCGTTGAGGAATAGAAGTAATTTTGAAGAATTTATCAGAAGTATATCATGCTATGCCAGAAAGCCGCCCCGATATGTAAATGATTTTATGCAGTTGCTTCATGGCATAAAATGTCTCTCGACTGCCATCGGTATAGGCCTAATTTAATTTACCATTAGGCCTATATGTATATTTAGACCTTCCATTTTGAGGAATCTTACTTTCAGCATTTTGTTATGTTTGCCGATACAAAAATCCGCTTTATATTCTTCGTTCACCAAATGTTCGGTCCTGCAAGGCAAGTATTAGAAAGTTTCGCTCGGATGAGCACTTATGGTTCACTTTAAATATAAAAAAGTTGAGGTTATCACGCTAACGTCTCTATCCCGCATCGACTAAAAAGCATATTTTTCTTCTCAAAATTTGTTTTTATACTTGGGGATGGTTGCTGTGGACCGTAATATTGCATTGTACTCTACATGCGAATGTTTGCAAATCTGCTTCTTATCACACTGGGAAAGCCATCACATCGGACCGGTTGTTCTAGTTATTTTCTGAGCTCATAAACTCGAAAAAGCTACTTTGACCTGATCGAAAGCTTCGATAGTTTCTTATAGAATTTAATCTAAATTTGTAAACTTAACATTGGCCTGCAAACACCTTGCTACCTGCAGCCACTGTTGTGAATTCTGATTTCATAGCGCCGGTGAATAATCTCGTCTCTAATGGCGATGAGAAATGTTGGAGCTTTACTTGTTCGATATTTGCATAGTATTACTAGAGCAGTGCTGTTCGAGCTAAAATTGTAAAGAATTGCTATCTGTACTGAATGACCGAGTTAGGCCAGCAATGATGCATTGATTAGCAAGTAGGCTTGTTTAAAAGTTCGTTTAACACATTTCCACACAGTCATCCAGGTCTAGTACATTATTTGGGAATATAGAACGTCCGAAGATATCTGACAGTGCAACTTTTTGTCATATAAAATCTCTGAATACAAGCGCATTGAACTCAGGCTTGCACTTTGCGGTTTTCAAAGCATTTTTATTGAATATTGCCTTACCAGTCGAATTACATTCGGCATTTTTTGTGGATAAGACTTTGTTTTGAAAATAATTTTCTGTCTAGAATACTGTAACATGACCAACAACATACCACCGGGCCAGCAAGCATGGATCGAAAACGACAATAAGACAGGGCCAACAGGAGACGATAAGATCATCAATCCTGGAGATAAATTGAGGCCAGATGAGATAGTCCAGCTAGGATACTGCGAAGAATGGTAACATTAAATTATCTAGCATACCCATAAAATGAAAGACGCCGTGAAGCGTGTTCTTTGTAAATATACTTGCAAGCCGGTTGTCCGGTGACCGTTTGCTAAATATTGGGAGCATCTCGAGAACAAATCTTGGGAGTACCTTGTACGACTCTCTGTTCTACCATCAACTTAGGGTGAATCAATTTGTGATTGTAGCAGTGTATTGCGATCGCTTCGTTCTCTTTTCGTGATTCGCTATTCTCAAATGCAGACTGATTTGGTGACTCTTGTGGTTATCAGAACAGTGTTTGCTAAATGATAATTGCCATTCTCAGTTATATTTAACATAATGTGGGCCTGCGCAGCGAGCCTCTCTGATTCGTTTACTCTTATGTTATATAACTTTTCATTTTCTGCTAAGCTATTAATTGGAAATCATCGGTTAATCGAGCACCGTTTTCATGCAGATTTAGTCGTTGCTTCGACTGAACTGTAACATTATTTTGGCTTGCCAGAAGTCTTTCCAAAGTTTCTTAGAAGGTGCAACAGGAATATTTATTTACACACATCTACATTCAATTGCGGCACGGTGGAATATCGGTAACGCGTTTGCTCATGGAGCATGCGGTGGCCGGTTCGACTCCGTGCAACGACCCTGGGCAAGTTGTTTCCACACTCCGTGCCTCTTTCACCAAGCAGTATAATTTGGTACCGGCGTAAGCTGGGAAGTAAACAGCAAGTCATGAGATATCACTGGCCCCGTGTCAAGGACCTTGGGATTCGTCCATTGCCGGCTCAAGGGCCTAGAAAAGGAAATGAGCGCCTCCCCTGCGTCCCACTTTGCGGATATGGACAGACTTTACTTACTTTACATTCAATTGACAGGCATTGACAATATTGTTAAAATATTTATGAACTCAAATGCATATATAAATAGGTGCATGCATTACATATGTACATAAAATACATACATGAGTGACTTGATTACATTTTGCAGCAAATGTGTCCTTGACGGTGGTCTCAATTGCTATGTATGTATTCAAAAAGAATTTCGCATTCTTAAATAATATTTAATAAACGTAAAATCTTAAGTTCTGACGCACGAATTAGAAAGAAAATCTGCTTTCTGTTCATGAGATTGTCTGTCTTTGTATAAACTAATTTACTATTTCACAAAACTTGTAAGCCTATCATTGATTTAAAAGAACCGTAATAAATGTTACATTAACGTTATATTGTCATGGGTTTTGCAAATTAAGAGCTGCAATTTAGATTAGGTGAATAAGGTATTACGGTTATAAAAAATGCTTTCAATTAATTCAGTCTTGTGATCAGTAAATGTCACTTTTTCAGCGGGTTTACAACAGTTGGCCTGACCCTGAGAATCCTTGCATTGTAAACATCTGCGACAAGGACCCTGTCAATAAGTCGAATTCTTGCAACTGCTCACCGGTACGCATATACAATTCTCTTATGTCCGCTTATTATTTAAATTTTATGTAGCTTTAGAGATCACTCATAAGTTTTATCTTGTATTACTAGACGGAGGTGTTTATACATATGGACCCTTCTTTCCCGCACACGCGTGTTGATAATGTTGTACAACGTTGGGACTATGTTGAACAGTGTTAGAACATGTCGAACAGCGTTGAAACTACGCTGGGCAACATTGGAGCTATGTTGGAAAACGTTGAAACTAGTTTGAACGTAACTTGTTTGAATTTTGTCGAACAACGTGTTACAATGTGTGTATACTGGATGCCACATTCCACATACACAGTCCCCACATGTCATTCTGGCTGTCGTATGTGAGTATACGTTGCGGAGTTATGTCTCAAGCCTGATGCAGTTTGGACAATATTTGTATACCTGTCATATGACCACAATCGCCAGCTTGAATTGTTCGATTCATGCATTCATACTTCTTACCGTTTCAACATTTTCGAGCCCCGAATTACATTAATTATGTCATATGCGTGCACAACTACATAGATATCGATACATACATACTTACATATGTATCGTCCATACGTACATTCATGCATGCATGCACTTGTATTATTATCCCTGTATTTACATTTATGTGTGCATACACCCACATGGATCTATGTATGTAAGTTTATGAGTGCGTATTCTGTCGACTTTGCGTATTCGACTAGTGGTCATATAAAGTGTGTTGACGATGCTTTGTTTAGGAGCAAACTCTGGTATTGGCACCGTATCCAGACTGTTGTGGATGCGAACCTCATACGGGTCAAGGTATTAGATTCGTTGCCTTCAGTACAATTAACTTTACGATAAATATTGCTCGCACGCAATTTCGGTATCATGATGAAGCCACAACCAAACACTATCGCTGCAAGGTATAGAAGGCTCAAAGTATCAGATCATTGAGCACAATGTTTGTTGCACAGAGTAAATGCAGATCAACTGGTTGAAATTAATTCCATGTAAACTCTGCTACATACAATACAGAGTTTCAACGGAGTCCTCTGTTCGGCGGGAAACCAATGTAAAGAATGATATGCAAGCGTAGAATGCTGACTTTTTAAATAGTTTAGTGACGAGGGGCTTGTAGATAATAATTTGTAATTATTTCTGAAACCATGTACTAGTGATACAAGTAAGCAGTGAGTAACAGTGGTCAAGACGACTATAACACTGAGTGTTAAGTATTGGAACTAATATAGGACGTACCTGATCTAGTGACTTCTACAGCGCCGTTAGCAGAATACTTAAATATTTAGATCAATCACTGATACGCTTTTTTCTGTCAATATATTTCTGTGCGCTGACCCGCTTTGTTACGCTCTTTTAGGAAAGTGTACAGTTACTTTCGACGATATTGGCTTTGACGACGCATATACTGACGATGGCACCCCTGTAAGTGAAGGCGATACGCTGGAACCAGGACAAACAGTTCATATTGGACAGTGTAAGATTTGGTAAGAACCACTCTCAACAGTTACTACGATGTGTTCTTGACGGATGTAGGCAGCAATTTTCTAAGAAATTAAGCCGCTAGAAAAATCGGTCAAATGTTAAAGGAAATTATTATCAACTTTCTGGCCTAAAAGTCACTTCACCAGGAACGCTAGTGCTTTTATAGGCATATGTTTACACTCACGAGATGCTACTTACCTGTTTGTAATGGATGTTCATAAATTTATGAAACAGCCAAATTACGTATAGCGCAGTTACAATATAACTTAATAGGGGTCAGCTGGAAATCGCCTCGGACATTTGCCTCGGCCAAATATCCTGTTTTTCGGCACTATTCGGAAGTATTCGCCTCGGCAAATACTGTACACGAAAATAGTTGATTGACTTCCTCACATGCCGCAATTTGTAGGCTCATAATATCAGCTTCGAGTATTATATATCATATTGATTTGAAGAAGAAAAGTACGAAAAACACCAACACCGGAAGTCCACAACGGAAGTCAAGTCCATTTCATTGATTAGTTATTTCTAAATTCAAAATGTATTAGTCAGTTTTTACAAGTACATAAATTTATTGAGATAATTTTTCATTAGGCCTACATGAAAATGTGAAGCTTCGCATATGGAACAAATGGTACTCCGTTCGTACCCGAATCCGGCAAATAGCATGTCTAAATACTCGGATACGGTACTCGATGGATAATGTCTACCCGGCTGACCCCTATAACATAACATAACAGAACATAACGTTTATTGGTCCAAAACTGACGATATTAAATTTGTTCCTAGACTGTAACAAAAAACTCTAAGCAATCGTCTCAAAATAACAAACAGAAATAGTAGTAATTCTTAAATAGATCAGTTCCTATTCAGGTCAAGAAGAAAAACTCTGTTTGTTTAGGATAATATAATAAATCAAGTAGAGAAGAAATATGCAAGAAGTAGTCTTCGAGGTATAAGGAGTAAGGATCTCAATGTTATGCTCAGAAGGGAAGAATTTCCGCTGGATTGTATGCACCGTTTTAGTTCTTCATCAGCATTTTGAATGGCACATTTGTTGCGTGGTCGTAATTGTTGAACATTAATACAGAATCTGACGGAAAACTAGTTGTGACATAGTTCTACACGGCTTAAATGCATATTACGAAAATTTATCAAGTGATCACAATTGCGTAACATTTAAGCAGGCTATCATCTTAAAATGGCGGTTACTTATTTTCCTGCAATATTCTTAAAGTATTGTTTCTTTTTCATTTGCAGCCCATGTACAACGAGTGGTGTGCTAAGCTGTTACGTAAGTATAGCGAGTTATCGCAGAACTTAACAGTCAACAGCATGAACGGTGATACAGTCCAAAGGAGGCTGTATAAGGGTTACAGCTTTCGATGGACGCACCCTCAACTGCTAGAGTAGCAGCTGAGCTCTATGTTTGTGGATGATGAACAAATGACGGGAATGAACTGACGATTTTATTAAGTACCCCGGTAGCTTAACAGTACAATGGACGCGTATTCTGTTAAAAGAAATAAACGGAAGACGGAAATAGTGACCGAAGCTGACTGTTTGTCTCCGTTCTCTTTCCGACGGGGCATTGACCAGATTGCGACTTGGTTTTGGTGCACCATTGGTTTGCCTTGTGCATTTTACACAAGCAAATTAATTACAAAAGCTAAGTACTAATAGTACTAACGCGAACAACTGTGATAAAAACAGTGTTGTTTACAATAAAAGCAACAATGACGACCCAGAGGGATATATAATGAAGATGACCTACCTATAGCTAACACAGCTAAACATAGGATCATCCAACAGCCAATTGCATTTTGAAAACAAGAAAGACTTCGGTTAATTTGTGAAAAATTAAAATATTCAACAATAGATAAGAACTCAATGATAAGTTCAACTTAATTTTTGCTTTAAAAGAAGAACGTAGGCCTATATTAAACCTGTGTCTGTATGCTGATTCGTCGTGTTACCTATGTTACATTTTAAATAACTGCTACACGTGGCAGTTAAAATCTGGGAAACTGAAGAAAGGTTCAAAACAAGCCTTCAGAGCTTCTTATGAGCAAAAACGTTCGTAAACATGCCGTGACTAAAAGACGTTATGAAACTTTGTCTTGACAAATAGATATTACAGCTAAATGTAACCTTATCTTTGTTAAAATTGTTAATCCGCTATTGTTTTCGTCTGTTTTAGCTGAACCCTGACGTAACGGTAAAAGAAGAAGAATGTATTATAATAGGATGTATCGAAGGTTACGAAAGTAACCCATTCTTCGTACGAGATTCAATAACGTGTGCAGAGGTTAGTAGGCCTATATTACATGTTTCTTGGACTCTACTCTGTTCGTTACGAAATCATGATCTCTCTGAAATTGCTTACGAAGCGTATGTAATCTAGCTTCTGGTTTCTTTGACCTATCAAAGTACGACCTGGCTTCTCCACGGATTTTGTCTGATTACAATTTGACTTAAAACGACTGTCGATTGATGCTCTGCTAGTCATGAAAACGGTTACATAGATGTGTGATTAGACAACCAGACAAGCGAATCAGACGTGTTATAAAGGTTGTAGTTACCAAGTTGTAGCTGTTTACATCTTAACTGCCATAATATGAAACACTGACACAAGACAAACTCCTACGTTTACCAAACTCATATACGTTAAGTCACATAATATATAACAACCATGATATCTATTAAATACAATGCTTACATTTTCGGTCACGGGGTCATATAATTATTCTGGTAAATAAAACTTAACAGAAACTCCGAAACAGAATCTTTTTGCATGTTATGTTAACGTTTCGCAGACATATTTAAATATTAGGTGGCCAACAGTGTTTAAATTATTCCAAAGCTGCTTTAAGCTTGTGTTTTGTCATAGGGAAACTAGAAAAGCGGATCAGCTGTCTTACAAGACTCATAGTTACTAAGCTATAACTGTTTTTGTCTTAACTACCACAATATCTAACACTAACATCAGTTAAGAGTCGTTTGCCATATTATTTAAGATGCGGTTTTTGTGTAGGATGAGACAAAGGTTGACCGTCCATATCCACAATGCGCTGAATGCCTGCCAGGTAATTTCTTTTATGTGACGTTGGCTATGATGAATTTCGGATTTGAAATAATCGACTGTGCAGCATTTAGTTATGTGGGTTGAAAGCGCAAAAAAAGTTACAGAAAAATCATTCACTGAAAACCATTTTCTGATGTACGTAGAATTTAGAGTTTTGTGTTAAGCTTTTTGCGAAATCACAGATGGGTCGAGCTTAATTTACGCTAATCAATCTGTTACATTTAAAAGATCGAGACCCAGTTTATAAGAGATCGCTAGAACAAGCGGAAGACGATTTCAATGAGAAATCACCTAAAGATCGCCATTCTGCGTATTGTATAGTCGATAACAGTACTATTTCTAACACTGACGCACATAGGCCTACATATCAAGAAATACACAAAGACTCACATCGATACACTCAGAAACACACAGACACGCAGAATCGCACAGAAACACCAACAGATACGCACCAGATACACGCAGAATCATACAGAAACGTACAGAAACGTGAAAACAGAAATGCACACATTGCTTTTTTGACTTTAAGCAACTTGCGCCTGCATATATTGTCTTGTATGTAATTGAAATGCGATGGGTTTCTGACAACAGTTGCAAGTTGCAGTTGCTTAGTTATCTGACAACAGTTGCAAGTGAAAAATGTAACATTCGTTTGACACACAAACTATATTCCGTTTAGCGTACTGCGTACTGACTGGCACGGAAATAAAACCTGGTAAAACGCCATACATCGAGAAAGACAACGTCCCTGGATTAGGTGCTAATGACCAACTCCTCAAAGTCGGAGACAAGGTTAATCCTGACGAGATTGTTCAAGTCGACGAGTGCAACATATGGTATGTAATCAAACTTCTGTATCGCGTCAACAGAAATGAGTTTTTCTTTACTCATCGGTCTAGAGTGTTACTTGTGTGCAAACATTCTTCAGTTCCATAACTCGTCTTTTAATTTGGTGCTTATTATTTTAAGCCTTTTATACTACCTGTTGTTGGGACGGTTATATTTTGTGTTACTTGTTGGCTGCTTAGCGTTATTACTAGAAAATGTTTAATTGCCGAGCTATTGTACCTAAACGTTATTGAGATATCTAGTCTGGATTGGAGGTCACTGGTCAGTGTTGACAACGACTCTGACGTGAACAATATTGTCTCATTTTGGCCGTATCGGCTAATTGTAAATAGTACTCTCGTGAATTTGAAATAGAAGATTCTAGATTACAGCTTGTAGGCCAACTGTTGTAACCTTAACTGATATAGAAAGATTAATATTAGACAGTGGCGTTTGGGTCAGTATACTAATTTTACCCATTGTTTTGTCAACAAAACTGTTATATATATATTCTATTTGTTGCGACACATGTGTGCAGTAAAGAATGTCGCCAACATTTATATAATATGATAATAAAATCTAACTAATGCTTAGTTATCTGACAAACTTAAAAGTTTACAATTGCTTTTCAGCATCTGTAAAGAATCAGGAAAATTTAATTGCCACGTAAGTAGAAATGTTACATATTTTCAGCTATTCTCAACGTTGTCCATATCAACAAGTTTTTGGCACAGACAATGACTATTTGCCATGGACAACGACCTTATAATGACCATTAAGAATTCGGAAGTTTGACTTTGCTGTGATGTGTTTAATTTACAAATGTTCTTCTTTCCGTAACTGGCTTAATGCCATACAGTCTTTTCTATAATTGCAGGAGGAACTGAAACACGTGATAGATCCTGAAAACCAATGTCACTCGCATTCGTGCATCGATGGCAAGATTGTAGTTATAGACGAGGCTAGCAAGTGCGATTGCGATCCTGTAAGTGCTCAAAGTGTTAAAAGCTTTCAGTATGAAACTAGTTGATTTGCTCAGTGAGAGCAACGTTTCAGTCATCTTAAAAGTTACTAGACTACTGAACAATATAAATGATATAGCAATACGTATATATCGGCAAAGGTCTTTCTCTTCTGGCTAACTCGAGTGAATGTAGCCATATCCGGCCACAAGCTGCAATGTTATGATCCTTTTCCAAAGATGCGTTAACGCCATATGAAGTGCCGCCTATGATCTAGTCTGTGTAGTCATAATCGATCGACCGTGCTGTGGTCTTGCCTTATCTTTTGGAAATTTTTTCACTGATCATTATCGCACTGCACTCAGGTTGTTAGGTGGTCTTCAACCTTCAGATTCACACGCGGCATGCCCCAATAAACCCGTCCCAGACCGGTAGTGCTACTGTTATCCTCGTAATCGCCCGGTGTGCTCTAACCTCGTCCTTTTAGAGAATCCAGAGGTTCCACCTGAGGTAACGCATTCCGAAGTTTCCGAACTTCTCGATTAACATTGTGGTCGTTCAAGTCTTGCAACTGTGATGTTCCAGCCATGGGTACAATTTGCAGACCTGCAGCTCGGTTTAGCTAAGTTGTTGAGCACCAGATGTTCCTATCCACGGATACCATGCAGACTCTGGCGTTTAAGAGATTCGGCGCTTGCTCTCCTGTTCTTTTCATATAGCTTCCTAAGTATGCAGCCTAGCACATCAACTACAGCTGTGAAGAATCCTCAATGGTTTGGGATTGATCGTGTCCCAATTGATCTCATGGAAACTTAGCTTTCCAAGCTACATATTTAAGTGCCGGAATTAAAAGTTCTGCCATCCACGCTAACAAGTAGACATCGTTTCATTGCATACGTCTGTGAAGATGTCTTTCCCAGAAGTAACGCCCAGCATAGGCCTACCACAGAAGGCTTATTCGACGGGGTGATCCTTGATCATTTAGCAGCTACGGTAATTTCTGGTTACCATTCCTTTATTCGTCACGCGTGAACGCCCTTGGTTTCATTGCAGCTCTGCCAGGTTTTCGCAACCCATAAAAAGTGCATATCACGAAACACTGTAAAGAAACTACGATCATTTAACCGATCTTTAACTAACTCAACTTTTGTTTTCAGGTATATCGTGAAGTGAAGCCATACCCTGAGTGTTGTACATGCCCCCCTGGTGAGAATGGCATTTTCTTTAAGAGATCATATGCTATGTGCAAGACGTAACGTATCACTTAAGGTTATATATTAATGTCACATCATAGGAATGCCTTTTTCTGTAAAAATATCGGATGCTATTCACAACATATAGTTATTATTTTCATATTTACGTAGCAATGATATAGCACACTGTCGAAATTTTTCAAAAACTAAGGATTTCAATCATCCAAAAAGGTGCCAGTCCCTCATTTATTATTCCTGTGCTAGAGATGCTGCTCATTTCGTAGGCCATCTGCTGTTTAATGTCCACAGAACCATGCGTAGAAGCCTTCCGCGCTCCCCGTACAATGGAATGAGCTTTGTATACTAACATACGATCCTCATCGTACAGGTGTTTTTCAGGCATTATGTGCATATTGCCTATTCATCCCATCGGCGGTAAAACCATTAAAAAAAGATTGTTACGAAAATATGTAATGCGCTCAAGAACGGTCATATATTATTGTGTATATCGATTGCGTGTTGGTAAGTTTGAATATATATATAGGCCTATATATATTAGGGTGATTCAAAAAAAAATTTTTTTGAAAGTTAATGTGCATAGTTGTTTATTTTGTTCCTTTTGGGTTCAGATTAAGGTCTGTATAAAAAAAATTAGTATCAAATACATTTTAGAGGTTGCTCAGTGAGCACAAAAGTTCCCATACAATCGTATTCTCTCGTTACATATTAAGATGATGTCTATATCGCACACAGAATAAAGTTGAATAGCATGAATAGTAGATTCATCAGTAACTCAAAGTAGCCATTAGAAAGTAGATATTCACAACATCTGCTAACTAAAAAATCTAACAATCAACCAGAAAGTGATTATTAGTCAATCGTAAATCAGTGTTCCTGTTGTTAGCGCGAACTGCAGCCTTTCCAAGTAAAATCTGGCACACGGTGTCAGTGATCTTCAACCACCTGCATCAGGTTTTGCATCTCATTTTAATTCTTGGTTACAGGCTCATTGAAATGTGATATCAGAGCGATGGATCACTCAGCAGCATCATTGACCACACACTAACCATGGCAGATTTGATCTGTTGAAATATCACAGAT
The DNA here is from genome assembly GCA_963556255.1 of Allolobophora icterica. Classification (NCBI taxonomy): domain Eukaryota; kingdom Metazoa; phylum Annelida; class Clitellata; order Crassiclitellata; family Lumbricidae; genus Allolobophora; species Allolobophora icterica. The sequence goes on along the minus strand of OY744603.1, from coordinate 11,527,099 downwards.
GAGCTCCAAATTTCTGGATTATTCGACATGATGAAGTCTGTATTAAAGCCAAGAGAACGCATGGTACTCTGGACTGAAGATGGATCAACAAGCTCATTCAGCTCTTCGTTGCATAGATCCATACAAGGATCTATTTTAGTGCCTCTGACTCTTCAGTCTTTGCCATGTTGACGCATGTCAGCAATAATGTTGCATTCAAGTCCAATGATGCTTTGTCAGAAAGAAAGCCAAAGGAACCAGTTCAGGTCTTATTTACCACAGATGATTGTATTTTTTTGGCATCCTCAGACACAACTTTGTTAATTGATGTATACTGCCTGAGCTGCTTGTACAACTGGAACTCATTAATTGGTGCATCAGATGCCACCGAACAAGCTATCCATGCTCTCCCATATATATGACTTGTAAATAAACAGAATTCAATGGTATTTCTTTTCCTAGAGGCTGTCATTTGAAATTGATCTCTAAAAAGATAATTCTTGAAGCAATAACTAACCTTAGCCATCCATCTGACCATATGATATGCATCTGGCTGTCTGAAATGATGCATCCCAAGATTTTACCCCAATTTAATTAGATCATTGCATTCGAGGGTCTCATCAATGGCAAATACATTGCTTTCTCCATGGGGACCATATCTCGAATATGAGGTCGTTGAGCAACCAGTAAACATTGATAGATTACAGTAAAATTTTGCTGTATTGTTCAGAACAACCAAAGGAACAAAATAATCTACTATGTCAGCCAATCAGGAAAAAAAAATTTTTTCCCATGGCGGCGTGAATCACCCTAATATATATATATAGGCCCCTATATATATATATATATATATATATATATATATATATATATATATATATATATATATATACAATTATTACATTGTGCTGAGTGGATGTATTTACAAAGACGAATTGAGGGCGAGCTTCTGTGCATAGTTTTCTTGATGACTACGTTACTTCTTATCGACACATGATCGCAGACCTCTGCATCGTGGAATAACATGTATCTGTATTCGGGTCAGATCTTCAAAAATTCAGCATAGAATTATGGCAGCGAAGGTCCTGCATTTATTAAATACGCTGATATTCTTCAATTGCACTGCGTCAACGTCTCCAAAACTCTTCTTTTGGCTATTTGATACGTGAGGGGAGCTCTTCTCAAACTGTATAAAATATGCGCTGGGAAATGTTCGAATACTGCGAAAATGATTATCATTAAAGAATCAAAAATATTTAGCTTATTGAAGCTTCTCGGTGCTATAAAATTGCTTTAAAATAATTTGCAATTTTCGTTTCAGAGCAACCTACACCTCCACCAACAGGTATTGTGATACGCATCTGCACTATGCTACTTTCGTCGTTATATAAATTCAACATTAAACAGGAAATATTATGAGAGTAAGCCTAACTAATTCTTGTTCGATCGTATTTGCCTTATTGAATTCTTATTATGACGTGACACGCGTGTGAATCGAAATAATTCGTACATATTAATTTCGTCTCTTTCAGGCGAAACAACAATTACAACGCCTTCAGGTATGTGTTTCCTATTTTATTTAATTAGAACGTATTTTGCCAACTGACCGACCGACTCACTGACTGATGAGTGACTGACTGACTGTTTCTGGTTCTGATTGACTGACTGGCTGATTCTGGTTTCTTTGATAATCGCGACCTTGTGAATCCTTTCAGCTTACCCATTTAGGTGCACAAGATGCCTGAACTAGTCATAATCGCATACACCAAAACGTCTCTGAGACATTAAGTTACCTGGATACGATGTTTAGTCTTTTTCTCATTTCTACTCTATCTTACTAAGTCTCGCTGCCACTGTTTCTAACCGTGCCATATTACACTGCAATTATTTTTCTCGCTTGTTGCCTTTTAGACGATCCTGCAGCACTCTTAGGGTCGCATTAAGGAGGCATATTGCAATATACCCTCGGCAGCATGCTTGACTTGTAAACTGCATCCACATTCGCTACCTACGCTGTCCACTGTAAGCTTGATTACTGTAATTAATCCGATTTCCCTTAACTTCGAATCCACTCAAAATAAGTGTCTAAAACTCATCCAAAATTCTCTCGCCCGAGCCGTCACCGAGGTACTTAGTTCCCCCAGGGTCTCAGATATTAGCCTTCAAGTTTTTATGGATCTAGAATTATTATTATTATTATTATTATTATTATTATTATTATTATTATTAAAAACTAAAATAATATCAATCACTTCAGAGATTGGAAGTCGGAAAACGGATGCAGCCCGTGATCCACTCATTTAAGCGGATTTCGGTGGCTCTACAACGGGGGAACGCCATCTGCCTACCTGGGACGTTGCCACCGATCTCTGAGCTCTGCTTGAGACAATAATAACAACGATAGGCCTACCGTTCTTCATAAAATTAATTATAATAATAAAATTCACAATGATAACAATAACAATGCATACATACACACAAAAACATGCATATCTACGCGCACGAAAATAGACATAAATATCCACAACACATGACGTATTATTCTCATATTGTGACGTCATACATTGTTCTTGAGGTCCGAAGAGAAGCAGGACAAAGAAAGTTTTTGCTTATTACCGGGGATTCCATCCATTGTGACATTTTAATTATAGTAATAATAATAATAAAATAATAATAATAATAATAATAATTATAGTAACAACAATAATAATACTAATAAAAGGTAAACTATCGCAGGTTCTTTAACAACGGAACAATCGTGATGACAAACATCTGAGAAATTGGAGCTTTTAGTATAAATCCGCAGCACAGGTTTCGTTGAATGAAAACTTTCATGAATGCGTTACATTTGTTTCAGGGCCATCAAGTCCGACAACACCATCAAGTGAGTTGGTAACATTGTTATTAGTCAAAATTAATCATAATTTATCACAAATCATGAGCTATACAGAAGTTTGTTTATGAAGAATGTCTAGCCTAGCTTTCAATGTGGGAACATCAGCATGTTCTTGGACTAGTTTTGCCTAAACGATGCAAAATAGCCTCGGCTTTTTATAGAGCTAACGCAAATACTTTTGCAATTAATTCAGTTTAATCATTGCGTAATTTTATGTACATGACCGCATATGCGACAAGCATTAAGGGGCCATCGTTTCGACTGATCTCATAACTGCTGTCTGATATTTATGTAGCTATTGAACACTCTCATCGCTTTCTCCAGGCGCTTTTTGATGTCGACATGGAACTCTCCTGTGGCATCTCTGGTGTTCCCCTTCTTTGGTTTAAGTCATCGCTTTCTGACCGCGCACAATTTGTTGTCCTTGCTGAAACCAGGACTCAGTGGGCAGAGGTCGAATCTATCCCAAAGCTTGGTACTCGGCCCCATCCTATATGTCCTCTTAACTGCTTAACTAAACATAGGGTAAATGGCCATCTGTATGCAGATGATGCTCAGGTTTTTTGTACATGGTCCGTCAACTGATCAACTCTCCCTTCTTTCCTTTCCATTGACCATCTTGTCTCTGATCTTCACTACTGGTTGTCGACAAACCGTTTCTGCCTCAACACTGCCAAGACTCAATTGATTTCTTTTTCCTCCAGGCAACAGCTTGCTAAGCTCGACTTTCTATTGCTGACCGAGAATATTTCATGCTTACACCAACTCTTCCACCGTCCGCTACTTGGGTGTCACACTTGACTAATCCATCACAATCACAGAGCATATCTCCAACGTGACTCGTCCCTGCTTCTTCTCAGGGCCGTCAGATGCTCGGTCTCACTTTCTATCTTCACCATCATAGTTCATGCATTTGTCTGCTCACTCTTGGGCTACTGCAACTCGCTCCTTATGGGTCTCCCGAAGCAGCGGATCTCTCCCTTCAACCTATTCTAAATGCTTATGCTAGGCTAATCGCTCGACTCAACTGCTTTGCCCATATCTCTGACTGCATGCTTGAAGTCCTGGACTGGCTCCCTATTGCCCCACGCATCCGTTATAAAATGCTCCTCCTTGTCTGTCTCCAAATCTTAGCAGAGCACTGCCCCGAAATATCTCTCGAACTTTCTGCGAAAACCGCTATCAGCATCTGCGAAATTGTTTGGTCTATTTGTTTCCAGGACTGAAACTGCGTCTTCTGTTGTGGGTCACGCGATTTGGAACGACCTTGCACCTCTACTCAGGGCCAAACTAATGACTGGCTTTTCCTCATCGGTCTCGCGTTCCCAAAAGGCATTTCTTTTTCCTCGGGGCTTCTGTGCTAAGAGCGCCTCTGAATATTTATTCTGCGAGAGGCGCTTTATAAATTTCTGGATGCAATACAATACAATACAATCATGCACAACAGATTATTCTAATTTTGACGATATTATCATCGCAAACTTTTCAACTCGTCGCTGATCCTTTTTCTCAGATTTAATCTGCAGTAAAAGTGATAGGCCCTGTTGTAGAAAATACGATTATTTTCAGCTTGTGAAGTACGAATGGACTTGGCTTTCGTAATCGATGGTTCCGGAAGCATTTGCGATGATCAGCCTTCTAACCCTTTCCAGCCATGTGACAACTGGAAATTTGTGCTTAATTTCGTAAATCAAATAATTGAAAGCTTCAAAATTGGACCAGATGACACACAAGTTACAGTTGGAACATTTGCAGAAACGGTTTCCATACCATGGGACTTTACAACGTATGTCCATCTAAACATTCACTTGTGTTAAAATTACGATGGTTTCATTATAAATCTACTTTAGAGCAAAAGTCAAGTGTTATAATACTGCGTTTCATTTAACAACTCTCACGAGATCGAGAATGCAATGCATTACCATAGCTGACACGTATACTATATTCTTCTGCAGCCCCTATTATCTAATTTCAATTTTGATTATCTGATTTCAATTTTACGATATGTCTGTATTGACAAAACATCCAAGCATTGTCTGTTGAACTGTCTCATTAATATTTACATCAGCGAGCTATGATTTTCTTATAGCTACACAGACAGCACGTCCCTGTCAGAAGCTATTGCGAAGACTGTCTACCCTGGTGGGGGCACAAATACAGCTGACGCCTTATCGTCTTTGGTGACTACCATTTTTACTCCACCACATGGTGACAGGCCTGACGTGCAGAACACGGCCATTGTCATAACCGATGGCGAACCAACCATAAATAAAGGAAATTTACCCAAAGCGATCGACGATGTTCGTAAGAATGGAATTAACGTTATCGTTGTCGGAATAACAGAAAATGTCAAGCCGAAAACTCTAAAGCAGATATCATCACCACCGAGTCTGGTAATTTGTGAAACTTCGCTACCTTTACAGATGTAACATGACGCTGCTATAAATTTGTCTATATGTTACGTTTCAAACAGCCGTGCTATGGCTAGCAAGACGTATGATGTATTTTTAACCTGACAGTTTTAGAATCAACTACTAACTGTCCATTAGTATTATTTTTAACAATGTCTAATTGGAGTTCATTCCATGATTTTTTGTAGCCGAACAAAAACTACTTTGTAGTCAAAGACTTCAATTCCATACCATCAGTTCTAGGAGGAATACACACGCAGGCGTGTGAAACACCTGCACCACCGCGTAAGATTAATTATAATAATTATTTTTTTTATAAATGTAGATATGTCGACAGTAGTATGTCATAGGAATTTAATAATGTTCATAAATGTAGAGATATAGAAACTAAGTCTTAAAGCGTTTCAGGTTTCTCACATATAAAAATTTCGATTTGCAGTTTATGACTTGAATAAACTCTAATGCCTATAAGCTTACTCTGATGGTTATAAACTTTATACTGAACGCAACTGAAATTATCCCAATGCTTGGAGTCAGAAATGCCGTAGTAGAGGGGTCTCAGCATCTAAAAATCCACTTGCACAATTCGTTTGAAACATTAATATCACACAGCGCTCACGATTTAACCAATTTCTTCATTTAATCTGCAAGATTCATCGAATGGTTTTCAATTACTCTATTGAGTGTTCCTTCTCATAATATCTCACTTGTTTAGCTTCCTGTTCGATGGACGATATCAAACCGGGCGAGAAAGTGTGGATAGAAATAGATCAGAAACCCGGGTTCACTAGCGGCGATAAAGTTATCAACCCAGGAGATACATTGAAAGTCGACCAAGTTGTTAAGAGAGGAGATTGCGAAGAATGGTAAGAAACAAATTATTTAATTTAGATTTCAAATAGAAAATGCGTTGAATGCTAATATTTTCCATTGAAATGGTTTTAGGGCAGGTAGGGTACTTCATTAGTTGCTAAAAGCCTAAAACCTTACATTAATAATAACTTGTGCTTTTTAAACTGTAAAATATCACTGACTGAAACTGAAATGTCAAAATAAAAACCCATTCAACAATCTATCCCACGCCGCACCCGTGTATCTAAATAGGTTCTGCAGCCCGAGGTCCTCCATTGCGTAAATTATGCATATTATTGCATTCGACCATGCACCTATATGTCTGTCTGCTATCTGTCTCGCTGTCTCTCTGTCTCTGCCAGTATATATTGTATTGTATCTAAACATTTATAAAGCGCCTCTCACAGTGTTCGCTAATCAGAGGCGCTCCCAGTGCGAAAGTCCTAGTGAATAGAAAGTGGTTTTAAGACAGCTGAACGAGGTACTTGGGCCACTAGCTAATAAAGAAGTGCGTGTCAGTGGAGGGAGTTGATTCCATAGAGCAGGACTAATGCAAGAAAAGGCTCCAGTTTTGGCCATAGTGGTCCTGGCTCGTGGCACAAAAAGATTGTGGCGATTAAGTGATCGTGATGGACGGAGGGAAGTAGCTGAACTGGCAAACGAACGAGGTCACAAAGGTACTTGGGTGCTAAGCCTGTATAAGACCGAAGGACTAAAGTGAGAACCTTAAGCTGAATCAGAGCAGTAGAGGAAGCCAATGAAGATGATCGAACATGAAAGAGGAAATATGAGACCAGCGGGAAGTCGGGCTATTAATCTGGCCGCAGCATTTAAAACAGTCTGGAGGGGGAAAGACGGACTTATGGCAGACCAATGAAAAGAGAATCACAGTAGTTAATTCTGGAACAGATAAAGGCATGAATGGTAGTGGTAAAACGGAGGAGGAGACTGATTGCTCTAAGCCGTCTCAGATAAAAGTAAGAAGAACGGGTGAGATTAGCAATATATTCAGAAAAGGTGAGCATACAGTCAAGGACAACACCAAGGTCACGGACACTAGAGAGAAAAGTGAATGACGGGAATTTCTCTGCAAGAAGTGGGAAGTCTAGTTTGAGGAGCTGTTGACGAGTACCAAACCATATAAGCTGCTGCGTCTTAGCTGGGTTCAGAGACAGACGATTAGAAGAAAGCCAAATGTGTAAATCACGTGAGAGAGCATCAATGCGCCCAGTTAATGCAAGCTGTGCAGAGGGAGTGCCATGAACGAGCGCTTGAGCGTCGTCTGCATAAAGATGGCCAGTTGATAAGTGCTTAGCAAATATAGCGGAAATGTCAGCCGTGTACAGAAGGTAAAGGAGAGAGCCTAAGACAGAGCCCAGTGGCACCCCAAATTTAACTCTGACCCAATGGGTTCTGGAGTCACCGCAGACAACCATTTGCGTACGATCAGCGAGGTAAGACCGGAACCAGAGAAGTGGGGGACCACGGATGCCGCATGAAGTTTCAAGTCGCTGCAGTAAACTGTCATGATCTACCATGTCAAAGGCAGCAGAGACATCAAAGAGTGCTAATAGAGAAAGTTCCGATCAATAGCAGAATAAATGTCAGAAAGTATGGAGAGGAAGACCGTTTCAGTGGAATGATGAGCCCTGTAACCTGATTGACTGGGAGGAAGGAGACCAGATCGTTCAAGGTAAGGGAGAAGCTGCAAAGAAACAAGTCGTTCAAGAGTGTTAGAAAGGAAGGAGAGGTTGGAGATGGGGCGATAGTTTAGGTAGAGGTTAGGATCCAGGTTAGCCTTCTTTAGGGTGGGAAAAACGATAGGACGTTTTTGCGAGGCTGGAAGATACCCTTCAAGGAGAGACCTATTAAACAAATACAGCAAAAATGGAACAAGGTCATCAATAACGTCAGTAATGATAAATGGAGGAAGAGGATCTAGTTCACATGACTTTAAGTTCGAAGAGACAAGCAGGCGGCGCAGGTCGGCTTCTATGATTGGCTGGAATCCGTCAAACACATTAGTCAGTTGACGAAAACAGATGCGGAGATGCATCAGCAGTAGAAGCACGGAGGCCATCGATCTTGGTTGAAATCATCGTCAGGAAGTCGTTGGCAGAGAAGGTGGGGTCTTCTGGCGGTCGAGAAGAGCGTCCCATAAGACCGAAAATGGATTACCATAGTCTTTTTGGGATTTTCTCATTTCGTAAGACCAGGTTTTCCCAGTAAGCCGACTCCTTCCGACGGTAGAGCTTATGAAGAACGCGAAGCTGTGCTATCCATGTCAACCGATCAGCGTGATCCTTTGTCCGACGGTAGCGACGCTCGAAACAACGAGCTCGTCGGCGTGTTTGATGGCAGTCCCGATCGAACCAGACAGCTAGAGGTCTACAGCGAATCTTTACTTCTCGAAGCGGTAGCATGGTATCGATTAGCTGGTTCATGGTCGATGATTAGAGGTCGAAAAGCTGATCAATCGTTAGCTCATCCAGAGTCGATGACGGGGACGAGAGCTGAGAGCTACGAATTGCGTCACCAAGCATCCGACTGTCAAGGGATTTCCAGCCACGGGACATAATATATATATTACGACATAATATATATTATAGATACGCAGACCCGCGTCGTCACACGAAGCCGACAAACATGAATACATGACCCTAACCTTCGTCCTACGCAGATGACCACAGACCCATGTCAGCCTATATGCGCCTTTCAAGCGGATTGACATACCCCAGACAAGTTTAATATATATATAATATATACATATAATATGGGGCGTGGTGGCTCAATGTGGTGCGTGGTGGCTCAGTGGTAAGTTCGGTGCCTTGTGACCGGAGGGTTGCAGGTTCGAATCCCACTCTAGCCGCTGCGTACGGACCTTGGGCAAGTCCTTCACTCGCAATTGCTCGTGGCGCTTCGGCGTGAAAATTCCGGCACAGTGTCAATGCTGTAGTCGGGAGCGCCTCTGAGTAGTAGTTGACTTCGAGAGGCGCTATAGAAATATCCGGAATAATTAAAATAAATAAATACATATATATATTATATTTATATTATATATATTATATTTATATTATATATATATTATATGTATATATTATATAAAATAAAAATAAAAAATAAAATAAAAATATATTAAACTTGTGGAATGAACATGCTTCTCGCGTCCATACTCCGATCATGTCCGCATGAATGAGAGTTCTAACGATTAACTCTTAAAGGCGCATTGAGTAAATTCAGCTTGCAGTTTAGATTTTATGATAATTTCGTAGTAGACCTCCTGGGAAGACCCAACAGCGTTCCAGAAATAGGAAACAAAGGGTTGAGATAATATCTCTGATTATATTTACACCTATTTATGAAGCTGTCCGCTTCCTGTTATGCAAATATATTTATACCGAAAAGATTAAGTTGACTTAGAGTGCTAATTTTGTCAGCACTTACTGTATTCTGCATTCATACATCATTCAAATTTTTATTGATATCATCCTAGTGAAACTTGGTATGCTAATCTTGTGTTATCATTTTAATTTTCAGCATCTGTCAAATGGACGGAAGTCTCAAATGTCAAGTTAGTATGAATCAAAATATCGAATTTTATATTGGTTTGATGCAATTACGTAAATTATTTGTGTCTTTGTGAAGATTTTAGTATTTTGGACCAACTGTACGAAGATAGCGGATCGTTCTGCCTTTGCTGAGATATAAAGTTGACTCGTTTCGGCACATATATTATGTGTTCACATTACCTTTTCCTTAGCTGAAGTTTCGTCTTGGAACAGTCTTTGGCATAACATACGTTCAGTTGCATTTGATTCTTTCCCAGCAAAATTAAAAAAATGGCTTTCAATCACTTGTTTACATGATTTAGATAATCTTGCGCGCAGCGCTAAATCGGGCACTCTGGCGACATTGCATTGTGTCGTGATGCACGCTTGCATACAATTTCTGATCGATACATTGCCAGGGTTTGACCTAACCGCGGTAAAATTGCTTGCTCACTGCTCAACTTTTATTTTGCATTTTGCCTTGTAACAGTGTCCTATATTTTGTTTAATCTCACTTTTAGATAAGCTGCATAGTTTTAATTTGTCTGATTTCTTGTAGAGCACTGTTGAGAGTTGGACGAATGAAACTGAGCCATGCATCAGTCACGTTTGCAAAGACGGTAAATTGGATGTGACTGACAAGACTAAGAGCTGCGTATGTAAAGAGGTGCGTCATAAAATAAATTATTTTAAATTACATCCTAAAGAAAAGTTCAAAGCTAATGAATGAGTTATTTAAATCATCGTAAAGGAATCTGATTATTTTATGAGCCACTGTCCACTGCGATCTAATTAATTTGAGTTATTCGCTTGTTACCATCTGCTACATAAGTTATCATGTCATTAAATATCTGATGTAAAATAGAAAAAATATGCTTTGTTAATGATGAATGTCCAATCTAGTTAACGACAAAGCCACATGTTGGTCAAAGCTGGAAGGGCGTCATTAACTTTTATGATGCAAAGATTTGTTTGAATGTTTGCGTCTGACAGGATGAAACCTTAGTCGAAGAGAAAGCTCCGGAGTGTTGTAGCTGCAAACCGCTAGGTAAATTTTTTTAGTTGACGTATGACTGGTGAATAGAAGATTAGTATAAGCGGCAGCATACTAGAAATCTATGCAATTGGTACGGTGCGATTAAAAAAGCTACATATATTGTGATCTAGAGATGTTAACAGGTGGTAAATCCTTCCAAATCTGTTGCCAAGTTAAACCAGCAACTTTATGTAATTTAGAGAATATAAATCGCGCAGATTGTTTCGGCGATGTCGACATTCTCTTGCTAAATGTCTGGATATATTGATTATCCGAATCTTTGTATCATTTGGACTTTCGGGCAGCTCACTTGACTGGTTTCGTTTCCTTTGTCTGTATCTGCTTTCTTCCGTAAAGCCATAGCTTGTTTAAATTTTAACTCATTATCGGTGGCCTTTCCGAACGATGCCACAACGTTCACACTACGTCAAAACATTTGATCCAAAAAGCGTTCAACTAATAAAATGTCTCCGCGTATACGGTGAAACCATAGCCAACACGAGTAGATGTTCAACACAAAACAACAAAGTTCTTGTTGAGAACGGTTGAATTTCTATTATAGATTTCTGTTTGATGACCACCAACGATATACCTACAGACGTCCCGGTTTGGATAGAAAAGGACAACGAACCGGGGCCCACTCCAGGCGATAAGTTTGTCAAACCAGGGGACAAAGTGGAACCTACGGATGTTGTTAAGGAAGGATATTGCAAAACATGGCAAGAATGACCTTCTTTATTTTGTGTTTCTAGATAGAAATTTGTTAATTTTTGTTTTACTTATTCGTTCTTCAAGGGTCAGATTATCTTGATTTGAAGTTCTTGCGAGATAGTAGTGTCAATTCTTCCGGATATTGCAAGCTTAGATAAAATGATTGCAAATATCTTTGTCTTCTTCCATTGAGACAATTTTAATGACGTAAATTCAACTGTTCAACTTCGTGCGATAGCGCATTGCTATTACTTATATACAATATGTAACCCATGGATTATCTACTTTTCTCTTTTTTCAGCGTTTGCAAGCCAGGAAAAGGTCTTACCTGCACGACGGTGAGTAGTTTTCTCTGATAGACTAGTATATTTTGTGATATATCTATGGCATTTTAACCTTTTTCATCAGTTGACTTGTGACCAAAATTATGCAAACGACTGTAATCGCTTCGTCTAAATATATCACTCTTAACTCTGAAAGCATTACTTTTTCTGATGATCTACTCTCAATTATCATTACGTATTCTCGTAAGGTCTGTCCAAACAGTTAAATTATTCGTTTTCAGAATACTAATGGCACATGGAGCCCAGTGGAGAACAAATGTCTCTTTTACTCTTGCGACAGCAACGAACTTGTTCTTAACAAGTCCGAAACCTGCATCTGCGCTGAGGTAGAAATAACCTTTCACATTTTCGTAATTGCAAGTGTGTGCTAAAGATTCGTCGAAACAGTTTTATATCTGTCAGAAAGTCTGCCCATAAAGCTTATAATGGCGAACTGACTGCGTAAGTTGTCAGCAAATGCCACTTTATTTCCGACCTAGAGAACCCACTCTCTTCGGAATTGATTGCAATATTGTGTTTGCCGCAACATGTATAATCATGTTAGAGTGTGTTAGAGAAGTATGCAGCACTGTCACCAAGACATTTACTTCTTGTATGTTCGAATGCTTGGTCATCACACATGCTGCATTCAGGAACCACCTGCTATTGATTATAACGAATTATTTTATGTCTCGGAACTATATCGCGAATCTTCTTCCTCCAGGGCACTCCTTTGGAAGTGGTCGATTATCCAACTTGCTGCAAATGTCCGCCGTCAGAAGGTACTACAATTTTGTCATTTTCGAAAAATAATATAGGTAGACAAATATCATCAGGGAACTGTATTAACGGGTTAAACGACGAATTAAAAAATTAAGAGATCAGTTTCTGCAATGGTGTAAATTGTAAAATATAGGACTAACTGACGCCTGTTGTTTTGCAATTCTTGCACGAAGCAGTGTTTGCGAAAAAGACTGACCGATGGTTACCCAAATAAAATTTTCAGCGAATTGCTACCAGATGAGTCAGAGAAACTACCGCGATCACGCATGCGTTAATTTTCTATAAAAGAGTAAATCTGGCCATTTTTTCAGAGCTAAGCAACTTGGCATTAAAAATACGAATCTTTTCTCATCATTACACGTAAATGGACAGTTTCACATAATATGTGCTTCAAAATTTAACCTCTGGGCTCTCTACAAACCGTTCAATGTTGATCAAGTTATTAAGTAACTGTTCGAATGAGTTGTAATCTGTCTTTATATTTCACCAAAGCCTTTTGCGTTTAACGCTCATCGAAACCGAGCGTATATTAATGCATTTATATATATTTATACATAGTTACATACATATACAATTATACATGTGTATATATAGGCTTATATATAGGAAAAACGATACGAGGAGCTGGATCAGGAATTGCGCATCTGTAATTACTAAAAGCGCCCTTTAGTGACAATTGATTATACATAATGCAAACTTGTTATTTCTAAGTTTTTATTTTCTAATTTTATTTAAAAGAATAATTAGACAGTTTGTATCATGATGCACATACGATGGATCGGTTAATAAATGAACGAACAAACGAATCAATAATCTAGCGTATGTCTCTGTCTAACATTTTACGTAATTATTTTTTCAAGAAAAATGCAAAGCGACAGTGGATCAGCTGTCTCCGAATGAAACCGCTTGGACCGATACAAATGACAATGTTCAGGTTGGAGACGAGATAAACTCAGGAGAAGTCTTGCATATTGGACAATGTAAAGAATGGTAAGAGTAATACATATAGTCATCGTCGTTGTACTCGTTGTTTAATTCTAACACATTTTACCGGTTTGGGGACGTTTCGTCTCCGGACGATTCGTCACAGACGATTCGTCCTGGGACGATTCGTCACGAGGACGTTTTGTTGTTTGTCACTTTGGTAGATTTGTTGAGTTTTAACATTAGTTGAGTATTTTCTTCTGACGAATCGTCCTGGGGCGAATCGTCCGTGACGAATCGTCCGGAGACGAAACGTCCGCATACCCATTTTACCCTCTATCAGAGAGGAGTAGAACGAGTAGGCCGTCTTGATCTCTTTGTCCCTCGTACTAGGACCACTCTAGCCCAACGTCGAGCTTTTGCTGTCACAGGTCCCTCTGCCTGGAATGGTCTTCCCTCTCGACTACGAACTAAACTCATGATGGGACTCTCCCCAGCATCTACTCGCTTGCTCAAGACGTTTCTGTTTCCACGTGGCTCATGCACTGAGGGCGCCTCTGAATAGTTTATACTGCGAGATGCGCCATATAAATTACTAGATACAATACAATACAATACAATTCGGGCTGTGGTTGAAACGCTACAATGAGCGACCCCGCAACATAATTATATTAACCATGCTACGACATGGTTAATGAGCCAACTAAAATTGATTTCACTGATCATTATACGTTTATATATCTCGAACGTGTCCTGAAAATTGTGAACACCGATTTAGAAACTCGGACTTTATGATTACGATTACGACAGCGATCATATTGTGTAAACGTTACATTGTCAATAGGAATCCCCGTTTCATTTATGTCTCGAAAGTGCGTTGTTCTAAATTCAAATCATTTATACTGGATATTGATGTTTTATTTTTAGCGTGTGCAACGCGGATAAAACATTTAACTGCTACGTAAGTTTATATTTAAAAAATCGACGAATTTTAGTGAATGTAAATGAAAACTTAATTATGACAACTGCAAGAGCTCAGCGTGAGAATATTTATTTGCATGCCTTAGAAATATACGTGTTTTAATTAAGTCAATTTGTTTTTTTAATAATCCTGTAATTCGACATGGTTTAACCGCCATTATATAATACTCGCAACATCTCTTTAACCAGCTACGCACGACACAGAAACCATTTCAACGTCAATGCTTTAGAATGCAAAATTAATTTTGAAATTAGAGCATTCATGCAAGCAATAATTTAACCGTAAAGAAGCACACCTTTTTTTAGATTACTGCAACTCAGACATCCAACTTACCTTTGATCTTTCAGACTAGCAATCTTCCAGTAAACCTTTTTACAATAACCAGAGAGGCATGCAACCTTTGCGCCGAAAATGCAGAATTTACGATCGCGATGGAGATAATTTCGTCATGTCTTGAGCAGAGACGTAGCTAGCTAAAATTATTTTCAAGAGCGTGTATGAAGGACTCCGTGTACTGAGACGATTAGAAATTAGTTTCCTGTGTAAACACTTCTCAAAGCGAATGTTTTCTTCCATTGCCGTACAGCGAAAAATCAAGTATCATATGTTTATACATAAATGCTATGATAAGTGCGCTTGCTGTATTTTATAGCCGACACCAGGCCTGGTATCTGAAGAAGGATGCTTGGTAAAGGAGTGTGACACCAAAGGCCAATTGGTCTCTAAGGATAAGAGTGAATCCTGCATTTGTGAACAGGTTGGTAAAGACTTTTAATAACCTGTTTCTTTAATTTCACAATAAAGAAATAGATCTCTGATGTGGCTTGGCATTGCGGGAAATAAACTGATGGCCATTACTGATATATAGTATGAAGAATCGATTAAATGGTTATTCATTAAATTTTACTCAACATGGTGCAATCACCTTTTACACAGAAACCACGTTTACAGTGTGCGCTGTTGCGAGACCCTAACAAAAACCTGTTTAAACCCGGCGCTTCACAAGCCTAATGGTGTTTTTTCTGATAACCATGGAGTAGCACTAACATCAGACAAGCTTTTGAACGAATAAGAAACTAATCTATTACAATCCACTAGATTTTGATATGAAAACTTTTGTTATGGTCGTTTTCGTAGTTTGCAAGCTATCCTGCAGTCGCTGGTCGAATCTAAACAGTACATCCTTTAGAAATTATTATCATTATACAGAGAACCATTGAAGGTTACGATCTTGCAGTTTAGTCATTTCTAATTTAAGACGTTAAACCTGAAGAAATAAGTAGGGTCAACAGAAGCTTTCGCCAGTGTAAAAAAAAGCACGCCAATAGAATGTCTCTGACTGAATATGAATACTCTTGCCTTAAATATCAGATTATTTTAATGTTATAATTTTGCAGGGTCAAACACTTGTGCGATTGCCGGTTATACCATGTTGCACATGCCCACCAAGTAATTTTCAGCTTTCTTATCCTTTTGAGTCTATATTACATTTATAAACAATTAACCATGATATGAAAGATGATTATAATATGCCTCCTTGAGTTTGCTCATGCACACATTGAAAAAGATAAATATGTGACTTTTTCTAGCCTTGATTTTTTCTGGCTCTCTCGTCACTCTTTTATTCTATCTTTCTTTGGTGTAACATCGTGTTAGATAACTGCAAGCAACCATAGAATTTTTTGTCATAATTACGAATATTTAGTCACAATCAATTCATTTTCGTAGAAATGCAACTTTATTCATGCGAAGTTGATAGGCTTTACGTCAACTGTGAAGAGTAGACTTCTTGACTAGGCGTTTGTTTGTGCAGGATACTGTGTTGTTGATGACGATGTTGTCATATCGGGGAAAGACCCATATATCGATCAAGATGGCAATCGAGGTTTCACAGCCGGCGACAAAATTCTTCACGTCGGAGATCGTGTAGACCTCGATCAGATCATTATTATCGATGAGTGCAATAAATGGTTAGAACTGTTTATAATAACCGTTTCCTGCATGATTTAAATAGTTTAAGACGGATAAATGGTACATAATTATATTTATAGTTTGAAGATAACGTTTTTATGGCACCGTATTACAGGGTAAAACTTGTGGAATAATTCCGTTGATGATGAGATTAGGCTATCAGATCAAAACCGTTCCAGTTCCTGAGGATGTTTCAGTGTCCTGGTTGATTAGGTCTAAAGTGTTTAGAATTTTCTCATAAAAATGGGTAACTATTGGAAATCGTAACAACGCTGAATGTAAACTACTCACACTGATAGATGAATTTCGCTCATAAATATGGAACTATTGTGCAGAATAAAACAATAATGTAGGGACCTGCGAATCACAAATTTTCCATCGAATCTCGAATCGAATCGGGGGTGAAGGTTCGATTTCGAATCGAATCTCGAATCGAATCAGCGGGTACCATGTTTGATATTCATGCAGTGTGCACTTGATAGCAGAGTATCAATATATCAACTTTTCTGCAGTTTGAATCAATTAGACTAAAGATTAAGCTAATTAACAGAATTAACAATAACACAAATCATTTATGAGTTAGTTTAGTAAGTAAGTATATTCTTTATTTTTCCAATTTCATAACCGCACTTTGGTGTACATGTACATCTAAGAGGGGCCGGATTCTTAATAAATAAGAAACAGATGTTTTAATGTCGTCTACGTACAGAAATCCATATTATTCATGTAGGGCCGGATAAAAGGTTTCCATGTGCCAGGTACAAAGTTAATGTAAAAGACATGTCAAGGGCCGGTCCAAAGGTCCCCACAGGCCGGACCCGGCCGCGGCCTCATGTTGCCTACATCTGATCTAAGCGAAGTATAAATAATATTCTAATTATAAGCATCCTTTTACGTGCCAGAGGGTTTGATGTCGTCGCGTGCCCCTTTGCACGCAGAAATTCAACAACCAATCCACGCGCAGTATACAAATAAAACATTATTAGTTTACAACAAAGCGCGTCAAGGGCTAATCATTTTCCCGAGAAATGCTTCTTAATTTTTTCGAATGATGACATCATTTTCGAATCGAATCTAATACTGCCGTCCGATTCGTTTTCGAATCGAATATCGAAGCTTCACAGGTCTCTAGTATAATGTGTACTATGCATGTAATTCCGGGGACATTAAGTACGCCTTGCATTCAGGGTCTGGAATAATATCACTGGAAAGAAGAAGGTTTCTTTTACTTCACATAGTTTTGCCGTTTTGGCTGTTTTACTTCTGGATCATTGCACTGGGATCTATAATTCTTATTTAATTTTTATACATAGGTTGTTATTGTCTTTTACTATTAGCTCCTTAGCTGTTGTTTGTCAAGGGTCGATTAAGCATCTGTTGGACAGCCTTTTTCTATTAGCTCCGTCAATAGAGAATGTCCAAATCTATACATGACATTTTGAAATATTTACTTGCAGTCGTTGTACGGAGTCGGCCACCTTCAAGTGCTTCGTAAGTAATTTTTTTGTATATAAAAGTTTTCGCAGTTAGTCATTAAGTAAGCTTTTAGATATTTACTACCATATGTGTGAGATTCTAAACAGGTTTCTACGAAAACCTAAATTCTCACAGAGAAATTAACTAACTATACCTATATGATTAAAAGCGCACAATCGTGTTGCTTATCAAGGAAATCATAGTGTTATTAGAAAGACCAAAAACAGAACCAAAGCTATTTTACGTAGAAGAACTAGACACATTGTGAGCGAATTGATGACCTTAATTTAAAATGCGGTTAAGAAAATACCGTGATATTTCACTGAAGATATCCTATACAAAACTCTGTGTTTCATACTGTCTTCGTCCTTCCTCTATTTACCATGGTTTGTCATAGAACGGATTTACTGTATTTATGAAATATACCCATTTAAGCCGATTTTACATGCCTCACTCTAAATGCATGCTCTCTATGGCGCATTTTCAAGGTGTCCAGGCAGAGACGCTTTGAGTTTAGGTCCAGCGACTAACCAGACTTCCCGTTTCTTGACCAGTCCTTTTGAAATCAAAACTGACTATACAGATGATAAAGACACCTGCTGATTTCGTGCGCATTATAATAGCGTGTGGTTTATGTTTGGTTAAGTTTTGGTCGGGTGCATTCCTAAATTGTCCATGTTTCTGAATATATGCCGGATATCCTCCACTGGTTACCACTGTCGCAGCGCATTGTCTACCGGGTTACCTACGTTGTCTGGCAATGTCGGCTTGGCCGTGCCCCTGCTATCTGAACGAGCTCTTTTCTAATGCGTCTGTTCCACCTGGTCGCCGCTCTCTTCGCTTTGCCACCCGTGTTGATCTCTATGTTCCTTTCGCCTGCACTGCTTCTATGCAGCAGGGTGCTTTCTCTCTCGATGGACCCACAATTTGGAACGGGCTTCCTCTTGAGCTGCGGTCTCTTCCACGAGACTCGTCCACCGCTTTCTTCTCTGCTTTAAAGACAGTTCTCTTTCGCCGGGGTTGGCCTCGGAGCGCCTCTGAATACTTTCCTTAAAGAGGCGCTATATAAATGCTCATTTGATTGATTGATTGGCCTAGAGTGAGGCGGCATGGATTAAAGCATGCTATGTTATTGCAAATCCATTTATAAGGGGACAACTGTCTGTTGTATACCTATTACCTTGTATTGAATGTTGACTTTTTTCTATGACGCCCTGGTGGAACTTGTTTTACTCGGGTTGTGGAAGCTTCTCTGTAGCTTCTAATTTACACGTAAAACGTATGATTGCATTGAACCGTAACATTCTGTTTCTTACAGGACGTTTCTGATCCAGAAGTTTATAACAGCGACCCGTGTCAAAGTTATGCATGTGATACTGGCTATTTGAAACACAAGAATCGGACGGAAAGTTGTGATTGTCCTGTGGTAAGTGTGAAACTAGTTGAGATAATCAGCATCCTCTCTAATATTTACATTCCAACTTCCATTATTTACTGACATCACCAAAAGTTCATTAATTTTATTTGGCTGTCTACATTAATGAAACATTCATTCATTTGCATTGATTTATTAACTCGTTCATTCAGAACATCTATATATCGCCCCTTGGTGCCAAAAACAGAGGCATCTGCTTCCTAGCCCTGCTCAAAAAACACTTATCGACTGTCGTCACAACAAAATTGAAAGGTTCATAAAAATATGAAATTCATAAATAATAAACATGATATGACCATTAATGCCAATGTAATGATGTTTACTCAAGTTACGATATACCTTACCATCTTTTTCAGGAACGATTGGTTGCGATGTCTCATCCTAAATGCTGCGATTGCGTTGGTAAGATATTTCATGTCTTTCATATTGTTTGAATTTTGGTGAACAACTGACGTAAGTTACGTATGGATGGATGTATGTGTGTATGTCTGAATGTATCAATCAATCAATCAATCAGTCAATCTTTCTTTTATTGAAGCCACTTTGGCTTTTGCAAGGCTTACAGAGTGTACAGCGTTAGTTTACATTACTGACTGCAACAGGGTGTTCAAAAGGGATAAGCTTAGAGCTCCCGTTTATCTGTATCATCTCGGTCAGTAATATTAAGCATTGGCAGCTTCGTCATCGCTTAATTAAGAACATTAATCAGTTATACGGAACAAATATAGAGAACTAAACAAACAAATCCATAGATAATGCCATTTTTGAGGTAGAGAAGAGGTGAAATAATTTAATTTTCATTCAAAATGAAGAAGAGCAGTACCTTGTTATGCTATGTAAATGGGGAGCCTAGCGAACACATAAGGGAATCTTATTTCATATTTTAGGACTGGTGGTTCTTTTATAGAATGAGCGTGTATTCTATTGTGCGTTGATAAGGCGGTAGCTGTTCGAGTTTTCTGTGGGGTAGGTGTGGCGTTCTGGTCCTTATTGGAAACGCACACAGAGACATGCTGCGCATAGCGAAACACGAACAGGCCAATCTGTAATGTCAGAATCTTTTCTAAAAAGTGGTGGTTCCAGGTTAGAAAGCAAATGTTCCGTGTACGCTCCCTGGGGTCACCCCCACCACAATTCGGATCGCTGGTTTCTGTTTAATCTCAAATCATAAGTAGATGCCCATATCCTATTATAGTAGGTGATGTAGGAGCAGTGTGATTCTCCTTACAGATTTTATTTTAGTTATAGTTACAGTTATAGTTAGTGGTTTTTCATTTTAGTTATAGTTACAGTTATAGTTAGTATTATGTTTTAGTTATAGTTACAGTTACAGTAAATGGTTTTTCATTTTAGTTATAGTTACAGTTATAGTTAGTATTATTTTTTAGTTATAGTTATAGTTATAGTTACTGGACTTTTATTTTAGTTAATTTTAGTTAGTAGTGTACATAGTTACAACTGGCCCCAATGACATTGTCCCTATGGGATCATCGATTAATTATGTCAACAAATTTTAGGCAATTTTGATCTCCCCTTGTCAACAACTGTCAAACATACAAGGACCCACTAAAAAATTATGTAAAAGAAATTGACACAAGCATTAGAAGGATTACCCCATCCCAGAAAATTTCTATGACTCTAACAAATGCAAAAAATTGAAATTGGCGAAAAAACAAATGTTGTTATTCAGATTTGAATTTGATACTTAATGGCTACAGTACAAGCACTGTCTGTCACAGATAGTTAATAGATTTTTCCATTCAAAAATACATTCTCGTTTTCTTTTAAATGTGTATTCAATTTGATTTTTATTATAAACATTTCTATTTTGAGCATGAACATAATAACTTTATTTAAAATCAAAACAAGTTTCTCACTCTTTAATATCAACAATTAAAAGAAAAAATTATCAACAAGAAACTTGAAATATTAAATTTTTGAAAACAACCTAGGATATTCGCAAAGAGAATAATCCATCAAAAAGAAACTTGAAATATTAGATTTTTGAAAACAACCCAGGATATTCGCAAAGAGAATGTGCAGCACATTTTCTCATTTTATCTGGGAACAATAAACAAGATAATTTAAAACAAAGAAAGATCTTTAGAGACATTTTGGCTACAAGATTAATATGATTACTAATTTAGCGAATTTGCGCTAGTCAACTTCGGTTGCAATCGCTATAGAAACGTTTGCATAATAATTACATTTAATAAAATGAGCGCATCGATATCTATATTTAGACAATAAATATCGATGAATGAGCTACTACTACTGGGTTCATTCACAAATCGAAAATCCGGGCGAACATTGGCTGTTGTAGCGAATTTTCACGTTCTCATGTTAATCGATATTGCCTTTTTTTATTTCATTAACGAAAATAGCAATTAGTTTTCGTTAGTGTTATTTTAGTTATAGTTATAGTTAATGATATTTTTTAGTTACAGTTATAGTTGTCGTTAACGAGAATCACACTGTGTAGGAGTATATTAAGGCGTAATATGATTCAAGTCGTATGTTTTCGGAGAGCAAATAAGATATACGCTTCAAAATGCTTGTGTTTTTGCTATATTTTTAGTTTGCGCTTATATGTCCTTTTCATATTAAATATCGGTCTAGATTTCACATAGTTCATCAGACACAATAGTTACTATTTTCGCAATCATGGTAGGCGTGAATAATGAATAAAATTATACTCAAATGTTATTTGACATTCTAATCACAGCACTGTTATGTATTGAATGATGCCTCTGCATGCTGTTTCAAGTAATAAAGTACATCGATTTTAAAGCAGCAGCTGCGTGTTTTTAAAAGAAGTAAGTAAAGTAGAGATCATTGTTTTGCACATGCTAGGTTTTCTTGTCTGAAAATGATATACTAAACCTATTTGCTTATACCACACTTTGTAGGATGCTGCATTAGTCTGTGACCCTATCCACAGGACGCATTCACACGATGCGATCACAAGAAGCTAGCTATTGCTACTTTTTGTTTTTGTTCGCATAAAGGACGACCGCTCTTTATAACCACATTTAGAACTATAGGCCCCCTATCATACAAGGCTATGTGTTTCTTGTTAGGTTAACATGATGTGAAGGATATATTAACTAATATATTTAAATAACGATACTCAAATTCGCATTAAAAGCTGCTCAAGTATAAATCGTAAGATGAACATTTTCTGTAATTTGCAGAAATTCCTACCCCCACACCCTCTACAGCAGCAGGTATTGATGGATCATATCAATAGTATCGTCTTATGAATAAAGCTTAGGCGACAGTTTTAAATAAAAGTGATATATAATTTGATGCAGTGTTTTTTCTTTCAGCCGGAACGCACCTTTTTTCAGCTACTAAAATAATTTATTCATTTAAACAATAAACACAATTATTTAGTTTTATGAATTTAATTTCAGTGTTCTGAAATGTTTTCAGTGTCTATTGAGACCCCTTCCAACTCTTGTTCAGTTCTGGAACCGTATTTTCGAGAAAAAGCACTGCTTTGATTCATTCATTCATTCATTCATTCATTCATAAATTTATATAGCGCCACTTCAAGGGAACTACTCAGAGGCGCTCCCGACTCCAGCACGGCGAAAAAGAGCAGTTTAGGCGGTCATAGAAGGTACCAGAGGAAGACCTAGGATGTATGCGCAGCTCAGGAGGAAGGCCATTCCATATGGTCGGGCAGATCACAGAAAAGGCGCGGGTCTGCATGATAGCAGTACGGGCAAACGGGACGGAGAGCATCCCCCTCCCCACCGAGCGGAGGACTCGAGCAGTCCGAGAAGCCGACATAGGCCGGAAGAGATCTATCAGGTATTTTGGTGCGTGACTCAGTTGACATCGCCAACCCAAGGAGGCGATCCTGTACTCAATGCGCTGCCGTACAGGGAGCCAATGCAGGACCTCTAGCATATAATTTGATACATGGCCAAAGTATGGTATTTGGCCAATAAGGCGCGCAGCAGAGCGCAAGATGCGGTCAAGGCAGTTTAGGCGTGCAGCAGGGAGGCCAGAGTAAAGAGATAGGCAAAAGTCAAGACGAGCTGTGACGAAAGAGTGTACAAGTGTTGTTGCAGCTGTTGCTGAGAGAGAGCGAGCGACAGTACGAAGCTGACGGAGCTGGTAGAGGTAGTCGCGGCTGAGGCGATGAAGGTGTGGTACAAAACTTAATTCCTGGTCCAATAGAATGCCAAGGTCGCGCGGACCGAGGCAGAGAAATTAAAGCCAATTAAAGCCAGGAAACTGTGCGGAAAGAGAGGAAACGTTGAGTTTAGCCAATTGCCGATGTGTTTGTGACATGACTGGACATGCAGTCATAACATAGTAGGTTCTTCTTGCTGTTTTGCGTCATCCATTATTGCCTTGACGCAAAACGGCAGCTACACATCTAAACTTTTATTTCCACATAGCACCTGTTTACAATGCACAAAGGGCCAACCGATGGCGCAGCAAACTCAAGCAGTATTTTCAGGCCAATACTCAGAAAGTCTGTCCGCTGAAAATGACAGTGGAAATCACCTACCATACATTGCGACTCAAATTTATTATTAATTTGATCACGGAATAGGCTGTTAAAAATTTCCGGAGATTAAGTGGAAAAGCCTAAATATTTATGTTTTCATTAGGTGCACTTTTCGTCCTATGGTGCAACCTAGTGATGAATTATAAGTTTTATTTCTTTGTTTTCACAATCTCTTCATTGCAATGAACCGATTTTATGACCTCAAGTATTTATTTTTGTGTTTTGCTATTGTTCCAGGTTCAACAACACCACTTAAATCCACCCCAAGTACGGTTTTCTCCTGGTTAATTCACTTTAATTGCTTATTATGCAACGCCTTGTATTAAATTAAACTACTTATACATAGAATTAGTTTTACATAGAAACAGCTCCCACAAAGACTCTTAAACATGATAAAAGGAAGGAATTATTCTTCACCATTGCCGTTTATTAATTTGAACAAATTCAAACTTCTAAAAGAATTCAATTTCTTCCGTGTCAATTTCAGGGCCAACAACAGGCACCGCAACACCAGGTATGGCATAGCTTTGTTATAAGTTTGGTATAGGGTTTTTCAATCAGAACGATAACATCGACTGAGTATTGAGAAACATTCCTGTAGATTTATTAAAGGGTTCCTTGTAGCATTCAAATTGTGACATGACTATTTTCTGCTAAACATAAGGAGCACAACTGTAATTGTAATTTCAACTGTTATCAGAATTTTTTATTCCTTCGCTTCCTTCCTTCAAGAGAATCTAATCAGAAGCCTTTTCTATGTTAGCCTGACTGGCGTTAAAGTTCAATAACGAAGACGTTCATCAATATATAAAGCATGTTCAGATACCTAAATCTTTTCACCAGAGACGGGTTTTCAAGCGTGGAATCCAACTGACGGAGAGTACCTGACACTATGTTCCCATTTAGTTTGCCGCGTATCAATTAAGGATTGCAACAACAGACGATAGATATTGTCAGCCACCAAAGGTACAAGGTTATCACACCGTTCAGCAGTCCCTTGGCGAAGCGAAAAATCGCAAGCTTATGGCACGTAGGCCTACAAGAGTGAATCACATGGCGCTACAAAACTCATGCGCTAATAGCTTATAAACTTTATCTCTGAACTCTGTTATTGGTTATCTATGAAACTAGAATTCGTTAGCTTTACTTGCAGTGTTTTGGCTGTACATCTTTCTGCACACGGTCTACACTCAGGCCCGGCTCAAGACATTTGGCGGCCCTAGGCAAACCGTCCGAAGGATGGTCACCCAAAAATTTTTGAATTTCGACATGGTAATTTCATCCATATTTTTTGGAATTTCATATTACAAAAAAAGTTTATGACCTTTCAAAAGGAATTCGCCTCAGACAAATGTCATGACCTTTAGGAATTCACGGTTACACCTGCGATTTATTACACCAACACTATAATACTCAACGTTTTTTCATTTCTGAATTTCCAGAAATTTTTTTATGTTTATTTTTGAAAAAAAATGGAAAATTGGCGGCCCCTAAAAATCGGCGGCCCTAGGCGGCTGCCTAGTTTGCCTAACGGACGAACCGGGCCTGTCTACACTACTGGTATAAATTATAAAAATATGTTGTTTCAGGTCCAACTGGGATTACCCGACCTACTAGTGAGTATAAATCTTTTATCTAAATAACCAGACCCTTTATTAAGAAAACCAGCCACAACAGCAGATACAAACCTAAATGATATCTCCCGTTTATCACATTAAAAAGTGATGTCTTAGACATTGAATAGACGGTGATAATAAGTTTTTGGTATTGTGAGGTTCACCTATGGAGTGAGTCACATTAGGTTACAAAACTTGTGGGCCAGTGTGCGGAAGCTTATCACTCGAGTCTTTTATTAGTATTCCACTCCACTGTTCGGAAGTGAGATTCATTTACAGTGTTTATTGTTTTCTTTGTACATGCCTTTATGGGTTTACGTTATCTATTAAAAGTCAATACTATTGGCTGTGTCATACATTAAAAAAAATTTATACAAATAGTTCGTTGTACATATAAGCAACTGACACTTAAACACGTTTTGTTTCAGCTCCAACTGGATCTACTGGAACTACTCGTAAGTCTAAACTCTTCTCTAGTCCATATAACAAGGCCAGTCACAAAATTAAAAAAAAATGATCTTATTATTGTGTTTCCAACGGTGAACATGCCTGAAGGATTCTTAGGTTTGGAGATAACTTTACGATTTTAGCGAATAAAAACTATAATCGAATGTTTTGATTCGTGCATTGAAAATTTTGAGAAAAATATTCGGCCAGAGCAAATTTATAAATTATCATTATTCGTGCTGCTTTTAACTTTCATTTGAAAACAAAAATGTCAACTTGATAAATGCACGCACACATAAGATTTTACAACAGACAAGCTGAAAGAATAAAATTTTAAAAGATGCTTACCTGTAACATTACACGATATTTATCTATGTAAATAAAGAGAAGACTCTGTCTGTCTGTCTGTCTGTCACAGCGATCTTTGACCGCGATGCATTTCTACAGCTTTGGACCTTTTCACTCCAAACCTAACTACTGTCTCGGGGTGGGCATTACACACCCAGTGTGAGGTTTCGCGTTGCCGTTTTCACCGCTTCCATGGTGTCCTGGGCCAAAACCTCTCCCAAACCCCACTTTTTACCTTTGCTGATGGAACGTTAGTAAAAGCTATGTGCATTTGATTTTTACAAATATCACTATGTTTTTCCTGTTTAACACCGTCGACCGTGTCAACTGGCAAGTGAAACACAAATAATTCACGGATATGCCTTTTTACACATTCTGTTTACTCAAAGTTTGACTACAGTTTTGCCTGCAACCCACACTCGTAAAGCCGCGCCGGTGCCTATAACGCTATTGTCATCACTTGATCACTTACATCGCTTTCAAAAGCAGTATCTGCCAGAGCTAAAATGAGTCATTCCAGTGACGTTGTCAGTCTTGAAATTAATCAAGCATAAAAAGCAACTATCGGAAGCCTCTTTCTAAAAATAGGCCTACTTGTAATGTTAGAAATTCGAATAGCTGCGTCTACGCTCAAGACGTTCTATTTTCCAACTTTCGCAACAAATTTAAGTTTGCAAAATTGATCATGGGCCAATAGTGAAACTTGATCCATATGGAAGAACGGAGATACGCTTATGTAACGGTTTCATTACCATAGAAGAGTAGCCTACAATATACCTACATAGGTAATTTTCTTCGAGCGCATCTCGTGTATTTTGTAAACGCAGAAGCCTGAGTGAAAATATTGGTTATTACAAATCACAAAGGACCTTATAGCATCTATTGCTCTGTAATCGATTCAGGCTTGCGTCTTGTTGAAACCGATGATTTGACAAGTTCGCACAAGTTCGTGTGTTGCGCTAGTTTGCTTAGAAAGGCGTTGTTTATAACGCTCTCAACATTTTCTACATGTCTGGAATGACACGAAACGCACTTTAGTTCAAATCAAATCAAATCAAATCAAATCATTGTTTATTGAAACCATCAATGTACATGGTAATAACATAGTTGAGAAACACGTAAATTAGAATGGCCTCAAGGTTAGGCCCTGAAGGGAGAAACTCCCGCTAATAGGGACACCTATTTGCAACGCATTATTTAAAGAAAATTTAGGCCCGCTTGGGTGCTACAGATAATAATTAGTCTTATTATCTGCATGATGTCAGATTTCCACGGAGGCCTCCTCCGCAGGGAGAAGGTTAAAGGCCGAACACTTTATAATACACGCAGAGTAACAATAATAATAATAATAATAATAATAATGACTTAACTAATCTTAACTAGGCATGGAGAATAGTAATAGAATCAAGAATTAACATTATCAATTAAGTATTGTCGTAATTTTCTTTTGAATCCCTGCAGGGTCCCAGTCTGCTGGAGCGAGGGGGGGAGAGCATTCCAAACTTGAGGCCCTGTAATATTGATTGAAAACTTACGGGAATTTAAATGGGCATATGGAGTGCGGTATTTGTAGGAGTTCCTTGTATAGTGGGAGTGAATATCCGTGCCCGGGTGAAATAGACTCATAAATTTTATTGGTAAGAGATGACGTGAAAATTTATACATGAAAACACCAGTTTGAAACTGTCCTATTTGATCAACTCTCAATAATTTATGTCTAGAGTAAATAGGACCTGTGTGGGAGCCCCATGGCGCATTACTAATAAATCTGACAGCCCTTTTCTGTAGAAGAAGTAGCTTCTGGAGACGAGAGCTATATGTGGACGTCCAAACCAAATTACAATAGGATAAGTAGGGATAAATGAGTGAGTAATATAACTGAGTGCGTATAGACGAAGGAAGCTTACTGGATGCCCGGTATATTATACCTATATTTTTTGCAATTTTAGAAGTGATACTTTTAATATGTTCGGTCCAGGTAAGGCTGTGATCAACAATGACCCCTAGAAATTTTGTACAGTTGACCTGTGTAATGGGGGTATTATTTATGTGGAGGTCTAGAGAGTTGTCAGGGGGTCTAACTTTCCTATGAGAGTGGAAGAGGATAAAAGCAGTCTTGTCGATATTTAGAGATAATTTATTACAGGAAAACCATTCTGCTACTCTTTTTAGTTCGTCATTCACCGTCAGGACTAATTTAGAATAAGATTTATCTGAGTGAAAGATGTTAGTATCGTCTGCGAAGAGAATGCAAGATAGAATGGAGGAGGCATTAGGTAAGTCATTAATGTAGAGCAAGAATAAGAGTGGGCCCAGGTTAGATCCCTGGGGAACACCAAATTTGACATGTTTTAACTCAGAAGATGAGCCATTGCAAGATACAAACTGGTAACGATTTTCTAAATAACTAGTGAACCATGCTAATTGTGTGCCTCTGATGCCGTAATTAGTTAATTTACGTAAGAGTATAGTATGATTAACGGTATCAAAGGCCTTAGCGAGGTCCAGAAATATGCCTATGGAGTATTCATTATTTTCAAAGGAGTCTGAGATTTTATCATACATATTAATTAAAGCCAGTGAAGGAGATTGACCCTCTTGAAAGCCGTGCTGAGAATGGAAAATTATATGTGATTTATGGATATAGTTGGTTAGTCTGTCAGCCATAATTTTTTCAAAATACTTGGCAAAGTAAGGGAGGATAGATATGGGCCTATAATTAATCACCTGGTTCCTATTCCCTTTCTTATATATTGGGGTTACCTTAGCTAATTTAATTGCTCGAGGAACAACACCCGAGTTAAGAGAGCAATTAATAACCTCTGATAATGGATAAGCAACATAAGGCAAACTAGTAGCAGCCAAGGAAGGATCGATTCCATCAGCCCCCTTACTGTGTGTCGTGCGCATTGAGAAACTTAAGTGCAATAGTTCTTCAGGGGATGTAGGAATTAAGCCAAATGAGCAAGGCAGAGGCGAATTTAGGTAGTCAGCGAATGAATTTTGGGTGTTGGGGATTTGGTCCGCTAGTTCCTGAGCGATATTTGTAAAATAGCTGTTTAGGGCATTAGCCATAAGTTGGGGGTCTTTAATTTCCTTGGAGCCAATCATAAGCGAATCAATTGGTGGGTCTCGATCCCCCATTTTTATTATAGAACGTATAAGATTCCATGTCTTTTTTAAGTTGTTGGTATGCCTGGCAAACTGAGTTTCGTAGTAATTTTTTATGGCTTTTGTTTTAACTGTCTTAAAAATATTCCTAAATATGATAAATTTCTTTTTATTAGCTACTGTAGGGTTTTTTATGTATTTCAAATAGAGAGAGGTCTTTTTTTCCCTAGATTTGAGGAGCCCCTTGGTCATCCATGGTTGTTTTAAAGTACTCTTATAATGTTCCTTGGCCTGCATTAGTGGGAATGCATAATTATAGCTCTTTTTATATTTTTCTATGAATAAGTCATAGGCTAGATTAGCATTCTCATCATTACAGGCATCTATAATAGGGCTCCAGTTCAGTTCAGAAAGATTGGAGAGGAAAAGCTTCTTCCTGTCATCGTTAATAAGCCTACATTCCCCTGGTGTATAAACGTTAGGAGCATAGGTATTTAGGTCGAAACTAACTAATACTGGGAGGTGGTCAGATATGTCAGAGACAATCACAGACGTTTGGTGAATAAAAGCCCATGCATTACTGAAAATGTTATCAATAAGCGTAGCGGAATGAGTTGTAATTCGCGTTGGTCTAGTGGTCATAGGAAGGAGATTATAGGAGAATAAACCATCCAGAAACATGCCTGTACCCAGGTGGTTTTCTGCCCGAAGCAGATCAATATTAAAATCACCCATTAAAAAGAGGTGTCTATTTTTACTAGATATTTTAGAAAGAAATAAGTCAAGTTCAGAACAGAATTCTTCAATGTTAGTGTCAGGTGGTCTATATAACGTTCCCAGAACACAAGTCTCTTTTTTGGTTTGGACAGTTATGAACAGTCCTTCAAAAGTTTTAGGGGAAGAGTGTTGGGATCCCAAATCCAGTAGTTGGAAGGTAATATTCTCCTTGATTAAGAATCCCACACCTCCCCCTCTACCAGTGGGTCTTGATTTATGAATAAAGCGATACCCGGGAATCATTATAGTATCAGTTAAATCTGGTTCAAGCCATGTTTCAGTAAGCGCTAAGACTGAGACAGGCAGCTGTATCAATAGATCTTCTATCTCAGTTATTTTATTCAATACACTTCTACAATTGATATGCATAATGTGAAAGTTAGAGGCTGTTTTGAGTTCGTCCGTCAATGATTCTGGGGATGTATAGAGACTATCCCATGAAAGTCCAGCATATATATTAGAATTAGGGTCGATGTCTATATTGTTTAAAAGAGGATGGTCTACTTGGTCAGGGCTAGTTACATCTAGCTTTAGACTTTTGTACTGTTGATTAAGATGGATATATTTCATAGGGTCAAAATATGCAGTTTCATCATCGGTAGGGAGGAAATTGAGAGGTAAATTTAAAGATATACAGCTTCTACAGAGCCAAGTAGCATCAGGGCAACTATAGTTATATTCATCCATATAACAAGTTTGGTGACATCCCATCCCACACCCCAAGCAGACTACAGGCCCCAAGGGATCATCAGGGTAGTGAGGTGCATCTATTTTTAAACTATCACAACAAACTTGGCATACTGGAAATTCTCCTCCAGCCATTTTCTCTCCGTTCAGCGGTAGCCCAATAGCTGGCCGACAGCGAGACGGTAGGCTCTAAGTGTGGACACTAGCTTTAATACATTAACTAAGCAGTAAGTCGATATTAGGATGCTTATCTGGGACTGACATTTAAGCAATATAGCGAGCAGTGATAACCAAGGTAATATAACATTGTGTCTCATGACACAGTAAATTTAGAACTGTGAGGTAACTTAAATAATAAAATGCAGTTCATCCGTACACTTTGGCATCTCTCTGAGCATTTTGGTCATTCACCGTATATCAAAGGAAAAGGCTGATTAAAGGCTCGAATCAATGCAGCAACTGGTCATGTCCTAACAAAGGAAGGTAGATTAAAGACTCGATTCAATGCAGTAATTGGTCGTGTTTTAACATAGAGAAATAGCATAGAGAGATACTTTCCAATTGCTTCATACTGACAGGACTATCATATGAACAGCATATGTGCAAAACAAAACAGCTGGTTATAGCACCATAGAGAGGAAGGCCACCTCTAAGCATTACTCCAAACATCAAATCTGCCCTAAACTGCTATATGCAACCGCATAATGTGAACAGCAGTAAAACGACTAGGCATGTGTGCAATAACTGGTCGTGTTTTCACGACTTGGCAATGTGTGCAAAACAGAACAGCTGGCTATAACACCATAGAGAGGATGGCCACCTCTAAGCATTACTCCAAACATCAAATCTGCCCTAAACTGCTATATGCAACCGCATAATGTGAACAGCAGTAAAACGACTAGGCATGTGTGCAGTAACTGGTCGTGTTTTCACGACTTGGCATGTGTGCAAAACAAAACAGCTGGCTATAACACCATAGAGAGGATGGCCACCTCTAAGCATTACTCCAAACATCAAAACTGCCCTAAACTGCTATATGCAACCGCATAATGTGAACAGCAGTAAAACGACTAGGCATGTGTGCAGTAACTGGTCGTGTTTTCACAACTTGGCATGTGTGCAAAACAAAACAGCTGGCTATAACACCATAGAGAGGATGGCCACCTCTAAGCATTACTCCAAACATCAAAACTGCCCTAAACTGCTATATGCAACCACGCAATGTGAACAGCAGTAAAACAACTTAGCATGTGTGCAAAACAAACAGCTGGCTATAACACCATAGAGAGGATGGCCACCTCTAAGCATCACTTCAAGCATCAAAACCGCCATAAACTGCTATATGCAACCGCATAACGTGAATGACAATAAAGCGAAATGACTTGGCAGTCAGGTATTGCACAGTGTGGAGGGTGGCTACCTCTAAGATACTCTTCAGACAACAAAACTGTACCAGATTGCTGCAAGCTATCTCATAATGTGAACAATGAGCAGAATGAATTGGCTGCGGTTATGCACAAAAGGCGATTCCATATAAAATGAAAGAGAAATATACAACTAGAGAGGTTATGACACAATAAGGTAAATAATAACCTTTAGGACATATTCCATTCTAGGTGCTGTCGTAAATTACTACCGCAATTGCGTAGTATAAAGAAAATCAAATGGCAGATTGAAATGAAAGTGAAAGTAAACAGTTTATAACACACTTAGGAGAATAGTTCACCTATAAGATATATTCTGTATTGTTAATACCCTCATAGACTGTTGCAATAGCTGCACAATGATAGCAAAACAAATGAACAACTGTTATCATAATAATGAGAATAGTTAACCTCTAAGATATTCTCTATCTTTGAATCTGTCATAAACTATCACAAGCGACCGCATAATGTAAAGTAAAGTAAAGACCAAACAGTTGGCTATGATACAACCTAATGAATAACAACCGCTATGATATTCTCCAATTGCTTTTAGCAATAGGGATAAACTAATAATACCTTTAGAGACAGACGCCTGAGTAGATGGTTGTAAAGTACGTGGGAATAATGACTGAGTTTTTCATTTAACATCCTGCTCTGGTGCTCAGAGAAGTGGTCGTGGTCTGAGTAGTGAGGTCATTAAGAGAAGAGTTTGTCGAGGTTTTCAGTGGAAGTAATCCTCTTCGGCTTGCTGTCGCTTTCTCCCATCAGGCGGACATAAGTAAGACCTCCTTTTGTCCAAGCTGAGTGTAGGTTCTTCAATTTTACAAGCTGTCTCGCTTTAGCGAAGATGAGAGAGTTGAGGCTCGTGAGGTGTTCATTAATAAAGATTGACTTGGTGGCAACAGCATTCTTTAGGATCTTGCGAGCAGCGAGAATTGAGTTTCTGGTGGTACGATTGACAAACCGCACTACGATGGGTCGTGTGTTAGTTTTAGCTTTACTGTTCACACGATAGGCATAGGAGATGTCTGCAGGTTTCATCTCCACGCCCAGATGATTCTTACAGAGATGAATCACAGAATAGACTGCAGAGACGTCGGTTGACAGGAAGGTACCGGAGCTGATTAATCCCTGAGCTTCCAATGCTTCCATCGTGGGAGAGTCCATAGCTTCGGGCAAGCCATAGAACATCAGATTGTCCTGTCTCATTTGATTATCAAGTTCATCCAGTCTTGTCGTTAACTGAGCATTGACAGTCTCCAGTTTCGATATCTGCTGAGATTGAGCATCACAGTGTGAGCTGATAAGTGCAGCCGCTGATTTAGCCACCAGGTCCTCTAGCTTAGAGGAGAAGACCTCCACAAAACCCTTGAAGAGGTCCTCAACAGTAGTTGCATACATGTAGGTGATATTGAGATTCCCAACCAAAATAGTCACTGCTCGAACATGTACATATATTAAATGGAACTACGTTTTCTTTACGGGCAACATCAGGTGAGAGTCAATTTCGAGTGAGATTGGATGTCGAACCTCGTAGGCAGTGCTCAGAGGCGCATGCGCCACAGTCTGCCACCTCTATTGCTGGCAAATCAGTACCGTCTGCCTTACAGGCAAACACACAGGCGCAGGCAAAGAAAATAGCTTCACGTTTAGTCCGTTTGCTAATGGTCTAGTTGGTTTCTTTCAGGGACATCAACGCCAACACCGCCAGTAACAACGCCACGTAAGCAACAAATTATAGAACTAAACATGCATGATATTAATTAAATCTCTCACTTCTCACTCCGTAAGTTAGAATGGTTACGAGTCTTCCTTCGACCGCGAGTTCGAAGAATTAGAAATGCTAATAGATACATAGTTACAAATTAACGAAGTCCAACTGGCGATCGTTGCTTACGTTGAATGAGAGCATGTTCTCTTCTCAGCGCACTGCGAAATGACGCCGGAAGTGCCACCCAACACACCGGTCTGGATCGAAAGAGACAATGTAACTGGCCCGACCGGTAATGATACGACGGTCAAACCAGGAGACCCGTTGGACCCGAACGTCAAAGTCCAGCTAGGATACTGCAAAGAATGGTAAAGTCATTCAGAATTCGTAGTTATAAGACAGTTGACAAATTGAACAAAGCTAGAATAGAAAACAAAGAATAGACACTGAATATTTTACTTTTCGATTTTAAAGTCGTATCAGCCATCGAAATTGCTTGATAATGGTTGCTTTTGTCACTGGTTGTATATAAAATAATTGCTTGTTTTTGCACAGTATTTGCCAAAATGGAGGTGGACTCAATTGCTACGTAAGTTGGAAACGCGCTATCAATTTCTACGTTTCATTTTTTTAAAGGCGCATTTATCTTAAAAGTCTTAATTCTATGTTTAGCAGAGCTTTATCGACCGTCTTTAACCCTCGTTTCTAGTATCGAAGACATGCAATGGTTGCAGTAAAGGAACGTCTGACGTTGCGAATTGATTATTTCTTAGCTTAGCCTTTTCAGCACTTTGAAAACCCAGCCGTTTATGTTTTGTAACCCATATCGCTGTTACTTTGTTTGACGGTTATGCAAACGGAGTTTATTGCAATTGATGTTAAGCTTGCTGCTTACCTTTGCAAATTCAGTTGGTCGTTTCTGTCGTCAACGACGTCGTTTAAGTTCTTACAGAGTGTAATCGATCTTTTTTGTAGGACGTTGCATATAACGGACCGAAACCTGTGGATGAGTGCACAACGGCTTTCTGCCAAGACGGTAAAGTTGTGACAGTGGACAAGACTAAAAGCTGCACCTGCGAAGAGGTACATAGGAAGGAATCGAGTTTAAAATTACAGAGTCATGTTATGCGTAATTTTCTTTGGTCGCACAAACTACTGTATTTATCGTTGTTCCTTGTGCAATGCTACGGTACCATGTAGCACAATAGATGAACGTCTGCAGAAATTGTGTTGAAGAATCTTGGTATTTAGATAACGCTTCGAAAGACCAGCTGTTTTTGAGCCGTGTGTGAATATTTTTCAGGATTTTCATTTTATAACGGTAGTCGAGTCTGAAAATCCAGATGCATTTCGCTCTTCTACTTGTACAAGCGCCTGAGGTCGCTGAAATGTTTATTGCGTTACATGTATTATGATCGAATGTAAGGAATTTCGTAATAATTATTTTATCAC
Organism: Allolobophora icterica; assembly: GCA_963556255.1. Lineage (NCBI taxonomy): Eukaryota > Metazoa > Annelida > Clitellata > Crassiclitellata > Lumbricidae > Allolobophora > Allolobophora icterica. The sequence continues at coordinate 11,491,671 of OY744603.1, read as the reverse complement.
TGGTTAGGTTGAGCTGTCGGATATAAGGTTGTTTCCATAGGTTTTTCAATTCATGCAAGTTTAGACTTGTTTAATCAACGGTTTAACATCGTATTTAATACGGATATCCAAAATGGATGTTTCCTTTTAACAAATAATTGCAAATGTAGAACATTTTAAGCCTTATTTTAAACAAGATGGCCTTAGGTGAGGCGTTGCCGCACATGAACTAATATATAACTGTTTGTACAGCCTGAAATTTTGGTTCCTCGTCCTGCTGAGGAATGCTGTGGCTGCGAAAAGCCTCCGCGTAAGTTTAACTGAATTGACTGTCGTTATATGGATAACCTCATTTGCAGACAATAAATGATCGAGTAAATATATATAATAACAATCAGTGACTTCTATTGCGCGTGTTTCTAATGCACAACTCATCAACCGACGGCAAAAAAATCAAGCCGTAATCTGGTCAATATCCAGAAGATCAGTCCGTAAAAAAGTTACTGCCACTGCCACAATGAATTCTGTTGACTGCTGTGGAAAACACATTCAGTCATTTTATGCTTTACGAGTACGCTATCGCGTTCGCAAAATGACAGACTTTAATCAAGAAATCTGTGCTTACAGTCACCGCCGGCCTTTGAACGTAAACAGTTAATTACAATTTTCCTATTGCAAATGCATATGCTTTCACGTCTGCGTTCAAACTGAACATCCCGGTGTGGAGAATACAGGTTGGAGTCTTCTCGGAGCGCCAAGGATTGATGCCTGGTCATCATACAGTGGCGCTTAATCATTGTGAGATAATTTTAATAATGATGAATAACAGCTAAGATGTTGTTGGATCGCTCTAACTGGTTTGATTTCGTGTAATGAGTTAGCTATTTTCCTTAACTAAGTCTGCAAAATCTAATTTCATTTTACATAATATTATGTTCAAATTTTCATGTTGTAGCACGCTGTGTGGTCACAAACGACTTTCTGAAATATGGCGATGAAATATGGTATGAAGTAACAGTGAAAGCCGAAGATGGGTCAGCTCAGAAGTTGGAAAGAGTCGACTTGAAAGTGGGAGATTCCGTGGACTATCGGACGACGGTACATGCCGGGGATTGCTACAAATGGTTAGATGTTTGTATTTTATTAGAGACGCGATAGGCACTCTATGACATTCTAGGAACGTTATATTGACAGCGCGGTAACAAAACGATCTAATTCCTATGACAATGAGACTAATTGGCTATTTAATACAAATTTGCACGTTGCACTGCTCCACATCAACTCAATCCTGTAAAGAGAGCAATTTGCGTTTTAGCATCCACGATTTCCAATGGATGATAAAGAACTATGGTTCAGTTTTTTGCAGATGCAGAGCACGATTAAATTTACTCTTGCTTACTATTGCAGCATCATGGTAATCTAGCTAACGACCGAATTGTCTTATCTTTACAGCGTCTGCGAGAATGATGACACTTTCTCCTGCACGGTATGAAATTATATCTCTTACAGTTGTGGTATTTTACGCGCCACTATAGTGCATCACCAGTGACCAGAAGCGCAATGCATTGCAATTGTGTTGACGATATCAAGTGCACGTACTTTTCCTTTGCTATTTTATATTAAAAGCTGACCCGTGACGGGCTGTCGAGTTTGTAATCCCCCAAGTTTGCTCCCTTTTAGTAGTTTTCTAAAAGAAGGCGCCACAGTAGAAGACCAAACTTCAGTAAAAGGGCAACTAACGTACAGAAGCAAACGACAGACACATCTATATGCAGTTAATATGATCAGCTAACTGCTATCAGGCTAGAGACTCTAAGCGTTACCGTTGTCGAGATGAAATTATTGGTAAAGTAGCCGGTGATTTGTTTTTCTTGCAGCCGCTGGACAAAATAATTAAGCAGAAAGACTGTACGGATCTAAATTGCATCAGTGGCGAAGTAACACCAACGTGCGATAAAGAATGCGAAAAGGTATGATCTCTGACTGTTTTATGTCTATGATGTTGCTTCTTTAAAGCCGTGTAGTGCATTTTCATACATTCCTTTAAAAAGACGCAGGCCCTAGTAAAATACCAGTTTGTATAACATTCTGCTTGAATGGTTGCGCTCCATAACATCGCTAAACCATCAACATTTATTAGTTCTTTGGCTCTTTTCCATCAATACTTTTAAACACATTCTGAACAAAAGGGCTTAACGCCGCGATATCTAACGGTGAAAGTCAGAGCGTTTACTGTTTTACTGGAGCATGCGTTAAAATGCTTCACTGGAATATAAGTTTAACGATAATTTCTCATTATCGTTTGCAGGGTGAAACGCTGATTACAGTTGACTATCCTCAGTGCTGCAGTTGCACACCGAAGCTGCCAGGTATTTGTTGTTTTTACTTGTAATAATTGACAGCTTACAGCCAATTTGCTTTGTTCCGATACTTTTCGTATTCGGCGAAAATAAACTGTTTTATTTTCTCGTCGAGCTATTCTTGGCAGTCTAAGCCGAATCACTCTTTCGCAAGACTGAACTATCCAACTATCTCGACTGTCGTGCAAGACAATTCACCGCATCTAATGGCGCTGTACGCGGATTACAACTGTTTCTGTTAACACAATTCTAGACAATTGTACCGTTTTGGCGGAAAACCTCGTTCCCGGGCAGACTGCTTGGACAGTAAAGAATCCGAAAGTAGAGGAAGGAGACAAAATAGAACAACTGGAAGTACTCCACGTCCACCCGTGTCGTGAATGGTAAGATTATTTTAAGATGCTGAAATGAAAGTCTAAGTGGCAGAAGCTTATAAGTATGATGAAATTGTCCAACTGATTAATCGTTCCCGGTCCTGCATTTTAATACTGCGTAAATGCGTTCACGTATATCGACTTATATACTTTTAATTTTCCGACTTGAGCAATGAAATATCAGAGTTACATTGCATATACTCAATCCTTCGGTGTGACATTGACTTTTTTGTCACCATTGGTCGGTCACTTCCGCAAGCGTGAGCCGACATGGCGTTAAGTCTTAGAAACAGTGCGTCTTGTATAGATAAACTGTATGACAGTAACAAGACTTTGTTTTTGTTTATATTACAGTCTGTGCACTGTCAGCGCCACCATGGAATGCAAAGTAAGTTTCATCTCTGGAAAACATCTGTTGCTAAAGCTTTATAACTGTAGTTCTAGAAATGTTTGACAGCTAAATTTTGAGTTATAAATTGTAAACCAGGTTGTTTGAGTTGTTAATCGGTCAATGTATATCCGGGAATTGATGTTTCAGAGTTTCGGTTGGTAAGCATCTATTTAGCTGCCGGTTGAGGCACGCTGACGGAAGCTCATGCCACTAGAGCTCATGTCACTGATTTGCTTGTCTTGCAGCTGTAATACGCGACGTTAATGCGATTAGTTGACTAATTTGACCTTATGCTTTATTTTAGAACGTAAACAACACAGCCGATGTTGAAAACAATCTCTGCCTCGTGGATGTTTGTGTCGACGGTTCCGTTGTCAGAAAGAATCGTACCGAGTGCATATGTGGTCCGGTGTGTAGCTACTTACACTAAACTATGGGTGGCGTTACCAACAGATGTAATGTAAAACAAAATGAGCTGTAACTAATCATATCGGTAAATCCTTAAGCGCCAGTTAAATACCTTCTAGCATTTTCTATGTTCTGTCCGCCTGATATATTTCAGCATTTAAGAGACCGCCATTTCAGATGCCCTTGCACGTACACGCTCGACGACTGTCTTTCGCAGCGTTAAGTATGAAATGCACAGAGTAATTAGCAACCGCATTTTGCCAGGAAACCTGAGTTGAATTAAATTTGCCACTATTTGTCTGTGTTTTCAGGACGAGGTATATGTTGAGCAGGTGGCTCCGAAATGCTGTGAATGCGTGAAAAAATGTAAGTCTTCTGCACATATATCTGTGGGGTTTCAGATTTCTCACGCTCCTAGATTTCCTACAGAGACGGTAGCATTGCAAGAAAGGAAGCATGCGTGGCTGATGGTTTATTTTATGCGTGTTTGCATCTATTTGCAATGACCGTACCTCAGTACATCCAGCGGCATGCATCTCTGCCTACCTACTACATACCCCTATGTGTATCCAAATTAATGTTTGAACAGCTTCACTGGCTTCCTCTTACTACCCGTATCAAACTATAGGTACTTATACGTCGATCTCACCTGGGACTTGATCCTAAATACCTTTGTGCCTCAATACGTCTTCCCGCCTCAGCTGGCACCCTTCGCCCTCTTCATCCCTCTGATCGACTTGACGTATTTGTTCCCTGAGTGAGAACGGCTATGGCCCAGTCTCGTTCCTTTGTTAGTATTGACCCTTCAATATGGAATCAGCTTCCTCGTTCGGCCCGGGCTGCACTACTTTCTGGTGGTCCTGCCACAGCTTTTCGTTGTCTTAGAATGTGCTTTTATTCCCGAGGACTTTCGCACTGGGAGCGCCTCTGATTGGTGGGCACTTGGCATAGGCGCTTTATGAGTTTCGAAACACAGTACAATGTGTGCAAACATAATATATGCACACGCAATTAACTAAATGGGCCATTCAACTCGAGTACACAGGCTAATTTGTGAAGTGATGAATAATGCGGTGAATCTGGTGCGTGCAAGATTTGTGGTACCTTGACGCCTTAATGGTTCTTGAATGATGTTATGGTAACATCTTATTAGGCATGACGGTCTTTACTAAAGAACAGCTACAATTTAAAGGTCAACAACTGTGTAAACCTTGATTCTTGTTTCTAACTTACGCTACAGCAATTTGTGAAGTCACTGTTGACAACCCAAAAGAGGGCAAAACGCCATATTTCGAGCTAGACAATATGCCTGGATTAACAGAAGGAGACGAAGTTTTAGATGTCGGATCCACTGTAGATGTCAACACCGTAGTGAACTTGGATGAGTGCAACAAGTGGTAAGCTTTTGGCCTATATATATCGTTCGGCGGCGCTTTATTTGAACAGCCACTGTGCCAGCTTCCGGAAATGCAATTTTGCTTAGGTGTAGTAGAAAGTGATCTGCTTATGATTAAACGAGTAACACCTACACAAATTAAGCTGAGACGCATTTAAACTGTTACTAGTAGATTTTCTTATTTCATGCGAAAGCCGTGGACACACTGGAACGTAATTGACTGTTGCTACTTTAAATGTTTGATTAGATATTCGCCGTCTCCGCGATCATTACCGCGGTTGTCACAGAATCGTCCTCGTTATCTATGTCACTCTCTATTGATTAGATAAAAATGATAAAGTGTCAGCTAACTTTACCTATGATTTTAAAACTTTCAGCCGATGTGCCGAGTCTGGAAGTTTCAACTGCTACGTAAGTATTCTGCTATCTGACGATATTCGTCAGCGTCCTATTTGCTCGCTTTCGCTGAAGGCGGATGGATGGTATTATGTTATGTGCAGTTCTGAAGGTATAACTTTGGTCGAATTGATGGCCTTGGCGATTTTCAATAAGACGGTGACGGCATCATGGCCCGTAATGCAAATTTAATCGACTGTCTTCTTTGACAGGAGTAACTGTTCAGAGGTTTCCTAGCATGAAACACTACTTCGGAACGGTTCCATGCAAAGCAATTATAAAGTTATTAGCGATGTTTTTCATGCGTGTTAACTGTTTATTCTACAAAAAAACTGCGTGTATTCAGGAAGAAAACTGGATGCTGAATAAAGCGATAGAAAACTTTCTGCCTAAAAGGCCAGTACACGTAAATGCAAACAGCCTAAGGCACCTTTGAGCTGTAGTTTACGCATTTTAGCTTGCACACGTTTGAGGTTATTCTGTTGTAGGATGTGAAAGGCACCTGGCCAAACCCAGATGACGAGTGCATTACTTTTGATTGCGTCAATGGTAGTCTTGCCGAAAATGACCGCACCAAAACTTGCAACAATTATTGTCCAGGGGTAAGGCGAATTAGCAACACTCGAATGTGGCAATTATTTTGGTTAAATTTGTATATTTCACAGCGTGCGAAGCGCTGTCTATGTGAGATGCTTTAGAGAAATGAATTCAATATATAATATATCGAGTGTGTAGGTTCATACATACATGGTTGCGTTCGAACGCACGTACTATTCATTTGTGCATATACGTCTGTTCCGTGTAAGTCTAGAATGAGTGCTACAAGTCTAGGCGCACTTTTAAAACTAAAGAAGCCGTTTTCTGAGGAAACTAATAGTAGCTATTGTATTATCCCATTGTGTAGGTAGGCCTACCAGTAATTGACCAGTAGTCCTTTAATCGAACTTTCAAATCTCAGCAAATCTATCTTCAAGTTATTGTGATGTTTGGCAATGTATCTTTTAGGGCGTTTTGAAGCTGCCGGCTCCTGAGTGCTGCGGTTGCATAAGTGAGTAGCGATTATCAATAGAATAATTTGACATATGATAGGACCTATTCGTGCAGATGACTTTGCAATGATTATGACGTTTAGTTACAAAAGTCAGCTACTCGGCTCATCTTTAGCGAGCCATTCTTAAGAGTCGCAAAAGGCGTCGACCTATTGTATTATCTGATCAAGGAGGACGGCAGATAAGGCATTTTGTCGTTCCCCAGTCGCAATTTGTCCCTGTGGCGGTTTCTCTGCATTTACCCGCCTGGTTTTCAGGTAACCTAATTCGAAGAGTCCACCGAAACGTGCTGGTAGCGAAGAGTGCTCATAGTGAAACAATCCATAATGTCGGAATCTGTTCTAATTTGAATAGTTTTAGGCTTGAAAACAAAGGTTACGTGTACTCTCCCTCGGTCACATCCGCCACTATTCGGATTGCTCGTTTGTGTTCAGTCTCGAATCATAAGTAGATGCCCAGACTACAGTTAGGTGATGTAGGGATGCATTAAGGCGTGATATAAGTTAAGGCGAATGTTTTCGAACAGTAAATAAGATACACACAAGAAAATGCTTGTATTTTCACTCTCTTTTCAGATAGCGCTTAAATTTTCTTGACATGTTTAACGTCTGTCTAGATTTCATATAGTTCATCAGACACAAATTTATAGTTGCTATGTTTGCAATCATGGTAGGCGTGAATAATGAATATGCTCAAATGTTATTTCACATTCTAATCACAATACTGTATTGAATGAAGTAACTGCATACTATTTCAAATATTAAAGTAATTCTATTTTAAAGCCGGAACTACGAGCTATTAAAAGAAGAGAGTAGGCTAGAGGGTCACTGTTTGCAAATGATATTCTGAATTTTTTTCCCCAAACATTTAAGGATGTTACATTGGGCTCTGAATCCCCTCTGATCGTATCCACAGGACGCATTTACATGGGGCGATCACAAGGAGCTAGCTATTGCTACTAGTTGCTTTTGTTCGCCTAAAGAACGTGTGTTTTTGTAGTATATTCAAATAATAGTAAAATATTTAATAACTAATATATTGAAGTAACAATACTCAAATTGTTATTCTGAACTGCTCAGTAAGATGAACATTTTCTGTCATTTGTAGCACATACAACCCCCACACCACCTACTACAGCAGGTACCGATGAATCATATCAATGGTATCGTCTTATGAATAAAGCTTACGCGATGAAATGCACAAATGTTGAAACCTCATTAACGAATTACAAGAATTACAATCTGTCCAGTCGTGTATATATTTTTGTGTTTTGCTGTCGTACGAGGTTCAACAACAACACTTAAATTCACCCCGAGTACGGTTTCTCTGCCGCAGTGTTTCTAAAGCATGATAAAACAGAGGAATTATTCTTCATAATTTCCGTTTAGTAGTTTTATTAAATTAAAAATTGTTAAAGAATTCAGTTTCTCCATGTCAATTTCAGCCCCAACAACAGGCGCCACACCAACAGGTATGGCATATCTTTGTTATAAGTTTTGTTTAGGGTTTTTCAATCAGAACGGTAACATTGGATGAATTGCTTCAGAAACTCTCCTGTAGATTTATTAAAGAGTTTTTGAAAGCATTCAAATTGTACAATGAGTATTTACTGTTAAAAATAAGGAGCATTACTATAATTTTAATCACCCAATCACAACCTTATGAGAATTTTGTATTGCTGCTCTTCAAGCGATTCTAATCAGAAGCCTTTTCTACGTTAGCCTGACTGGTGATAAAGTTCAATAACGAAGACGTTCATCAATTTATAAAAGATGCTCAGCTACCTAAAACTTTACACCATAGACGGGCTTTAAAACGTCCAACTGACGTAGAGTGCCTGAGTTGACACTATTTTCTTATTCACTTTGCCGGGTTGCAATTAAGGATCGCAACGACAGACGATATTGTCAGCCATCAAAGGCACAACGTTATCTCACCGCTCAACAGTCCCTTGGCGATGCGAAAAACAGCAAGCACATGACACGTAGGCCTACAAGAGTGAACAACATGGGGCTACAAAACTTATGCGCTAATACGTTGTAAACTTTATCACTGGACTCTGTTGTTGGTTATCTATGACATTAGAATTCGTTAGCTTTGATTGGCGTGATTTGGATGTACGTCTTTCTAAACACAACCTACACTACTGGTATAATTATAAAAAAATGTGTTGTTTCAGGTCCAACTGGGACTACCCAACCAACCCGTGAGTATCAATTAAACGCAACCAGCCAAAACTGGCTATATAAAGTTTTACAAACCTAATTAATATCATTTGTGTTTCACATTAAGAAGTAATGTCTTAGACATGGAATCGCCGCAAACAATAATTTGTTGGGATTTTGAGGTTAATCTATGCAATGAGTCACATTAGGCTACAAAACTTGTGAGCCATTGAGCGGAACCTTATCACTCGAATCTGTCATTAGTATTCCACTGCACTGTTTTGAAGTGAAATCTATTTACAGTGTTTAGTGTTTTCTCTGTACTTGCCTTCATTGGTTTACGTTATCTATTAAAAGTCAATACTATTGGCTGTGTTTTATACTAATTGTACAAATAATTTGTGGTGCATATAAAGAACTGCCATTATTATACGCGTTTGTTTCAGCTTCTACTGGACCCACTAAACCTACTAGTAAGTCTAAACCCTTCCTTTGTCAATACCAAACTCCATATAACAAGGCCCGTCATAAATTGCAAAAATGACCTTATTAATATATTTCCAATGGTAAACACGTCTTTTCTTTAGAGAAAAGTTTATGTTTTATGGCGATTAAATAACTATGATCGAATGTTTTGATCTGTGCATTGAAAATTTTGTGAAAAATATTTGGCCATGACGAATTTATAAATTTGTATTATTCGTGCTGCTTTTAACTTTCATTTCAAAACAAAAGTTTCAATTGATAAATGCACACACACATCAGATTTTGCAACTTACAATCTCACAGAATATAATTTTGAAAGATTTTTAACTGTAACATTACACGATATTCATTAAAAATTAATTTGAATGTTGGTGATATGAGAGATATATCCGGATATTCTAAGGAAACATACGTTGTGTTGTAGCTCATCCAGTAACAACTACGGGTCCACCAGGTACTGGTGCATTTTATGCATCGTCTTTTTTAGAAGCAGATAGCCTACTGTTCACTTGTATTGAAAAAATGACCATTTGGCACCCGACTTTATTTAATTGGATTTCTCGCCAAGGTTTTTTGCGAAGCGAAACCAAAAGAAAATTAAGCTAACTTAATTAGCCTGTACTTAATTAGCCAGTACTTAACTAGCCAGTACTTGATTAGCCAGTACTTAATTAGCCAATACTTAATTAGCCAGTATTGAGTGTTGAAAGATGAACACATTTTCGGTAGGCTAGGCATAAGGCTAGACTAGTGGGCAGCTTCGTTCCTCGCTATGATCTTCTCAACGAAAGTGCAGCTTTTCATAGATGATCTGATTAGAGAGCGTTGAGGCCAAGACATCTTGAAGCATCTTTCTGTCTTGGAGGGGATAAGAACTTCGAGAAGCATATATTCTCAACCTAAGCGACTCGTTCGAAGCAGCTGACAAGCGTCGGTGTTGTATGTGGATTCGTTGGTCTGTTGCAAGAATGGCTTCGATCGATTCTTGATGATCGGTCAATGCTGATATCTAAAGGAATATATTGCTCCTTATTGGCGCCCGGCTTGTTGACTGACCCTCAGGTCTCTGTGCACTTTTAAGAAACTGCTTAGATAGTGTATTGTATTGATGACACAATCTGAGATAATAAACAAACTACTGTCAATAAAACATTTCTTTTATGTTTTAGAACCATGTATTATGATCAGGGATCTACCACCAGATACCGTGGTCTGGAAAGAGATAGACCAAAAGCCTGGTTTTACCGCCGGTGATCAGCCAGTCAATCCTGGCGACATATTGCAGCCGAACGACATTGTGAAGATTGGAGAATGCGTGGAATGGTGAGTTGCAACTTTGGTATTATTTTCTTGAAAGGCATCATAAAACTGTCATTTATAATATAGACGACGATAATTAGTTTCCATAGTACTGCAAGGTGTTGTCATGCTAATGCGTTTCAAAGTACAAATGCCACTTTTACACTAGTATTTCCTATGCGTTGAATTTGCCAGCAGCAGAGAGGTATGGTCCATGACGCAACATTGCAGCGCGTACTATTAAAAGGATCTTGATAAATGAAAATCGATCAGCAAAATTCAAATACGTTACCACCTGGAAGTCGGAGGAGAATCTATTGATCAGATTATTAAAGTACGCAACAGCTTGAGGACCAGCTGCTCGAGAATCCTTCACCTGGGGATTTATACGTGTTGTTCTTAGAATTTAAATATCGTTTCGTGGTACAGTAGTGGAAGGCGTCTTCAAAAGATACAGAATGGCGCCTTGTCAATTTTGAGTTATAGTACATAATACTACACTGGAGAAGAAACCAACGTTGTATTCATCTATATTCCAGAAACGAATAAGCTTTGCTTCAGTTGGAAACCTGTATTGCATTGCATTCACGGTGAGCTGTTATTTTTTTCAGTATATGCCGCTCGCAGAAGGGATTGGATTGCCATGTAAGTACTCTTTAAAATGTTCCATTGTCTGGAAAAACGACACAAACAGTTTTCACAATAATTGCATTCACGAATACATTTATACACATGTATAACATACACATTACACACCTTTCTAAACATACAATTATACAGAAATATATACACGCGTACGCACGCACATATAATAATTTACATACACACAACATCAGCTGAAAGGCATGCAATACATGCCTGTGTGCATGCCTGTATACAGGCACAAATACAGATATGCAAAGTTAAGCAAACGGCCTTACACCAATTCTAGGGTCCTGAACACTGCTTTCTGCTATCGCAAACTATTTAATTTACTTTCTAACTTATCGTGGTAGCAAATTATGCTGCTCGATGACTGGAGCACGTCTGCGTAAACAAATTCTCAGGGCCTTCACTCGTTATTTCTCTTGCACGCTCTTTCGATTTCTGAAACTTTCGATTACAAACTAAGGCTTTATCGTTTACCAAACTTTGCATTAATGGTACACAAATGTCTGAGCAACTGCGCACCACGCTATCTCGCAGACAACATCAGACCGCTATCGCACAACCCCAATTGTTCGCGGCTGCAGTCAGCAAATTTCGCTGGTGTCTTCATACCAGCAACAAAAACTAAAAAGGGCTATCGCGTCCTTCGGGTCGGTGTCCCGCGTGCCTGGAACAGTCTTCCTGCTTATATTCTAGAAGTCAAAAGCATTTCTGTTTTAAAAGTAGTTAAAACTGTTCCTACTTGGTAACTCCGAGCATTAGTATATGCGTTGACAGTAGGCTGTGTTTGTGTAAAGCATCCTAGAAGTATCTTGCTACCAGAAATGCTATATAAATAATTACAATCACAATCCCTATCGCAATCGTAAACTGCAAATACATAAAGTGAGTCTTAAAGCTAAGCCCAGGGCATAACCCTATGCAGAACGATTTCCCAGAGCGCGCTAAAACGTCAACCGCCGTGTTGAACATTTAGCATGCATGGATACTTTCAAACAGACACTGGCGTAAACTTGTCCAAAATATTGGAGGGGCAAGTGGTCTGGATCATAGGGGCAAAAAACTAGTTTTTTCAAGATGAAAAGTTGCTTTTTGTTTTTTTTTCCCGTTTTCTGGGTTTTTATAGTTTTTGTTGTTTTTAAGATTTTCGGATTTCGGATCATAAAAATCATGAAAAATGGCATGAACAAGAGCTCCAACTCAGTTTAAATCAGTTGCGATTTCCGAAAATTAAAAGCATTAAATCAATGTTATTAAGATAATTTCTAAAAAAAATTTAAAAAAATAAGAAATTTATTTTTAAAGCAAAAACGAAAAACAAATTTTGTGGATTTCTTTTCCTTTTTTTGTTTAAAACCAAAATCCGAAAAAAAACTTTTCTCATCTCTGGTATGGATAGTCAGCAAAGGCTTCCGGTGTTACGTTAATGCGTGTGAAATGGGGTGAGTTGTTTACATGTAAATTTGTTTCATATTGAAGATATTGAAGATAAAAATAAATCTCTGTTTTCATTATCAATTTCTGATAGTATTTCAGTTCTCTGTCGCTGTTTTTCTGTTTATGAAGAAATTTGTCTATATTGAAACATAATATTTTAATTTTTTAAGAAATTCTCCTCTCGATTTTTTGGGGGGCATTGCCCCGGCTCCTCAATTATTGGTGGGGCACGTGCCCCGGCTGACCCCCCAGAGTCTACGCCTATGCAAACAGATGTACGTTCATACACACGTTAATGCAATCATATGCATGTTAACCTCTTGTGAATTGAAACTAATCTTTTAAGTTTTTTTATATTATTTTCAGGATGTTCCAAACACTTGGGTAGATGAGACAGACGCATGTATTACGCACACCTGCGTCCACGACAATGTTATAACAGAAAACAAGGCTGAGAGTTGCAAGGATCGATGTGCCGAGGTTTGTAGAAGCTACCAACTGTTTACAAGTCTCTGCTAATACCAAATATTTAGTTTGGGTTCAAAACATAGGTTTTCATTAAATGCAAGTTGCGAGGTTAGTCGTTCATAATTGTTTCTACTGAGAAATGAAAGTAAAACAAATGTTTTACTTGATTGTTTTTTTTAACTTCATAACCTGTCGTACTATTTTAAAATAAGTGTAATTGCTTCAGTACTGGAGTTATCAGTCAAAATGGCATTCAGCGTTAGTTGTGTCCAGGTTGATGTGTTCCATCCACTATTCTGTAAGAATTTGTCTTTCTAACACAACCAGACATGAGGAATGCTGCTGTGGAAACATAGTCCATCTGCGAAATTCATCTACCCCGCATGCTGAAGAATTTCAGACAACACAATGACATTTCCATGTTAATTCGTGTTCCGTTTGTTTTAGGGCGAAAAGGTGGAGATTCGTCCTGCACCAGAGTGCTGTGCATGCGTACCAGGTAAAGGGAGAATTCATAGAGTAGCAATCTTCTAATCGTGACTGTAAACAAGTATATCTTCAAATATTATCTTAAAGTTATCAAGGTTCTGTGTTGAAATTAAAATCCAGGAACATGAATTGTGAATCTCTTGTGACCTCTTCGTACCTTAAAGATCCTCTACTTTGCAGAACGTTTATTGAATGCACACCATAACCTGTAAACCCACATTATCAGCAACTTATACAGTTGTCTTTTGGGATCTGGTGACGTTTGATGATGTCTCACCGATGCATTACACACATGGTAACCCATTTGATTGTCGCGGCATAGTGACGTATATAGAGTTCTACTTAAATACAGTGAATTGTTGTGGTCCATAATTTTGTATGCATTCTCTATGTAGAATCCTGCATAATGAACACCAAAATACCGCCGGGTGAGGAAGCATGGATTGAAGTAGACAACAAACCAGGGCGAACTGGGGACGACAAGATCATCAATCCTGGGGATAAAGTGGATCCAGATGAGAAAGTCCAGTTAGGATACTGCCAAGAATGGTATTGCTACATTTCATGATATCTTGAATCAGTATTCCTATATCCTTCATGCATGTTTTCATAGTGTCAGTAATGCATACGAATATAGTACATGTACACATGCATACATATATACAATACATACAAACGTAAATACATGCGAGTATGCATGCATCACCGCCTAGGGTTTACGTATTTCAAAGTACATAAGATGACTGATTGGCTTTGTTGGTAAGACGAAGGTATGCGCCATAAAGTTAAGTCTTATCGAACCTCTTTATAGTTATTTCGAAGGATAGCCGTCCGTGGAATTGTACTCTTCTTCTTTGAACTCAGCCGTCCATTCTTCAGTAGTCAGACATTGAGTTGAAAATCAATTTCGCATCTAAAATCAAATAGGGCCTATGCATGGTTTGAATTGTTGTCGTGTTTGCTCCTAGGCCGAATCATAATTTAACCTCAGGACAGTTTTTCAGAGGAGTCTCTAAGGAGGCTCATGAAAATGTGTGACCTTAACGTTTTACATATGCACCAATTTTACTTAAGATCACGCTAAATCAATCAATCAATCATAGAATTTATATAGCGCCTCTTCAAGAAATCTATTCAGAGGCGCTCCCGAGCCAGGCCTGATCATAGAGGAAAGTTTTCAATATGGTGTAGAAGGAAGACGAGTGTGTACGAGGAGATAGGCGAAGGGAAGAAGGCAGGTCATTCCACACTGTTGGACCAACAACAGAAAATGCTCGACGCTGCATTGTAGCAGTGCGGGCAAATGGAACCAGAAAGTCACCACGAGTAGAGGATCGAAGAGCTGAGCGACCAGTAGAAGAGGAGGAGAGAGTGAAGATGGAGCATAAGTAGCGAGGAGCTGTGCCCAAAATGCTTTGCCAGACAAGAGAGCAGAGCCGATACAAGATACGCTGCCGAAGGGTAAGCCAATGTAGAGTATGGTACATGTAGGAGGATACGCTACCATAGCGAGGAATAGAACCAACAAGGCGCGCCGCAGACCGTAAAACCCTCTCAAGAGTGGACAAACGGACTTGAGGAAGACCAGTGTATAGAGAAGAGCAGTAGTCTAGCCGAGAACAGACGAAAGCGTGGATGAGAGTAGAAGCAGCAGAGGTTGAAAGAGAGCAAGCAACGACCCTAAGCTGGCGAAGATGGTAAAAGCAGGAGCGAGACAAGGAGGAGAGGTGCTTAGTAAAGGTTAAATCCTGATCATGGATGACACCAAGATCACGTACCGAGGTAGCGAATAAAATTAAAGGGAATTCAGCTGCAAGGAAGGTCAGGTCAAGTTTTGCCAGCTGCTGGCGGGTACCCAGCCATATGAACTGGGTTTTAAGCCTACCAATTGTAGAAACTTTCAGCAAATTTAGAATTGCCGAAATGCAAAATTTAAAACTAATATGCGAGAAACTTATATGAATCAAAGAGTTTCTCTCCTTGTTTGATTATGATGGCAATCAGATTGGCAATGACTACAAAGATGGATACGATCAGTCAGTATATTTATGTGTTTGAGTCCAATTTGGCGCATTGTTAATTAGTAATTTTTCTATCTCTTTGCAGCGTTTGTGAGCCTGGCAAAGACCTCCGATGCTACGTAAGTACTGGCAGGAGTTTCATGCGTAGTGTTGTTTTTCATTTAAGCAATTGTGATAATTAGGCTGAAACTCACAAATCACTGTTATTGAACTGCTAGAACATTAATTTCATGTTGGACGATCGCCTTTCAAAGGTCTTAGAGGTCTTGGAAAGTGTATTGCAATACGAAGGAGTGACTAATGCTTCTTTAATCGGAAATGAAGCAAAACACTTCAATGTTCAAACATGTACGTTAAGACTTCAAGGCTCATATATAAATCCATACAAATGGACAGAAGCAAATACAGTAATAGTTACAGTTTCAGTAAATATTCTGGGTAAGCTATATATGCTCTTATTGCCTATATCGTTCCATTTAACTGTGCAGTCTCTGTTGGAAAATGCTCAAGCTTGTTTCACATACTATTTTAATGTCCTTTGTAGTAAAGGTTCCAAACTTGGACACAAATATTTTAGATGTGGTCGAACATGTGTATTGCACATTAATTGGAAGCTCTGTTATTTCATTTACATTGATTATAAATAACAGTGGTCCTAACACTGATCCTTGTGGAACTCCACTGAAAACTGCGTTCCTGAGCTATTTCCTATATCTGATGTACACGTTCTGGACAGACAAATTCAAAAGGCGATCGGATAATCGAGCCTCAGACTTATATAATGTGCTGTTTGCGTCCGAATAACCTAAGAAAATCAGTGGAGCAGCAAATGATTATTGCGTGATTCTCCGCTCAAGCAAGGCAGAGATAATTGTCGAGCGTGATTATATATAAAGTTTTGGATCTTCGTGGTATAATCGGCTAATGGGCACAATTCTGTTTAAATGCATTTGAAGAATGTCGATCAGAAGATCTTCAATCAGCAAGACATGTGTGTCTAGGTGCCCGTTCACTTTCACGTCGACGCTTATTCTGTAGAAAGTTAGAACTTTATTCTGAACAATCAACGATGATGAGGTAGATGTTAATTGAGAGAATGACTGTGACGTTGGTCTTCGGTGGCCTACATGCCGAGATCTGGTTTTAGATCATCGCACAAATCTTGTTTCAGAAATATTGAGTGCATATGATCACCGAAAACGCTTTGCAATGTAGAAAATGTCCTTAGTTTGTGATTTTGTGATTAGTCTACGTCAACTTGTCATGCTTTGGGATAATACCGATTATGGTTCTCGCATGTTTTTGTTTTAAAGTGAGCCAACACATGTATTATCTGACGGCAAATCTGTCCACTTTATTATTTATAAAATACCAATGTAGCATCTGCTTATTCTGGGTCTTGAACTAAAATACCAATGCATTTGTTATTTTCAGCCCGTTGACAATACTTGGGTGTTGCCTGAAGATCCTTGCATTGTGCATTCGTGCATTGGAAATCCAGTCAACAAGTCAGCATCTTGCAAATGCCCTCCGGTACGTATACACCACTGTCTGCAGATTCCACTAATTTGAAAACGTAGCTTAAGAACTGACTTTAATTAGGCCAGCTTTATTTTCTCATGAGAGACACATAGGTTGAAAATCGGCGAATGTCGAGGACGACCAGTAAGAACCGCTAAACCTCGTGCTCCAAGATTTTTTAGTCTTGAGGTAGTACTTTACCAAAAATCGGTAAATATTAATTAACAGTTGAAGATAATTACAAATTAATTAGTAAAATAGTCTCTTTCTTTCGTCATCTATCAGAGGTGCACTCGTTAATAACGCAGCATTAGTTGCGGAAGCCAGTGGCTCCTATACTATCATAATATCACTGGAAAATCTACTCGGAAGCAAAAGACAGATTGTTTTATGCTTACATGCTGCAGAGTTTAGAAAAATTATCTGTGTTTTGATATCCCATTAGTGCCTGTAATAAAGAATCTTTATAACGTGGTCTGTTATATAGGGAAGCGAATTAACATTGGAACCACCGGAAGACTGCTGCGGATGCACAAATCGAACCGGTATTAATTTTCTTGTCTTCAATATACAGTTACGCTTATTAATTCAGCACAAAAACTTCATTTAAAATAGTCTTTGAAACCCGTGCAATGAAATTATTAACCCGAGTTATTTCAGAGAGTCGTTGCCATTAGCAAACTGTTCAACTTCCGCTAACTCTTTTGGACACCTAAACTAAAGTGACAATATATGCTGATGTAGGCCCCTATCATGTGAGCATTGAAATCTAAGAACAAGAACACCGTGGAGCAAGAACGATGGACCTAATGCAAGGTGCAAAAAGAATCAAAACTTTAAATGTCAATGTCAACGGTTTGACGATATAAGCAATTAGGTAAGGTAATGTATATTTATTTTTTGTACTTTCGTGCCTGTTCCAAAATAGACAAAGTCATGCATTGGTATTTGAAGCTCTTTTCCAAAAACACGACAGCAACAACGCAGAAACCACCGATCCTTCATATATGGGTTATGTGAGTCGATAAAAAAATACGGATTTAATATTTCGCACCAGGATTCGAACCCAGACGCATATCATCACTAACGTCGCAGTCATCATCATCATCACCACCACCACCATCTTCATTAAAACCTTCATGGACTCGGCCTTCAACTTCCTATAGGGCAGGTGTGAAATGAGGGGCACCGAGCAGGCTGCCAAGATTTTTGGATTTGTACAGTCATGTTTCAATGTTTCAATGTAACTTACTGCGGATTGCGAGTGAGCTCGTGAATAAACACGAATATATGCAACCATCGTCCTTCTCCTCCGCACAATAGTCATCATGCGGAGTGTGCATTACTCTGCTTTAGATACTTGTACTGTTACCGAGGATATTTTAAATCCCTTTGAAACTGCATCGACGGAAAATAACAAAGATGTACAACCAGGATATCAGCTGAATCCTGGAGAAATACTTCACGTCATGGATTGTGAAGACTGGTAAGATCTTTACACAGTAACAATAATTCTGTGTTTGACAAAATATGCCTGCACAAGCTCAGTCATTTGAATATATGTATTTACAAGGCCATAACAAAGACTTCTAATATCAGCGTATTGCGTTCATGTTGCAGTCATTGCGCTGGTTGTCTACTGAGCCGAAAATTCATTTCAAATTCTGGCCTACAGGTCACTAGTACAACGGTTATCCAACCGACCAATTTTTGTTGTACAGACCTTTTGCAAATAGATGCTTTAGTCCTACACTACTAATGGATGTTTTGAATCTTGGTATGTTCGAAGGAGACCAGTATTAGACTTCGAACTTTCTCGGTCGATGGTCGCATACTTTGAAATTGTCTACATATTTAATTTATTTCTGTCAATTCTTTGATATAATTTTAGTTTTAACTTAAGACTATTATTCTCTTTCAATTTGCTTTCGTGTTTATGATCTATTGGATTTCGACTTGGCTTTTCCAGTAGTTTATTAGAATAAATTACATTAGCTTTCGTACTTGAACTCACTCGGTTAGCAGAAAGTCAACTATTTAGCTAAATTGTCTCACTTATACAGATTTTCTATTTGATTTGCAGCCTGTGTACATCGAGTGGCTCGTTAAACTGCTATGTAAGTACAACGATTTGTAATGAGCGCTACAATGGATGTCTTTACAACCTCGCTGGTTGCCTTTATAGACAGCATAATTATATGGGTATATATATTTATATCACTGAGTGAGCGAACGACGGAGCAAGCGAGCATGCCAGCCAGGCAATCAGTCTTCGAATATGTATCTAAGCATGTTTGCATGTATATATGATTGCATGTAGGCATATGTATTGATATATTTAACATACTTGTTTTACGTACCTTTCAAACGCAGTGCACACATTGCTATATAACTGTTCTAAAACTGGACTTTTTATTGTCTGAACGCATTATGAGTAGAGTTGAATCAAACATTAACGCATTAAATTGACAGACTCTTTAACTACCAAAATTCTTGGAATTCTTATCTGCAGATAAAATACGAACATGGATCGGATTTATAGGACTGGATGAATTACCTGAGGCTTTCAGGTTCTTGTGTTAAAGTTGAAAATAGATTGCTGCCGCGAATGTATTGTAATGGAATTTGTGTGTGTGTGTGTTATTACAGTTAGTCCAAACGCCATTGCATACAGACGATGAATGTGAGCCCATAGTGTGTATCGAAGGGTATGAAAAAAGCCCTCAGTTCTTACGAGAGGCTTGCCATTGTAAACAAGTTAGTAATTTCACCTCATAAACTCTTGACATCTCTTTTTAAAATAAATTTATTACTAGCTCCACAGAACTCAGAACTAGTTACTTTGTGAGAATCAAACTATGAGCATGTTACAGCTATTGCTGATGTATTTATATCTTGGCTCTGGCTTTCTTTTCGCAAGGGATCTGTTTCAAATTGGGGCTTTTAGTTAAAAACAATTAAATTTTTGGCAACAGTAGTACTTCAAATCAATTGGAATTCTTTCTCTCTGTCTCTCTCTGTGTCGCTCTCTGTGTCTCTCTCTCTGTCTCTCCCTGTCTCTCTCTGTCTCTCTCTGTCTCTTTCTCTGTCTCTCTCTGTCTGTCTCTGTCTGTCTCAGTCTCTCTGTCTGTCTCTGTGCTTCTGTCTGTCTGTCTGTCTGTCTGTCTGTCTGTCTGTCTGTCTGTCTGTCTGTCTGTCTGTCTGTCTGTCTGTCTGTCTGTCTGTCTGTCTCTCTCTCTCTCTCTCTCTCTCTCTCTCTCTCTCTCTCTCTCTCTCTCTCTCTCTCTCTCTCTCTCTCTCAGAGAAAGGGTTTATATACAAAATTACAAGTAGTCTTAGTAAGCCAGCTTCCTCAGCCGTTAGCCTTAATTTTTGCTCTCTCGGATTCTCTTCGTTCTATTTAGACCGTATCGTAAGTTCCTACTCAAACTAAGACATGCTTTTTCAGTTCGCTTATCCACCGTAGGCTCCTCTTGATTTCTGGTGCGCCAAACAAAGCAACTGAATAAATGTCTTCACATTTTCATTGTGTCCAATGAACTGTGTAAAGATCACATAATCATGTAAATCATGTAACTACCTACCAATTTGGTAGGTATTTACATGATAACAGTTCAGAATTTACAAGTCTTACGTGCCTAGAAAGTTGATCGAGCCATTTTGACAAGTCGCAAATATCAAGCATTACCTTGAAATGAACAGTTGAGTCCATTGCGTAAACTAACATTTATTTCATTTGCAGGATGAAAAATACTTGGAAGTTGCTTTTCCAGAATGCTGCCAATGTGTTCCGGGTAAATGTTTTCCATATCTTTATAAATTTAGAAGATGATCATGGTAGATGCAATTCATTTTACGACTTTCTGGCCTCAATATATATTTTGGCCCTAATCCCACATTGTAAGACCAGTAATTTAGCCGGAACATCCTACTACAAAGTATTGGAGACTGGTAGAGTGTTTGAGCGTAAGTTCTAACGTAGTAACGCCTAAAAATCGACCGAAAATAATCGTTCTAAAGTGTGCAATACTCGTTGAATTTCGTATGTATCTGCGACCCGCACCTCAGCTGACTTCTGGAGGTAGCAAAATGCAAAATTGTTAATGAAATTATCCTGAGTTTTAAAACAATTATCTGAAGTTCTTTTAAATGTTGTATCTAGATAAATGCACAGTCACTGTCTCGCAAATGGAATCTGGAAAGGCGCCATACATTGAAAAAGATGGCGTCAGTGGTTTTAGCGCAGGAGACCAAAGTCTCACAGTTGGAGACATGGTTAATATCAGCGAAATTGTTCAGGTCGACGAGTGTAACGAATGGTAAGAAAAGTATAAATCTTTATTGCGTTCAATGAATGTCGACTCACTGGTATTCCACCATCTATCGGCCAATTAGATAGGTCTAAGTTTTTTTTTTAAATTTCTCTTATCTAAAGACCCCTCACAGTGTCATATGAAAGGCAAACGATTCAAGCGAATCGCATTTTGTAACTGATAATTATCGTGGCGTAGGCATATCCCAACATTCTGGAAGGCAAAAATTAAACACACGTGATAATTTTAAGCAGAGGATAGATGTGAGTCTACATTTAATGCTATGTTAAACATGTGCTATGCTAAGCGTACACGATCAGGTGAGTACAAAATACAAGGCCAATACGAGGAGGACGAATACGTGGAATATGCGTTCGTTTGATCTTTGTATTTGCTAATTTACTCTACGCTTTGCTTAATTATTTGCCTAATCTCTGTGGTGAAAATATGTTTACAGCCGCTGCACAGAAACTGGAAAATTTAGCTGCTACGTAAGTATTTCTGTTACCTGATTTCTACAAGTGGAGCTTAATTACTCCCAATGACAGTCACGGATGTTTGCGATTGAAGTCTCAATGTGATAGTCGCTAAATTTAAGGAGGGGTGATCAATTCATGGTTTAACGCTGTTTGGTTGAATGCACAAGCAGCAGCTATGACTGCACGGGGTATGTATATTAGGGTGGTCCAACCTACCATGTAAAAAAATTGTTTCTATATACCAGAGGGGCTTACAAGCCAAAAATGAAACGGATTCAATAATATTTAGAGGTGGCTCAAAACTGAACATTTTTACTGACACTATGAAAACAACTAAAGTTTCGAAAAAATTTATTATTTGCTTACTTTTTTAATTTTAACATTTCATTTAGGTTGGTTTTTAGTTGTTTTCACTACTGTTATGTTTTCACTTCCTTTTATGTGTTTGATATTTGAAAAATTACAATTTAATTTTATAAATTGAAATTTTTAATAATATTAATTAGTTATGCTATCCAGCGTTTTTGCTTCCACAGCCTTCGGAACTACCAGTGGACCAGATGTAGGCTTATTCAAACGATTTCAAAAAGAATGACCAAAGTTTAACAAAACCAATCATTACACTGCTGACGAAACACTCTTCAGTTGGTCCATGATGCGTCTCCATAATGAGGTGGTTACAAGGTACCAAGCTGCTGTGACAAACCAGCACCAACGTGAAGATTATGGCGAGCTTCTGCAATTGTGCCTCATCTTCCTTGGTGGGTGTTCGAGAGAAGAAGTGTGATTTCAAGCTCCTGGGGCAATGCACCATGTAAGGTGGATGGCCAAAGGCATCTATTCTCTCAAAATCCTTGTTTTCAAGAATCAAATGACTCTCGACACAAGGGGGAGAGAAGCTTTAACAGATGTCAGCTTTTTTGTCTCCCTTGTCTATGGAAGATTTTTGTATGCAGTTTGCCTGGCAGAGATAGCTCCATACAATGACTTGAAACTGTTGAACTTGTTGGACGTCTTTACCCGCAACAATATTGTGAAAAATGCAGCCATAACAGCTTTCAGGAGACACCTCTTGTATTTTCCAAGCATTTTATTGGCCTGGCCTTTTTTGACCACCGCGTTAATGTTAATACAAGGGCCACCATGGTCAAAAATCTCAAACGTGCTGAAAAGCAGATACCATCAAAGAGGATTGACAGTAAAGCATTCAACTTGGAAAATCCACTAGAATCATTATATAACAAGCCGAGCATCTTGGCTCTTCGACCTACTCATTGACAGTTGGGCAGAAAAGGCCCAGACTTTCCTCTCGACACTGCCAGAATTTTGACAGTTGGGTCCAATTTATCTCCAATTGACAGAAAAACCAGGCAGATGAAAGCAGTGAATGACTGTACAGAGAGAGGTATTTCTTTGATCTAGATGTTCAACTTTTCTATAACAAAAGACGAGAATAAAAAACAATACCTTCTTCAAGTTGTCAGCGTTCATCGGAAGGCCATTCCAGAGCCATCAAAGTCTCTCTTGTAGAATATCTCAAAAAGACTTCTTTTTAATGTTGTTCTTATTAACTATAAACTTACTACTATTTAACTATAAACTTACAAAACAGTAAACACTAAGCAGTAGCTTTATTTTTGTTTTTATTTTATTTTGAAACGTTTTTTTGCTAAAAAATTTGAATATACAAAATCTCAGGAAATTTCTTAGTAATAACATTTATCGTTCAAAATTGAGCCACCCCTAAATATTCTTCTAGAGACACAAAAATTCGTCCAAATATTCCTTAAACTGAATCGAACTGAATTTTCTAAATTTTACTTTTTTGGACCAGTCTAATGTATATGAATGTTTTGCTTTCATACCGACTGAAGTCTATGTGAAAGATAAATTCTCATTAAATTTCATGAATTACTTGCGAAAGACGCCTTTTAAAACAAAAAGCTATATATATGTATATATATATATATATATATATACTAGGGTGTGTCTATAATTTGAAGTTTCAAAATTAATATCGGCCAGGTTGTTTTTGTGTTCCACCTTGAGAAACATTAACATTTGCCAAATTAGATGAAAATCAAAAGAGATTTAGAACTGGCGCAAAGCCCGGGAAAAATTACCACTTAGAAAACAATGTCATACATTGTAATTCTCGAAGATCCAAACAATTTCAACACTTAAACATAAAAAATAAGGCAAAAGTAAACCAAGAACCTTCAGTTATTTGTCATTACTTAGTCCCTTTAGTGCTTTTGGGAATCTATTTCGATGGTCGACCTGTGAGACTTCCTTGTCTGGGTAAGTATGGATTGCCTTCAAGAATTGAAGATCGTTCCTTGGGGCTTCATTGGGTGATGTACAGGTGAACCAGTACTCCACGTAGGTTGTGGTCACAAAAGTGAAACTCGAAGTAGATGATTCCACATCTTTTGAGAGTAAGATTGTCGAGATGCCCTCTGGTGTTGTTGAATGGGAAACTGCTCTCTGAAAAGCCACATCTTGATTGCATAAACCGCACGTGCCATCCAACGCGCGCGGTGAAATGCCCCTGGGTACCTGAACTTAATTCCTTTCGGTGGAATTCCTCCTAGGAAAATGACTGTTAGTTCTAGTAGCTCTTCGTAGTCGTCTCTGTGGTATTCAGCATTCAGTTGCTGCAGTGCGAAGGTGATGACATTCCCTCGAATTTCTTTGACTCTTTGTGCTGCGTCTTTATCCTCCACTGCTGTGCGATACTTGGTCTGATCGATTTGCGGCCAGAAGTCACGGAAATGACTGAAGAGTTCCAATTTTGGAGACCTTACAGAATCATGCAGTGAAAATACCTTTTCCAGAACAATTTCAGAAACATGATGTCGACAGGCAAGGTTCAAGAGGTCTTTTCCTAATTCCCTTTTCCAGCTTGATGCATACGCCGCCCTTGCAACCCGTGTTACTCGCCGTTGTGTCGAAACACATGGCCACGATTCTGTCTTCCAATCCCCAACTTCTGATCTCGGCCAAACACGCATCTGCCATGAAGGCAGCAGCCCCGGATTGGAGTTTGGGATGGCCAATAGTTTGGTCACATCCTTACCAGATACCATTATTGGAAGACGATCAACGCACATTTCTGTAAAATCTGGCATGATCTTGCCGTCCCAGTGGATAGTAAGGGGAACCTTCGGATCGAAATATTCACGAATCTCAGCTGCTAGGGCTGCACGGTTATCCTTCCTTGCTCGATGGATAGCAGAAGGACTGATGATCAGCCCACCAGCTGGTGCTGCATATAGATTGGATGCAGCGAGAGCAGAGAAAATGTGAGAGGCATTCCTGCTGCTGGTTTTGGTACGATCCAGAGCTGCTGCAACATCACGGGTAACTACATAGATTGTTCCCTTTCACCGCTTTGGTGGTCCAGCTGATGCTGAAGGTTCTGGTTCTCTTCCTGAGCTATTTGATGACGCATCTTCCTCAGATGATGTTGCCAACAGAGAAACCTCCGTCGCTACCGCCATGCTTGCACGATATCGTCATGGGCGAGGGAATTATTGTTGTAGACAGATTGCTCCGATCGGAAACCACGACATTATCTGATTGGCTAAAACTCATTCGGGGATCAAACACATACCATTACCAAGGGAGACAGCCACTCGCGTTAAATACCATGCTATTGATGTAGCACCAGGTGTCTCCTCTAGAAAACCACAATAGCTTAATTAATTACTATAATTATGTTGAAGATCGAAAACACGAAGAACAGACATCGTAACGTCTAAAAGTTTGGCCAAACCGAGACAGGTCGAGATCACCGGGTTCCTAATTTCGGTCGCCTTGCGCCAGTCCTAAATGTTCAGCTATCGCGATATAATTTCGGATATGGCGTTTATACGCTAATTGGCATGATAATTCGACCTGGCCGTTAAAAGATCTTTGAGTTAAAAAAATTATGTGCATCATAAAAACACCCTAATATATACACACACATTGCTCGTCTTCCTAAATTTCCCATATCTCTTCGTTTATGGTCAATCAACTTCACTGGCTCGCTCTCCTAGCCCGCATTAATTTAGAGTTCTTGTTCTTGTCCTTATATCTAAACTGGGTACTACTCCCAAATATCTCAGGGACTTCATCTGCCCCTCTTTCTCCAGGTTCTCAGCGACCTCTCGCGACCGCGATTGGCATGTTCTCTTTGCTCCGCGTGCCAGGACCACTCTAGCCCAAACTAGATCTTTTGCAAACATGGGGCCCTCCCTGTGGAATGCCCTTCCTTCCTCTACGGGCAACCTTACATTCCGGATCTCTGCCTACATCCCTTTCCGTGCTTCAGCAACACGACCACACTGATAGAACTTCTGTGACTACGTCTTATGTTGAGCTACTCATGTGAAGCGAGAGCTATGGAATGATTGATCTATACGTGTGTGTTGGATCATACTGTTGTGCATCAATTTGTGATTCCGGCCAAGAAATTCGAGTCCGTTTCGGTAATACGTGGCACAGAATGATTCACGTGTATCGTTTGCCTGTATTCCTTCAACCCTCGTCTCAGAAGTGTTTAAATGCGCAACGGATTTTTACGCAGAAACTGAATCGCTCTTAGCAATACAGTTCTCGTTCTGAAAGTCAACCACTGTCTTCTGTCGTTGCAGAATGTTACAAAGACCGAAAGTGATCCGGATGATCCGTGTCGCCAGTTTTCGTGCATCAATGGAACTCAACATGTAACAGACAATGCCGACAGATGCGATTGCCCAGTTGTAAGTCTTTAATTTAAAAGTCGCTCTTTCATCCGTCAGTAAGAGAACGTTCCGGTTCATCTGGCAATCTTTTTTTGTGATGACTAAAAATAATCAGACTTAGAAAATGTGTTTCACTGTTGCTGTGATGTTGACACGGATGCCTTCTGATCTTAAAACTTAGGTGCCCAAACTATAATACGTAAGTGTGAAAGCATTATACAAATGTGTTATTACATATTTCAGCAATACCGTGTGGACAAGCCATATCCACAGTGTTGTGACTGTCCTATGCTTCGTGAGTACCAATTCTCTCCTTCTTGTGATAGAAAATAGAAATCAAGTGTTTAATATGCTAAATCAGTCATGTGTCAATGATATCATTCAGGTATCTGCAAGATTCGTATACGCCAAATAATCTTTTTCTAATGTCAATTTAGTTTCATGTACCTTGGATCTGTACAGCTCTAATACGATAATAATAATAATAATAATAATAATAATAATAATAATAATAATAATAATAATAATAATAATAATAATAATAATAATAATAATAATAATAGCAGTAGTAGTAGTAGTAGCAGCAGCAGCAGCAGCAGCAACAACAACAACAACAACAATAATAATAATAATACTAATAATAATACTAATAATACTAATAATAATAATAATAATAATAATAATAATAATAATAATAATAATAATAATAATAATAATAATAATAATACTACTACTAATAATAATAATAATAATTATAATTATAATAATAATAACAATAATATAATGTGATATGATATAATTTAATAATATTAAACACCGCCAGAGTTATTATAATATTATTATAATAACCCTGGCGGTGTTTAAGCATAAACATCCACCTGCGCCGGCTGACAGAACACCGTGTGATCCAGACAGCTCAGAGTCAGAGCGCTTCATCACGGCGCAGGTTTCGAAAGAAGAAGTCGCCAGAACAATCTCCTCTTTCCCATCGGGTTCTGCAGGCGGCCCCGACGGCATTACCCCACAGCACCTAAAGGATTTCGTGGCCTTTGGGTGGATGACAACATCGGTCAACGTCTATCCGACCTTGTCAATCTGCTTTTAAAAGGAGGTTTACCTGAAGAGGTGAATGAAGTAATTTACGGGGCAAACCTCTTAGCCCTAAGCAAGAAGGACGGAGGCATAAGACCAATCGCGGTGGGCTACAAGTGATACCGCCTGGCGGCGAAGTGCGCTAATTCATACACGGTGACAAGACTGTCTGAACTGCTCGCCCCATTCACCTTGGGGTAGGCATTCCAGGAGGCGCTGAGCAGCTGTTCATGCGACACGTCTGACCACAATGCCTAAAGACAGAAGGCAGCGTCCTGATGAAGCTTGATTTCACTAACGCCTTTAAGACTCCTCGCAGAGATTCGCTTCTATTGACATCCCAGAGCTCTACCGTTTTGCTCATGCCCCTATCAAACGTCCAATGTTGCTTTATGGCTCGAATATCATACGATCTGAAGAATGGACCCAGCAAGGCGATTCATTGGGCCATCTGGCGTTCTGCCTTATACTGCAACCGCTTCTCATAAAGTTGAGATCGGATCTGCGTACTGGATACTTGGATGACCTGACATTGGGTGGTAGTAAGGAGAGAGTGGCCGCCGATGCTCAGGAATCAAGGAATCTGGGTTTGCTCTTAAACGGCAGCAAATGCGAAATCGCCCGCCACAACATCCAAACACCGATCGATTATCCGGCGTTTCAAGAGTTTACATCATGGCCTTCCAGCAGATGACCTTGTTGGGTGCATCAGGTCGAGCTGTGGATGAGGTCCTAGAAGCGAAAGCTAACGATCTTGAGAGAGCAATCTCAAGACTATTTTTACTTCACACACATGATGCTCTGGTTCTACTGAGAAACAGTTAAGTGTGGTTGTTATACAATAGGCGCACAGCTGTCTGAGTTCTGCTGCGGTGACGCTTCGACAATAACAATGATAATAATAATAATGATGATGGTGATGATGATGATGATGATGATGATGGTGGTGGTGGTGGTGGTGGTGGTGATGATGATGATGATGATGATGATGATGATGATGATGATGATGATGATGATGATGATGATGATGATGATGATGATGATGATGATGATGATGATGATGATGATGATGATGATGATATCGTGTGGAGTTGCCATATCCAAGTGTTGTGAATGTCATCGTGAATACCAATTCTTTCCTTCTTGTGGTAGAAAACAGAAGTCGTGTATTAGTCATGATGCCAATTCAAATTCGCACTCCAGAGTTAACATTGCTAATTAGTATCTTACACCTGAGGGATCACACATATCTCGAGTAAAAAAATAATATTAGGTAACACCTATATAGATGACTTCCGAGGCTGTGTATACCAGATCCAACACTATATAGGCCTACTCGGGTAACTTAGCATTTCTGTAGTAGCCTATTTCGCCTCCCAAGCCTAACAATGATGACATATTCAGATGCAGAATGCTTGATTGCGTTAACACTATGCATGCGTCACACGCATTGCCAAAGCAGACACTGTCTCTAATGATGCGGCTCCTCGAACTGGTGCTAAATCGCTTCGAAATTTGTATTAGGCTAATTATCATGCAGAGACGTCAAACGTAACTATACACTGTGTTATTGGTAGAAGTCCAGTTTTAGCGTGGCGTTCAGAATTTTGTCATATGCCTGTCTTCTAAATAAACCGCTGTCCAATTTAAGAAAAAATTTAGTACTTCCGGAAGATCTGCCTAACCGGATGCAATTTATTTCATCTTGAAGATACATGCATTTTAACGGCACTTACCTGGCATGAGAAATCTGTTGCGGCTCGAAAGGGGACTATCCGAGCTCCTCTACTTAATCACAGCAGTTTTACTTTGAACGTCGTTTAGAGAAACCTGTCACAGCTAATCGAAAAGTCCAACACTACGTGAAAAATTGTATGAGATTAATTTAGTTTTCAATTTATATAAATATGTTGAAAACTGTATTTTTTCTACTTCAGCTCCAACGACGCCAGGTATTGTACTCTTCTATTGTACTTTTCTATTGTACTTTTCTATTGTACTTTTCTATTGTACTTTTCTATTGTATTTTTCTATTGTACTTTTCTATTGTACTTTTCTATTGTACTTTTCTATTGTACTTTTCTATTGTACTCTTCTATTGTACTCTTCTATTGTACTTTTGTATTGTACTTTTGTATTGTACTTTTCTATTGTACTTTTCTATTGTACTTTTCTATTGTACTTTTCTACCTCGTGCAATTTAAGTAATCACAAACGCTGCGACGAACAAGAAAGTACTCCAATCAATCAATAGTTTAAAGGAACCGCTTTTTCTTTTACTTGATTCTGAAGAGAATGTTTGAGATAAAAACATGCAACTGGTTACAAGCAATTATGAATTGCATGCGAACCAAGAGTAGTAATATAAGGTGGAACAATGCGAAATGCTGATGATTTATTTAATTTGTTTTAGTCCCGCCAACCGGCACAACTACGACTGCAGGTCAGTGTTGGGTTTCCCATTTTGTTTTAATAAAATGTTACTGACTGCGGAACTCGTTGACTGACTTGACTTGCCTACCGACTGACTTGCCTACCGACTTATTTTTACTCACCTATCCAATGTCTGATTTTCTGACTGATTACTTGTCTGACCGACTCTCTGATTAACCGAGTGTCTGATTGACGGACTGACTGACTCATTCAATTCGAACTTTAGCAATTGAAGGGACACGAGGAAGAAAGTATCATGGTCACTGTGATCTATTTCGGCAATGGATTAAGCTACATACATAACCTCTATGTAAGAGCAATGGCAAATCGTATCGTATCTGAGAATTTACAGAACACAGGCACCGTGCAGGCTATTCGGCGGCACACTCAGTGAGGCAGCCCCGAGGGAATAATAATAAGATCTTCAAGCAGCGGAGAGGAGAGGGTGAAATCCTCGAAAATTCTTACTACTGATTGAAAGCGGTAGGTCTTTTTATAAGGAGAGGCCAAGGATGGCAGAAGCACGATACATGGGTATATAAGCTCACGCTTCCAGTATGCCCCCATGAAGCCTGTATGCCCTATATCATATGGGATCTGCTTAGAGCCCGTATAGGTCCCACCAAATCCCCATGGAATAGTTGGTAGGGAATTATATCTATATATATATATAGTTGGTAGGGAATTGTATATATATAGTTGGTCTGAATTTTATATATATAGTTGGTAGGCAATTATATATATATTAGGGTGGTCCTTAGCTCCATGTAAAAAATTTGTTGGGGGAATTTTAAACGAGGCACCCTCCATACTTTTAGTTTTAGGTACAAAAATAATAATACTGAAAAGTTTGTGGAGATTTTATGAGTTTTAGAGGTTGCTACCGGACATAACATAATTATATCAAACATATTGTAAAAACGCACACAATACGTAGAATATTGTATAGGCCTACTATTCTATGCACAAATTCAAAACAAATTCTGGTGGGCAGTGGTGGACGGTAGTATTTGCTATTTGGGTCAAGACACACAAGTGAGCATTAAAATGTTTAGTTCCAGTTGATACTTAATGTATTAATGAATCAGTGTCTTTGTTCCTGGCTGTGACGATATTCCAGAAACTGCTTATGATCCTCGTTATTTGTTTGAAGCTTGTTATACTCGTCCATGAGTGCCACTCCACGCTCTACTATGTATTTCACATCTCTTACTGAGGTGGCAGTGGCCTTGGCTAACTTGTAGTTCTCATCGTTTGGCCAATTATCAACATCTTGTTGGATGAAACTTGCTGGAATGCATGTAATGCTGAAGATTCTTCTAGTGTTTTCCGTGATAAAATTCTCCAGTTGCTTCCAGCTGATCAGAGGTTACCTGGTATTCTCTTTAGTGGATGTTCGATGCCAGTTTTGTCCAGAGGAGCAGCCATATGGCGCTTGATAAATCAATGGAGACCCCATCATCAAAGAATGCAAAAGTCTCCCAATTCCTCCGACAGATACCAGAAGTGACCGGGAAATGTCTTCATTGCAACCTCTGCATCTGCACAATTTTTCTCCTTGTTTATCAATCTGTCAATGTCCTTCAAGAGCTCCAGGTCTATTCGAGGAGCCAATGGTGCATATGATGCTTGAAACCAGACTCTGACATACGGCATTACTGTGAACAAGCAAATGTCAGCTATCCCCTTTTCTTCTCTTCTTGTCAACTTAAACTGTCTCTTGAACATCCAAATCTTAAGACTATAAATACTCTTGCTTGACCATCCACTTTGTTCTATGCAGCCCAGCTGGTGCTCTGAATGATACGCCCCTGGAATAAACGCCGCCGAAGAAAGTGATGGTCAGCTCCAAAAGTTTGTGAAAGGAAATTGCTTCTTCTAAAAACTCATCGGATGTCACTGTGTTCTATTTTGATCGGTCTATTATAAGTCGCCAGTTTCTCTGGAATCTCTGATAATCATTATGTCTGGACCTTGGGATGGGCCAAGAGAAAGCATGACCACTGCCTCCAACATTATTTTTAGTATGTGATGGCGACATGCACGCCACAACATATCCTTGTACAGCCTATGCTCCAACACAATGATATAACTATAATTTGATTAATAATTACTTACTGCTTACTTATTGACATCTTTTCCATAATGCATTTGGTAACCATTTTGTTTCATATTGGGTTTCTTAAAAAGTATACTGCATGCTTTGTTAGTCAAAGAAAAACACTAAAAGATCACTGAGTTTGAAAAAATAAATAATTTTTATTTCTACGTTTGTTTATCAAATAAATAAATAAACATGAGTACTATTAAGGTATACTAATTGCTAGAAGTCATTTATAGTGTTCAATAATGAATTACACACACAACTGTATGTCACTTTGCAATTTTCTCACCTGCTAACATCAGTTCAATTAAGAAAATTGCAATGGCTAGTCTAAATGAATTCCTCGTGGCATAGGCTTAAACTTTAGCATCTGGTAGCAACCTCTAAATATTGTCAGATCTTCTTCAAATTTTTTCTGAATTTTTTCTTCATCAGTAGAAACAAAAGCACAGGGTGCCTCATTGTGAAATCAGACTTTCAAAAATAAGGACCACCCTAATATATATATATATAATTCCCTACCAACTACTGACTATTGATATATATATACATATATATATATATATATAAGTTTGTATAGAAGTCAATAGTTTGGCTGCACTACTTTGACTACTTCTTACAAATTATCTACGTATATTTCAGGACCAACAATTGCTACGACACCATCTCCACGTAAGTTGCTGGCATTTTTTTAAATGTGACTAATGCATCTGCTTTCATATTTTAGCAATTTGTTTAAAATCTTGAGCACTACGGATTTTGTACATAGACGATTACTGAAGTGTTCTGTGCTTCGTTCAGTTATCCAATACGTCTTTTTACTTTTAATTCTACAGAATTAGTAGCAGAAGTAACGCAGTAGGCCTAGGCCTACTTGTATTTTGCTTTCATTAAAAGGCACGTTAGATCTTTTTTGCCAAAGATCCTGTCTGCATTGAGTACTGTAATTGTTTACAGTAACTGATCAACTTGGCTACTCCAAAGCCTGCCTGTGAAACTCTTTACTCGTCAATTTTCATTTGCAGCTTGTAAACTTCGAATGGACTTAGCTTTCGTAATCGATGGGTCTGGAAGTATCTGCGAGAAGCAAGGCAGCAACTCATATGAGCCGTGTGACAACTGGAGGTCCATACTTAGCTTCATAAATGTATTGCTTCAAGGCTTCACAATTGGATCAAAAGATACGCGAGTAGCGCTCGAAACAT
This sequence comes from Allolobophora icterica, assembly GCA_963556255.1. Lineage (NCBI taxonomy): Eukaryota > Metazoa > Annelida > Clitellata > Crassiclitellata > Lumbricidae > Allolobophora > Allolobophora icterica. Next base: position 11,458,428 of record OY744603.1, on the reverse strand, counting down.
TTGCAAACACAGCCGAGATATCGTTTGATTTTAAGCGGTAAGTCGATCTAAGCTGTTGATGGTGTTGAATTATACTGATTTCATTTTCGATTTCTTAAAAAATACATGCGTATTGTTGCCTAAAATGCTCGTGATGAAATGGTTAAAAAAATTAGAAACAATTGATTAGTAAGTCACGGCACATTTTTCATATTGCCTCACCTCTAGTTTATCCAAAATGTGCACGCTATTCAAGCATCGCCCTTCAATATCTTCTAGCTACTTTTTCTTTGCGCATAGATTTCTTTTTCATTTTATTGTTTTCTTTCTGGATATCTTATAGATACAAAAACTATGAGTCTCTATCGAAGGCGATTGAGAAGACTCGATTCCCTGCTGGTGCCACAAATACCGCCGACGCCTTAACGAAATTGGTGACTACCATTTTCGATCCAACACGTGGTGACAGACCTGACGTGCAGAACACGGCCATTGTCTTAACAGATGGTGATCCAACCGTAAATGTAGAAAGTATGGAAAAAGCAATCGACGACGTTCATAGGAGCAGAATTAATGTTATCGTTGTCGGAGTAACAAATTATGTATCTGAGAAAACGATAAAGGAGATTTCATCACCACCACATGAGGTATATCTAAAAAATTAAATCAGTATTATCTGCTTAACATATTTCACTTGATGTTCCTTTCAGTTCGGCGCTAATGCAGGCTCTGTTTCAATTTTTAAACGTCTACAATATGCTTCCTATAAAATGCAGATTTATCATTTAACCACAAAACGTTTTATTCAAATAACAAATGATTGTAAATAGCTGGTAATGACATTTCCTGTTGTTCAGCTGCGATTAATATCGGACAGAGGGTATTTTCCTCAGTGCTACTTCGTTGTTTGCATGTACTCATTAATCTCATTTTATCCCACTTGGCCTATTTGTCGTCATTATAATTAGCAATAACGACAACTAGTATAGCAATGACTAAAACAACGAAACAATAAAGAACAATAAAAAACATCAAGGATAATAAAATAGTAGTGATAAAAGTAATTATGGTAACAATAAACACTCGTTCGTGTCTAAATTCAATTGATCTTTAATGTTTTCTCTTTACTGTTATGCTGGCTGCAAAATCATTACATAGCTTCATAATTCTTCTAGTCCAGTTCCCTTGCGCTAATGTTTCAAGCCACCCTCGACTGGTCTTTACCTAACGTGTATCGTTAAATCGATTTGTACTAGTAAACTGTTGTCTTACAGTTTTTCGGTTCTAAGTAGCAATCTTTAACAGCAAAATATCTTAAGTAAATGGAAAATGCGGATTCTGTTTAAGGATTCGATGTAATGGTTCCATGCAGAAGAGTGTTGAGATATCATGCAACTGTAGGCAATTAAACAGATGTCCCAGCACTGTGATTAACCAAATTTGAAGAATAGTGTAGCATAATTATATGCTTATTCAATCCTATTCAGACAGGATTCAGTTGGCGTGGACTAAGCCACGAGAATGAATGAGGGAACAACCAATCACAGGAAATGACTTGTTAACCAGCATTTGTAGAAGACCTAAAGAGATAAAAAAAAAACAATACTCAGACATCTAAAGTTTATTCCGTGTTTGTTTTCTAGTTGAAGAAAAACTACTTCATGGTAAACGACTTCTCAGCCATCGAAGCAATTCGATACGCATTACAAGATAGGGCATGTGAAACTCCGCCGCCACCGTGTAATTTTACAATCTGTTGTCTTTAATAAATTTTACGAAAGTAGAACTATGAGCATCAACATATATGTGTTAGAAAGTCGGTGTACTTTTACTGACGCTGAAAATGTAATGTAAGACAGATCAATTATTCCAAAACTTGGTTTATTTCTGAATTCCAACGCAGTCCATTTCATTCTGCGACCCGGAACAGTTGGAACTACCATAGACAATGTTCATCAATAAGCTTACCTTAGATAATGTTCATCAATACCTTAAACAATGTTCATCAATACCTTAGAAATTGTTCATCAATACCTTAGACATTGTTCATCAATACCTTAGACAATGTTCATCAATACCTTAGACAATGTTCAGCAATACCTTAGACAATGTTCATCAATACCTTAGACAATGTTCGGCAATACCTTAGACAATGTTCAGCAATACCCTAGACAATGTTCAGCAATACCTTAGACAATGTTCAGCAATCACAGCTTCGTGTTGAAATCGACAGACAATTTATAGGCAAAATTATAAATTGCAGATAGTGCGCATGACTAAACCGGTATTTGCAACTACTGTAATATGCTAGATTCGTCGAATGTATTGCAGGCAAACCTGTAAGTTTGTTCTTTCTATCTAATTCAGCTTTGTGTACGATGGACAATATCGAACCGGGCGAGAAAGTTTGGATAGAAACAGATGACAAACCCGGACTGACCAGCGGCGATAAAGTTGTCAACCCAGGAGACACTGTGGAAGTCGACGAAGTTGTTAGGAAAGGAGATTGCGAAGAATGGTAAGAAAGAAGCCAGTTGAGTAAAATTGCAATTGGAACCTGCAATAAATGTTAACATGTAGAAAGTCTTCAGTTAGTGTTGTTGACTGAGAATTTTATATTTATCTACGTTTACTTAGGGCAGAGTAATCAACTGTTTATTACGTACCTAAAAACAAACCGCATACATGGGAATGTTCCACTGATATTCTCTCAAAGACCATGTTTAGTATGGATTTCATGGTTAATCAATAATTAACGTGGCAATAATGACTGGTTTATTGAGAGGACAAATGAACAGAAATCTTAAGAAAAGAATGGTAAAGACACTGGTGTGGAGTGTGGTGTTGTATGGATCAGAGATGGACCATGAGGAAAGAAGACATCAAGAAACTGGAGGCATTCGAGATGTGGATTTGGAGAAGAATGGAGAAGATCAGCTGGACAGAACATACAACAACGAAGACGTGTTGGGAAGGATTGAAGAAGAAAGATCCCTGATACACACATTAAGAATGAGGCAGAGGAAATGGATTGGACACACGCTGAGAGGGGACTCTCTCCTAAGAAATGTCATGGAGGGAAGAATGAAGGGGTGGAAGACAAGGGGAAGACCAAGACAGACGATGCTGGATTGGATGATGAAAGAAGGATATAGAAGACTCAAAGAAGAGGCTCAAAATCGAGAAAAGTGGCGACGTCAGACGTTCGAACCTGCCTGAAGGCAGAGAACCAGAGGAAGAATGAGTGGTTACCCAAAAATAGGAAATAATGGATTGGGACAGAATCTCTTCAAGTGATTTGTGTTCCATGTGTCATAACGTGCTTGTTAGGCCTCCTGGTTTAATCAGAAGTCTACCCGACATGAATTCAAAATCTCAGCAACACAATTGTCTGGTAGCTACTAAGAGTGCTGATTTTGAACAGCAAGCATTTATACACTTGTCGAATTTTAGTGCTAATGCCTACTGATTATTTGCATATTACTGGAGTGTAACGCTTTGTTTGTTTACCGTTTAGTGTGTGTCAAATGGACCATAGTCTCCTATGTCACGTTAGTATGATTGAAATTTCATTTCATCTTGATACAGGTGTGGTGAATATGGGTGTCCGTTATGCTGAGGCATTTTCATATCTAATCAGCCCAATTAGAAGTAAAGTAAAAAAATTAGTCCACTGTGCAGCCTACGACTCAATTCGTTTAGTCATCGCATATTTTAAATAGCCCTTCTAATGTCCATTTTATTTCCTGTGAATTCTGGTGATTGCGTAAATCCTTTGTTAAACCACAGACATGTTGGTAGCAAAATAAGTCGGCTGACTAATGTAACAATATGGTATCAACTTTGATAGAGCTATATGTTTTGCGATTTATTTTCTGTTTCACATCTCTTTAAACTCATGTTATATTCTGATGGCACAAATGTTTTATATTCTCAATGACAAATCAATTGAACCACTATTCCAAAAAGCTAATTGTGAGCTAGCCACTATCTACTCCTGGTTTAAGGCCAATAAATCTTCCCTTAATTTAAGTAGAACAATTTCATAATTTTTTACTCAAAGAAAACGTCCCATCCTCCTCCTCAAAACTTATATATTCTCATAGCCACCACCAAGGTTCTTTCTACTAAATATCTTGGCGTAATCATTGATTGTCAACTAAATTGGAAACACCACAAAATCCTATATTTCATAGAAGGTTGCATAAAATATAGGAATTCTTCGTAGAATCAGGGGTTACTTAACGACTTATGTTTTGACTACCTAGTGTATATCATACCCTTGATTTTCCTTGCCTTTCTTACTGCAATAACTTTTGGGGAGCTAATTATAAGGTCACCCTAAACAAATTTATTACTCTGCAAAAACTTGTTGTTCGCACACTTTACAACGTTCATTGGAGTGTGAGTACTAGACTATTTATTAATAATAATAATATAATGAAAATAGCTGTCTAATAAATTTCAAATAGGCCTTTTTATGTACAGATATCACAATGGGATGTTACCTCCATCTTTCAATAGTTTTTTTAAGTGGATATATGGTGCACCACTATAATACAAGAACCGCTCCTATATGCACGCACTGAGACCCAATTGTTTTATATTAAATACCAGGGTCCTAAATTACGGAACTTATTACCTCGGTACTTGACTACATCTCCTTCAATTGGTTCATTCAAAAGACTGTTAAAGCTCTATCTGAATTCTAATCTAGGCTGGATAGGTTCAGATGGCACAATTTTTCACATGCCATTTGACTGATTTCCTGAGACCACTGTTGTTCATGTGACTACTCCTTTTCTCTTTTGAGACATTTGACAATATTAGTTACATTGATTTATATGTTTATTTAAGCGTTTAAGCGGATGAGCGAGTAAGTAATATAACTGCTCTCAATCGGGTGTGTATCCACTGTTCGTGGTGCAACGCCGCTGCCTGTGGAATCCGAACAGAAGTCAGATGAAAGAAAGCCTCAAATACCGAAAAGATTAACTACGGAAAGAGACAAGTCTTGTTCGAGTTTTCTATGTTTTTAACTTACTCATAGTTAGGCCATATAGTTTTATTCATTCTTCTTCTCTTTAGCCTGTTGTTGAGAGCTGGACGAATGAAACTGCGCCATGCTTCGATCACATTTGCAAAGACGGTAAATTGGATGTAGTTGACAAGACTAAGACGTGCGACTGTAAAGAGGTTTGTTGAAGCAAATCCTATTAATTTATGTAACAAGTGATTAGAGAGATAAGTACGAATCTAACGAATGAATATATTTGAATCTTTGTACGCGAAACTGGTCATTTTATAATCGACGAACACTGTCTATATCAATTGATCTAGTTTGGTTGATATACCTGCTTTTGACGATTAGTTATATAATGTAATTGTAATTTATATGGCCCAACAAAGAGACTAGTCAGAGGTGCTCAATACCTGGCAATCTTAAACCATGGTAAACAAATGTTTTTGCAAGAGCTAACGGAAAAGAGATCGAGATAGATTATGATTTCCTATGGCTCACTTACACACCACAATTATTTCTGCTTCTGAAATTGCAGAGTTTAACCTTTATTAATTTCTTAATGATTTGCGCTAGTAATTTTTCGGATACTTTATTGAGCTTGTTAAAGCTTTTTTCGAATGTTTCTTTCATATATATAGGATGAAACCTTAGTTGAAGCTGAAGCTCCGGACTGTTGCATATGCAAACCGCCAGGTACATCCCGTTTGTTGGTGTTTGAACATAACTTAGCTTAAGTGAGGAACATGAATGATAAACTTCTGCAATACACTATGATGTGGCCTTTCATCTTAGAACAGACTGCTATGCAACCTACGACATGATCTTCTTACCATGCCAGAGATTATTATTGACCATAAGTATGGTAATTAATTAATAACTTCCATAGCACCAGTGTCTAATGCACAAGACCTCGTGCCCCCTGCCCCCCCCGTTACGATAAGCCTACAGTATGCATTAACTGTAACGCACAAGTCCAAGCAAGGAACTTTGTGCAGGTAGAAATTTACAACACATCAACCGATGGAAGAAGCCGTATTCAGGTCAACATCCAGAGGATCAGTCGGTTGAGACAGAGAGACAGCCTATGACAAATAAGCAATTGAAATTCATGCATAATCTTTGAGATGAGCACGAAATGACACAAGTGACCGGTTGGATTCAGGAGATACGGGAAAGGAAAGACTATTAGAGTCCATTCCCTTTGCGAAGCTACGCTCAGGTTGAGGGCATTGAGGGCATTAATATTGAATGATCCTGTGCGTCTCTTATAAGTTTCCATGAAGGTGCTGTATAAATATGAAAATACGATTACGATAAGCCTATGCAATGTGCATGAACTATAGAACACAAGTAGTCCTATAGGCGATGAAATTTGCGCAAGTAGAAAGTTCTACGGATGCAGTCGACAACAGGCTTTACACGGCGGCAGTGCACCAAACTCTATTAAAAACATCAAACCTACCACTTTATTCAATATTAGGCATGCAAGGCACTGTTTTGTTCGCACCTCTGTCAACTTTCTCTTCTTAATTATTACATGGTTTGACCATTATTCCTCAATTTTTAAAGACACATCACTATTCTAAGCCTCCTCTGATTCTAGGACGAAATTACTACGACAGGGCTCATTCTTTTCTGTTTGATGTCAATCCGACGTCTGATATTTGAGCTCACTGTCTGCCTGTACTTGTTAGTTATTCGTTTCCCATTAACTTTAACACCAATTAAGCTAGCGAAGCCAGTGCTTTGTATTATGTAACTAGAAGCGTTACATGATGTGTCTAGCTGTATGCATACGTATCGATTCTTCGGCTCTCTTTACCATAAAGCTTCTGTAGCAAGTCACTCGATTGGCTTTGATTCTTCTTGTCTGAATTCACTTCTGCAGTTTCACGAATGCTTCAGTTTTAAACCACTGTTTCATACTAAGTAAATTTTATAATAATATCCATTATCGTTTTTCTCGGTGTCTTCTTCTTGATTTTAAAATCGTCTTTTAAATAAGCATGTTGTTTCTTTGAGCTTGTATATTTTTTATATATATTGGAAGATTGAGGCGATTAGGAGAGATTGGGAAGCTAGCATAAGCTTACAGCGTGAAGTGTCCAGACATCTTTCTCTACTCCACTTTCTCACATTTCCTTACATACTTAACAATGACAGCAATCAAATGATGCAAGTGAAAATACAGAAAAATCCTGAATTGAGTGCGTCGTAAAGTTATTCTATTGTCTTTTTCACAGGATGCCACAACCTACACACTTCATGTATCACAAGGCATGCCCTCGGCTATGTACGCATAGATTAGCCGATATCCAGTATAAAAGTTACATATTATTTGCTGCGATTTTTGCTTTCTTTTACGTTTGCATTTCTTTTCTAGATTTCTGTTTGATGACCACCAACGATATACCTACGGACGTCCCGGTTTGGATAGAAAAGGACAACGAACCGGGGCCGACTCCAGGCGATACATTTGTCAAACCAGGGGACAAAGTGGAACCTACGGATGTTGTTAAGCAAGGAAACTGCAAAAAATGGCAAGAATGACCTTCTTCATTTCATATTTATAAACATAAATTTGTTAATTTTTATTTTACCCTTTCGATATTTTCGATCTGATTTTTAGAGCGATAACTGTCATGGTTTAGACGGTAGCCTTTACCTTGATTCGAGATTCTTGTGAAATAGCGGTGTCAATTCTTCCGGATATTGCAAGCTTGGGAAAATCCTGACAAATAATTATCATGCAAATGTGCTTTAGTACGATTTTTAAGTTAATGCCTTGCAGTCCCTTTGATTGTTCATCATTAAGTTCCCCTTATAAATTTTACAGTCTTATGATTTCTATGGTCGTCATTGACGTTGCCCTCCTTCTGAACCCAATATTGAAACTGGCGCTACCAGAGTACGAGTAATGGCGGCTGTGAAGTTCGTCTTCTTCGATAGGGACAATTTTAATAGTGCAACCTCAACTTTCCATCTGCGTGCGATAGTGGACGTCTCTTACTTATAAACAATATGTAACCCTTCTTTTATTTTCAGCGTTTGTAAGCCAGGAGAAGGTCTTATCTGCACGGTAAGTAGTTTTCTCTGAAAAATTATTATATTTCGTGATAGGCACTATATCTGTATCTTTTTGGTTTCTAACTTATGATCAAAATTATGCAAACGACATTAATCGAAGCGATTAATGTCGTTTGCATAATTTTGATCATCGCTTCTCTGCAACTTACTTGTACATTACTGTTACTCTTAAGGACATTAATGTTTCTGGTGATCTACTTTCAATTATCATTTTAGTTTAATAAAACATCGGCTCTTAAGGACCGTTCCAAACAATTAAATTTCCGTTTTCAGAATATTACGGGCACATGGAGCCCAGTGGAGAACCAATGTCTCGTTTACAATTGCGACAGCAATGGACTTGTTCTTAACAAGTCCGCATCCTGCGACTGCCCTGAGGTAGAAATATGCTTTAACATTTTCGTAATTGCAAGTGTATGCTCAAGATTCATCGAAACAGGTTTTAATGTGTGTAAGACGCATAAAGTTTATTACGGCGAATTACTATGGAAGTTTTAAGTAAATGTCACTATATTTGCGACGTAGAAAATGCCTTATTTTCTAAATTGAATGCAATATTGTGTTTTCCGCAACATACATATTGTTTTCCAAAAGTTTCTACTCATACTAGTAACGTGATGGGTTTTAGAGATATCTGCATCACTGTCAATCCAAACATTTTCATTTTGTTTGCTCGGATGCTCTGTGGTCGCCATACTGCATTCACAACCCACCTGCTACTGATTATAACGAATATTTTATGTATCTGAACTGTATCGCGAATCTTTTTCCTCTAGGGCACTCCCTTCGAAGTGGTTGATTCTCCAAGGTGCTGCAAATGTCCACAAGTACCTTCAGGTATTTAAAGAAATCGTTTTCTAAGAAATAATGTTGTTACAAAATATCATCAGATAAACGTATTCACAGGAAAAACGACCAAGTAAAACAAATTACGAGATCAATTTCTGTAATGGTATAAAATTGTGAAATATGAGCCTAACTCACGCATGTTGTTTTACAATTCTTGCACGAAGCAGTGCCTGCGAAAAAGACTGATCAGCGGTAACCCAAATACAATTTTCAGCGACTTTACTAGCAGATCAGTTCGAGTAACCACCGCGATCATACATTCATTCATTTTCTAACGGAGTAAATTATGTCATTTTGGTGGAAGCTGAGCAACATGGCCATAAAAACATGATTCTTTATTCATCCTTAGATGTTAATGGGTAGTTTCACATAGGCCTAATGTGATTCTAGATAGAACCTCTTGGCTCTCTATAAGGCGTTCTCTGTTGTTCAACTTCTTAAGTAACTGCTTGAATGAGATGAGAATCTGTCTATTTCACCAAAGCCTAATGAGTTTAAAGCTTATAGAAACCAAGCGTATTTGAATGCAATAATTATATATATAATGGAAAACGTTGGTCCAGAAAGACGGTCCCAATTGTCGACACGAGGATCTGGATCAGCAACAGCGCTTCTGTAGCTACTAATGACGTACTTTAGTGACAATCGACTAGGCAGAATGCAAACGTATGGTTTCTACGATTGTCTATTTTCTAACCTTATTTAAAAGAATAATTAGACAGTTCGTATCACGAATAACATAGGTCGCTAAGTACTTAATTACTTTGTCTAGGCAACTGCAAAGCAACAGTGGATCAGGTATCTCCGGATGAACGCGCCTGGACTGCTACAAACAGCGACGTTAAGGTTGGCGACGAAATAAGCCAAGGAGAAACCTTACACATTGGCGGCTGTAAAGAATGGTGAGATCAATACATTTTATTACCCAAAGTGGGATTCTGTTTAAATCCAGCAATTAAACGACCGTGAAAGATGTTCAACTTTATCAACGTAGTGTTGATTTGTGTTGTTTGCGCACTTGCTAAAGTTAACCTTGTAACGTTAATGAGAGTACAACGTAGCAGTGCTTTTTTCTAGAATAAAGGGTTCCGGAACGCAACAATTATGGGCGGGCTAAAATCACGAGTTAAACGAGATAGGGGGTTGGGAGGGGTCTCAATAAACACTGAAAACAGTTCAAAAACACTTAAATTAAATTAAAATAACTAAATTGTTGTTTTTATTATTAAAATAAATAAATTATTTTTTAGTAGCTGAAAAAAGGTGCCGGAACGCCGTACCGGCGCGTTCCGGCTGAGAAAAAGCACTGCAACGTAGTAAATCTTTAAAGTATGATCAATAATTTTTTATTGGGCATTTGCTCCGCCAATGGTTTACTACGCTATAGTTTATTGTATTAGTGTATTCATATAGCGCCTTTCCAATGCATCTTATCAGAGGTGCTCAAGACCTATTAGCACAAGACTACGGTCAAACAGAAGAGTTTTCAACCGCCAAATATTCGTCTATCAACTTCACGTTGGGTAACCGCCAATTACCAATCCTCACATGCTTCTGATGCTAGTAAAGCTTGTCGCCTAGCAATCTAAATATGCAGATTGCAATCAACTTTTCTTATTAGCAGTGTCTACAGCTACGGAGCCCTTACAATGCAATAGTTTTATTATTGAGAGTGGGAGAACAGCTAACTCCTCACAGTGTGTTGGCGTCATACATCGATGTGAGCGGTTGTATGTGTAGATGTAGAAAGTGAGTAGTTTAATGTAGATTTGTTTAACCTAAATGTTGTTGTTTTTACAGCGTATGCACCGCGACTGACACGTTTAACTGCTACGTAAGTTTGTCTTGTGCAACTCGACGCATATTATTTAAAGCGTAGTTACGACAATAAGCTGGTTCTTTGCACATGAGCTCAGCGTACGAATGTACATTAGCATTCCTTTCACAAATACGTGTTTTAACGGCTTATATGAATTATAAACGATAATGAAAATAAACTTAACCTTCAAGTTAATCAGTAACGATGATGTAAATTGATTACGGATAAATTTAATGGTGATTATAATAAATTGCAGTCAAAATCTATCCAATCCACTCTATTTAGCATAGTTGTTTTTGAATGTATACTTAAGTTTAACTATATAGTTTTTGAATACATAATTAAGATGGGATCTTTGAATGCATAATTAAGAATAGTGGATGCTATATTATTGACAATGTAAAATCTGTGCATGCCATAGCCTACGTAACACGTGCAGTCCTCTGTACTTCTCGGAATAACTTTAAATCTTAACGTGAAATTTCATTTTCGATCTTTAAGTGTTTCAGTTTTTTCGTAAAGGCTTTTGACCGTGGCAGTAACAGAGCAAAGAAATTTGCTCCGGACAATGGCTTAAATTTTATATTTGGGTTCAAAAACAAACTACGAATTTTAATAGGATACTTTCTACATGACTCATCAAATCAGAGGTTTGATTAAATGGGAAGCACTTTGTAGAAAAAACCTTGCATGAGAAGTCTGTGTGTGCCAGGAAGAACATAATTTTGTAGAAATGTGTTTCATTTAAAATGTTTCTCATCGCGGTTAATATGTAGCGAGTGGTTTTTCTTTTGACATTTAGTTAATAAATATATTGTAGGTCTATATGTTGATGCATGGAAAGCTAATGAAATTGGCTGACCTTGTGTTTTAGCCGAAACCTGGCCTGGTATCCGAAGAGGGATGCTCGGCCAAAAAGTGTAACGACAAAGGCCAATTGGTCTCCTTCGACCAGTCTGGATCGTGCATCTGTGAAAAGGTTGGTGAAAAATTTCAAAAGCATTTGTTGGTTTCATTACACAATAGATAAATGAATTCGTTGCATCATTTCTTATTACAGAAAATAATTTGACTTCCACTATGCTGATATATAATAATATCCATAGAGCGTGTGTCTGTCGGACATTGTCAATTATTGTCAGTCCTAGTTCTCCACTCCCATTACCAGTGTAACGCCTATTAGTCTAGTTTAGTGCCTTAATCTACGTGATTAGAATCGTCGTTGTTGTGTCATTTTTGCAGGGTGAAACACTTGTTCGATTGCCGAATGAACCATGTTGCAGATGTGAAAGAAGTAATAGTCGAAAATTATTATTCTTTACTGCTTACATTTTGCTGACGTACATCTAAGAATAGTGACTGATTGACAACTGATGCATGTATGCAATGATGCACGCATTCACATATGCACAAAACAAAGTGTTTGTGCCCAGACAACTTTAAACCACTCTGATGTTCTGATGTTTCTCTTTCAACTCGCAACGAGCATTTGAGATTGACTTAAATCTAACACAATCCTACAAAGTCTAAAATAATCGCATTGCATCAAAACTACGCGCTTTTGTTTTCATTTTTAACTGCACTGTGGCACTAAAAATGTCTACAACAGTATCTTAGATTACTATAAGGATGCATACAATTTGTTGTCGCAATTACGATGGTTATGTAATAAGTCACTTATTCATTTTTGGTAGAAATCTGCGTATTGTATGTGAATGTGATGCGTCAGCTTTGAAGAATAGGTTTCTTGACTAGACTTGTGTTTGTGTAGGATACTGTGTTGTTGATGACAACGTTGTAAAATCGGGCAAAGTGCCATATATTGAACAAGATGACGTTCGAGGATTGACAGCTGGCGACAAAATTCTTCATGTCGGAGATCCTGTAGACCGCGGGGAGACAATTACTATCGATGAGTGCAATAGATGGTTAGAACTTTTTATGTAGACCTCATTTGTTAATTTTACTGGAACTTTTGTACGAAATAATTAGTCAGATCAAGTTTTATAGTCAACTGCGGGATGTTCAGTGTAATCATGATTGTCGTTAGAGATTTGGTAGGACTTGAGTTTTCTGCCTAGCATTTTCAATAGGGAACGATCAGTGAGTGAGGCAATCATTACAGTGGCGTTCTAGCAGTTATTAAAGTAGTTATTAGAATAGGGTAGCGGTTTTCAAATGTGAGTGTCGCTGAGTGGTACGAGAAAAAAATCAAAAATATTACATATTTAAAGTTATATATTAAATTGTAAATTTGTCTACTTGCTGTCCTAAGTTAATTAGAAGGGGACTTCGCGCTCGCCTGTTGCTTTTGATCTAACCTCTGCTGGTGATACGCCAACATTCGATGTTTTATTTGGTGGTACAATAAAAATAAAGTTTGGAAACACCAAGGAATAGGGTAGTGTTACGGGTTTCGATTGCTTCGAATTTATTATAAAATTCAGGAACATGTATGACATCGTAATAGCAGTGCATTAAAACTATGCTAGAGATATTAAGAAAAGCATATCGGTTTTTTACAAATTGACTGACGAAACGATTCAGTACGCAGACGCAGTTAGGCACCGCTTATGCAATACAGAGACTCTTGAGTAATCGTAACCGTAATCTTCAAACTTCTAGCAAGTAGACACAGTTAGCTTGTTATCTTTCGTTTGCCTTTTGACGATTGCTCATCATGGTGTGAATTTGAATCTGCTGTGCAGAATGTCTGTTTTCGCTGTGGTTCTTCGATTCGGAATGTCATAATTGTGGTAATATGTTCAATAATATTTCTTTACAGTCTCTGTACCGAGTCAGACACCTTCAAGTGCATCGTAAGTAACGTGTTTATATACATAGTGAATGCGGTTTCTTGCAGTAGGCATTCTTAAAGTTTATGGATGTCTTGATAATGAAGTGTCTAGGAGGGAATCGAAAGAAGGATATAATTTATATGCAAATCAAAGTTTTCAAATCTAAAGTAACCAGTTAAATTAAAAGCGTCAAACTATGCAGATAATACAACGAAGCCGTTACTGACTTGACACAATTGTGTTTAAAAACAGTTTGACGCCTGTTGGATTCTTGCGAATTTCTTGGGTCGTTGCAGGGCTTCAAGCTTTTCGCTTACTTGTGTAACTTTGCTATTTGCAGGACGTCACAGATCCTCAAGTTCGTGACAGTGACCAGTGTCAAAGTTACGCTTGCAGCACTGGCAATTTATCCCACGCAAACAGGACTCAAAGTTGTGATTGTCCCGAGGTAAGCGTTGACTTAAACTACATGTTGCTGTTAAAGTAAAACACGATCATAACAACGTAGCATAAAACAGATTTACGTCCATAATTTCGTTGGTGCTCGTATATTAACAAAACATTTACAGGGCCAAGTGAAAAGTATACTGATTTGTAGTGTTCATGTTATCTAGTGTGATATATATTATAGTTTTAAATGATATTGAACTAGTGTTTTAAAAATACTTTTTCTATTTCCACCTTTTTAGGAACAGCTTGTCGCATTATCTGCTCCTCGATGCTGCTTTTGTTGTAAGCTATTCGTTGAATTCAATATTTCTTACTGATTCTCAAATACTGTGTTTTTGCAATGGTCACAATTGGTATATACTTACGATTTTCGTCATCATAGCAAAAGCACTGGCTTGAACTATGTTACTTCACGATCTGCGTCGCCTCAAATTTGTTTCTCTTAAAGCTAAATACAATTCAGCAGCGATTCTTTTAAAACAGGCAATATTAGTCGTTCAAGCACTTAAATTATCGTTCAAACTAGTCTTTTCCATTTGCTATCCTATTGCACCGGGTCGCGTAGGGTTAGAATAAGGTCTGAACCTCATCCACTTCAGTAATCAGGAGACCAAGTTAGCTATATGTTTATGCAAGTGTTTTTACTTGCACATTGGCAAACGCTACTTGGGGCAAAATCTACACATTTCTGATGCGATGGTAATGGTCGCCCAAGTAATGCCTGTTTTCTTTATTAAATGCGAACCAACTGGGTCTAAAAGAAAATATCCGTTAACTAATATTTAATTACGTCTATGGGAGTACTCAACTGGAGCGTGTACTCCAGAATGCTTACGTAAAAATTAACAATAATATTATGAATAACTTCTATTTATTTGCAGTACCTGTTACTCCTTCGACGCCAGGTATCAATTTATTATACTAACAGTAGAAACGTATTCATTAATTACGAGAGTTGTAGGCATATATTTGACGACACGACACAATGTTCTAACATGTGCTGGACCGAACTTATTTATTATTTTCAAATCAATTCTGCATACTTGGTGCTAATATTGTACGCGTGCTATCGTTTCAGCTTCAACAGCAACTCCTCCATTCACTGGAGGTATGGTTACTCAATTCTTCATTCGCTTTGATTCATAATGATACAAAGCCACTTCATTCTGAAATCGAAATAAATTTTATCAATTAACATTTAGCCTATAACACTCGAATGTATGTCTAAATTATTTCGCACCCACTCATTTTCAAACTTTCAATCGTCCAAGGCAATTAGTTGAGCATAATAAGAAACACGACGCATAATTTTGAGTCGATGTAATTTATTGGCTTTATTATGCAAGGATGTCATAAGAAATAAATATTTACATTTTGTCTGCTTAATATTTTACAGGCAAAACAACAAGCGGAGATATATGACCTAGCTTTGTTATAAATTGATTGTACATCCTTCCAGAATGCGGTTAATTGGTTAAGCTGTTATAGAACCTTTCATACAAATAGAGATATCTGGAATGTGAGACACGTTTGAAGCTGGTTTGTGACGAATATTGCGTCATAATAGATCGGCAACAAACCATCTCTGTACAATGTACATGTTGGAAACGTTTCTACCGTATCTGCATAGTCCCAACAGTTAACTAAAGGAGCTCGGTTACTGGTACACGCATTTCATTGTAGAAGAGTGGATCACTACAACCTATTGTTCGATAACTAGTTTCGTACAACTATGCAATTATTTTTTTCACTTATTGTGGCCTATGTATTCGATCCATCTTGGAGAACGACACTATGTCCTCGAAAAGATGATTAGGGTCGTCCTCCTCCTTTCTCCAGGCTTGGGACTGGCACTGTAGAGGGACTCGTAATGGTCGGAATTTCACTTTGTACTTGGTCACCGGGGAACGTACAACAAAACTTGATGATAAAAATTAAAAAAGTGGGTAGAGCGACTGATGAGTTTGCAGAAGTGGCGAAATATAAATGTCCGTGTATATTACATTACATTACTCTACACTGAATCGCCTTTCATTTTGCCACCGCTCGTTTTCTGCACGCTGATGATGGTCTATTTTGTTGAAATGATTTACTTTCAGTGTCAACAGCAACTCCGCCAGTTCCAAGTATGTATATTATGATTTATTCTTACACATACACACAGAACTACGTTTTAATATTTCACTTCTTTCAGGGCGCATAGGTGCATACATGGCCTCACAATAGAACATTTATTAGCTTTATTATGTAAAAATGTTGTAAGAAATAAATATTTACATTTTGTCTGCTTTATATTTTTCAGGCAAAACAACAAGCGGAGGTATGACCTAGCTTTGTTATAAATTGATTGTACATCCTTCCAGAAAGCAGTTAATTGGTTAAGCGGTTATAGAACCTTTCATACAAATAGAGATATCTGGGACTGGCACTTCTTCACTTAATTGTAAATCGCTAAAAAGAACGACGACAGCGATTCCGTGTGCTGTATTTACTTCTGCTCTGATCCAAGTAACTCCCCTGCTAGGTACCCGGATGTTACTTTTCTAAAAATAGATGGCCACAAACATCGCTTGCGATGCATCATAAAACACGAGCTCTGATTGGCTGACGCGTCGCCGCTTCATATCCCTCTCAGCAATGTTAGTCCCAGGTACCACGTTCTTGGAATCATGAATTTCTCGTCAGCTGTTAGCTATTTGTCGACTATAAAGGTATTCATTATTCTTTCTGGAAGAGAAACAACTATGCTATTCTTTAGAGGGAATATAGGGCTATATTTACTTGCTTAGTTATTTGTCTTTTGAAAACCGGAAGTGATCATAAAAAATAATAATACGCTTTTTCAGTGTGAAAATCACTGATGCATCATCACAACATAAACCGATATGGTTGGGTATGAGGAAGGGCTATAAACAGTCGAAGCAGAATGCTAGCAAAGTAAAGCAGTGCTGTGAAGTGTTCAAGAAGCCGGTTTGCAGGAAGCATTCGCACAAAACAATGGAAGTAACTTGCAATAACTGCAAGGACCACTGACGTATTTGACTGCCGGGAACAATAACATAATTTCTTGTTTCATGTTGATATAGCTGCATGCCTTTAGATTTTGCCTGTAACTAAAACAGACTTTGGAATAGTTTGTATTGTTGAAAATTAAGCCTCATTATATTTAGAATATTCTTGGGTACATAGTTCATTTTCAAAACCCACATCATTTATATTTTTTATCGAAAAAAGTACAAGTTGTGCGGGATAATATCAGATATCGTTAAATGGACCGGTGTCTTTGTTAAAAAGTATATAAATTCGAGATGTATTCATATATTTTACAACTAAATATACCATTCTTGTTAGAAATGAATGCCGAATCAAGTGCTGTATTACATGGTATGATATTTGAAACCAAACACGAAATTCCGGGGGGTGGTAACCACCCCCCCTTGGTAGCCGATGTCGCAAAAAAAACTTGGTAGCCTGAGGGTTAATATTGCACTTCGTTCAGGGCTCATAGGTGCATACATGGCCTCACAATAGAACATTTATTCGCTTTATTATGTAAATTGTTGTAAGAAATAAATATTTACATTTTGTCTGCTTTATATTTTTCAGGCAAAACAACAAGCGGAGGTATGACCTAGCTTTGTTATAAATTGATTGTACATCCTTCCAGAATGCAGTTAATTGGTTAAGTTGTTTTAGGACCTTTCATACAAATAGAGATATCTTGAGTGTGAGACACGTTTGAAGCTGGTTTGGGACGAATATTGCGTCATAATAGATCGGCAACAAACCATCTTTGTACAATGTAGGCCCTACATGTTGGAAACACATTCTACTTCGAGTATGTTATCCTATGCTGTAATGTTGTAGAACCGTTTTGTTACGTTGAACTCTTTCTCAGCGCAAACCTCCCTGATGATCTTCTTGACCTGCTAGATTTCTACAAGGCTTGTCTGTAAAATTGCAATCACCGGCTGTAGTTTCAATTCATAGTGAATTGCGCGTGATACCTGTTTCCCTACGCTAACAGCATAGTTTTTGTAATTGTAAGTGAAACCTGTCATTGCGTTTTTGCGTTAAATAACTTACTATATAGTCCATTCTGCACATCGGCCGACGCAGCGGGATATCAGGAACGGAACATCCCCGTTCGTCTCTTTTCCCACGACATCCCCGAGTACCTAAGGCGATCTCTGATAGTCCCCAGCCTATTCTAGAGTAGCTACATTTGGTTATCTTATTCAGTGCCCACAAACCAATCGCATATGAGTTGCGGTAATCCTGATATGCACACTTATGGGTTAGCTCCATTCTCGGGTTGCAACGGCTAGCGTTGCTTCGCTAAATTCAGGCTGATGCTATGAAAATCGCCTGATTCCAGATGATCGCTCGGTTTGGATTGCCAAATTTATGTACATGTACGTACGGCCTGTCGCAGTGACCGGATCTTGCATATCCTCTGTTAATTATTATATTAGTGTTGTTATTATTATGCATATATTAAACGCCGCTATCTAATGACCAAGCATTAGTCGACGGCTATGAGCAATTGAGAGTGACGGACTTGCTCAGGGTCCTCAGAGGGATCGAACACGTGCTCTCCGCGTTACAAGGCGAGCACTTTACCAATCAGCTATCGTCAATTTCTGTACAACTGTGTCGCAAGGTCTTCAGTAAGCTGGTGTTCTGCACTCAGGTTTGTTACTCAACAAGGGTTACTCAATAAATGCTGAAGTGATAGTAATAGTAATAATTAAGTGTTTTAGTATCAAGCGTCAATCGTTACTGTCAAACGATGTCGTTGAGGGACTTGGCTGAAGGTCTCTATACATTGACGGAATGTCCGAACCGGACGGTCGTTGATTTCCAACAAAACCAGAAAACTAAACGAAATACAATGGCTTTGAATGAACTGCTTTCCATCTTTTCCCATCGCTATATCATTACTTGGCCATCAAGTTCGCACGTAATACTTTCCTGGTTGCTCTGTTTGTAAAGCATCAGTAGGAAATCCACAATTTACGAAAGGTATATATCTGCAGTTAGTTACCTGGTCTTAGCTGTATTTAGTGATACAATTATAGCAGACATTTACACGTATACGACCACGATTTGCTTTTCATTGAGACAAATCCCTTACTTTTTTTTAGCTGGACCGTCTAAGACCACACTTCCTGGTTCTCCTGGTATGCGTTTACAATTCTCCATATTTTGCATTGATTAAACTAGAGTAATTGTCATCCTTCACCACTTTTTACACGATGATTACAATCGTGTATTAAGGAGCAGGCTCCAGCTTCGCCTTAACATTAAAACAGATTTTTTAGAACCAAGTTCTTCTGTATACTAATTGACCGTAAAGTGAAACATTTTGTTTGTTGTTGATGTAATCTGTTTCTAAGCTTCAACTTGCATCTAAGGCACGTGGAGGTTAATATTCTGGCGATGACGGTTACTTCTTCTGCGCTATTTAGGAACCGTCTAAATTCGCTCCAGATGTAAATTACGTCTGTGCTTGCAACAAATTATTAGCCTAGCGTTTCTTAAAAGTAATAAACTAGTTTACACGCATCTACATAAACGCCTCAGGAATGTAGTTTGTTATGAGCTGAGGAAAAACAAGGCCGTAACAAATCAATGAGCAGACATTTCTGTTAAACTCACTAATTGTGCTAATCGTAAACTCCAAACTTCTAAAGCGCCACTCGAAAGCCAAGCGCAGGGCATGAGCTTATGAACGAGCGCTGAATGTTGATGCTTATATAGCGACTAATGAAGGCTGGAAGGTATTGTTCCTCACCCGATTCTCGCGAACTTCACACCTTTTGTCGTTGTAAGAAATGGACATTCGTAAGGAATGACTCATTCTAATCCTTATATTTAACTGCACTAACAGGAACTATTGTTAAAGTGTGGAATTGTTTAAAGGTTTATGATTTCGCTTTTTTGCCGAATATACACAGACTTGCTTCAATCTGTGCTGCGTTGGAAGTAGGCCTAATTATGATTTACAAAATACAAATAAGTAGGCTCTAATAATTACAGTGAGACAGTCATTATATCTTGTACTGCAATTTTGTAGGACCAACGGGCATCACTACGCCACATTGGAGTAAGTATAGACAACTTTGTTCACCACGTAGTAGTATATTTGCAATTAATTTAGGGTATATTCAAATATAAACCAACTTCGTAGTTTCAGATTCAATGATAAGGCGATCGCGGTAGAAGTGACGCATGCTAAACCATATAAGGTTTCAAACCTTGACACTCGTGTGGTATGAAACTTCTTGTCGGTTCCTGTCTGTATCGTGTCATTTCTTAACAGGCTTTTAACAGTGAACACTTGTGGCCTAGATTTTAATTCGTCGGTCAAATGTTTGCGGTAGTCTTAGTTCCACATGCAGTAAGTCTTGCTCAATAACACTTGCTTGTCACAAATCAACATCTTTTTAGCCCACTGTTCAAACTTTTGCTTTTAGTCAATGGACTCGATGAAGCTAGCTAAATATAAGCAACACGCCATAATTGAGGGTGTAAGCTTTGGTTTAATGTCCATAGTATAAAAAGCTTACGGATCTCACTTTAAAGTAGTCGGCCAGTATGGCTTCAATCACCGGCAGTCAATGACGAATGCCAAATGAACCCGATAGGTCAAAGGTAAGATGATTGACCTAAAGCCAAAGGTCAGATGATTGACCTAAAGCCAAAGGTCAGATGATTGACCTAAAGCCAAAGGTAAGATGATTGACCTAAAGCCAAAGGTCAGATGATTAACCTAAAGCTCTTTAATTCTTAAAGTTTCTAATAATTCATTCTGATGTTAATAAGCATTGATTTGATATAAAGTAATTCTTTTCACATACTTGCAACGTTTTTTGTTACAGCCTCTGCGCCTGCAACAACAGGTAATAAAATTGCGTTTTCATATATGAGTCGCAAAATAGGAATGAGTAATCGCACGAGAATTAGTTTATGAAATGGCCGATTTATGCGCCAATAAACTCTGTAAAATGCGCCAATAAACTCTGTAAAACTTCATGACCACTGGGAGCAAAACAGTATTGTTGTATAAATGCGTGCATTTTCAGGAATTATTGTTAAGTGTCTCTTCAGGTGTTTAATACTGCCATGCGAGAGTGTAAATATATGGGCTATATGACATAGACGTGCAACAGCGAATACATAATTAAGTATTGCTATCCTAAATTATTTATCACTCAGACAATTTTAACTTTTACACTTGTTGTTTCAAGGATAGTTTTTTTTATCCTTATATGAACATTTGTGTGGCCTGCTATTTCAGTTATTTCAACAACTGGAACGACAACTCTCGGTGAGCATATTACTAAGCATATATCCTATATAAAATTCGCATCATAGTGTGTGTTGGAAAAGCGTTAAAAGCTTTTCTTCAATTGAAAAGTTAATAGTATTTTAATACTATTATATTTTCTAAATTACGATCGCCTCTGTTAAAGTTCAATATTTTACTATCAGAAGCTTGGTCCCCAGGTTGAAAGACCATTCGAATTGGGCGTAGACACGACCAGGATACTTTTGAACTTCTCAATTTGTGTTGATACTCACGTGCCAATCGTTAACAGGCTGAGTAGGTACCAGATCAGATGGCATGGTCAACCCTCTTCTTCCAGTTCTCTACCCTGAGGTAGGTTCGAACTTCCAACGGCGCCACTCATCTCGATACTGTTCTTCCTTCTTAAGTTTACTGTATCCATTCATCATAATGCAGCCATGCATTATCCGTCAAAGTCTTTCCATCGATTATTCCGTTCTTATTAACCTACTAAATACCAAAACCGCCAGCGTCGTAAGAATACAACAAGCAGCGATCCTCTGACTTTTATAGCATTTGACGAGTGTCCATGTTCAATTTGAATGTATTCAGGATTCTGCGTCGTCGACGACTCGATAGAAGGCACCCTCTACATAGAAAAGGACGGAGTAACTGGACTCACGTCAGGTGACGAACGTGTGAGCGTCGGTGACCGTGTTGACCACTACGTGAAGCTGAAAGTGGATAACTGCAACGAATGGTGAGGTTTACTTAAGATCGTGAGTTTGGGAAATTTCGGTAGACGAAAGCAGCAACTCATGCGATGATTATGATGTTGCTTATTGCGACAGAGGCGATATCAATTATGAGGACGCATTTATGTGCATCTAGCACACCATCTTCTGAACCACTTTGTTATGTTATGTTATGTTATGTTATGTACGCATGAACGTGTACATGCTTAAATACATGCATATTGGGATACTGTATTCTATCCTACATTATACAGCGTCATGACTAATGAGTTTGGCATCAATCGAAGCAGTCAAGTAATTCTGAGTGAAGGAATTGCCGACTGTTTTATTGAATGATATCGCTCGTTCATCGGGTTACAAGATTAATGGATCTAAAACTTTTCGATACAGACAGTAAGCCTAATGTGTAGAATTTGAATCTGATGCATCGGTTTGGTTTTCATTTTTCTACAGTCAATGTCAGTCGAATAACCATATCGTCTGCTACGTAAGTTTAATTTTTTCTTATTACCTAATATTAGGTAGGCCCTACAAATATTTAAATAAGCATTTAATTACAGCTAATATTTTCCGAATACACGAAGCGCTTGAATAATTTATCTGCTAGGCTTTAAGTTAATGAATGTATTATCTGGTATGATATTGTATTTTATTGTATTGTAAGGTGATGTAATTAGTAATTAGTTCAGGATATAGCGTCCGCTATGTTTAACGGCACTTTCCTTTCCAGGATGCATAATGTCAGAGTTCATTAATAACGACTTATTCATTCGAAGACGAATGGAAGCCGAACACTTGGACCATCCCACACTTGCAGGCTTTCAGATACACATAGAAGCTGACCAACAGATTTTTCTCCAGTCTGGCAGTCGGAACCACATCCGGAATCGCTAATATCTAAAGGGTAATGTCGTGTGTATGCCATACAAAGCCCACACGGGAATATTGCCACATATGGGCTTCATCTGTTTTACCGTATGGCCCAATATGGTAGTCCATACGTGAATATTGGACTTCATATGTTCATCACATGCCTTTTCTGTCGAGATGGCTTTGCGGCCAAAGCCTTGCTTGTACGACAGCTCGACGCCATTGCCAGCTGTATTATCTCAAGACTTGACTGATATAATTATGGCCGTTCTTTTCAGACGATTCCTGGCAGCTCTGAAGACGGATGCGTACAACGCTATTGCGATGATGGTGTTGAAAAAGAAATTGATAAGACCAAAAGTTGTTCCTGTGATGCGGTCAGTATGCTACGCCAACCGAGCCATTTCTAATTTCCGTATTTATTCAGCACTAATGCCTAATGACAAAGCAGCAATCGCTTGGCGCTGAAGAAGTGTGCACGAAGGACGTACTTACTACTCACTGTTACAGTGCGAGAGCTTAACTCAATCAACTACCGTGTTACACGTCATAGACTAAGCATACCCTGCTTTTTTAGTATTAAGTTAAGCATTATGACCTCATTGGAAAGACTAGATGATGTTATGTAGATAATATTTCAACCACAGCTATTCGACTCGTAAGTGTAATCTGTAGACTGATACATCTATGGTGAACCGGTAACTGACATGACACTTTCGCTAACACGTGCACTGGCAGTCGGTATTGATCGACAAAAGCACCTTAGATGTATCTCGCAACCCGCGAAGCTGTATGTAACAGTAAGTAAGCACGTAAGCCTTATTAACGCGAGACAAGCCCGCGCACTTTGACAGCAAGAAATAAAAGTCGTGTAAATGGAACACAATTTTAGCCAAAAACAATTTGAAAATCTAACTCTATATTCAGTTCGAGAGAAAGAGACGACATTTATATTAGATCACTCAGAAGAGTTAGAGCAGTCTCAAGATTTTATTTTATGCAGTGGAAACTTACAGATTTTTTGCAGTAGTGTATGGACATTTTGGAAGCAAGAGGTATGCCAATATGGTAACGAATTGTTCTGATCACAATTAAATCTACAGCTCTTTCATTGTCTGGTATAATTATTTGACGTGCATTAATTTTTAGGGAGAAGAACTGGTTGTTCGGCCACCGCCTGAGTGTTGTGAATGCAAGAGAAGTAAACCATTCTTTCATACTCTTATTAATATTCTTATTATGACTATGTATAGCAAAATACAATGGGAGAAGTGGCTTGATAATGCTTTGCTCTGGGCTGGAAGTATTGAATATTTTGGTGAAAAATGAATGTTTTTATTACAATATCACATTTAACTACCTGACCTATCTCTATTCCATGATCACCACTCATGCAAACAAATATATTGGCAATTGATCTCTGGAATATTTTATACCAGTACTGGCAAACAATTGAATAAAATTAAGGCGGCAATGCGTCCTAAAGAACTGGAAGTGAGGACCTCCTAGGCTGACCTATCTAAATGAGGTGACTGTGAAAAAAACGTCATATAATTTGATCTTACTTAACTGTCATGGATTCGAATAAGCCGCTGTATCACATTATTATGATGACGATGATGCTGATCATATGCTATTACATTTCTGATTATTTCTGATTATTAAAACGACGCGTTATGTCTGCCTGTTTGTCTGAGGGTACGTACGCGACTACGCATGTATGATGTATGTATGTACGTTAGGGTGGTTCTGACTTTCATGGGAAAAAATTAAAATTGTTTTTTCTTGACTTTCCGCTTCTAGTTGTGTTCCAATGAATATAAAAGAAATTTGTGCAAAGTTATAGAACATTATCTTGTCATTTAGGGGTAGCTCAATAACATTTAAATTTGACATAAAGGTATTTTAAAAGAAATTTTTCCATTATCCGTTATTTTTAATATTTTCTTTACCTAATGAAACAACAATGTTTAATTGTTATTATTATTATTAAGTGAACAAACTGTTAAAGTAGTTCTAAATAATTTCAATTAATTAGTATGACTTTATGTTATTATGTAATAATAATATATGGCTCACAAATCATTTGCTGAAGTTTATTTTGACATAAGCATTTCTTTCTTGCATTCTGGAAAGTTCCTTCTCTGATCATGCACTACTTGAAACAGATATTGTTTCTGGTTATCTTTGTAATTATGGAATTGTACTCTTCAATCAAAGCAACTCCTCTTTTAGCATTGTCATTTACAACTTGTAGATGATAAATAATTTCTGAGGCAACTTTATAATCATCTCTAAGTTCCCATGTTTCAGGATCGCTTTTCAGGAAATCACTAGAGATTCTTAGCCAGTCAAAAAATGGCATGGAGTTCATTGTATGTTCATTGTATGTTCATGACCACAGATTTCTGAACATTTACCTACATTCTCTTAGGAGGATCATCTTGGCCTGGTCGCTCGTGTAAAGCTTTCACCATTGCTCGTTTGGACTTGGCTGTCAATTCCAAATAAAACAATGCCAAAGCCACGAGCTCCTCACGAGCTCCTCACTAAGGTACCACAGATGACCTTCAAATTTATTGCTGGCTACTTTGGAGAGAGAAGGATTTTCTTGTTGATTGCTAATCAGAGTTTTCAGTCAGCATAAATCATTCCAGCAACAATTTAGCAACAGCAGCTGCCTGTGCTTCTCCTATGCCAGAATGTAGCTTGGTAACTTCAAGAAGTTGGCTTTCGCCAACATCAGATAAAATGACAGGTTTCAGGTTTCAACCAAATGTCTGCCTGTCAGATCCGGAAGGAATTATCATCCAAGTGCACAACCAGTGTAGATGATGTAGTTGTTTTAAATATATCTTTTAATTTCTTAGCAGTTTCTTCTCGATATTGTTCTCGTTATCTCTGTATTGAAGAACGGTTGATTTTCAACTCGTCTACATTGTGGCCTAGACTCTGAGCTGCAGCTGCTAACACGTATGTTGCCTTCCTGTCACTTAACTTTGTCCTGTCCAAAGCTGCTGCCATTCTTGGTGTCACAATATTTGACTTTAGTGGGTTTTTAAAGGAGTTTTTCATTTTCACTAAATTTACATTTTGACTGCCACCATCTTTGCATTCTTCAGTTGAATCATCACTATACTAGAGGTTTTAAGAATCATTCTTTCATTCATGGCTTCCAAATATTGATCTGCTTTCTGCTTTCTCTCCATGCTTGATCTTTGCCTTTTTCTTTGCCCTCATTTCTTTTGAAGTAAGTACCATATCAACTGGTCCCATACAACAACGGCGACCTCTTTCTCTTTGGGCAAGCAGACACTCTTTATCCTCTTAGATTTCGATTATGTTTAAGGCGTCCAAGTGAGCAATGTCAAATAAATTATCTAAGGCATCAACAAATTCTGTTTAATTTTTTTGTTGAGGCTCAGTTTTCCTGTTAACATTTTTCTTTAATTTTATCCAATAGTAATTACTAATCGTAACTGTAATCGTAAACTGAAACTCTATCTTTTGGATGCACAGTAATTAGGCTATGTTAGACAAGCTCTGACAACTTCAACCTCATTGAGCTACCTCTAAATATTGCTCAAATCAGCTCATATTTGGCCAGATTTATTTTAGTATGTAACAGAACAAGATAATAAGCGGAAATAATCACATTTCAATATTTCAGATTTCAGAACCACCCTAATGTACGTATGTATGTAACTACGTATCTGTGTATGTAAATACGCAAATATGTACGTATCTGTGTACGTAAGCAATGTACGTAGTTACAACACAACTGTTATTTCATAATGCCCCTTACAAAGTTCAGAAGTGCGCATTGAAGCCGGGCAACGTACGTACAATGCGCACCTGTCATTTACAAAGCTGCTAAATTTTCGTTTGTGATCAACTAACTTCATTGGCTGCCTCTCCTAGCCCGCATTCAATTAAAGTTTTGTTCTTGTCCTTGAGTCTAAACTGGGTACTATTCCTAAATATCTCAGAGACCTAATCTGCCCCCTCCCCTCTTTCTGCAGCTTCTTACCAACCTCTCCGCTCTCGCGATCGGCATGTCCTCTTTGTTCCGCGTTCCAGGACCACTCTAGTTCAAACTAGATCTTTTTCCAACATAGGGCCCTCCCTGTGGAGTGCCCTTACTTTCTGGATCTCTTTCTACATCCCTTTCCGTGCTTAAAACCTTTTTCTTCTCTCGGAGCTTTCGCACTGGAAGCGCTTCTGTCTGGCCTCATCTGTGAGCGACGCTATGCAAATCTCCAAATACGATTCGATAGATGCGTGTAAGATCTTGTCGGCGCCTGACAGTTTCTGTGTATCTGCCTTTCAGCTTGCATTTTCACTGAAGAGTTGCTTCCTGAGGGAGAAACGAGTGTTTATGGTTATGATCCAAACACTGACCAGTGGAAGACTTATGTTGTCGGAGACGTCGTCGAACCTAATGTGATGTTATCTGTACAACGTTGCATCGGATGGTCAGTCGATCTCCTCACTAATTAAGCCACTAATTTCCGTTTTAATTGCAATTTTAAGATTACATTTATATAGCGCCTCCGAAGAAAACTCACCGGATGTGTTACGATCTGACAACACGTGACCACGATCGAATATTATGTTATATTACATGTGTTTTACGTAGTGGTATTGATTATTGGTTGTAAAAAATGACATGACATTCTGGTTTAATATATATGCATAAAGAGATGTAGGCCTACCGGTATAGGTATATGAGAGCGTGTGTACGTATGCGCATGCATACATTCAGACATGCATACAGACAGACGAACAGATATGCAGACACACAAACAGGCATACATATATATGTATATGCATAAATACATACATACATATAGACGACATACATGTAGATAGACAGACAGGCACGGACATAGGAACATACATATAATTAAAGTAGTAACAAAAGGAACTGTTGGCACTTGTTTAGACTAATGTTTTTTTTTCTTCCAGCAAGTGCATGGAAGACTACACAATCAGATGCTCTGTAAGTGTTCATCTATTAAATGTCGACATTAGCCAAGGAATGCTACGTTAAAATCGTGTTAAACATAGAGTATGCACTGACATTGCCATTATGATTTTTATTGGTATCGTGGTGTGTGTTACTGCTAGTGTTATTTTCTGGTATTAGCATTTTCATTAGCATCAATTTAAACAATGGTATTAGTAGTAATATTAGTATTAGTATCGGTACTAGATAATTAGTATTTGCATTAGCGTTAGTTTAAGCATTAGCATTAGTAGTAGCATTAGTATTAACTTTAGTATTAGTAGACCTAAGAACATCAGTATCACATCAGTATCATATTAGTGTTTGCATTAGCATTAAAATAGTTATATTCGGGCAACTGTTAATTGTAAATTTACGAGCTAGTGAGTTATAAATTCTCTGTTCAATGTTGTAGAGTGTTGACGACGTTTGGCCTGATCCAGATGATAATTGCATTACTTACGACTGTAACGGAACTGTGCATAGACCGGAATGCGATTGTCCCGAAGTAAGTAGCAAGCAAATTTGTAAGTGCTGCATCCAATCTGTACTGTTTTACCTGCACATGTCGATAACATTGTGACTATAAAAGCCCAAATCAAATTGCTTTACTGAGCAGTCGGTGTAAACAACCTTTTGATTGCCCGGACATTTGATAGAGGTGATTATGTTCGAAATCTCTAACCAGATAAAGTAGTAGAGATGTCAGTTTATCGGTGGCACATTAGTCAAAAGTCAAACATATAAACCCTCTTTGATCTTTTACCGGTAAACCGAAAACCATTAAACGGCCACCTGCTCATGAACGTGTAGTTTTAAGAAAGAACTTTGAGAGCCAACAAGTTGTTTAGAATCAAATGTTTCAAATCCACATAACAGTGTCCTGGCTATAACGTGTTACTTATGCTATGGTCCATTATAACTTGTTGCTTGCACAAAGCAAAACCAAATAATTCAATTAGAAGGCATAGCAGTGGTGTAAACAAGATCTCAGTAACGACACAAACCTCTGTTCTCAAATATTTGCTACAAATTTTACACCTGAGATGAAGCTGCTAATTTCTTATCAGGCGAACTGTCATGTTACCATAAATATTTAGAAGAGTCATACAAATGTTACATTTAACGCACACAAATGTTACATTTAACGCTCAAAATGGAGAAAAATTAGTGCAGAGTGATTAGTATCATTTTATACCCGACAGAGGATATCAAGTTCTATACGGACTTTGTCAGTTTATATCAATTTCATTTTCTAAATAAATATAATTTTATGTAAAAACTATTCGGATGATGATTGAATGAATTTTGAAATTCCGCCCTATCTCTGTTGTTCTCCTTAATATCCATTCTCAACCGTTAACACCAATTCCATGCCTCTCGTGGATTTCTCCTGTAAAATCGGGATAGCCTCTGATTTGTCTGCTTTCAAGTGCAACTAAACAAATTTGTTATTACAATTATAGTTACAATTACGCAATAATATTGTCAAACAATGTAGTCTTTCTGGTAATCAACCTTAGCAATCACATCACACATTGAGGGGAAGTGGCGACTTCAGCGTGTCAACACGTCATAGGCCTACACCACTACATTTGTCTCTTCACTAGATAGCCGCGTAACAGCGTCTTTTTTAGGTTAAGAAAACGCTCTATATAAGTGTTCAGATACATACATACAAACAATCTCACGTTTTTGAAAGCGTAATTAGTAACTTCTGGTTTTGCCGGTGTCTACTGCACGAGGCATGAACCGATTGCACATAAAACCAGGCGTAACATATCACAGAATATAATTCTAGAACCATATTGTGAATAGCACCAACATGTTATGCTTTGTACAGGGTCAGAGAGGAGTTCCACTTTCACCACCTTTGTGCGGCTGTTCCTCCTGTGTCGATGGTAAAATATTATTTCTGCTATTACGAGCACTACTATTAGTTCCTTTTACTATTGATACTGTTACATTTCTTATTTAATAACGTATCATTAAAAAATTATTGTTACTGATTTGAATATTTCTTTTGGCCCTTAGCTAACCTTCATCCGTGCCTAAAATAAATAAATCCTTAATATTAATTTGATCGAGATATCATACGTAGGCTTCATTGGAACTCCTGTCAAATTATCGGTAGTTGCAATATTTGTTTGAAATAGACCACTGCACTTATAACCCTGATGATCTGAAGTCGGAAAAGGCATGGATCGAAGTGGATAACATTACCGGACTAACGGATGGAGATACAGTATTGAATCCCGGAGATCCGGTGAAGGACCAGAGCGATTTCTACGTCGACGACTGCAGACTCTGGTATGTTGCTCAGTTTAAGCTTAGAAGATAAGAAGCTTAACATTAAGTGGACATTCGTAGGCAAGAGAATCTAAGTATCAGGTTTACACTTCAGTAAGATATTTGATTTCAGAAATAGTTGAAGCTAGAAAATGTGTGTCCCAAGAAGTGGTTCTAGAACAGGGTGCTATATATCCTCTGCCGCATTCAGCACATCAATTTTACTGTTATAAGTGCACTACTTTTGACAAATTTGTACTGGAATTGGCAAACGGTCTAAAACAACATCCAAACGCGAAAATATAATATTGATGACGAAAATCAGAAAAGGATCTCTAAACCAACTGGAGACGAACATTTCAGAGAAATGTGTATGGATAATATTTGGATATTGACAAATGACGTTAAGAACATCTCTTCAGCCCTGAACAGAAATCTCTCAACCACTTGCGTTATGTTGGTCTGTTGATAAGGAATCTACTTTCAGCAATTATACTTGTTTCATATGTTTCTTTGCCATTTTACAGTTCATGCAATATGGATGATACGAATAAAACCGTGAAATGCCGAGTAAGTTATTATATTATCGTCAGGTTTTAGTGGCATTAGGAGATCTCAGAATTTAACAAATACAACATCAAAGCTACTGAAGTCCAGCTGTTAATGACATTAAGAATTGTCAGAAGGTCAGCGATAGCTCAATAGTCGCTGTTTTAAACGATTTCATACGTGATGAAATCTGTTTCAAATATATAGCCTATATAAAGTCTGTTTCAATTATATATATATATATATATATATATATATATATATATATATATGCAATCGGTCTATTAAATGCAATGCAGTTGTCAGATGCAGTTATAATTATATGCTTATTTACTTACTTAGAGCTTAAGCGTGCGCTGGTAGAACAATCTGTGATTTTACTGACTATCTCTCTGTTGTACATATTAGTTGTACATTATGTGAATATCAACTTAATGTTCTATTCGATAACCTGATGTACCGTATAACTTTCTATCGATCTGTAGCTCATTTCAGTCGAGATAACATATACAGTATTTTAACGTATTTTCAGGATATTCAAAGATCCTGGCCTGACCCCACCGACCCATGTCTGGAACACAGTTGTAGTACACCCGAACCGCTCAACAAGACAGCATTGTGCGACTGCAAGGTATGGTTATACACTCCCTCCTCCTTAATCCCGGCTTTGGACTGGCACCATCTGAATGCGTCAGTTGCTGAGTTAACTGCAGAATTAATGTCGTAGATCTGTTGTAGTTTCTGCTGTATTATAACGAAGATGATTAGCGTCGACCTCCTTTTTAATCCATGCTTTGGACTGGCAACACCCGAAACTGGCGCTGACACGCCCTCAGCCTCAGTACTAGTTCGGTTGAGACAAGAGGGGAAAGGAGCAAAGAGAAGGAGCGAAATTATGATGAAAACACAACGTATGTATGTATGTATCCATGTATGTCTGTATGTATGTATGTATGTATGTATGTATGTATGTATGTATGTATGTATGTATGTATGTATGTATGTATGTATGTATATATGTATGCCTCTGGATACATACTATGGCGCCTTTTTATTTGCATCACAAAAATAGTGAGGATGATGATGGTGTCGATGATGTTGATGATGATAATGACGATCGTCAGATAATTCCATCTTGAGTCCTTTCAGCTGTTTTTAAACGCGTCTCCTTTAGTGTGAATCTGAAACAGTGTTACGCTAACTCAGAAAGAGTTACTACTGATGTACATTGCCATAGCTGTCTTTTAATTTCAGGGCAAACCGGTCCTGAAAGCTGATCCTCCGCAGTGCTGCATGTGTGACAACCGTACAGGTAATAGGGCCTACGATCGACGGTGTTACCAGTTTCATGTCATGCCGATTCCAATGCAAATATAGTTAATGCAATAATAGTTCATGCAATGATAGTCAATTGATGTAGTGGTAGTTAAAGCAATGTTAGTTCTAATGCATTGATAGTTAATGCAATGATAGTTAACGTAATGGTATACTTTATACAATGATAGTTATTATGCAAATGCAGTGGTAGTTAATGTAATGGTAGTTAATACAATGATAGTTAATGCAATGATAACTAATGTAATGGTAGTTAATACAATGATAGTTATAATGCAATGGTAGTTAATGTGATGGTAGTTAGTGCATGATAGTACCAATGCAATTATAGTTAATGTGATGGTAGTTAGTGCATTGATAGTTTCAATGCAATGATAGTTAATGTAATGGTACATGTAGTTAATGCAATGATACTTCTAATGCAGTGATAGTAAATGTAACGCAATGATAGTTCTAATGCGGTGATCGTCAATGTTTTGTAATGATACTTCTAAGGCAATGATGGCTAGTTAATATAGCGGTAGCGGTAATTCAGGGGTACTTTCGCCAACTTAGACCTAGACGAATAGGGTCCGTTCAGTCAATTCTGCGTTTTAAATAATGTTGAAGTCTCTGAGGGATTCTCTTTACCTCGTGGCAAAATTAAAAACATAATAATAAATTCAGACACTTGATGAGACTGCACAGAATCCATCTATGTACTCTTTAGAAACGTGCCATATGACGGCGACTGAAGCGCCACCTGGTCAAGATGTGTGGATTGAGAAGGATCAGGTGCTGGGTTTGACGGCAGGCGATCAGCGACTGGAGATCGGCGATACAGTTGACCCATTGGCTACCATCCAAAGAGGAATCTGCGAGTCATGGTAAGTCGCTTTACCAGCCTTCTCCAGTCTGCAGCTTTCCACTCACCACGAAAACCGAACTCCAACCTATCCTCTTCTGGCCCTGCTCCTTCACCACCCTACGACTACCACCACTAACGGTTTCCACCGTAACACCGTGCTGTCTCCTCTGATTGACCTCTCCCGGATTCTGATCTGGCGCCGAAAAACAACCCGGGACATCGTCGTCCCCGTTTATCCACGCGTGGGACTGGCACCACTCGATTAGGGTAGTGACGGCATGGTAATCTGTTGTGCGGCATGGGGTATACTGCTGAAATTTCGTTATGCAGTTGTGTGTATTCTAGGTAACCTATTCGCTAATAGACGGATAGTAAGGTGAGAGCCGCAGAAAAGCATTTGCCCTAATGTGCCCTATAATTCTGCTTCCATAGGCAACATTCGTAGCTTGACTCTGTAAGGATAGGCGTCTGACTAACCTTAATTGCAAATCAGCGTAGTTCAATTAAACATTTGCTTGCATGTACGTGTGAATGTATGTGTGTAACGTTGTGTACGTATTTATGTATGCATGCGTGTGTGTACCTACCGGTATGTATTTATGTATGCATTTATGCATTTAGTTACGTATAAGGTATATGTATTCTGGTCATGCATATAATATTTATATGCATATGTATTATATGCATACATACATACCACACACATGCTGGTATGTATATGCAATTATTCATGTATGTTCCTAGACACTTAAATATATTTTTGACTATTTGTTGGCAATCTATTAAGCAGCTGCTAATCACGATTGCTTTTCATTAAGGGGCATACTTTCACATCTAGTGCTCAACATGCTGAATGTGCATTTACTTGTAGCCTTTGCAGAATCGACGGTGGATTCGTATGTCAGGTAAGTCACAACATTGTTTTCGTTTTAGTTTATTGATTTTGTTTTGTCAAATGCTAGAACTGCCCTAGAGAAATTATGAGTACGACACAGTGGTCTTGTCGGTAGAGCGTTTGATTTTAATTCTGTGCAACGACCTCAACAAGTCGTTCGCGCATTCTTGCTTCTGTCAGCAAGCAGTAAAATGTAGTAGGCGTACTGGCGTAAGCTGGAAAGTAAAAGACATGGCCCTAGGATTCGTCCAATGCTGGCTAGAGAGACGGGAAAACTTAATATGCATACAAACAATTTCAATATACGTTTTTATTCTATACTGTTCTAATATCAATGATAAGACTTTGATGGCGTGCATATGCCATTTGTTATTTTATCGATACATCTCGACTCTGGAACGATCTCCTTCCTGAGTTCGGCAAACTCTCCGATAGGGCCTACTCCACTTAAGTCTTATGTCAACGCTCACCCATACACCATCATCTACCTCAAGGTCATCTACCTATCACCTCTCAGACTATCCACTCCAAATTCAAATCTCACCTTTTCTAAGATTCATACTCTGATGATCAGAGTCTGATCCATCCAGTTTTCCGCCTTCCAATCTATCTCGTCTTGAAACCGTCCTTAGCCTCTTTCTCTCCAATGTTTCTACCTCCTTCTCTCCCTGGTTTCTGCCTCCTTCTGTCCCTGGTTTCTGGCAACCGGACATAGCTCTTCACTTGTTATCGCTGGACTCGCTGACTCTACTCAGCTCTCTGAATAATCTGGTTAATTGCGTTTAGCTGATTTTGAGTTTACGATTACTGTTGATGTGTTTAAACTGCAAATGTATAATACTGATAGTCTCTCTAACTATTATAATAATATACATTTGTTTTCTACTCTTGCATGAAACTTTTGTTGCCTTTCTCTTTTCACACATGGCAAAGCACGCTCGTCTTTCCTTTATACTTATTAATCAAACTGCGCTATATATTAGTTGTCTTCTATACAATTGAACTGTAGAATGATAACAAGGAACAAGCAGATCCAGACGATCAATGCTTAATACATCGCTGCACTGATGGAGAGGAAGACATAGTTGACCTAAGAAATAGCTGTGAATGTGACGAGGTAGGCAATCGCAAGCAACCTGACATAGGAGGAAACGCTGAAGTCATTCAAAATTATATACTTCTCTTGTTCCATTAGACAACTAAACGCAAGGCAACATCTTCGGTCAAAAGCAATGACTGCACGATAATTGGCCGGGCACAGGTTAACTCTAGCGATGGGTTTATAAGTACAAGTAAGAGCTTTAAAAGTGATCTTTCGTTGGCTTTCTGCAGTAATTATAATTGTAAGTGCTAATTTATATAGCACCTTTTCGAGAAAACCCATCAGAGGTACTCCTGACCTGACTGTGGATGGCATACAAGTAAACTTAGAATTAGTAGAAGTATAATTTGATAACCTTCAAAGAGTTGTATTCTATTTGCAGAATCACAAATTGGTCACATCGGATACTTCGCCTTGTTGCAGTTGCCCGCCAGGTGGGTGTACAATCTGTAATAGACAACGCTGTTTGTGTTTCTGTAAATTAATACAAATACACTCAATTAACAGGCACGTAACTAGCCTTTTTCGTTTGGGGGGGCTTAAGCCTTGAACATGGCAACATTTATACAGTGTTCATACGAATTTTAGCCGTAAGCATACAACGGCTTGACTTGTTTGGGGGGGGCTTCAACTTCGTTTGGGGGGGCTTAAGCCCCCCAAGCCCAACGCTAGATACGTCCCTGTCAATTAAGCCCCTAACATTTCATACACATGGCTGCTTCGTGAGTCTAGTTAAAGTGACAGCTGCGTATAGTATTCACAGGCTACCACATCTTTCCAGTTGGATGCCCTTCTAAATATTAAACATGATTGTAGCTTGGTTTTGGGTGGACCATGGTATAATGCCTTGTTCATAAAACACTGGCACAATGGAAGTTGCTGACTAATTCAAATTACATTCGTTGACTTAAAACACATAGGGCCTACACGACTCAACATTCCATCTAATCAACAGCCCTTTCTTTAGTTAGATATTATGTTAATGGTCGTTGTTATGGTCGTGTCTTTTCGCAGAGTTCTGTACAGCGACAGCAGAAGACGTGGAAAAAGGAGCCTGGTATATTACGATTGACGATTCGGGACGTGCTGCAAGAGGCGAACAGATCAGTGTCGATGAACTCATACCGCAGCAGACTGTATTCCAGAAAGGCGACTGCTTTAAATGGTAAGAGTTAAGAAGACAAAAGCACATGCTTATTAACAGTAAAATTTAATTTAGGGTCGCCTGCTGCCAATAACTGTAAAAAAATATGGCCTCCCCAGACTCGGGTAGAATAGAGCGTTGCGATTTCTCAGAGCGGAAGTCCCGTTATTATGTAAGTAAGTAATGAGTGACGCTCTTTAACTTGATACCACTAGATGTTTAATGGCACTAATGACTAACCGAAGGAAGTGGAAGGCTTTTAAAGTTTTCAAAATAAGGTTATTCTTAAACTCAACAAAGTTGTTTACTTTATTACTCGTTTACTTAACTACCTACCCACTAATCTGCCTACCTACCTACCTACTGGTCTACCTACATAAATGCCTACATACACACGTGTGCACATACAAGAGAATCCTACATAAATGTTTACATGCATACATACATACTTGTATACATGATTAGATGCATAAGCAGTATTTTTACAGTGTATATAATACTCAGGCATTTATATGCATGCACTTAAACATGATTACATATGAGAACGTTATTTTTTACAGAGTATGCAAACCTACATACGTGTACTTACTTACTTGGTCGTTATTTTTCAGCATATGCAACACTGACGGCAAAATTGGTTGCACCGTAAGTGTGTCTTGTCACAGTGTCTTTATTACATAGGTAGTAGCTGACCTGCTTAAGATCAATGAAGTCAGTAAAAGATTTACAGGCAAAGTTAATCACTTTTAAATGCTAGACCATGGACCATGTAGATGTAGAATTGACTATTTCAGGCCGATGTAGGTATGCATTTGTGGGGCGTGGTAGCTCAGTGGTAAGTTTGGCCCTTGTGACCGAAGGGTAGCAGGTTCGAATCCCACTCTAGCCGCTGCGTACGGACCTTGGGCAAGTCCTTCAGTCGCGATTGCTCGTGGCGCTTCGGCGTGAAAACTCCGACACAGTATCAAATGCTGTAGTCGGGAGCGCCTCTGAGCAGGCTGTAATCTAGTCCCCCTCTTGTGGGGGGGAAACAAGTTTCCTGGGGGGATTTTCCACCCCAACACGTGTCTACATTACAATATTGCTGGCCTCTGGGGGGAAACATCAATCCTGGGGGGGGGGAAATTTACCCCCCCCCCAAAGACGTCTAGATTACACACTGGCCTCTGAGTAGTAGTAGACTTGAGGAGGCGCTATAGAAATATCCGAAATAAATAAAATAAATAAAATTTGACATAGATATTATTTTAAAACCGAAAGGAACATTAGGGCAGAAAGTCTTCAGTGCAAGAGTTGTGGAATAGTTTGGATGATACTACTGTCTCAGTGGACACCATCACAGCTTCTAAGAGGAAGCTAGGAAAATTGGGCTATTAGGCGTTCCAGGTTCTAACACAGGACTAGACGTCTTCTGAATCACTCAAAAACCTTTGTGATGTTATGTTAGGTCTCGCCTAGTAAATGGATGGACGAAACGAACAAGTGCTTAGAGAAATCATGCGGCATTGAGGGCGAAACTGTGACTAGAGACAAGACGACGGAATGCCCTTGCAAAGAGGTAGGTCTCGTTCTCAACTGAAAGAAGACCTCGTTCATGGTTTGTCCATTCCGAGGGTTAGCTTCACTTTCACTTCCCTTTCACTTTGGGATCGAACTTCTACAGCGGCTTACTTCGCTTAACACCTAAACGACGACTTGCAATGGTTACCCAGTCACTTTTTGTACAATCTCGTTGCTAAAGTGTTAAAGCTAGCATCGATTCTCTGTGCATTTGTAAAAGCGCTACAAAAGTCAGTAGAGTACATTACAGTTGATTTAATTCGTTCGTTACTGAAAGGAGAACGGAAACTTCCCTTTGTAAATTTTATGTAATGCATACCTAGGTAAATAAGTAATGCATTTTTTCGCCACATTTAATCAAGAGAATAAGCATAGGCGCTTAGTTTTAGAGTAGCGATTACGATTTAAGTAAGTATTTTAATAACTGGTCATAGGACTTTCTGAATGGCCTATGACTTTATTCGAATGATTTTTACATCGACGTTTGTATTGTGTTAGTTCGAGATTCTAGTCCCGCGACCGGAACCAGAGTGCTGTTCCTGTGAAGGTAATTTGTTTTTTCTTACAAATATTGCAACTTGTAAGTGCAGTTATTGTAATAGAGAAAAAATTATTTTACATCATCGTAGCAGCGAGCTTATTCTAGGGTACTCTACAGTATCAATTGTTAGCGCGAATTTAAGTAGGCAACGGAGCTCGCGGTTATTGGCCCATCCCTGATGATCTCCTCTTCTTTTCCCTCAAACGCTTGAAGACCGTATTATTCTCCTCTAATTATGAGACATCGGACCAGGGAGCACCACTGATGAGCTATCTTGAAGTGGCGCTTTATAAATTCCAAGTTACAATTACAATTACCTAGTTACGATAATTATAAATGCATTGCTTAAACATCCGTACTATTTACTTATAGACTGTTAAAGAAACTTCAAGCCATCTTAAGACGCAACTCTAAATCTATTAGATTAACATGTTAAGCGCCATTGTGGCATTCTAACAGGGAGCTTCAGAAATAGCCACACACATACATGCATACATACACACATACATACATACATACATACATACATACATACATACATACATACATACATACATACATACATACATACATACATACATACATACATACATACATACATACAAAGTAAAGAACGGCTTCATTTTCACATGTAAGTCATCACCCTCGCCACTTACAGGGCCGGGCGAGTTCACTGACTTAAAGTCGAGTTTGAAAGGCAGTTCGATATTTTTAACCATCCTGTGCTTGCGAGAATTTGAACTCCCGAGTTTAGGTTGATCAATATTCGAACTCGCAACAACCGTAAGAATATCGCGCAATGCACATGCGTGTTTATGAAGTGATTTATTCTGCTTCTTTTGACTTGTAGGAAAGTGTGTCCTTGAGGATAAAGACGTGGATCCCACAGAAACCCCGGTCCTTGAAAGCGATGGCAAGGACGGCTTAACTGAGGGAGACACGAAACTTAAAGTCGGAGACAAGATTGACCACGACGGAGTTTACTACAAGGATCAATGCAATGCTTGGTAGGAAAAGCATAGAAGTATTTTTTGTGCTCGACCCGAGATTTTAACTAATCTGCCTTGCGACCTACGACTCGAACCCCTACTGGCCTTGAAAGCCATTGCATTTGACCGCGGTTGTGCTTTGTCAGGTCGGGAGCTCCTGTGATGAGTCTCTGTTGAAACGGTCTTGTATGAATCTGTTATTGCAACTGCGAAATCAAAGAGACCAAGGCAGACTCGCAGCTTTACACCTTTACACCTTTCAGGATTAGCAAGTGTCATTCTTTCACCACTGCGTACCGAATTTGAAACTGTGACATTGCATATGTGCGACATGATAGTCTTTCGGTAGAGTGATCTAACGGTCGCAGATTCGAGTCTGCTGAGCGGACTTCCTGTTGCGACCCTGGACAAGTTGCTTTCACACCAATGCCTCCGTCACCAAGCAGTGGAATTTAATACCGCCATAATCTAAATTCTAGAAAATCATGTGGCAAATTTTACACGCTTACAAGCATTCGACGAAGTGCTGTAAATCAAGGTCGCTGAAGGGCAGTCTCTAATGTTTGTTCTTCATAACGAATTTAAGTTATATTTGAACATGTTAGTGCGTTTTTAGAAATTCTGAAAAGAGATCATTATACAGCGTACAGCGGTCATACAGGTATAAGTTGAAACGCTTCTGCATCGTTAGTAACCAACACGATGTTACAGACAGTTGTTTTCATTTGTAGCCGGTGTAAAGAGGATAATACGTTCAACTGCTATGTGAGTATTTCTAAACACAATTGATTGCGTTTGTTCTGAAATGTAGACTTCACTCTAGATTCATTTGCAATGTCTATCATCACCAAATCTGCGTCAGTCGCGCTCTACTTTCTAAGAGACAGTGGTTGTAAAGTGCTAAGACGAATTGAAGTTTTAGGGACCTATAGAGTTGTCGAAAGCGATTAATTGCGGTTGACCTTAGAGTTAGGCTTTGGTTAAATTCACAGCATGTCTTGCAGCATCATATCTGCATCACGTTCAATATAGTTTCCATAGGAGAGTGACTGTAAAGCACTAAGGTTCATAAACGGTTTTGTTGTTGATGTCACGCTGAGACCTTGCACACACCATATTTAAGTATGCAGTTTCTGTTAAGCAGCGGCGAAAACCAGGTAATCAGGTTAATCAAGTTAGCTCTGATTTAATTTGTAAATATTCACGCACACACCCACACACACACACAAACACACACACAAACACACACAACTAATACGCGTAAAGTTGTGAAATCGATTATTCCCTTAGTGCACCAATCTACATCAGCTTTTCTCCTAAGAAGACTTACAACTAAAATATATCATCATAGCTTGTTTAAAAACAAGCAATGTACGTAGCTGGATTTTAAAAGCCATGCACATGCGCATTTGTCGGACAAACAAAAATCATGTGTTCTGTTGCACATGTTACTCTTGTAACAGTGTGATCAATAAAGTCGTTCTTATGCAATCAGTTTGAATTTGCTGAGTCTGTACATGTCGTTATTAACAGACTATCGATCACGAAATAAAAGATAAAGACAAAGACCTCTGCCAACGCTACACGTGCAGCCTCGGACTAGTCGCTCACGTTAATGACTCCGAAGCGTGTGCCTGCCCCCCAGTAAGAAACAGTTTGATGTCATTACTCACGACTTACTCACTCATAATTATGAGACAGATTATATGTATAGATTAATCGTATGACACTACTTTCTGAATCTATACTAGACGCTTTTAAAAGACATTCTATTATGGGATCTTGTATTTACACTGAGCAAGACAACACTACTTACGATCTCATTTATATAGTCTTTTACTTTATATTACACGATGTTACATTAAATTGCATTGTAGTGCACTTAAATTTATGATGTATAATGCAACCTAACTTCATAAAAATTTGTGTCTGTAACATCGTTAGAACATCTAAGAACATCATGCTCGCGAGAAACGTGGACGTCCTATTGCTCTTGCTAATTAAAAGCACCAGTAAACAGGAGAACACTTCCTGGGGAAGTTCAACGCCAGTCTGTATATGCTGCATTCTAATCTGTGTATTGTGTGAATGTCCAAATTGAGTGCTTCACAGGCTGACATGAGAGTGTAGCTTTGCATTAACGGTCGTGTCAGAAGCGAAGCGTTGGCCCTCTGTGAATGACAAATAGCCTCTAAAGTCTAAGCGGCCATGCTGCTATGTCACAGAAGCACAGTAATCCTGAATAAGTTAAACTCACTCTTTCTTGACTTGATTATTCGCTACATTTGCTCTTTATCTATCTTTTTACAGGGCGAGACGCTTGCAGTGAGCCCTTACCCGAAATGTTGTGAATGCATAAGAGGTTAGAGTTATTAGCTTCATCATTGGTTAAATCAGAATCAGATAGGACAAAGAGCTTACATGAGGAAGATGAATGTAGCGCTTGCTTTCAAAGACACACTTCATCGCTGTAGTACCTGGGTTAAAGATGGCTGGACTTAAACCCAGACTACAGATATAACAGCATACTGCTTACTTCCGACACAAAATTGGCTATCACGTCCCTGCTAATAACACATGATCTTGTTGGTGTCAATACTAGAATCACAGGCACGGAGAGCAGGGAGATGGAGAAACCATTTCCACATTTCCAGATTAGATGCAGGTCTTTCATGAAAACTTTCGAAATATTTACAAATATTGATCTCATAAAGCTTCGCCAATCTTTTGTTGCTAATGGATAAGCTTAGTTTCTTGTTGGTTCAGAAACCGTTTCAAGGTTTTCATGAAAACTTTAGAAATATTTTAAAATATTGGTTGCTCAGACAATTGCCATAATTGTATTATTATATACTGTTCAACTATCGTTTACATAGTGTAATATATTATATGAATAGCGAATCATAGTACGTATAAAGAAGTTGAGAAAAGAAGGGCCACGTGAAACACACAAGTAAACCATGGCTTAAACAGGGAAGCACTTGACCACTCAACTAAATTGAAGTGAATACGAATTTATATTACCTTTCTGGTTATGTGCTACAGTTGGTACTACACCGCCATCCATGAAGCTTTGTGAACTGACGTCTTCCATAAGTGCTCTCGAATTCTCCACTCCAGAGAACGGTCAGTGTTCGACGAAAGATGGAGTCACGATTACAACGTGTAGCGGAGGATGCGGCGATACTAAAGAGACGAGTACAATCGTTGTCAGTGATGGCTCTCGAACCATACAAGACGAGAAGGATTGCCACTGTTGTTCGGGTATAGGAACGGTCAAACAGTACATCGCGTAC
Organism: Allolobophora icterica; assembly: GCA_963556255.1. NCBI lineage: Eukaryota > Metazoa > Annelida > Clitellata > Crassiclitellata > Lumbricidae > Allolobophora > Allolobophora icterica. The sequence goes on along the minus strand of OY744603.1, from coordinate 11,415,949 downwards.
TGCGTCGACGGAACCAAAGAAACAACTCTGTTAATCGACGTAATGGAGTTCACTGACTGCGACTGCAAACCATGCGGAGGTAATCGTAATATCTGTTGTATTTAGTAACTTCTGTAGCGCCTCTTCTCGGAGGAGCACTTCAGAAGAACTTCTGTCTTGACAACAGAAGACCACGATCAGATAGAATGGTTTCACGCGATTACGGAAAGAGGCAGAGTTCAAATCGACGAGACGCCTAATCCAAGTATTGTGTTTAAGGAGGTTATCTCGTCGGTTAAAAGTACTTATTCGATAAAAAAATGGACCAATCCCCGCGAACCTTCTACGCTGGGTTGTGTGAATTCAGATAAGGCTCAACCGAGTCGCACTGTGTAGCAGAGCACTAGGAATCTGCAGTCTGGTGTGAATGAGGCCGAGATACAAATGTACCTGGATGCGTTGATTCACACCCTACAGTTGCCCAAAGCCCTAGATTTTAAACTCAATGCAGTAAGCTGATTGTTTTAGAGATGTTGCAGTGCATCGGATAGCCACTATGCCGACACTAGGTACACGCATCTTAATGAGTAAAAACATCGCACTTGACAACTTCTTATGGTGCAATGTATCACTAGAAAAGACAGGATAGAGATGGAGAATTTAGATATAGACATGTTCAGGAAAACGAAAAGGAAGAGACGGAATCAAGTAGCAGATAGAGGAATAGACCAACAATATAAAACAAATACTGCATTGTTAATACACATCACTCTTCAACAACACATAACATATTTTCTGCATTTATTTCAGGAAAACCTACAGAAGAAGAATGCGCAGCTTATGTTCCTTCAAAAGGAACATAAGGAGGTCGAGGATCATTCGGGAAATGATAAGGTATTGAAGGAAGATGGTAATGGAAGGGGTGCTAGTAAACTTGGTAAGAAGAAAGGCCCATTCGGACTTGTCTAAGGATCTAAGACGTTCTAAATATTCTTGAACATATTTCTCAACACGCATCGAACAAAACGTGCTTTAAGTTTTAATTTCGCAGTGCCTGTCTGTTATTTCTTGCATTTAGTCTCGACGCATTAAGCGCATTGTGTCTTATTAATCGTTGTATATCTTTGTTTAACTCATAACATAGGGTTCTAAATTTGTGGTTTCGACATTTGTTAACATTAGAGTTCACGTGAATAAGTGTTCGTAGTGTTATTAGAACACAGTTTTATCATGCTAAGTTACAATAAATATTATATCACGTTAAAATGGATTTAAAATACGGGAATTAAGTTTGGTTGAATTTTTATGTTGTCAGTTTATTCACAGTAGCGCTTTTGAAATTTGGAGTTTATGATTAAGATTAGGCCTACGATGTCACTTATGTCAGCCGCATTTCATGACCCTGCGCTTGAAACATGGAATAATAGTTTGAGTAAAATTCAGTATACTGCTTGTTTAGCAAAGAAGAAGACATTATTACAAAATGACTATATGATATATAACCGTCTATGCTTTATTATTGCTTGCTATAAAGTTGTTTTTTTTTTCTTATTCAGCCAATGCTTTTCTTTGCTTGTATGTTATGCCATAAAGTCAATAAAAATGGTTAATAAAATAGTTTCATCTGAGCACTTTGTCTTTGTCTTTCTCAGTCAATTGATGTTGAAATACCTAATGTTTACCTACAGTTCTCTTCTGTAGCAAAAATATAACTTTAAATATCGTCTGGTATCGAACTGTCCAAACTAAAGTGCGGGAGACTAAGAGAAGTGCATAGTGACTTAAGGGCAGGTGCTGGTAGAGACCATTTAGGCTTTCAAATTATTCCTACAATTTCTGAAACTTTTGTCATGTGTTCAACATGTGCGCGCTACATAAGATGCTCATCAATGACTACGCCTAAGAATTTAACTCTACATATTATTAGGATGATTTATACACGATAAAACTTTCAAGTACGCCAAAGTAGATATGCCACATAGCTGGCTATTCTCAGTAGTTATGACGGGAGTATTGTATTGTATTCAAACATTATAAAGCGCCTCTAGTAAAGGGAACCGTTCAGAGGCGCTCAGTAGAGTAGAGGATGTTTCCTGCGACTTATAAATTTATATCATAGTTAGATTTCTTAACATTCAGTGACAACATACTCGCATTAAACCACATTGACAATTGACAAATTCCAGATTCATACATAAAAGATCAAGGTAGACCCTAAATCTTGCCACAAATAAAACCGGATGTATCGTCAGCAGAGAATATGTAGGGGTAGGCCTATAAGATGCGTTCCGATCCCGCTGGACTGGTCATTGTAATCAGCTTGCCACTGGGTGGCCAATCTTCAGAGGAATGTGGGCCTAGAGTCTGAGCTTGGGGAGTTGGCCATGTAAGGGTATGCCGTGTAGGAAGCTTTTAGATAGGGCTATATGAATGGTAACCCTTGAGGTACAGCAGGCAGAGAGAGATCGGGATCCAGCGTGCTGGTCACACGGCTACCAACCTAGGCCGGACCTCTGTTCCGTTTGTCAACCGGGACACGGGGTCCTGGCGTGTATCACTATCGTCTGAATAAACATCGACAACGACAACGTGTTCAGTCTCTCTCTGTCGATCAAAACTCTTTCTTTGTTTCTCTTCCGTCAGGCCGGTGCCGACGATGAGTCCTCAACTTGACGTCTCCAGGTTTCTCTGCTCCTGATTTTTTCTATTGCCTCTCTCATATTCAGGTTCATCAACATCTAGCCATTATTCAACATCCGTACCCGCAGCTACAAATATATACTGCAAAATCGACGAGGAATAAATTGTAACATCATTGACGTAACTAAGAACATAATAAAGGTTCCAACTCTGAACCCTGGGGAGCGCCATGCAGTATAGGTACCAAACTAGAGAGGACCATAACATAGGCCCTAGACCACTTGCAATCTATCTTACACATAGGACCTCAAATCACGGCAAGCCACGAATATCATATTGATGTAAATTAGCAAATTTTAGTACATCATAAATAATGGTGTCGAAAGTTTTAGATACGTCAAGAACTAGACCCAGAGCACAGTTTTCATCGTCCATTGCTTTGAAACTATTAGGCCTATCAATTCAATGATAGCTAAGTTGGCAGAATGGTTTTTCCTAAAACCAAGTTGTTTATCATACAAACTTTTATTAGCTATTTGAAACGTTTATACTTGACCTTTTGCGTTTTCAAAGCATGGTAATTTAGAAAAGTGACGGTGATTCAACACATCATGACAATAGCCAGGTTTAAAAATTGCTGCGACATTAGCAATTTTCACACTTTTAGGAACACAACCAATTAATAAAGATTGGCCAACAAGATGAGTCAGCCGTAAAAAAGTTGTATACAGCAAAATGTTTTGCAATATCAAAATTTTAGGTCATTTTCGTGCAGTGCTTCCTTAATAACCCGTCGATCGTACTTCCTTAAGATTGTTACTGTAGGAATCTAATCTGGCAATGTATAGGCCTATTTCGCAATTTTATAGGATTTTCTTGGCTCTCCATATGACCATATCTCTTTCAACTCTCGCCCTCTGTCCTTTCGTCCGTGCCTCTCTTTCCTCCCTATCTCTCTTTCTCTCTCCCCCCCTCTCTCTAGCAGTTGTAATTTATTATAAATAAACATTTATATAGCGTCGATCAAGAGCAAAACAAATGAGAGAAGCTCTTAGCAGCATTAAGTAATACAGATGGAAAACGATCAAGTAGATCGCGTTTTCTCATATAATTTAGCCCAGGGCTTCAACACTATAAGCAAAGAGACTGGCGCTATTATTTTAGCTTTATATTTGAACCCAACTGGGTAAAAATCTTCAACCCCCATGGACTTTAGAACTAAAAAAACCAACAAGAACTCTACAAAAACTGCATTAACTTCTGTCAGAACGGCACAGAACCATATGGCAAGCATCCATTACTTTCTCAGAATCATTTGCAACCATCATTTACTACTCCGAATATCACAACCCACCCTATTAGTTGATGATTAAACGAAAAGTCATATTAAAATTATTAAGCTTACAAAACAATCAAGAAAGATAGGCCTGCGCATAGGCCTACATTAATTAGTGAAACTTAGGAAAACCAGAGCTGGCCTTAGCCCCAGTGAAGTGACAAGGAAAAACTATACTTTCTGGCGCTCTCAGACACCATCTAATTTACAATACTTTTTATAATTTTGGAATCAAATGAAAATTCTTTTAAAAACAATTGAAAACATAAACATTTTTAAATGGCGTCCTTAAATTGTGGTGCTCCAGGCCACTACCTGCTCCGCCTAACTTATCCTGCCCTGTGAAAACCTCGATCCTTTTACTGTACTTATGATGAAAAGAACGCAGACACAGGACTATTTGCCGAAATGCAGTTGCAAGGAGGAAGTAGCTTGAAGAGAACAGTGTTGTATTGTATTGTATTGTATTCGATCATTTCTAAAGCGCTTCTCACGGAATAGATCATTCAGAAGCATTCCCAGTGCGAGAGACCCCGAGAGAAGAAGGTTTTGAGGTGGGGGAAGGAGGAAGAAATATTACCCAAGAGAATGGAGGAACGGACAAAGGAAGGAAGACTGTTCCAAAGGGAGTGACATATGGAGGCAAAGGATCTAGACTGAGCCATTGAAGTCCTGACACGGGAATTCAGAAGTTCAAATCGGTCAGAAGAACGGAACGGACGAAGCGCAGCAGAATGATCATTGGCGTTGGCAGGAATTGTTGTAGGGGCAAAAAAATTTATAGGGAGCAAATTTTTCGGGGATGGGGGGCAAAGACGACGTGTTTCCATAGATTAGCTATTCATGAACACAGAAAACAAGACAATTTGCAAAAGCCAGAGGGAAATGCCGTCTTCCCCCTCCGGACATCCATGAGGCCAATGAATATAATCACATAGATACTTCTGGACAAGACCCAATCGAACGACTAAGGCACAGACAATCTATCGTAGTACTAACTAGTCTCCTCTTACCATCCTTTTCGCATCCCTGCTTCCACACCCAACCTCTACTGCGTGCGTCTCTTACCTTTGCTTTCCCATCCGACCACTACTGCCTCTTCCATTCTCTCTCCTATCTACCCTAACCGTCTCTTTCTCCTATCTCATGTACCATAAGCCGTAACCGCCTTTTTTATCTTTTCTTCCAAATTTCACCTACCATGACCACATCTTGCCCTTCCTTTCTTCCTATCCAGTTTCCTAGTTTCCTTCTTATCCATCGCTGCGCAGTGTAATACACTGAAATCCAAATCAAATCAAATGAGGAATGGGAGAATGACTCAGGATCCTTCGAACGTCGTCGGGGAAGCTTCATCATCGGCGTCATTATTGCAATGGATGTGCCGGACAAGACCTAAATATTCTAACCTTCTTTCCTTTAATGGGATCTCATACCCAAAATCTCCTCCCCAGTTCTCAGCTTGATCCAAACAACAACAACAACTCTGACTGGGATGCTTAATTTCAGTTTTCTTCTCCTGACAGAGCCATGTGTCCTGGATCCTATCACAACCTCCCTTCTGAGACTTTGTAACTGCTTTGTTACGAGAAGAAAAATTAAATTACGGATATCAGTCAGTTTTGACGTCTAGGGACCAATTATCACATCCATCATCAAACTCTACATCACCTGATGGCAGCCCTTCCGTCTGATTTGCGCATGCCGTAGTTTAGCCTCTTCTTAAAATGTCATCGCTCGCTGCTGATGATCTCTGAAACTGTAGCTCCATTTCTACTCTCAAATTTATTTCGACATTCGTGGAAAACTAGTTGCCAATCGGCAGTTGTCACCTCTCGTCCAAAAAACTCTACCTTTTTTCCAATTCGTCTACCGCAAATACCACTCTGAATTGCATTAGCTGCTGTTCATAATCACATGTTTGACTCTAAGGATAAATGTAAAGTAACTATCCTCATTGTTTTTGATCTATCTGCTGCATTCGATACCGCTGATCGTAGTATACTCTTTCACCGCCTCGAAAAAACTGGTTTGGTGTTTCTGTAATTGTAATTGCGGTAAATGTAAAATGTAAATTACACGATTTTCTATAGCGACCGTATACTTATAGACTCGACCCTGCTCATTAAAAAGCAAGGAATTGATTGGGTGAGATCCTTCACCACCGCTGCCCGTTTGAATAGGATCGACGCCATTTAAGGTTCCCGGGTATGAACTGTAGGCCTACTAGCCCGAGATTTAAATTGTAATAGTAATTGTAATTACAATTTATATATATATATATCATCGTTGGTAGTAAGCTACTTCTAGGATGCTTTACACACACACACACACACACACACACACACACACACACACACACACACACACACACACACACACACACACACACACACACACACTGTCGAATTTCAGCACTGGTTCTGCTCTTAGCTGTTTCACGTCTTACATACACCCTCGTGCTCTGTGTTTGTAAAAATTCAATTCAATTGACCCCAATTGTCTTGAACTGTGGTGCTCCATAGCGTTCTGACCTGGGTCCCTTCTGTTTACACTCTACATAGCATTACGCTAAATCTACAGTCGAAGCAATTTCGGAACCGCTAGCATAGATTATAAATTGCTCAATAAACTCAGGTGTGGTCCCCGACAACATAAAAATAGCTAAAGTGATACCCATCTATAAAAGTGGAGATAAGAAACAACTTGGAAACTACTGACCTATATTTATCTTGCCATACTTTTCAAAATTCTTTGAGAAAATTATATATGGGAGAATGATGTCATACATTACAGCAACTAACATATTATACAAAGGACAGTACGGGTTCTGGAAAAACCACTCAACTTTTATGGCAGTCATGGAAATGTACGATAAAATATCCGAAGCCAGAGACAATGGTCACTTTTCTATAGGGATTTTCCTTGACCTATCAAATACGGTGAACCATGATATTCTAATCTCGAAATTGAACCATTATGGGATAAGGGGTATATGTCTAGATTGGATCAGGGACTACCTAAGGGGCAGGAAGCAATGTGTTTTATATAACGGACATGCCTCGCCCATGCTGGAAGTTAAGTGTGGCGTCCCACAGGGCTCTATATTGGGTCCACTACTATTCCTGGTATACGTGAATGACTTATCACATGCTTCAACAACACTTCAGTTTCTCATGTTTGCAGATGACACCAGTTTATTTATGTCTAACAAATCACTAGTTGAACTAGTTAGTAAGTTAAATAGTGAACTACTGAAGGTAAATAACTGGCTCAAAGCAAATAAACTGTCCCTAAATCTTACCAAAACAAATTACATTATATTTTGTTCCAAGGGAAATAAAGCGTTTAAACACGACTATAATCTTACTATCAACATAGATAAACAGAGTATAAGTAGAGTGGCTTCGTGCAAATTTCTGGGAGTATACATAGACGAGCTCTTGTCATGGAAAGTCCATATAAACGAAATATCAAAGAAGTTTGGCTAAAAATGTTGGCATAATTTCTCGCATACGGCACCTTTGCCGAAACATTCACTTGTAAACCTATATTATTCGATAATAGACCCATACCTCTCCTATTGCAACCTTGTATGGGCATCTACCTACCACACTCGTTTGACTTGCTTGATGCTACTGCAGAAGCGTGCTCTGAAAATTATATGCAATGCGCCCCCGAGAGCACACACTAAAAATTTGTACCTGAATTTGGGAATCCTGCCCCTTGAAAATATAAACAAATTACAGGTAGGGCTATTTATGTATAAGTTCCATATGCATTTGTTACCCAAAAGCTTTGATGGCTGGTTTTATACAAACTTCACAGTGCACACTCATCAAACGCGTTCCTCAAACAAATATCACCAACACTGCATACGCACTGACATCAGGAAATACAGTATTCGAAACTATGGACCGGTGCTTTGGAATTCACTGCCAAATGAGCTCACCCTCTTCCCCACTCCGCATCAGTTTAAGAACAGGTTTAAAGCGCATCTTATGTCTAAAATAAACTAGAGATTATATTGGCCATGAACTGTGTTAAGCAAGTTTCTCTCGTGTTGAATCGAGTAAAGTGCTGGTAAGCTCCTGATTGTAGAACTGGTCAATAGCTCACCCTCCTCCCCACTTCGCATCAGTTTAAGAACAGGTTTAAAGCGCATCTTATGTCTAAAATAAACTACTAGAGATTATATTGGCCATGAACTGTGTTAAGCAAGTTTCTCTCGTGTTGAATCGAGTAAAGTGCTGGTAAGCTCCTGATTGTAGAACTGGTCAATAGCTCACCCTCCTCCCCACTTCGCATCAGTTTAAGAACAGGTTTAAAGCGCATCTTATGTCTAAAATAAACTAGAGATTATCTTGGACTTGAACTGTGTTAAGCAAGTTTCTCTGCTGTTGAATCGAGTAAAGTGCTTGTAAGCTCCTGGTCAATAGAAATGTTTTCCTGCCAAACAAACTGAAGAAACTTTTTAAATAAACAACATTGTTGGTCATGTTTTATATTTAAAATCTGTGTGAAATATAAATATTGTCAAAATGATGTGTAATTGCTAATCATTGCATAAATTAGACTGACTGTTACGCACTTGTATTAGGGCTACCTTGTTAGCGGAACCTTAGGTTCCTTAGGGTATTACCCTTTGTCACTGAAACTGTATGTGAATTATATGTTGTTTACATGGAAATGAGGCAGTGAACAATAAAATAGATTGATTGATTGATTACATAGCATTACGCTTTTAAATTGGAATGCTTCTAAATTCTTCTAACACCGAATTCCTTTCTCCTTTTTAGGCCTACAAGTCAACAGCTTCATAAATTTGACAGGCTCAACTGGATGAACTGGTTGTAGAGTTATTGAATGTGCATGTACTACGTGCATACCGTTTTAACAATGTGTGTTTATAACAATGTTCAGGCCAAATGCAAATTCGTTCAATTTCACACACAGGTTATTCAGAAAATCAGTTCTCAACTTCCTCAAACGCTTTACTATCACTAGCTAATGCCCTAGTCTCCAGCTGATTTGATTACTGTAATCCATTTTTTATCACTTAGGGAGATTTACAAAGCTATAGATGGCTCAAAATTGTGTGACAAAGCCCTATGTGTCAGCATGTCATAGCCATAATTTACCATTACTTTGCTGCCCAATGAGCAATGAATCCCATATAAAGTCATTTAAAGTTAACAGAATACTATATTTATAGCAGCGACCTTGTCTTTGTTCAGTAATGACTCCTCGTATTAGCAAATATTGCACTCGATCCACATATACCTTTCTTTTTGCTGTACCCAACACGCGAGCAGATTTGGGTCTTCGGGCTTTCTCAATGGCTGACTCAACGCTTTGGAATCTATTGTAGCGTTCTATTCGCTTAGTCGTCTCGTTCATGTTGTTCAAGTTTAAATGCACAGACTCCTTAAGACGCACCTATTTCAACTTGCATCTCACCGTACCCTGAAAACTGGTTTCTCTAACCAATCGGATATCGACCAGGATGCTTAACGGACTATAGCGATTTCACATGAAGCGCCCATCGACTGATGCTATATGGGGGGGGGGTCCATAGAGTAGTGGTAACATCACTGGTGTGAAGTGCAGTAGGTAGCGGGATCGCCTCCCGTAACCCTCCTTAGGTCCACTCAGCCTATCAATTCGCGAGATGGCGCGTTTGTGAAAATGAGATGTAGGACGTGATGGGCGCCTTGCAAGGCTGCCGTATACAGTTAAAATTCGACTTCTGTAATAACTTGTGATTATCCGTTAATACTGATTTGTAATCATGCTGCGTAATTGTCAGTTTGAAAATATTAAACGAAGATTATTATTATTATTTGTGCCTTGCGATAGCGCCTTTTACAACGGCACTGTAGAAGTCGTTGAACGGTGTTATAATAAGTTTTGATCTTAGGCTTAAAATCAACAACTTGTTTTATTCAAAGTTCTCCTTCCTACACTGTAGACTTGCTCACGTGGTATCCTTATAAATCCGCCTCTGAACGGTTCAAATTGTTAATGAATTCTGCATTGTTCTCAGGTTCTATAAATTGATCATAAAGCGCCTCATCATCATTTGTTCGCAAGACTTGCAGTCATAGTCGTCTGCCTCTAGTCAGGTGACGTCACTGCTCACATGTGTAGAAGACCACTGATCGTCTAGAATGGTAACGCGTGTTTTCGTCATAAAGGAACTTGCCATTAAATTTGCATCTGTTTCCAACCACAACTCTTAAGTTTGGGGAAGTAAAACCTCATCTGAGTTAGAAGTTGTGGAAACGAGTTGTCGAAAACAAGCCTTATCCTCCTCTGATGGATTTCAAGTTGACTCGGTTTCTAGTTAAAAGTCCGGGATATTCGAGTCAATGCTAGAAAATAATTCAAATAGTTTCAATTGATATCAGATCAGAATAGATCTTAAAATAGATCTTAAAATCAAAATCAACAACTAATGGTGTTCAAACGTTCTCTTAAAACGAACGGAAATGAGCTTCCTAGCTTTGCTCACATGGTATCCTTATAAATCCGCCTCTGAACGGTTCATATTGTTAATGAATTCTGCTTTGTTCTCAGTTTCTAAAAATTGATTCCAAAGCGTTTCATTACCACTTGTTCGCAAAAGTTGAAAGTTACGTATAGGCACTTGCCTCTAGTCAGATGACTTAACAGCTCACCTGTGTAGGAAAATGATCGTCGAGAATGGCAACGCATGTTTTCATCATAAAGGAATTTTCCATTTATTGCAATAGGCCTACGCGGTTGCAAATCTGATAGAATTAGTTTCGCATCTGTTTCCAACCGCAGCTTTTAAGTTTACGGGCAAGTAAAACCTTATGTAACTTTATGTGAGTAGAAGTTGTCGAAACGAGATATCGAAACCAAGCTTTGTCCTCTGATGGATTTCAAGTTGAGTCGGTTTCTATTTAAAAGTCCGGGATATTTCAATCAGTGCTAGAATTCTATAAAATAATTCAAATAGTTTCAATTGATATTAGATTTTAAAAGTCCAGGATATTTGAGTCAATGATAAAATGCTAGAAAAATTATTTACATAGTTTTAGTTGACATTAGATTTTAAAGTCCAGGATATTTGAGTCAATGGTAAAATGCATGAAAATAATTTAAATAGTTTCAGTTGGCATTAGATTTTAAAGACCAGGATATTTGAGTCAATGGTTAAATGCATGAAAATAATTTAAATAGTTTCAGTTGGCATTAGATTTTAAAGACCAGGATATTTGAGTCAATGGTTAAATGCATGAAAATAATTTAAATAGTTTCAGTTGGCATTAGATTTTAAAGACCAGGATATTTGAGTCAATGGTTAAATGCATGAAAATAATTTAAATAGTTTCAGTTGGCATTAGATTTTAATGACCAGGATATTTGAGTCAATGGTTAAATGCATGAAAATAATTTAAATAGTTTCAGTTGGCATTAGATTTTAAAGACCAGGATATTTGAGTCAATGGTTAAATGCATGAAAATAATTTAAATAGTTTCAGTTGGCATTAGATTTTAAAGACCAGGATATTTGAGTCAATGGTTAAATGCATGAAAATAATTTAAATAGTTTCAGTTGGCATTAGATTTTAAAGACCAGGATATTTGAGTCAATGGTAAAATGCATGAAAATAATTTAAATAGTTTCAGTTGGCATTAGATTTTAAAGACCAGGATATTTGAGTCAATGGTTAAATGCATGAAAATAATTTAAATAGTTTCAGTTGGCATGAGATTTTAAAGACCAGGATATTTGAGTCAATGGTTAAATGCATGAAAATAATTTAAATAGTTTCAGTTGGCATTAGATTTTAAAGACCAGGATATTTGAGTCAATGGTTAAATGCATGAAAATAATTTAAATAGTTTCAGTTGGCATTAGATTTTAAAGACCAGGACATTTGAGTCAATGGTTAAATGCATGAAAATAATTTAAATAGTTTCAGTTGGCATTAGATTTTAAAGACCAGGATATTTGAGTCAATGGTTAAATGCATGAAAATAATTTAAATAGTTTCAGTTGGCATGAGATTTTAAAGACCAGGATATTTGAGTCAATGGTTAAATGCATGAAAATAATTTAAATAGTTTCAGTTGGCATTAGATTTTAAAGACCAGGATATTAGACGCAATGCTAGAATGCTAGAATATTATTTAAGTAGTTTCAATTGATATTAGATAAGATAAAATCTTAAAATCAGAGTCAACAATTTATTTTAGAATAGAATATTCTTTATTTGAACCAATTGAAAACCGCATTTTAGTGAACAACAACTCAAACGTGTTTATGCTGCTGACATACATCTAATGATATGTTAATATCAGCTGTTAATATTTGTCTCAAATATGCCCCATTTATATTTTTTTACCCATTGCGCATAGGCCTACTAAGCCGCATCATAAAGCATCCTGATAATAAAGGTTTTTCTAAGTAAGTAAGTAAGTAAGTAAGTAAGTATATTCTTTATTAAACGCTAGCAAACGCACAGCGCTTTACATACAATTTTAAGCCAAACTATCAGCGGTCGGGATTTCCAGGTCGCGAGTTCATGGGCGCAAAGAGTGGCCTGTGAGTTTGTTAGGTGGCAGCAGATCAGGCAGGACATGCCACTGAATATTGCGTACTGCGGCGAAGAGGCGAGAGTCAGCCAAGCGGCAGTGCTGCTCTATTGAGTCTTCTGGGAGGTAGCGTCCCCTGATGAGACGCCGTAAGACCCCTTCCAGTCTATCACGACCGTGCGCTACCAGGGTTCGTAGCGCATAAAGCAATCGACGAGCCTCACTGCAAATGCGGTTAACATGGGTCGTAATGCTAAGATTATCTGAATTGCTATGCCTAGGATAACCATGCTGGTAACCATAATTATGGAATCCGGGTGTGACTTGTGGAACATCATCGTTCGATCGCCTGTCCTTGGCCTCCGAATCACCATTTCGTAGGTTTTGCTATAATTTAGGTTCAAATTGCACGTCTTATCCCAATGCGAAACGTGTTCTAGTATTAGGAGTATTACGGTATTAGGAGGTAACAGTCATCGCCATATTTGATAAGACGGTTTAAAGGATTGGCAGGGACTAGGCCAGAGATAGCAGTAATGAAGTTTAGTAGTCCTAGGCTTGAACCTTGGACGATACTAGCATTCATGTCAATGAGGGTAGATAACTCATCCTGAAACTTGGTGCTCTGTTTCCGACCGTCCAAAAAATAATTTATGATTCAGTTATAGACATACCTTGTATAGGTATTTTGGCCAGGGTATCAGCTATGTGGTCATGCCTAATAGAGTCAAAAACCTTGGAAAATCTAAGGCTATCAAATGATTTGCGCTTAGCATGTGGGTAACATGGCGGGCTGTAGCTATTAGAGCAGCCGATGGGCCTGAAGGCAAATTGGTCGATAAACGGCCGATTTAATGCAGGATTGGTCAATATTGGATAGAAGAAACGGCAGACTATTTGCTTTTCCATTATCCGGCATAGGATAGGAGTGATAGAGACGGGCTTGAAGTCTGCCTCTGTGAAAGGGCTAGCAACTTTAGGAATCGGGATGATTCGACTAATTTTCCACTGGGGAGAGCTATAAGCTTAGGCTTGGTCCAAGGACAGATTAAAGCGATGGACTGCAGGTCCAGCAAGCCCAGCGGTCACCTCCCTAAGGAACCAAGGGGCTACCCTTGTTCAAAGTTCTCCAAAACGAAGAGACATGAGCTTCTTAGACTTGCTCACATGTAATCCTTATATCCAGCTCTGAGCGGTTCATTTTATCAACGAATTCTGCTTTGTCCTCAGTTGTTTATATAAATTGGTCCTAAAGCGTTTCATTATCGGTTGTTGAATGTTCATGCAGTCGGTTGTGCGAAGACAAAATAATAATGTCAGAGAACCGCTAAACCTGAAAGTGGAAACAATTAGCTGCTACAGAATAGTCATCACAGGCACCACTGCTGGACGTCAACAGCGCTTGCTGTTTTTAATGTCAGCTACTCTTGCAGTATCAGTCGTACAAAGTTACATTTTATTCAGCATCGATCATCATACTAAAAACTTAAACATCAACTGCAATAATAATATAAACGACAAACGTCTTAAAGGTTAATTTTTGCAACATATTAATGTCTCGTAAGAAAGAGAAATAGTAATTCAATGTCAACATTCATTGTGCTTTCACTATGCTTATAGTCAGAGATCAGTGATATACAAAACATACAATTTTGCAATAATATGTTACAAAAAGATATACTGTGCTGTTGAAAAGCTTTGGCATTGTTAGGTACTGATTGGTGTAAATGCAATTCTAATTTAAAATTATATAGCGCCACTCGAAGGGAGACTCATCAGAGGCGCTCCCGACCTAACACAATGAAACAACGATCGCACAGACCTTCAAGCATTTGCTGAAAAGAGGCAGAGCAGTCGAGTATTTCATGTCTCAGGTTGTTAGACAAATTATTCCAGGAGACTGAAACGACCACAGAAAAACTTCTATGCTGGACCCTGGAAGTCCAGTTTGCTGGTATACAGTCAGAGTATAATTTACCTTACTGGAAGATTAAAACGTCCAATCGACTCAACATTGATTTGTAAAAGCGTGAAGTAAAGATTAATAACAGTCTATTAAGATTTAAGATTTTCAGGTACTGGAAAGCTCATTATCAAGAGAAGGTGGAAAATTGTTGATTGACTCTCTTGACAGAAGTATTTGGTCGGTTTCTACTTTTTTGGACATGGTAACTTGTTCGAGCCAATAAAACGTCGATAAAGAAATGATTCCAACGTTTTGCGCACGATTACACTCAATGGGCCCACAGCAGGTGATGGGGCTGGCTAGCTAGGTAGATATCAGGGGAGAGAATGAAGGCATGCGACGAAAAGTAATAGCCCCTGCACATGCTGCTTTAGCCGGAGAGCCGTCTTCATCGTAATTCATGCTTCACTGAACCGCGACCAACATTTTATTGTAATCTCAATGTCGAAAAGCGTCATATTTACAAGTGATTTATAGCACTGAGAAATAGATTTAAACGGTTGAATACGTGGACACCATAATATTGGGCACATGTCGATGTTAGTCAGCTGCCTGTAATCGCATTGGATAGAAAAATATGGATACCGAGAAGCCTTGTCGCAACATCTGACGACTGCCTCACCTATATCCAGTCCTTGCAAATCGCTATGGAAATATACTGATAATCAGATACTATATAATCAAATGACTACATGCAGGGTTTCTTTACCTCATGTCCATCACAAAAAAACCACACATCGCCATCATTCTTTTCTACTATTAATAAAAGGAAGGCGATTAAGTTCTTGATGAGAAATAACAAAACGATAATGGTGATGATACTACAATAACAACTACTATACTACTATTACTACTACTAGGGCCTACTACTACTACTGCTACTACTCGTGTGGTGGGTGCCTGAGAACGGCTGCCATTTTGTAGTCCTCTTGTGATAATTACTTAATACTTATTCACTCAATTATTTTATAACTTTAATTACGATTTATCACTTCTATGTTTTATAATCAATGTTTCTAAATATTGTTCCATTGTGCGTTTGCTAATAGCCTATTAAAGAATATACTTACTTATTTACTCTTACTATTACTGATAATAATAATATAATAATAATAATAATAATAATAATAATAATAATAATAATAATAATAATAATAATAATAATAATAATAATAATAATAATAATAATAATAACAATAATAGTAGTAGTAGTAGCAACGTTAATTCTCCTGAGCTATTTTAAATCCCGACGGAGAAAAATAAATATATAAATAACGACCAAGCTCTCCGAATAGTTTCTTAGAGCCTGAGGGATTATTTTTACCTCGGGCGCTAAAATAAATAAATAAATAAATAAATAATAATAGTGATGTTGATAATGGCGATGATCAAGAGGGAGTGATAACGAAGGAGAGGAGGAGGAGGAGGAATAACCAGGATGACAAGAAAGGAAAGAAGAAGAATGATAGAGAGGAGGGTTACACGGAGGAGGAGGAGGAGGAGGAGGCGGAGAAGAAGAAGAAGAAGAAGCAGACAGAAGAGATGAAAAAACATTTCAGCCCACCTTGATCTTGAGATTTACAGATGTGTTAGACAGCGTGAGTAGACCTTGTACAATATCAGTGGGCAGGTCAGACGGATACAGAGAAGGCCCGCCTTTACATACCGAGGCAAAGAAAAATGAAGTCGCCAATGCTACGCAGTCATTGCTGCCTCTCAAAGATAACTTTAAACGACTTATTTTTCTCCTCCTCCCCCTGTTCCTCCTCCTCCTCCTCCTCCTCATGTTCCTCCTCGTCTTCCTCCTCCTTCTCCTGTTCCTCCTGTTCCTCCTGTTCCTCCTCTTCATGCTCATCCTCATCGTCCTCCCCTTCTCCTTCTGTTCTTTACGGATATAACGATGCGGCCAAAATCGAAATCGAACCAGCTTTCGTAATGCATATCAAGCGGATCAGTCAGACGCCTTCTTATTCTTCCAGCTCTAAATGCCTTCCAGTAGATCTGAAACTAAGCTAGTGACGGACGCTCTACGCACTTTTCACGAACTCTGGAATGAACGAAGGAACCATGACACCGTGGATGATCTGAATTCGAGAGTCTCCTTCAGATATGTTGTAGAAAAGCGAAAATTGACGGTCTCACGATGATGCACCCATCCATCCACCCCATCCATCCACCCCATTTCTCCAGTCCTCATCCATCCATCCATGCATCCATCCGTCCGTCCGTCCGTCCGTCCGTCCGTCCGTCCGTCCGTCCGTCCGTCCGTCCGTCCGTCCGTCCGTCCGTCCGTCCGTCCGTCCGTCCGTCCGTCCGTCCATACGTAAAAGCAAAACAAACGATGTATATAATTATATACGCAGAGGCACGTTTACAGAAAATGGGGCCCTAGGCGCAAACATTTTTGGGGGCCCTTCTGAACTTGTAGACTGAGTCTGAGACTCTGTTAATGTTTAGCCAATCATGTGCAAAAACCACGAAGTTGAACTTTTTTGTGAGTGTTATTGACCCTGTATTTATGATTACTTATAGAAGCTATTTCAAAGAATGTGACGTTATTTGGTTTAATGTTATATTTTATAATTGAAAAAAATCATTCCTTTGGGGCCCTATGCGCGCGCCTAGTGCGCCTACGTGTGAACGCGCCTCTGTATATATACGCTCATACATAATTTGATACACAGATAAACATACATGTACACACAAATATACACAGAAAAAATGCATGCATCATACAAACATGCACACATGCAATGGAGCGTACGCATACAAACCACAGTATTTAGGAGTTTTACGTTCTTTGGCCGCAAAGGTTCACCAGTCACTCTGGTACAGAGTAAAGCAGGGAGGCGACCTGACCGACGACTCTGATGAGCGTAGACTCGGATCCGACCTGGGCTGGTGAACCAAAGTCCTCCGTGCCCACCTTCTCGTGGTGCGGACCGTTAGTACCCTTCCTAGGAAGTACTCTTCCTAGGAGGGGGAACGAACGGGCACGGCAGGCAAAACCAGGGGAAGGCAATGGCAAACCACCCCTGTTAATCATGCCAAGAAAATCGTCATGCCACACACCAAACCACGCCGATGGTCGCGGATGGAGGGACTCCCAGGCCGGAGCGCTGAGGTGGGACTCCCAGGCCAAAGCGCGACTCAAGGGCTACTGGGAGAAGTAGCAAGACGGCAACGGAGACTGTGTGGCATGACGATCGCTAGGGCTCCTAGAGCCGACGGCACAAAGAGACAAAGAGACGTTCTTTGTAAAAAAAAAATAGCCAAATAAATAATATTAGTGTGCCTTACAACACGATATTCATTTAATCAACATCTCAGGCAATCTAAAGCATTTAAGAGCAATGATTAGCTTGTATGGTAGGCCTATATTTTTCATAATAGAACTGTATATGCGTACAAAAAGAGATGTTAATATTTGTGACTTAATAACTGTTGACATTCCGCATAGGTTCACTAGCTGCCTCCTTTAGCCTCGTCGGTTTAAGCTGAAAACTCAGTTGAAAAAGAGCATAAATTGTTTTTTTTTCTTTTGACGTGCTCAGAACTGATACATAAAGTGGCGCCTTATGTTTGGGTAATTTCAACCTCCAGCCTACTCGTCCCTTAGGCGTATAAATTTACCGGTTGCGACCATGAACTGACTACAACTTGTTTTCAGCCGTCAACGAGTGACTGATCACTGGTCGACGTGCAACGTTTCAAGCGACAGTCACTGATCGCTACATAGCTCGACGTGCAACGTTTCAAACAACAGTCACTGATCACTGGCGACTGATCACTGGTGGTCGATGAGCAACGTTTCAAACGTCAGAATGATGAGGCTGTTCTGGCTGATAGCCATTTCAGCCGTCAGCTTCAGTTCGATTTTGGATGCAGCACCAACAGGTAAATTTCATAAATGAAAACAGATTTCACCATGTTTGAGTTTCAACTCTTAAAATTAGAAGATGATGATGAAAAAGAAGAAGAAGAAGAAGAAGAAAGAAGAAGAAGAAGAAGAAATTGAAGAAATGAGGAATTAAACTACGGTGATGGCGATGAGGAGGAGGAGGAGGAGGAAGAAGAAGAAGATGATGAAATTGAAGGTTAAGAAGAATGTGATGAAAAATATAAAAAAATACGATGCAGGTCAAGGTGAAGATGAAAATGATGCAGAATAACAAGGTAAAGAAAATGTAGATGATGAAAATTAGAAAACTGCGAAGAAGAATGCGAAGAAAATGCAGATGATGAAAATTAGAAAACTGCGAAAAAGAATGCGAAGAAGAAGAACATAAAATAGAAGTAGACGAAGAGAAAAAAGACGTTGCGTTGATGAACAAAATGAGGACGAAGATGATGTAGAAGACGAATAGGAAAGGAAGAATACGATAAACAAGAAGAAGAAGATGATGAAGAAAAAGGAGGATGGATAGGCAGCAGGAGTTGATGATCATGATGTGGACGTGGATGAAAAAGTCGTATTGAAAATAAAGATGTAGGTGGCGAAGAGAGAAAAAAGTAGAAGATGAGAAAGTTGGAGAACACTGATGATGATGATAATAATGCTGATTAAGAAGAGGGACAATTCCAATGATGATGACGATGATGATGATGATGATGATGATAACTATCATCATCATCATCATCATCATCATCATCATCATCATTATCATCATCATCATCATCATCGTCATCGTCGTCGTCGTCGTCGTCGTCGTCATCGTCATCGTCATCATCATCCTATTATTATTATTATTATCATCATCATTATTATTATTATTATTATTATTTGCCCCGAGGTATACATGAACTTGAAGAAATAGTGGGGCGTTGTTCTGGAATGGGTAATGTTCGCAAATGGGTAAAATCGATGGAAAAGGCGCTGCAGCTAGGGCGACTGGATTGAAACGCTGGATAGTCATAGATAAACTAGCAAGAGGAAAGTAGTCTCTTTATTAACAGCCGATATTTGTGAAAGGTGGGAGCCGCAGAGTTTGACCAGAGCAAGGTCATCTTGATATCTTGGACCCAGAGTTTAAAGATCAAATGCACAAAGTAGTACAATGACAGAATGTCCATGTATTTAGATGTTTTTCAACCAACTGCTATTTACTAGCAGCAACCGTGACCTCGAGTGATCCGGAGCTGTGTGATTCTGGGAGGGTGTCGATAACAGTGGCGTTCCAGACAAGGCATTTGCCACCCTCACATGGACTGAGAGTCAAGCCATCTAGACGTCTCCCATCAGACCTGGCGACTCCAGTAGGCTCCATAGTAGCCTTTAAGCCAGCTTTGGTTAAGAGTACTGTTAATATGGCGTGTCTAGCATTCCGACCCGGGCCAAGGCTGCATGACCAGCCATGCGAGCATTCCTCTTGGGCAGTCGTTATTATTTTTTTCATTTATTATTATTATTATTTATTACTTATTTCTTTATTTGTTATCATCACTATTATTGGTGTCATTATTAGTTTTTGTCTACGTCACATTTTCTAGTGTAGTATCATTCATGGGTGACCGGTCAATTCGGCGACGGTCAATTCGGCGCCAGTCAATTGGGAGCGGTCAATTCGGCGCCGGTCAATTCAGCGCATGATCAATTCGGCGCCGGTCAATTCGGCGCCTTTTGTTAACGCTTCTGTTTCTACCGACATTTCGTCTACTATGACTTTCCTTGATCCCGCTTATAGCTTAAGTTATATTTTAATCGTTGATCCCGCCTCTAGTTTAAGTTATATTTTAATCGTTGATCCTGCTTCTAGTTTATATTTTGATCGTTCATCCCGCTTCTTATTTTAGTTAGATTTCAATCTTTCGACAAAGGCGCAGATGTTGAAATTATAAACTTCAAACCATTTCACACCTGTTACCGTCTTCCAATTAGCAATTAGATTAAATTATAGCTAATAGTAGAACCTGGATGAAAGATTGACATATAAACTAAACTAGAAGTGGGATCAACGATTAAAATATAACTTAAACTAGAAGCGGGATTAGCGATTAAAATATAACTAACAGTAGCACCTGGATGAAAGATTGAAATATAACTAAAACTAGAAGCGGGATGAATGATCAAAATATAGACTAAACTAGAGGCGGGATCAACGATTAAAATATAACTTAAACTGGAAACGGGATCAAGGAAAGTCATAATAGACGAAATGTCGGTAAAAATAGAAGCGTTAACAAAAGGCGCCGAATTGACCATGCGCTGAATTGACCGGCGCCGAATTTACCGCGCCCAATTGACCGTCGCCGAATTGACCGACGCCAAATTGACCGGCGCCGAATTGACCGGCGCCGAATTGACCGCGCCGAATTGTCATGGCACCCATTCATGTCCTGCTTGTTTCGCTCATAAGATCAAAAGGTCTTGTTATGACACTGACCCTTCGAAATGTCGCAAACAAACACATACATTTGCACAAACACACACAGATATATATATATATACATATATATATATATAACCTCCTTCTCTACCTCCTCCTTCACCTTCACCATGACCTCTTCCTCAAAAACCTCCCTCTCTACCTCCTCCTTCACCTTCTCCATGACCTCTTATATATATGTATATATATTTATATATATATATATATATATATATATATGTATATATATGTTATATATATACATATATATAACCTCCTTCTCTACCTCCTCCTTCACCTTCTCCATGAAATCTTCCTCCAAAACCTCCCTCTCTACCTCCTCCTTCACCTTCTCCATGACCTCTTATATATATATGTATATATATTTATATATAAATATATATATATATATACGCGCATTTAACTGTATCCAGTCGTGGTGCTGGTTCGAAGACTAGAGAAAGGAAAAGGATGACCTTGATCATCTTTGTTATGGCACAATGTCCTTAAACATCACCTAACAAACCAACCGTATGCAATTACCTATACTTGTTACATGAGCAGGTGGTTTATTTCTGTTACAGAAGGAAGTATCAACGAAGGTGGCAATCTCGCAAAGGATGCAAGACTCAAAGATAGCATCTTGACACGCAAGAAAAGGTTTCTCGGAGCAGTCGCAGTCGGTCTGTCTGTCGGAGCACGAACGAGAGGAGCCACTGCAGGGGGCGTGGGTGCACGAGAGGGTGGCCGATTTGGTACTAAGGGAGCTGCAAGAGAACACGTCGGTGGTGGTATTCGGGCAGAACCCTATGTTGGTAAAGTGGCAAGTGAAGGTTTGGGTGGAAGAAGAGGTGTAGGAGCTGGTGTCGCCGGGGGTGGGGCAGCAATAAGTGCAGCATCTGCTGTTGGCGGAACAATAGGTCCAGAAGCCGGGGCTGAGGCTGCAATATGTGCATCTCCAGCTGTTGGCGGAACAATAGGTGCAGGAATCGGGGGTGAGGCAACAATAGGTGCAGCCCATGCTGTTGAAGGAACAGCCGTGGGTACGGCAGCAATAGGTACAGAACCTCCAGGATTCACTTTTGGTGGAGTACTAAACGGACCTGTGGTTGGAGGTGAAGCAACATGTACCTGTGGAAGATTACAGGGAGAAATTGATCCTGGCGTAGGTGCAGGTGTAGGAGAAGATGGAAAATGGCAACCTGTCATACCGTACCCATTCCAGAACAACGCTCCCCGATATCCAGGTCAAGCTACAGGAAAAGGATGGGAAAGACCAAATTTCGGAGGAGTCATTTATCCTGGCTATGGTGTAAACACAGGAAATGGATGGGAAAGGCCAACTTTCGGAGGAGTCATTTATCCTGGCTATGGTGTAAACACAGGACCAGGATGGGAAAGGCCAACTTTCGGAGGAGTCATTTATCCTGGCTATGGTGTAAACACAGGTCAAGGATGGGAAAGACCAACTTTCGGAGGAGTCATTTATCCTGGCTATGGTGTAAACACAGGACAAGGATGGGAAAGGCCAACTTTCGAAGGAGTCATTTATCCTGGCTATGGTGTAAACACAGGACAGGGATGGGAAAGGCCAAATTACGGAGGAGGCATTGACCCTGGTTATGGTGTAGGCACAGGACAAGGATGGGAAAGGCCAATTTTTGGAGGAGGAATTGGCCCTGGCTATGGTGCAGGCACAGGACAAGGATGGGAAAGGCCAAATTTTGGAGGAGGCATTGGCCCTGGCTATGGTGTAGGCACAGGACAAGGATGGGAAAGGCCAAATTTTGGAGGAGGAATTGGCCCTGGCTATGGTGTAAACACAGGACAAGGATGGGAAAGGCCAAATTTCGGAGGAGGCTATGGCCCTGCCTTTCCTGTAGGCACAGAAGAAGGATGGAAACGGCCAAATCTAGGAGGAGGTAGTGGAGGAGGAAGTCATGGAGATGGAGGTTTCGGAGGAAGAGGTCATGGAGAAGGTGAAGGAGGAGGTAGAGAAGGAGGATTTGGAGGAAGAGGTCATGGAGAAGGTGAAGGAGGAGGTAGAGAAGGAGGTTATCGAGGAAGAGGTCAAGGAGAAGGTGAAGCAGGAGGTAGAGAAGGAGGTTTTGGAGGAAGAGGTCATGGAGAAGGTGAAGGAGGAGATAGAGAAGGAGGTTTTGGAGGAAGAGGTCATGGAGAAGGTGAAGGAGGAGGTAGAGAAGGAGGTTTTGGAGGAGGAGGTCATGGAGAAGGTGAAGGAGGAGGTAGTGAAGGAGGTTTTGGAGGAAGAGGTCACGGAGAAGGCGAAGGAGGAGGTAGAGAAGGAGGTTTCGGAGGAAGAGGTCATGGAGGAGGCGGAGATGGAGGTCTTGGGGGAGGTGCAGGAGCTCACATTGGGCTAGGAGGAGGTCTTGGAGGAGGCGGAGATGGAGGTCTTGGAGGAGGTGCAGGAGCTCACGTTGGGCTAGGAGGAGGTCTTGGAGGAGGCGGAGATGGAGGTCTTGGAGGAAGTGCAGGAGCTCACATTGGGCTAGGAGGAGGTCTTGGAGGAGGCGGAGATGGAGGTCTTGGAGGAGGTGCAGGAGCTCAAGTTGGGCTAGGAGGAGGTCTTGGAGGAGGCGGAGATGGAGGTCTTGGAGGAGGTGCAGGAGCTCACATTGGGTTAGGAGGAGGTCTTGGAGGAGGCGAAGATGGAGGTCTTGGAGGAAGTGCAGGAGCTCACGTTGGGCTAGGAGGAGGTCTTGGAGGAGGCGGAGATGGAGGTCTTGGAGGAAGTGCAGGAGCTCACGTTGGGCTAGGAGGAGGTCTTGGAGGAGGCGGAGATGGAGGTCTTGGAGGAAGTGCAGGAGCTCACATTGGGCTAGGAGGAGGTCTTGGAGGAGGCGGAGATGGAGGTCTTGGAGGAGGTGCAGGAGCTCAAGTTGGGCTAGGAGGAGGTCTTGCAGGAGGCGGAGATGGAGGTCTTGGAGGAAGTGCAGGAGCTCACATTGGGTTAGGAGAAGGTCTTGGAGGAGGCGAAGATGGAGGTCTTGGAGGAAGTGCAGGAGCTCACGTTGGGCTAGGAGGAGGTCTTGGAGGAGGCGGAGATGGAGGTCTTGGAGGAAGTGCAGGAGCTCACGTTGGGCTAGGAGGAGGTCTTGGAGGAGGCGGAGATGGAGGTCTTGAGGGAGGTGCAGGAGCTCACATTGGGCTAGGAGGAGGTCTTGGAGGAGGCGGAGATGGTGGTCTTGGAGGAAGTGCAGGAGCTCACATTGGGCTAGGAGGAGGTCTTGGAGGAGGCGGAGATGGAGGTCTTGGAGGAGGTGCAGGAGCTCAAGTTGGGCTAGGAGGAGGTCTTGGAGGAGGCGGAGATGGAGGTCTTGGAGGAGGTGCAGGAGCTCACATTGGGTTAGGAGGAGGTCTTGGAGGAGACGAAGATGGAGGTCGTGGAGGAAGTGCAGGAGCTCACGTTGGGCTAGAAGGAGGTCTTGGAGGAGGCGGAGATGGAGGTCTTGGAGGAGGTGCAGGAGCTCACGTTGGGCTAGGAGGAGGTCTTGGAGGAGGCGGAGATGGAGGTCTTGGAGGAAGTGCAGGAGCTCACATTGGGCTAGGAGGAGGTCTTGGAGGAGGCGGAGATGGAGGTCTTGGAGGAGGTGCAGGAGCTCACGTTGGGCTAGGAGGAGGTCTTGGAGGAGGCGGAGATGGAGGTCTTGAAGGAGGTGCAGGAGCTCACATTGGGCTAGGAGGAGGTCTTGGAGGAAGTGCAGGAGCTCAAGTTGGGCTAGGAGGAGGTCTTGGAGGAAGTGCAGGAGCTCACATTGGGCTAGGAGGAGGTCTTGGAGGAGGCGGAGATGGAGGTCTTGGAGGAGGTGCAGGAGCTCAAGTTGGGCTAGCAGGAGGTCTTGGAGGAGGCGGAGATGGAGGTCTTGGAGGAAGTGCAGGAGCTCACGTTGGGCTAGGAGGAGGTCTTGGAGGAGGCGGAGATGGAGGTCTTGGAGGAAGTGCAGGAGCTCACGTTGGGCTAGGAGGAGGTCTTGGAGGAGGCGGAGATGGAGGTCTTGGAGGAGGTGCAGGAGCTCAAGTTGGGCTAGGAGGAGGTCTTGGAGGAGGCGGAGATGGAGGTCTTGGAGGAGGTGCAGGAGCTCAAGTTGGGCTAGGAGGAGGTCTTGGAGGAAGTGCAGGAGCTCACATTGGGCTAGGAGGAGGTCTTGGAGGAGGCGGAGATGGAGGTCTTGGAGGAAGTGCAGGAGCTCACATTGGGCTAGGAGGAGGTCTTGGAGGAGGCGAAGATGGAGGTCTTGGAGGAAGTGCAGGAGCTCAAGTTGGGCTAGGAGGAGGTCTTGGAGGAGGCGAAGATGGAGGTCTTGGAGGAAGTGCAGGAGCTCACGTTGGGCTAGGAGGAGGTCTTGGAGGAGGCGGAGATGGGGGTCTTGGAGGAGGTGCAGGAGCTCAAGTTGGGCTAGGAGGAGGTCTTGGAGGAGGCGGAGATGGAGGTCTTGGAGGAAGTGCAGGAGCTCACGTTGGGCTAGGAGGAGGTCTTGGAGGAGGCGGAGATGGAGGTATTGATGGAGGTGCAGGAGCTCACATTGGGCTAGGAGGAGGTCTTGGAGGAGGCGGAGATGGAGGTCTTGGAGGAGGTGCAGGAGCTCAAGTTGGGCTAGGAGGAGGTCTTGGAGGAGGCGGAGATGGAGGTCTTGGAGGAGGTGCAGGAGCTCACATTGGGCTAGGAGGAGGTCTTGGAGGAGGCGGAGATGGAGGTCTTGGAGGAAGTGCAGGAGCTCACATTGGGCTAGGAGGAGGTCTTGGAGGAGGCGAAGATGGAGGTCTTGGAGGAAGTGCAGGAGCTCAAGTTGGGCTAGGAGGAGGTCTTGGAGGAGGCGAAGATGGAGGTCTTGGAGGAAGTGCAGGAGCTCACGTTGGGCTAGGAGGAGGTCTTGGAGGAGGCGGCGATGGGGGTCTTGGAGGAGGTGCAGGAGCTCAAGTTGGGCTAGGAGGAGGTCTTGGAGGAGGCGAAGATGGAGGTCTTGGAGGAAGTGCAGGAGCTCACGTTGGGCTAGGAGGAGGTCTTGGAGGAGGCGGATATGGAGGTCTTGGAGGAAGTGCAGGAGCTCACGTTGGGCTAGGAGGAGGTCTTGGAGGAGGCGGAGATGGGGGTCTTGGAGGAGGTGCAGGAGCTCAAGTTGGGCTAGGAGGAGGTCTTGGAGGAGGCGAAGATGGAGGTCTTGGAGGAAGTGCAGGAGCTCACGTTGGGCTAGGAGGAGGTCTTGGAGGAGGCGGAGATGGAGATCTTGGAGGAGGTGCAGGAGCTCACGTTGGGCTAGGAGGAGGTCTTGGAGGAGGCGGAGATGGAGGTCTTGGAGGAGGTGCGGGAGCTCAAGTTGGGCTAGGAGGAGGTCTTGGAGGAGGCGGAGATGGAGGTATTGATGGAGGTGCAGGAGGTCACATTTGAATAGGAGGGAGTCTTGAAGGAGGCGGGGAAGGAGGTCTTGGAGGAGGTGCAGGGGTAGGTACTGCGGGAGGAACAGGAGTCGGTCCAGGGGGATTAACAGGAGGGGGTGCAGTAAGCAGTGCGGGAAGCGGCACAGGGGGAGGTGCAGTAGGCGGTTCGAAAGGCGGTGCAGGAGGAGGTTCTGGGGGAACTGCAGGAAACGTTGCAGTTGGAGGTTCCGGAGGCGGCGACGGAGGAGGTGCAGGAGGAGCTGTGGGGAATTCTGCGGGTGCGTCTGATAATTCGTACACATACTCATGGACTAAAAAATGGTGAGGAGAGGGCCTAAGCTGTTGACATTTTTATTGTCGACAGTAACGTTCTATTCCAGTATGTAATTGAAAATGCTTTTGTCCTCTATTTGAGTTAGTAAGTCGCTAATTGTTTAAGATACTGCTTGAAATGCCGTGTTCACTTATTCTTGCATGAAACGCTTTGGATGTTCCATATCTCTATTACTTGTAGTATAGACTATATTTTATACTTCTTCACATGCTTGATAACTTTTGGCTATTTTTAAACACACAATATACACAAATGTTATATCTTGCATGTCTATAAAATATCTTCGTCATACAATCTGCTTTTTGGTGTTTAGTGAAGCAAACCTCGTTGGTTACTCGGAGATTGCGGTTATATATTTTGCATAGCTGTGCTTTACCTAGCAGTTGTTGTGGCATTCAAGCCTATAATTTAATGTTCAGTACCAGCCGTGAAGTTTGAAGCAGTTTCTACGATGCATTTATCTTATCCTGAGGTTAATAACAACCGTCTGAGTACGAAATGATGATTACGTTCGTTATGCATCGAAATAAAAATGTTGAAAACTTTTTGAACTAAAATTTATTTTAATGATCTGCTGCGTCATTTGAGCTAATGTTTTAGTCTGACTTTTCTTGTAACTGAGAATGCAACGACTGGCAAAAAGCCAGAAGAAGTTTTGAGAAGTTTTTCAACAACTTGCAAGAAATGGACATCATTTTGTTCATTTTATCGTCGGTGAAAGTGTAACTGCTCGTTTCTGAATTTCATGTCAGAGGTCCTGTGAACATATGGCTAGTTACAAAAAAGCTTATCTTGTAACATTTAGTCTGCGTTCATGATCATGTGCATAAATGTGTATTTTTGCAATGTGTATTGCCATGCCTTAACTTACAGCGATAAGTATAAAAGGTAGGGCCTGGAAACAGTCAAAAAGCACAATTCTTGTGGAAAAGGTTGTCTGAAGCAGAGCACTACTCGTCGGCTATGTGTTCTGAGAAGCTATAAGAAATCTTCTATATAGTTTGGGGTGATGAACAGAAGCATACGCTTTTGGTTACTTGTTCCTCTTATCTAGGGACAATTCGTCAAACGAGAGTAAAAAGAAATTATCGCGAAAGACACGAACTTGCAGAGTCCACACTGCTATTGTGAACAGGGCGCTTAACCTTGAAAACACAGTGTTTTATTTAAGACTACAGTGGGAACCACTTTTAGGTGATCTGTCTTGCAAACATTGACTGGGTTGCTGTCTTTAGTATCTCTAGATTTTGAAATTGTACTTGTCTTCACCATATTCAGCGGCTGTCTGTTGAATTGTCTCCTTTAAAAACATTGAACATTACTTGTAGTTTTGGTCTTATGTTTCAACTACTAAGATGCGCAATACTTGTATGCGTAAAATTGACTTGAAAAAGATTGTATCTGTAACGCGATATCTCAACTGAACTAAGTTTAACGTTTCTTCACTATAGTGTTCGGCGTCGCTTCGATTAGATCTAGTAAAGATTCTTATGTGCTAAGTCTGAGGGTGGCTTTCCACAGGCCAGAAACTGATGTAAAATATGTAGCAACAAGAGATGATATTTTTGATTGGCTGTTTTATGTTTCTTCAATTTTCTTTTAATATAAACAGAAGTCTCTTGCTCCTTCGCCACCTCCTTCTTGCTCCACGACTACCAGCTGCTCCACTTAAGTCTGACCACGGAAAGTTGTTTAAAATATTCAAACTGGTTGGCGTTAGACTTGTTTTCCTGCTCGTATCCAACTGGACGACTACTCATCATGTAATTTGAATGATGAAAACCAACTTAAAAGGCGCTGTGTTAAGTACACTACTAATGCTGGTGCTACTGTTATCACTAATACAATTACCACTAATACTACCGCGACTACCACTAAAACTGCTACTACAAGTGCTACACTACGACTACTACTATCAGTTATTACTATTACTTGTATCACAATTCTATGCAGTAGTCAATCCCTAAGCTACTTATCTCTACATAACCCCTCTGATTTGGCGAAGCAACCCTGAACAAGCCGATAAGCCTGTGAGTAGGGGCCCAGTGTTTTAGAAATTTAGACTTAAGGATTGCAGCTTTTCTTTATGACACCCGCAAGTTTCATTCGCAAAATGTACCCACTCAGACACACACACACACACACACACACACACACATACACACACACACACACACACACACACACACACACACACACACACACACACACACACACACACACACACACCTACACACACACACACACACACACACACACACACACACACACACACACACACACACACACACACACACACACACACACACACACACACACACACACACACACACACACACACACACACACACACACACGCACGCACGCACACATATATATATATATATTATAAATATATATATATATATTATAAATAAATAAATATATATATATATTATACCGTATATAAAGCGTTGATCTGCCCTTGGTGGCTAATACATTTCCGCATGTTACCTTCTTAGAATCGGTCCGAGACTTGGGAATTATTCTTGATAGTGAACTCTGTTTCTTCCCTCATATAAATCAGCTTATTCGTACCTGCTACTATCAGCTGCGCCAGCTGCGGCTTATCTCTCGCTCCTTATCTCGTGATGCTGCAGCTACCCTTATCCATGCCTTTGTCACCAGTCGACTTGACCACCATTGCTGCTCGATTCTGGTAGGCCTGCCACTTTCTCTGACTGTTCGCTCATCTTGATCGGGTTCTTCGTTCTGCTGCGCGTCTCATTGGTCACTTTCCTAATGTGCCTCTGTCTCAGCCTATATGCGTGACACACTACACTGGCTTCCCATCTTGCAACGCATCAACTATAGAATAGCTGCATTGATCTAGCGATGCCTTCTTGGCTGTGTCCCAGTTACTTACGTGGCTTTGCTGTTCTGTCTCTCGTGTGACTAGCACCCGAGCCCTTCGCTCTTCTTCTGCTGGTGAGCTCTTCTTGGTTCCTCGTTCTACCACCGCAACTAGGCAGTGTCGTGCTTTCTCTGTGATCGGCCCCTCCATCTGGAATCAGCTCCCATTGCAGATACGCCTGTTGCCTAAGAATAGTTCGCTTGTTTTTATAAGTTACATAAGTTCAGTTTATTTTGCCGTGGTTGGGCTAGGAGAGCTTCAGAGTAGGAAAATTGAGGGGGCGCTATATTAAATTTTATAAATGAATGAATGAATAATATTTCCACATGACAGCTACTACTCACAATAATGCAATCGTCTTCACTTTCGTGTCCGGCATGAACAATAAGCAAAGTCAATAACCAACAATTGTCTCAAAAGATAGTCAAAAACTTAAACTTAGTCCCCAGGCCGTAATTTATGAATCAGGATGATCTCAAAATTCGCCCGACTTTCGCTAAAACCTAGAATTACAGATAAGAAAATGAAGCATGCGCATCACACAGTTACGTTCGCTCAAGGAATGGCACTCCTTTATCCAGCTGATAGAAAACGCAATTCCCGAATATTCCGTACGTTACCCGTTGGTCTGTATTTGACAAGTATGGTATTCGTCCATTTTAAACAAGTTGGTGGAAGAGCCTCTCACAGATGAATGATCGACTGACACCAGTCCAAAGTCCCGGTTGCTCGCCGTTTATTAAGGGTCAGGAAAACTATTACGAAAACTTCAGAAACGTTGGAGTTTTTCTACCTTTTCTAAGCGACCATGTGTTCGCAAATTTTCAAGATAGCGCTAACACTCGCCATTACACACATACAAGAGATTAGCGCAAGGACTTAGGGCTGTTGTTATAGTGTTGATTAAATGCGACGCTTCTCGCTAGGGGTCAGATTCAAGACTACTTAGACGACTCAAGTAACTCCTCCCTTCCACACTCTATACCGAAGCAAATGCATATGTCTTACCCGTCGGGGCTACCTTTGTTAGCTTTCTTACCATAACAAATATATACAAAGGTGGCGAAACGCATATTAGCCCTTTTGATGTAGGCCTTTCTAGGACACACCCTCATTGATGAAATCTCCATCTTGATATTTAGATCACAGTTGGATTATGAATGTTCATCGAATAAACTACACTTTGACACCCGAGTGTTCATCTTCTTTCGTTGGCCGGTAATCCAGAATCTCGGGCGTTCAACGCAGAAACTACAACTACATGCATAAGTTTAATAGCCGTTTATTGGCTTCTCCTAGTCAATATAAATTCAATAGAGTTTTTCAACAATCAAAAGTATACCAAGATTAATCGTAATCGTAATCTCCAAACTTCTAAAGCAGCACAGAGGTCAATAGCTCAACAGAGAAGGGTCCAACAGACTTACATAGGGCTTGGCGAGCCTATTCTCATTGTTAATATGTTGTGTCTATGCAAGTTCAAATAGTTTATACAGGTGCATTGGAAACAAATAACACTTTCCAGGCAAACCGTTAATTAAGCACCTCACAGCTGATAGGAAACTTATTAGACATGTTGAGCAATTAACTTTTAATACTGAGTTTCAATTAAATAATGGTTAAGACATTTGTCAAGTCGATTAAGACGATCAAGGCAGTTGTAATTGCAATCGTTATCTCGGAATTTGTACAACCTTGCAATGCAAAGTCGCGGAGAGCGCTTTCTCACAGACGCTCAATCAAAACAAACTGGATTTGCGTGTAAGATCAGAATCGTTTCCAGGTCAAGATCCAAGGGGTGAGACAGACAGAGAGTCAAACGGCTACGGTGACTGGTGCTTAGAATTGGAGCTGCGATGGAAGAGGAGGAATCAGAATAGAATTTGTGAAAAAGGAGTGCTTCCAGTTTTGAGTTAAATACCTGTGCAGAAGTGCAGTTTTGCTAAGTTTCGTAGATTGGTTCATACCTTCCAACAAATTCTATCCCCATTATTATTAATCGTCGGAATATTAGAAACATATATTACTCCAGAGAGACGGAACAGCTAGGAGCTATTGAAAGATTCCTATAATATTGGGTATAATAACTCACTCGCACTTCCTATTTTCACCTAAGACGCCTTAGAGCTATCCGTCGCTCTCTCTCATCTCAAATTTTCACTTCAATTGTCCATACATTTGTCTGCTCTAGACTTGACTACTGCAATTTCCTCCTCTTGGTCTTCCTAAAGTCCGTCTTGCTCCTCTTCAGTCCGTTCTCAATGCTGCTGCTAGATTAATTGCCCGTCTTCCTCGATTCTCTCATATCACCACCTTTATGGCAGAAGAACTCCACTGGCTCCCGCTTTCTGCCCGCATCCAATCTAAGGTCCTCATCCTTGTCTCTAAGGCTCAACTTGGTTTCGCTCCAAAATATTTATGTGACTTAATTCATCGCCTGGTCTTTTGCCTCCATTGACCCTGCTCTTTGGAATGAGCTTCCTCCGTTCGTTCGTTCTTCTATTCTCTCAGGTAACGTCTCTTTCTCTTTTACCTTTCGTAAAACTTGCCTTTTCTCTCGGGGTCTCTCGCACTGGGGGCTCTTCTGAATGGCCCTCCCGCTAGAAGCGCTTTATAAATATCCAAATACAATACAATACAAATAAGGTGACGAAATGGTGGGAAATTATTAGGAAGAGGAGCGGACCTAACGGAGTAGCAGGAGTGTGAATAACTAACGGAGTTAGAAGCACTTAGAGGATCAGGAGTGTGGTAGATATGTGATAGGACTTTGTACTGTACTTGTTCAGGTATGTTACGCCAGCGAATTGTTTTCTGTAGATGAGGATCTGAGTGATATATTGCTAATCTCATCGAGTCGAATTGCTAATCGAATCGTATGATTTTTCTCAAAAATTCTGAAAACAGTCGATCGGTTAAGAAGGATGATGAAATTTTCGACATCTAGAAATTACTCATCTCTTTAGTTTATAAATTTTTAATGCAGAGATTCACTCCCATTGGACAGCTTCGCATTACCTTGCAATAAACTCAACCATCTGTGGTCATGCATCAAACGGCAAGGAAAAATCAGATACGGCATTGAAAAACTACTGCTGGAGGCAAACTATACACGTCTTTGCATTGGCTGTGTTGGAATCGCTCGTTATTGTATAAGTATTAGGTAGGCCTACCAGGTTTATCATTATACCACTGCAGATCTACCTTCTTACATCATGGCAACGAAGTCGACTTTGCTGCTGTGTCTCCTAATCCTATGGGTAGGAGCCGAAGATCGTAAGGAAAATGTTCAAAGGTAGTCTTATTATGAATCATTCTTAACATTTCTATGCAATCTATAAAATATACTACGTAAATTAAAGTATCCAATACAGTCGATATTGTCATTATTCAGTAGTCTGCTGCAGTATACTATGAAGCAGCGAGGACACTTTGTATGAAATACGTTGGTATTTTATACGTTTGAAACTGATGCCCTTTCGATGCCTTTTCAGTGATTGGGCAGAGACAATGGCATAACCTTCTTTCAGATCGGCGTGTCCTTTTTACCTATGGCCTCTGCACACACCTTTTACAAGCATGTGAAAACTGTTGTTTATCCCCGGAGATGGGCTGGGAGTGCCTCTGAGTAGCTATCTTGGAGGGACGCTATATAAGTCCTATGAATGAATGAATGAATGAATGAATGAATGAATGAATGAATGAACGATGGGCAAATGAATTAACTATACAAATGTCACGAATTTGACGACAGTTTTAAGGATAAATTTCGTTATAAATTGACACGTAGTCACATATAGTTTATTGAGGATCAGTCGCTAAATAAATGCAATTTTAATGCAAATGCAAACACCGCATTGCACACAGATGTTGGATCGACATTTCCTTGCAAGTTATAAATGCCGAACCTAAGATAGAAGAATGAAGGCGTCCAGTGCTAATATTTGTTTTATAGACCTCCGAGTTAACTGTACACTTTTCTTAACACTTTGACACCCGAGTGTTCATCTTTCGTTGGTCGATAATCCAGAATCTCGGGCGATCAACGCAGAAACTACAACTATATGCATAGGTTGAATAGCCGTTTATTGACATGCACAAATTAAGGCTATAATTATAAGCCTTTAATTAAGCAATGTCCGTGACGCGATAACCGTTTGTTTTAACGGTCATCTTGTATTACGGAGTTCGAACAGTGCTCGAAATGGACCGGAACGCACCGGAACGCCGTTCCGGTTCGTCAAATGAATTAGCGTTTCCGTTCCGGTTCGTCAAATGAATTATTGTGGAAAATACTATGAAATTAACGTGAATGCTCCCATATCTTCGACTAGCGTTCCGTTTCGTAAAATTTTCCATTTCGAGCACTGAGTTCGAATACCTACCTAAGGCGGTAACTGTTTGTGGATCTTCCGTAACTTCGTTACAATTGTTCAGTGCCTTTCATTAATAGTTGCTATGGCATAATTATATATATACCGGGTGGCCCATTAAAAACGTTCCCAAACTTTGTTAACCTGGCAAAGATCTAATTTCAGAGATATCAAATTTTAATTTATACCAAAATGTTAAGCAATTATTTCTGTACACAAATGTCACATTTCAAGAGAGTACGTTTATTATGTCACACTCTGCGGCAAGGTTATGACGTCATACCTGTTTACAAATTTTGCACAAAACTACGTGATTTATTTCGCCGCGAAGTAACGAGAGTATCTTGATTAAACTAGTCCTCGAAGTAGTGAACATTAAAACATGGTGTTTTCAAATGATGATCTCGCTGTTATTAAGATATCATTTGAGGAGAAGGGTTGGCGAGGGAAGCGAATCGTTCAGGAATATCCGCGTAAAAACTGGTCAAGAAAAAGCATAAACCGAGTCATTAATAAGCTTATTGAAACTGGTAGCGTTGCTCGCAAGCCTGGAAGTGGTCGTCCAACAACTGCAACGACTATTGAAAATTCTGAGAGTGTAGAGCAGTTGTGTCAATCGCAGGAAAATGCACCTGGCACACATCAATCTCAACGCAAAATGGCCAGCACTGTGAACATTTCACGTAGCTCAGTACAAAGAATTCTTTCTAAGAAGCAGTTGAAGGCATACAAACGAATGCGACAACAAGATTGACAACTGACGTTAAAAAGAAACGCAATGTTAGATGTCGTGCGCTGTATACTCGATTTTCAAAATCTGATATTAGGAACATAGTCTTTACAGATGAGAAGGATTTCACACTGGAAATACCTCTTAACAGACAGAATAGCCGCGTTTACGGCTCTAGCAATGAACGAAAGTCTTCAATTGCGCCAGAAAGACTTTATCATGAGACTAGTCGTTTCTCTAAAAAATTAATGGTATCTGCTGGAGTTTCGATGCAAAATGGTCTCTATTAGACGACACACAAATACAGAAGTCAATAGGACAGTGATAACAAAGTGTTTAAAGGTCGTTACAAGAGAAGGCGGAGGATCAATTAAACATTTCTTCGCGTAAAACGTCATCATAAAACAACTGTGCAAAATTGTGACCATGGGTCATACAGTTCTAACAACAATTTATCTCAAACTGTTGAGTATTTTGCGCTAAATTTTGGCTGTGTTGTACAAATATGAATTATGATTAGTTTGATGTACTATGATTCAATTTACATTAAAATTGTTTAATTGCCAGGTTAACAAATTTTGGGAACGTTTTTAATGGGCCACCCGGTATTATTTCTATTAACGCTATATAAAAATATAATAAACGCATATGAATAAAGTCGATTGAGAAATGTTTGATTGACTTAACATTAAATGGTTCTTTCGATGACAAGTTGGATCGTTGATTAATTTTAGGACTTTTGAAACACTTAAGCAAATGCTTCAATACAAGAATTACAAGAATTACATGTGTAATTTCTTAATGCCCTACTTCCAAAGTTCACAAATGCGTACTGAAACCAGACAACACTAAGCGCCGGAAACTTAATGGAAGAGAGATAAGTTCCCAGTTTAGAGCGAAAGATAGTCTCGTTAAGAGTTGCCTGCTTGAAGCGCGCCAGATGCAAGAACCAGCAACTGCGAATTAACGCCGGCCAAAGACCAACGTACTCTCCGAAAGTTCTGATCGAATAGAGAGGATCGAGAGTACTGCAAGTTCTACTACGAACAAGCTCCTCGGTCCTACTCCGTGAACTGCATTGGCTTCCTGTTGAGTTCAGAATAAAATTCAAGTTAGCCTGTTTGACATATAAAGCCCTCAGCACCAGTACACCTCCCTACCTTCACTCACTATTAACTCCTTACATCCCTCCCCGTTGCTTGCGATCATAAAGTACGGGCCTTTTAGCTGAGCCATGGTGCAGAACAGTTATGGGCTCGCGTTCATTCCATGTCTCTGCCCCCAGAGGATGGAATCGACTGGCACTCTCTCTTCATAGCTCAAATTCACTTTCTACCTTCAAAAAATAGCCTCAAAACTCACCATTTCTCTTTGGCTTACAAACACTTGGATATCTAACTGCATCTTCTCCTGGCGGCCCACTATCCGCGCCTCAGATTCACATTTCGGTGTGACCATGCGCGCGTTACAAATTTAATTAATAATAATAATAATAATAATAATAATAATAATAATAATAATAATAATAATAATAATAATAATAATAATAATAATAATAATAATAATAATAAATCCACCTTTAACAGAGGTACAGATTGTAAACATAGACGACGAGTAGGATGGCTAATGGTTACCTCTTGCTATGTCTCCACAGATCATTCACTAAGACTTCTTGCTCTTTCACAAATCCTATCCTGATTCCTCCTCTTCCTCTTACCTCCCTCTCCGTTTAAATTCGAAACACCATCCACCTTAGACTTGTCTGCTTGCCTGACCCCTTTTTACCTTGACCTGGAATCGATTTTTACCCCCTCCCGTCTACCGCTTTTGTTTTGACTATACGCCTGTGATTTCCCCCGACTTAGCTTATTTGGGCGCTGTAGAAATCTCGAGATTACGATTACGATTTTCATTGGCTTTGTACATGAATCGAACCAGGTTGTAAAGGATACACTCAGATACAAGCATCCAGCGCAGAGAACTGCAGGCAAGTTGGCATTGTTGGTAAGATCCTTCAAGACACAATTGTATGGCCCGTTACATGAGTCTAGTTAGCGGAGACATTAGGTGCAGTAATCGAGTCTTACCGGAATAAGGCTGTGTAAGTGTGTGTGGATGTTTTCGGAGATGCTTATTGCTTAATCATGGCATAGACCTGTACAGGAGTGGGTGGATGAAAGGGGAATGGGGCAGGAAATAACCAATCCGCTTACAAATGAAGCAATTGATATCAAGACCAAAATGCTGCATAGGATGATCAACTCTTTATGTTGTAATACCGATTATTTTGTATTCAGGGAGGAGTCGAATGCACGTTGGCGAGGAATGTTGGGTTATCACCGTGCTGCACCTGCACCTGGTAATAGCGGAGAAAGCCAGCAGGACGTTAGCGCTGCTGAAGATGATGCAACTCATGAAGAAACTCTTTCAGAAGACGAAGCAGAGGAAACGGATGACTTGATTGACGGAGCAGATGAAGAGGAAGAAGAAGGAGAAGAAACAGAGGAGGAGGAGGAGGAGGAGGAAGATGATGATGAAGAAGAGGAAGAAGATGAAGATGCTTTTTCTGAAGAAGAAGCTGACGAAGATGAAGAGGAAGAAGAGAAAGAGGAAGCTACCTTTTCTGAAGATGAAGAGGATGACGATGAAGATGATGAAGATGAAGCTCATGAAGATGCAGAGGAACAAGAGAAAGAGGAAGATACTTTTTCTGAAGATGAAGAGAATGACGATGAAGATGATGATGATGAAGAGGATGAAGATGAAGGGGATGAAGGCGAAGAGGAAGATACTTTTACTGAAAAAGAATCAGATGATGACAACAGCTCTGACGATGAAGAGGCAGAGGAGGAATCAGATGATGAACCCGAAGATGAATACGAAGAAGAAGCCGAAGGAAATTCCGACGAAGAAGCCGAAGAAGAATCCGAAGAAGAATCTGAAGAAGAATCTGAAGAAGAATCCGGAGAAGAATCTGAAGAAGGATCCGAAGAAAAATATAAAAAACAATGCGGAGAATCTGAAGAAGAATGTCAAGAAAATTCCGAGGAGAAATCCGAAGAGTCCGAAGAAAAATCTGAAGAATCCGAGGAGGAACCCGAAGAATCCGAAGAAAAATCTGAAGAAGTATATGAAGAAGAAACCGTAGAAGAATCCGAAGAATCTGCAGACGATTCTGGAGAAGAATCCGAAGAAGAACATGAAGAAAAAACTGAACCTGAAGAAGAGGATGAATCTTGGGAAGATGAAGAAAAACAAAGGAAATGACGATCAACTTTTTTAAAGCGACGGAAGAGCATGAGAAAAAGTCTTCATTGTTATTTCCAGCTGAAAGGACAAACTCCAGATGAAAATTTCATTTCATAAAACATGTTATAATGACAAAACTTGGTCTAAACGCACAGAAATCCTCTTATTTAACAAACTTCATGCTGCTCTGCTACTTCGCTTAACTGCATCTACTCTATGGTCTAAAGACAAATCAAATTAAAAATGTTCTGTGACTAATACCTGCTTTAACCCTCAGGCTACCAAGGTTTTTTTGCGACATCGGCTACCAAGGGGGGGGGGGTGGTTACCACCCCCCCCCGGAATTTCGTGTTCGGTTTCAAATATCATATCATGTAATATAGCATCTGATTCAGCATTCATTTCTGAAAAGAATGGTATATTTAGTTGTAAAATATATGAATGCATCTCGAAATTATATAGTTTTTAGCAAAGGCACCCGCCCATTTAACGATATCTGATATTATCCCACACAATTTGTACTTTTTAGATAAAAAATATAAATGATGTGGGTTTTGAAAATGAACTATGTATCCAAGAATATTCTAAATATAATGTGGCTTAATTTTCAACAATACAAACTATTCCAAAGTTTGTTTTAGTTACAGGCAAAACCTAAAGGCGTGCAGCTATATCAACATGAAACAAGAAATCATGTAATTTTTCCCAGCAGTCAAATACGTCAGTGGTCCTTGCAGTTATTGCAAGTTACTTTCATTGTTTTGTGCGAATGCATCCTGCAAACCGGCTTCTTGAACACTTCACAGCACTAGTTTACTCTGTTAGCATTCTGCTTCAACTGTTTATAGCCCTTCCCATACCCAACCACATCGGTTTACGTTGTGATGTTGCATCAGTGATTTTCACACTGAAAAAGAGTATTATTATTTATTATTATCACTTCCGGTTTTCAAAAGACTAATAACTAAGCAAGCAAATATAGCCCTACATTCCCTCTAAAGAATGGCATAGTTGTTTCTCTTCCAGAAAGAATAATGAATACCTTCATAGTCGACAACAGCTAACAGCTGACGAGAGAAATTCCTGATTCCAAAAGTGGTACCTAGGCTATATCGGGTATAACTTTTTTATGGTGTGGGATATCATCACGACTTTTACCTCAAAATGTGCGGAAATGGGCCCCCTACAGCTACCTAAAATGTCAAAATTATATTCCATGTGCAAAAAAAAAATTTTGCAGAAAAACGTAGGGGGGGGGTGGTAACCACCCCCCCCTTGGTAGCCCGAGGGTTAAAGAATATTAACCCCACTAACTGAGTAAAATTATCAGTGAAAAGTTCTGAGATCCTTAGATCTCACCAAGTGTTTATGCAGGCATATTAAATTCAATTTGATTCAATTTATTCGAGAGCAATGACTGTAAAGTTTGCAGAAATTTATTCTCTCCTGGCAGTGTTGAAATGTAATCAAGTATATAATTAAAAGAACTGCTACACTCTCTTCAATCGCTTTCTTCATTGCATTGCTTGACCATGTTTCGACGTACTTCATAGCAAGCTTCTTCGTGTGAATTTCTCTAGCATTAAAGATATTTCTGGCATCCATTTCTTTTGTCTTTCGTGATTTAATTATTGCAATAGAACATGGGGCCTCTCTCATCTTAATACGGTTTCACTGTGCCGACCATTGCAAGTTACGGTCTGCTTTTTTAAAATCAATTTTATGTAAAACCTTTTGGCCAATTACTTGTTCTACAAGACGTTGCTTGATTAGTTGATTGGCTTGAATCACCAAACAGAGTTTGCAAAGAGAGGCAGATAAAACCAGGCCTCTAGCTAAAACGGGGCCCGTTCCACGAAGAAGAACCCATGAGGCCCTCAACAAACCGGATTAATCAGAACAGTCATTGTAGGCCTAGTGCAACTTATCCTTAAAAATAGCAGTCAGTATATGGAGGGTGGTCAGACAAGAAAGGGCTCTGATCACTAGCGTAAACTTGTCCAAAATATTGGGGGGGGGGGGATTTGGCTATTTTTTCTACACTTATTGCATTGAATGCAAGTCTATAGTCCATCTCAATTATTTGGGGGCACGTGTCGCGGATGCCCCCCCCCCGAGTCTACGTCTATGGCTGTGATGAGTCTCTTTTGGAGAGGGGGTCATGTATATCTGCGAGTACAAGTACAATTACAGCTACACAAACCGTCCAAACGACAGCGGTAATAAAATGGCTGCTGATACACATGTAGTATGCTTAAACGTCGTTCATGCCGAAAAGTCAATGCGCCAACATAATATGCTGCATGGGATGAACGGGTGTGCTGACATTGAAAATTATGACAGATATTGCAGTTTAGCCAACGACAGATTACCCAAATGTTACATCAAAGAATATGCAAATTATTTAGGTCTTGCAAAAAGTATGCAAATCAATAATCTAAAACACAGATGTACAAGGTTTCGTATAGTTTATATGTACACACAACCGAGCTTCCCGTAGCTTTGAAATCAATAGCCAATACTGCGGATGTATGATTTTACAATACGTGCTTTTGTAGATAAACGATCAACGTTTAATCAGATCATTTGCTTAACAATAGGGGACATATCAATTTGGTGAAGTTTTAATTGCGCCTACTGACTGGTGCAGCCATTATCTCTTTCTCAGGCATGGACCTTGTTCCGGAATTTCGTTGAAACACACGAAACCACTGGCAGCAATGAAATATGATGAAAATGTTAGACCCGTCTATATGTGCACGTATGTCTGTGTTTGCGTGTATCTGGGCTTTTCTTAGAACCTCACGATTGAAAGCATGATTGTCTAAGGAATTTAACAAACAGCCATAATGCCAATTGAGCCGAGTTTACAGAAGGAGCGAGAAGACTGTTCCCAAGGAGGGACCTATACAGGACTGTGCACAGTGTTCTCATGCTGGTGTATTGAACCGAGGAACCTGTAGCTTCCTTTGGCGATTGGGCAACAACCGACGCAAGCAACTCTTATATATGGGGCTCAACCGACCAAGGAAGCGTTTATCTCACAAAAATTATATTCTGAAAGATGAAAAATTTGGGCAAATTGGCCTCTCCACGGAGGTACAGTTCAGAATGGACTGAAGCTGTCAGATTTTGTACTTTGACTGGGATGGACTGGTGATAGTCTCTAGGCTCGTCAGGACAAAGGAATGGAGTACGGTCATTGTGGTGCTAAACTATAGGTTACGCTGTATTGGCCTAATTATAATGCACCTTTGTTTAATGGTAAGGTTTCTCTAACTGGATGCTGACCTCAATCCGTCTTCAGTTTGTTGCCATCTGTTGATGCTTTGTGCATTGACATCAGCGTAATAGAACTTAACAGTTAATAGTAATAATAAATCGCTACGAAATTCCGGTGACGGACACAAAATCTATGAAGAGAATAAAATATACTGCTTGAAATACTGGACCTCAATCCATCTGACTAATTCTCAAATCTCGCTAGCACATACATTTCTTTGTCGTAGCACTGGAAATATGTACTTTATTATCTATTATTATCATTATTAGGGCCTACTATTATCGCTTTACACTGTTGTGAGCTGTCATGCGGTGTGTCATCCTTCCTTTGATTTATAATAAACGAAAATACATATATAGCCCACCTTTGAACAAAGAAAAGATATAGCCTATGTTTAACTAATCTGGCTATAATTAATATCCAGCTTACGATAAACATGAGAGAGGAAATAATAGTTCAGAGAAAGTCTATAAAACACTGTTTGGCTTAGCACAGTGTCTCGCAAACATTTTAAACTCCCGGCACACTCAGCAGAGCAAATTTTTATCGCGGCACACCAATTAAAATTATTAAAATTACAAAACCAACAGCAATGGTTTCAGTTTGTCATATTTTAAGCTTGTCATTTTAGTCCAGTAAAAGCGAAACTAAAGCAGATTTTTAATTGACTAATCTTCACATATTATGCGATGAGTGAGCTTGTTTATGAGAGCATTATATAAACTCAAGACGCGGTTCGATAGCCGACAAGCAGACACGCATTCCATCATCCACCATCTGTATTCGCTCTCGCTTTTTCGATTTCATTTGTCTTAGAAGATCCAAACAGCAGCAAACACTTGATTGCTTTTGTGCTCAAGTCTGGATATTGGCTTAGAATTTAGATCCAAAATGCTGACAGCTCTTGATCAGCAAAAGAGTTTCTGTGAACGAGATCGTTCTTAAGATGACACTCTCTTCTTCAGCCATCGTCAGACCGGTACATTCGAGATTTACGAATGGATTGTGATGACCCATTCATACTTTTTTGTTTCCAGTGAAGGAAAGTATTTGGCGAATATGCTAAAGCGAGATTTTCCAGCGTCTCCATAATTTTCCCCATTTGCTCTTGTGTGGAGAAGCAAGCAGTGAATTGCTTGTATTCTTAATCCACAGTTGCAACTTATCAGTTGCATTTATAAAATAATTTCTTATACAGTCAATTAAAGAGACTAGTGAATTATAGGTTCTCTCGCGGCACACCTGAAATCTCGCACGGCACACTAGTGTGCCGCGGCACACAGTTTGCGATACACTGGCTTAGCATATCATCGCACGACATAGTGTATTATCTTCTGAATTGGAAAGCGTGAACGATGCTTTTGCGAAGTAGGCCTACTTAAAAAGTGCTATGTTACTTATGTAGATATTTACATATTATAAAATAATATGATTTTAAGTTTGGTAAGAGAATTTAACTGTGCTAGAACTAAAGCATGTTCAATTATCTTTGGGTTAAAAATTTCAATTTCAATGTTGAGCGGTTTAAATATTAGTGTCTAAATGGCCGTGTATGTTTTCTGTTGCGTTTCTCGTATAAACACTGCTGTTAAATTTTAGGATAAAATTGACTTAAGTTACACATAAACAATGTTATTAAAGTTGTGTAATCGTGTCTCATAGTCTAATTCCAATGCATTTTAAATACATAAATAGTTTTCAGGCGTCGTATAGTCAGGCAAATAGATCCATTTGACATTCTCCTTCGATTAGATGGCTCATCTTCGTAAATGTACGAGCTGTGTTTTAGTATTGATCACAAACGTCAGGTCTGCCTTCCCGAAATTCACTGCTAAAATGTTGTACTTTGTTGTTATCCATATTGAACGGCTGCGAGATCCTGAATAGAATGACGTGGTTGTTAAAGCCAGTGGCCGTATTGGATGCCGGCCAGAATTCCATTTTGGCTGCCAGACAAATGAGTTTGCAAGTTTGTTATTTACTTGCTTATTTACTTGCTTATTGCTTATTATTAAGATTAAATATGATGAGTGATCTCGATAATGGTGATACATACGGACACACCAAGAGGAGGGCGCAGGACAGAACAGAATGGAGGCGGTCGGAGGGGAACACGAGGTCGTCCATGTCACAAACCTGCTCAACAGCAGAAGAATGAGAAGAAGATTGCTTATTTTAACAAAATAATAGGCATAACATAAACTGACACCAGGTGTCTCAAGCATAGAAAGTTGTAAAACTCCGGAGTTTCCGCCATGTTAATCATTTCCATACCGTCCCTTATCTGCAGCACCCCAAAAAGCGGATTTACTAAGGGATCATGTCAGCCGAATTAGAATTGAAGTGGCGAGAGAGGCAAGAGGAAGAGGAGGAATCAGGTTAGGATTTATGAAAAGAATTGTATTTTAGTGAAAGGCCCGTGAAGAGATAGCAAGAGATAGCAACATGTGTTGTGTATATATATGTATATCTATATATATGTATATCTATATATATATATATACATATACATATATATATATATATATTAAAATCAAGCAGAAAATGATTTTGAGGTATATGCGTATTTTCAAGAACTGCAAATTTATTGAAACTGTCTTTCTATTTCTTTTCAATCTTTTTGCCTCTGTATTTTAATTAAAGTAGTTACTGTTTTGCCAGAGCAGAAATTTTGTTCTAGATCTCTGTTCCACCTGCGTCCCGTAACCAACTCGTCTGCAGTGGGTATATTGGCCTACGATGTAGATGGAAGATGAGACGGCGAGGGAGAGGACTGGCTACCCGCCATCGTATGCCGAGGTTAAGAAAATAAAGTCGCTAGCACTTGAAACCCATGGCTGCTTAAGAGCTAGCTTAAGGTACTCTTCTTCTTCTTTTTCTCTTTCTACTACTACTACTACTACTACTACTACTAGTATACTACTACTACAACTACTACTACTACTACTACTACTACTACTACTACTACTACTACTACTACTACTACTACTACTACTACTACTACTACTACTACTACTACTACTACTACTACTACTACTACTACTACTACTACTACTTCTACTACTACAACAACTACTACTACATCTTCTTCTTCTTCCGTGTTGTTAATAATTCATTTAGCTTAAACTAGAGTTGATTCTCCAGGTACTCCGTGTCTGAGGACACCGTGTGAGAAGGGTAGCGTTTGTAAGCGTATCGGAAAAGAACGACGCTACACGTTTGTATGTAAACACGAGGAGCCTACGTAGATCGGCATAAGTCTCCTTCA
Organism: Allolobophora icterica; assembly: GCA_963556255.1. NCBI lineage: Eukaryota > Metazoa > Annelida > Clitellata > Crassiclitellata > Lumbricidae > Allolobophora > Allolobophora icterica. The sequence continues at coordinate 11,371,565 of OY744603.1, read as the reverse complement.
TACTAAACAGTCCCTCGCTTAAAGACGTATTACTCAGGCTCTGCTTCTGATCTGCAATTCATACGAATATGAAAGTTTTATTAGGATATATTCGGTATGTATTTATTGCAACTGTAATTAGTAACTTCTATTGCGCCACTGTATAATGCACAAGGCATCAACCAATGGCACACATACGCATATAATTATCAATATATGACTATATGCATGAGTGTGTGTAAGTTTATGCAATATATAATTATGTGGGCGCGTGCTTGTACGTTTACGTGTACGCATATATGTATGTAAGTGTAATGAGTATATGCCTCTGACCAGTGGCGTACCGAAGGGGGGGCAGAGGGGGCGAGTCGCCCCGGGCGGCACTTTTGGAGGGGCGGCAAAATAGGGTTGAAGAAAAATAAAAAGTGTGAAGGTTGTATAAGAACTGAAAATGTAGGATAGAAAAAAGAAAGAAAGAAAAAGAAGGTAAAAAGAAACCGTCACTTTGGTCAAGCCGGCTTGGCTTCAGTTGATCGTTAGGGGCGGCATCACCCTTAGATGTCTACGTTAAACACTAAATATAATTGCAGAAGAGGAAGTAGAATCAAATCTAGTAAACTGAAGTGTAAACAGAATAACACTGCATAGGGGCCTACAACATAGTCTAATTTAAAGCATGTTCTTGTTATGCCGTCTTTCATAATCATGATCAGAATATAAATACGCCTATATATGTATAGGTATATAAAAGAATCAATGAGTTAGAATAAAATTTAATCACAAACTATCAATATCACCACCACAGCCTTTCACCGCTTAGCTTGGTCCTCATTTTAAAATTAATTTTAAAATTGGTCTGGTTTTGACAGAAATTGACTGCATGATTTTGTCATTTTGTCAAATGAGCACTTAACCTTTCAACAGAATTTATTAATAGTATTCAGTTATATTCTAATCGTAATCTCGAAACTTCTAAAGCGCCACTCGAAGGCCAAGCGCAGGGCAACAGCCGATTCTCGGCTGTTCGCTATTAATTTGGCAATGCTGTTCATTGAAAGAGAGACGACTGAAACAATTAAGTTTGATGATGTCATCAATGATATTGCAGCTGTAAAAGCTCGTAAGATAACGTTAATAGCATACTGATAATAATGGTAACTATGACATAATATGACATGATTGTATGTATATGTACTGTACTGTACAAATCACAGCAAGTCAGCGACTGTCGCAACTCATGCAATAAAATGTTTTATTATCTAATAAAATGAATTTTAGTAGGTTGAAAATGTATAGCTAAAACGGATAATTACAAAATACAGTGAAAAAAAGTGAAAAAGGGCTATAAACTGTAGGCCCTATTTAAAAACAATTGTAGGCCTATAAAGTTATGTAATAGATCGTCATGCATACATCGGATCTTATAGTTAGAGAAGATAGCATAGGCCTATCGAAAATTAAGTAGCCAAGGGCGGCATTTTGGGGCCTCGCCCCGGGCGGCATTTCAGCTCCGTACGCCACTGCCTCTGACCACACAGATACACTTATCTGATGTTTAGTGACAATGTAGGATCGGTGTTATTAGCCATTAGTAAGATAAAGTCATCAATTTTAATTAATTGGCCAGCACGATGACCAGCAGTAGGGCATAAAATTTAACTAAGATTCGAGGATATTATCGAGAGGCGAGACTATTTACCTGTTGTTGCCGAACGATCATGGGCCAGAATCAAACTGTAACGGTTTCTGCCATCAGTCGTCTGCTGGATATGTAAATGAGGATTAATGGCGCGAGGAGGGCTTCAGTTGCAACTGTAACGGTTTCTGCCATCAAACTTCGAAGTCACTGGACGTGCTGTCGAATATTTGCGTCTGTAACCCCTGATCAGAAGAAGTTGAATAGACTATCGTTTTCAACGGTGGCATTCTACGATCAGTTATCGAGGGAGTTGTGTGAACTCATTCGAAGAGGAATTAGTTGTATAACTTGTCGAGCGAAAGACGAGTACGAACGGTGCGTAGCGAAAGACCTTGCCAAAGAGGTCATAACGGTGAACGTTCTCAGTAGAACATAGCTATAGTTTGTAAATAGGGCTCAGGCGACACGAACTTTGAGGAGTGAATCCTATACGGTTAAATAAAGGAACGTTGTTCGAACATTCATCGCTTGAACATCGGTAGATCGAAATATCTGCAAAGCGATCCGACACAGCGACGTCAATGACCGGTTCCCTATCGTTAGGTCGTATTTCATTTTGTCGTAATCATTTCGTCGCAATTTATATCGTTGTTATTCAATGCGTCGCAATATAATTCGTCGCATGCAAATTGTCGTATTCAGTTCGTCGTTTTCAGTTCGTCGTGTTTATGTCGTAGTTTTTATGTCGTCGTAAATTAAAGTAAGTCAAGCAAAGTAAGTCAAGCAAATGAAATTTAATACCGGACATTTAAGCAAAATCAAGGTTCCGTAGCTATGTAATAATTAATAAGATTCTAACGTAAAAAGCTACCGTACTTTCGCACTCGGTATCTTTTGAACGAATTTCCCCAACAACTGTTGCAGCAGCTACACGTTCAGAAGACAGTGCATTATATTTGTGCTCTGTTGGTAGTTTCGTAACCACGTCTCCGGTGCTATGCATTCGTGCATTACAAGTTCTCATTTCACATCGCCAGTAAGCTTATGTCTTCCCGTTCACTTCTCTCTATTTTGTATACATATAACCCTCGTAGACTGCCTTGTGATTTCCTCTGCTACTCGTAACAAACGTTACCTTCGACATTGCGGTGATTAGGCCTACTAGGCCTAGCTATGGTTTATGGGGTTGATATAGGTCTACCTACGACCAATTGATTAACGAGTTATTGAAAACCAATTGATCAACGAGCTATTGAAAACAAACTCAAGCTGTGATTCATTACGATTCATTACGACCAATTAACAACTAACAATTGACACAATTGACACGCAACAATTCTCTCTTAATAACGACCAAGCTGGGACTCATTACGACCAATTGATACACAACAGACCAAGTACGACAAACTGATTGCGACTAGTTGGCCGCGACGAAATGATCTGCGACGATATGGATGGTTACCCAATGACCATTATCCGCTCTCCGAATATGGCCATCTGCGACCGCCGATAAACATTGCGAAAGGAAGGAACGATGGACTTTCTACTGTCTACATTCAACGGAAACCATTCTACATGGGGAGGTTAACTTAGGTATAGTATAAAACATAGTCCATACAATAAGAATGCTGGTCATAAGTAAGAGATTAGACTATATATATATAAACTGATCTCATCTAGAAATCTTAACACTCAATATTGTCTCACTGCATTGACTGATCTGAGTTAATTTTGATTACATATTCAAAAATGTTTACTAGTAATATCTCTCTATTGGTTGACTGTTGGGGTCACTTGACCCACTTGCATGTGAATGAGAAGTAGGTTTGAATTACAAGTAGCCGGATACATGATCAGTGTCCGTCCCTAGAGCAGTGGTTTTCAACCTTTTTGCAGTGACGGAACCCTACACAAAGCGCTCATTGGGTCACGGAACCCGGCGCGTTTCACCCATCCAATATTGTAATGTAATTTCTAATGTTGGGATAATATTTAGATTTTAGAATTTTGAACTTTTATATCAGTTATTTGCACCTCTGCTGCTGGTGCATGTTATAATATCACATTACAAGTATATACTTTAGCACTCAAGTGTAATGCACAAAAACAATGCTACTGAACAACAGCATTTTTATTTCATTTCGCCAGCAACTAATAATAATAATAATATTTATTCTTTAATTAAGCGCCTGCAAACGCACTGCGCTGTACATGTACATGTTATGCGATAAATCTTAACTACTAACAGAACAGACAGCCTGCAATACACGGCGCAAATTGCAGCCTACAAAGCATGCCCGCCTATGGGACTCGATCTCTGTACCTCTCGCACTCTACGCCAGATGGATATATATTAAAATATTCTGCAACAGAGTTATAGAAACGCTGTGCTGCAAGTAGAGGCCTAACTTTCATCAAGTTTGGTATAAAATTTGTGCCTGATGGCTTCAGCGTATAACAGTTTAATTCTCATTAACACCTGTAATAATTCGTCCACAACGTTCTCGCTTTTTGTTTTTTGTGGTAGTCATGACAGAAAATTCGAACTCGCATAGGTAGGCCTAACTAAAGTCGAGATGGATATTCCTGCTCGACCAATCTCCAAAACGAGTCCAAGTCTAGCTCTGCATGTTGAGCATTTCAGCAGTCGCGATTTCAGAGAGTTCTTCTCTTCTTTCAAAGTGAACCGATCCTAAGAAAAATTAGTTCCTACAGATGGGTTTCTATATATAACGCAGTCAAGAGTAGGCCTACTGCTCAACTGATGGAAAATAGTCACTGAGACTGTTGGACAGAACGTCCAAATGGTTCAAAATAAATGGTAAATGTCGTGGTATTGTCTGAATGCCGTTTGGAAACTATCTTGAAAATTCCCATTTGACGCTTTTGCCTCTTCCAAATTATAAGTCATGAGTAGATTCGTGTATATATATGGGTATGTATGTAATATAACGACATATAAAATGCACAGTCACATAATAATGTTAATTATAGTTTAACAAAGAATTATGTCAGGCAAGAATGACTGAAAGCTATGGAGAATTCTGCTCATTGCTAATCCTTTGCGAATTATTCAGTTGATATTTCAATATTTTATTTTGAACTGCCGCGGAACCCCTGGCCGACGCCCGCGGAACCCTTGGGTTCCGCGGAACCCCGGTTGAAAACCACTGCCCTAGAGAGATAATACCCAAATATAGGGGTAATAGGTTGCAGTATGTATGCATGTATGTATGTGAATATTCATGTATGTATGCATATTATGTATGTATGTATGTATGTATGTATGTATGTATGTATGTATGTATGTATATATGTGAGTATTTAGTTAGACTTGCCAGGCCAACACTTTCATGAGTTACTTGAAAGTCGCTATAGTAATTTTCTACATAGGCCTACATACAATCAATGTATCTTGGTCATAGTATACATTTTATTGCAAATTCGATGTCCTGTTTGCATGTCTTCTTTGTAAAGCCATTGAATGCACGTTTCTCATAAATTCAGACTACAATCGATCAGCCACGAAAGCCGACGGATGTTTTCTCCATCTCGAAACGTTGAATCAATACACGGCAATAAAAATGTCTGGACACACAGAAACGATCTCCCATTGTTGCGTTTCGCATTACATTGCAATAACTCAGACATCTGTGGCCACATATGACACGAGTGGTGTGAGGTATGGCAATCAGTCTACTACGACAGTCAAACTACGCACATCTTTGCTTTGGTTGTGCGTGGAATTTTGTTACTGTATACAGCGTGGCTACCCAGCATTGTCTCGTACCATTGAACCATCTCACATCATGGCATGGAAGAAGGCTTGTCTGCTGTGCCTCTTAATCCTGAGTCTAGTACAAGAGGATTCTGGCGAGAAAACTCAGAGGTAGTACTTTAGTTGATCATTCTTAAATGTCTAAACCATCTAGAAAATTTACGTCGCAAATATAAAGTATCCAGTAAAGTTGACATTGTCATTGCGAGCGCTCGAATAAGCTGGTGCTCTACTCTTAGCACGAAAGTAGCTCTTCACACACAATTGCTTAGTGCCAATGATTAATATTTTTCATTAGAATCTATGTGTGAGCTGCATAAATATTATAAATGCATTTAAATAGAGTCGATAAAATGCATGATTGAGTTAACATTAAACAGTCATGTCAAGTTCAATTGTTGAATAAGATTCTTCTTCTTCATAAGACTGCATTAGATGACACAATACATCACAATTTTGATCTGAAATCGGACAACCGGAAACGTAAAGCACCATAAACATACTGATAGAGGTAAATTCCGACTTTAGATGAAAGACAGTGTCGGTAAGAGCTTTGCGAACGTGAAGATGGAGTCGGTTGCATTTGCTGGGTACGGTAACTGTGTAAAGCAATAAGGAATGACACTGTGAAATATGATACAACTGTTTCTGTATTAATTCCGACGGTTTCATTTTAATTATTCAGAGAGGACTCGAAAGCACAGAACGATAATGCTCATGAAGATGATATAATTAAAGATACAGTTAAGGATAAAACTTCTTCAAAAACAGAAGAAAAGCAAAAAGAAGAATTAGGAAAGGAATCAAGAGAAGCAGAAGAAGAATCAGGAGAACCAGAAGTAGAATCAGAAGAAGAATCAGGAGAAGCAGAAGTAGAATCAGGAGAATCAGAAGAAGAATCAGGAGAAGCAGAAGAAGAATCAGAAGAAGAATCAGGAGAAGCAGAAGTAGAATCAGAAGAAAAATCGGGAGAAGCAGAAATAGAATCAGGAGAATCAGAAGAAGAATCAGGAGAATCAGAAGAAGAATCAGAAGAAGAATCAGGAGAAGCAGCAGAAGAATCAGAAGAAGCAGAAGAAGAATCAGAAGAAGACTCAGGAGAATCAGAAGAAGAATCAGAAGAAGAATCAGGAGAATCAGAAGAAGAATCAGAAGAAGAATCAGAAGAAGAATCAGAAGAAGAATCAGGAGAATCAGAAGAAGAATCAGGAGAATCAGAAGAAGAATCAGAAGAAGAATCAGGAGAATCAGAAGAAGAATCAGGAGAAGCAGAGGAAGACTCAGAAGAAGAATCAGGAGAAGCAGAAATAGAATCAGGAGAATCAGAAGAAGAATCAGAAGAAGAATCAGAAGAAGAATCAGGAGAAGCAGCAGAAGAATCAGGAGAAGCAGAAGAAGAAGCAGAAGAAGAAGCAGGTGCAGAAGAAGGCGTAAAGCAAAGTGGAGATGAAAATGAGACAGATCAAGATGTAGCCAGTGTCACTGCTTCCGGAAACAATTAGATGACGAGCAACCATAAACAGCATCAGAAACAAATCTGGATCGTCACTTCCCGCTATAACAACGGTAAACAAGAAATTCTAACACCTAGAAAACATTTCCAAATGACAAGGTTATTGCCTACGAGCCCCTGAATCCTCACTTTCAATGAAATATGTGAACTTCAAACTGTTTTGCTCTTTGGTGTGGTTTTTAGTTTTGTTAAATCTAATTTAATGTCTACAGACAATCACTTTTAGAGTTTACTATGGTTTTTATTTGCATCTGGTTTTCACGAATATATGACATTGTAAGCTTTATATCTGAATAGCTGAATATCTGTAAACTTTATTTCTGACAGAGTAAGCTTTATATCTGAATATTGTTATTGATGTTTGAGCATTGTTACCAATTGCACCATCTGAATTACAGGACATCATAATAGGCTTGTTCATGCAGCTACTGAATTTTATTACAATTCTTCGAAAACCATGATTCCTTTTATCCTAACAATGTTAAAATATAAATCTAGTATTTAGAACGGCAACTTTTGTTCTAAACAGCCTGATACATTGTCTATTGCACATTGTTGTTAATTCGTTTTTTGAAGCCAACACTTTGCGAAACGTGATCAGGCACACCTGTGGAAACTATCGATGCATCGTTCTTCACGCAATTCAGTTATACAACCTATTGTTTCAGAATATAATATTATGAAGCACACAACTACAGTGCGTACCGATAATCCGTATAAAAGAGTCAGATAGGGCCTACACAAAAATCTCCAAAACACATTATATATATACATATATATTATATTATATCTACTGTTTTGTCGTTTTTTTCATAGAGTCATTGGTTTCTATCATGTGTTTTAGCGCAAGCTTATAGCCTTTCTCTTGGTAAACTGTCGCTTTTTCTCTATGAGTTTCTCTCAAAAACGCGAATGCAATTATTTATTGCATTTTAGCATTCAGTTTTCAATTTTGTCTGTTTTGATTACATTCCAGTTTAGAAATGATAAAAACGCGAAATGCAATTATTTATTGCATTCTAGCATTCAGTTTTCAATTTTGTCTGTTTTGATTGCATTCCAGTTTAGAAATGATAAAAACGCGAAATGCAATTATTTATTGCATTCTAGCATTCAGTTTTCAATTTTGTCTATTTTGATTACATTCCAGTTTAGAAATGATAAAAACGCGAAATGCAATAATTTATTGCATTCTAGCATTCAGTTTTCAATTTTGTCTGTTTTGATTACATTCCAGTTTAGAAATGATAAAAACGCGAAATGCAATTATTTATTGCATTCTAGCATTCAGTTTTCAATTTTGTCTGTTTTGATTACATTCCAGTTTAGAAATGATAAAAACGCGAAATGCAATCATTTATTGGATTCTAGCTCTCAGTTTTCAATTTTGTCTGTTTTGATTATATTGCAGTTTAGAAATGATATACGACGAAGAATCAGGGGGGCCATAGGGTCTGGACCACAGGTGCAAAAAAACAAGCTTTTTCAAGATGAACAGTTGTGTTTTTTTTCTGTTGTTTTGGTTATTTGTTTGTAAGACTTTCGGTTTCAAATCATAAAAATCATGAAAAATGGCATGAACAAGAGCTCCAACTCAGTTTAATTCAGTCGCGATATCCGAAAATTAAAAATCATTAAATCTATGTTAGTAAATTAATCTCTACAAGAATAAGAAATTTATTTTTAAAAAACAATAAAAACCAAATTTTGTGGTTTTCTTTTTTTCTTGTTTTTTAAAATCAAATACTGCAAGAAAAACTTTTCACCTCTGGTCTGGACAATCACCGAGCCTCAGAGGCTTCCGGTGTTACGTAATGCGTATAAAATGGATGTGTTTTGTTTACATGTAAATTTTTTCATATTGAAGATAATAAAAAAAATAAATTTTCGTTTTCATTATGAATTTCTGAAGATATTTCAGTTCTGTTTCTTTTTTTTCCTGTTTCTGAATATATTTATATATATTAAAACATGATACTTCAATATTTGAAGAAATTGTCCTCTCCGTTTGGGGGGATTGCCCCTCTCCACAATTCTTGGGGGCACATGTCCCGATTACCACTCAGTGAATGATAATCTATATATTTTCTCTGTTAAATCGGTTAAATTATAAAAATAAGATGAACGCCTAAAGTTAATTTAAATCTGATATTAAATTTTTACTCCAGCATTTGAAAAACCGTTAACGTGTATATTTCTTATTGTCTCTCTAAGCGTGAATAACAAATATATAGTGACTTGACTGTGAGAAAGGACTCCTTTCTCACAGTCAAGTTGTGTTTGCTTTAAAGTTAATGCATCAACATTAACAATTAGCACATACGATAACAGTTGACATTGCAAATCATCCCAAAAGTAGCTATCTACATAGAATGTCATAAATACAATAACAATTACGATCATTGATGATAATAGAAGAAAGCAATGAGACAACTACAATAGGGCTACAGACTATTGTATTGCTTAAGATGCTTTTTGCAATCTCATCGTTTTCCTCTCTGATCAAGAAGCAATACTTTTAAGATTTTTTCGGTAGAGCCTTTCAAAATGTACAAACAGGTTAGAAAACGGTGATCCAAATCGCCGACAGCAGGACATCAAGAGCAACGCAACGGAAGTAATTCCGGCGTTTAAATATTACGTGTGTCTATTGCACATGATTTGCCTTTATAGGTAACACATGTGCACGCTCTGTCCAAAGGCCTATATATCTAGCATTACCTTCGTACAACAGGGTCACGAGTCAAAGTATATTGATTAGCTGCGTTTGACGAATGACTATAGTCCCTACATAAAAAGTCGGCTTTACTGAGCGTAGATGACTCTTCCCAGTAGCTGCTGCAAAGACGCGCTTTGAAGAAAGTCAACAGAATTCGAGCTGTAGGGATAAGAGTTGTTTAAATAATGCCGTGGCTGTCATGGCTTCTGGCCATTTTGGCTGTCGGTCAGAATTCAGTTTCGGCCCAAGAACTGAGAGAACGGTAGGCATATGTTTTCAAACTATTGTGGATTAGAATCCGGTCATTTTGATGTTTTTAAGTTGAGAAACTCTTAACTGAAGCACAGTCACTGAGAGTTCTCCTTTGTGAACTCGATGTTTAGTTAACAATACATTACTTATAGAGCGCTATTATACAAGTCGACCTAACTGTAAACCTAATACTAACCGTGACCAGTCTCAGGGAGACACGCTCGTTTACTTTGCGAGTGGTACATAGATGTTGGCAACACTGGACCATGTACCAATATACATATATATTATATTATAAACTAGTCTTTAAATATGTAGGTATGCATGAAAATTTATATGTGTGTGTGTATTTGTGCATGTATGTGTGTAGGAGTGTATATATATATGTATATATATACACTCCTACACACATACATGCACATACGACTCACGATATATATATATATATATATATATATAATATATATATATATATATGTATGTTTATGGTTAAATATGATTAAGCTTATAGCAGGAAGAAATGATGGCAGTGAGGTCCGCTGTGTATTGGATGTAGAGGAGCGGTCCCAACACCGGAATCTCGGTACACCACACTCTACTAGGGTCCATAGTGACCCATCCTCCCCATTTCTACTCTCATGGTCCGCCCTTCTAGGTAGGAGTTGATCCATGCCAGCGCCTGGCCAGTGATGCCATATGTCGTGGAGAGTCTTGTAAGTAGAATATGGTGAATAATAATCTTGCTATTACTACTTTAGCAACGACAGCAAAAAGAACTCCGGAACCAAGTATGTTCAAGCATTTTGAAGTACATACAAAGCCAATAGTGCAAGTAAAGAACTTGAAATTTCGCCCATAGTAAAAAGCATATGAATTGTACTTGGGCCATGTTTATAACTCCAGTGAATGTGTATATTTCCATACATGTTTTAAAATCTCCCGTATTTTCTTATTTCTTCGACTGACATTTCAACTAGATACAAAATTTAATTGGTGAGTGATGATAGGATTTTATTTATTAATTTTATTAATTTAGCAACGACAACACAAAGAGCTCCGGAAACAAGTGTGCTTAGCATTTTGCAGTACATTCTAAGTCAATAGTGAAAGTAAAAACTTGACAATTCGCCCATACAAAAAAGCATATGAATAGTACTCGTATTAAGTCAAACTGGAGAACAGATTTTGAAGCTCCCTTGCTTTCTCAATACTCTAAATTACATTCCAACTTAGTTTAATTTTTTGGGTAAAGAATGATAAGCTTGTCATTATTATTTTAGCAACGACAACAGAAAGAACTCCGGAACCAAGTATGTTCAAGCATTTTGCAGTACATTCTAAGCCATTAGTAAAAGTAAGCCATTAGTAAAAGTAAAGAACTTGAAAATTCGCTCATAGTAAAAAGCATATGAATAGTACTTGAGCCACGTTTTATAATTCCAGTAGATGTATATATTTCTATATGTTTTAAAACCTCTTTTACTTTATCATTTCTTCAACTGACATTTCAACTAGATCACTCAATGTAATCGGTGATTCCTATTAATTTTACTAACATCATATAGGTTTCTACCTGCAAGTATTTTAAAGATTAACTTGTAAAAATGTATTTTTACATTATTTTCACAGCTTTTCTTACATTTTAAACATTGTAAAGAAGTGTTAAAACGTGGGTAGTTAATTCTTAATTTATGTAAATGTAGATTACAGCCATCTTTTCGGCGAGCAATCAAATAATATTGATTAAATAACATTCCAACAGAGATTTCAGTTTTTTGGTAAACAATTTTTGTTATTGTTACATTAGCAACGACAGCAAAAAGAACTCCGGAACCAAGTATGTTTAAGTATTGTGCAGTAAATTCTAAGCCAACAATGCAAGTAAAGAACTTGAAAATTCACCCATGGTTAAGAAGCCTATGATTAATACTTGAGCCACGTTTTATAACTCCAGTAGATGTATAGCCCTATACAGGTTTTAAAACCGCAGTTATTTTCTCATTTCTTCAACTGACATTTCAGTTAGATCAATAAATTTAATTGGTGAATAATACCCAGGGCGGACAATCTAGCGAGAGAAACATTTTTGACTAGAATGCTCTGTATTGTATAAACTATATGTAAACAACAGTGCGGTATAAGCAACTGGTAGTAATAAAGAATATACTTACAATGACAACATTTTGATTATTACTTTAGCAACGACAATAAAAAGAGATCCGGAACCATGTAAGCCTTTGTAACATGTTGCGGTTTGTCAATGTGAGTTAATAATAAACGAATAATAATAATACTAATAATACTAATAATAATAATAATAATAATAATAATAATAATAATAATAATTATAATAATAATAATAATAATAATAATAATAATAATAATAATAATAATAATAATAATAATTATAATAACTAGTATGTCATGTAATCTTACTGCGTAGGCCTACTTGTCAGTTATAATTAATAAACAAAAATTATTATTATCACCTTAGCAACGACATCAAGAATAGCTCCTGAACCAAGTATGTACAAAAATTGTAAATTAACAGCTGGTAGAAAGCTTTGCAATTTTGTAATGCTTAAAGCTTCTTCTACACTGGTAATTTTTTCAGACATAGATTACAGTGGTTTTTTGTTTAGTGAAAATTCAAATAATATTGATTATTCCTTAAGCTAACGACAACAGATAGACCTCCTGTAAAAGCCTTTGTATGCATTATCTGCTTGATGGAATGTTCTTGATTTCACTTAAAAATCAATTATGATTAATAGGTTTCACATGAATAACGTTTGAATGACTCCTGTTAACTCCAACAGAGGAAAATAAGTTTTAAAGTTCTCTTGCTTCTCATTCCTCTTAGTGACATCCCATTGGATGTAGAAATTACTTGACGAGCAATGATAAGATTATGATTATTACTTTAGCAGCGACACCAAAAACAGCTCCAGACTCGGGTAGACTTATGTTTAAGCATTTCACAGTACATTCTATGCCTATAATACAAGTAAAGAACTTGAAATTTCACACAGAGTTAAGAGTGTGTGAATAGTTTGGAGCGAATCCTATTAACTTTAATGGAGCAAAATATTATTCGCAAATTGTCCTTGCTTTCTCATTTCTTTATCTGACATTTTGAATTGTTGCATATCGTGGGTAATATTTGCCAAGTTAAATATGGCATTACTGTTGCATATTATTATTATTTAATACTTCCATCGGTTGTAAAAATGTCTTTAGTAGAACATCTTTAGCATGGCTTCAGTTTTTGCTTGCCTCTTGAACAATTCAATTATAATGCAATCTTGTGTCTTCTCGGAGATTTTTCAATCTGTGTGGAATGTTTTGGTCCAGTTGAGCTTCTTCTTGGGCTACTTTTCAATACTAATAATAATAATCATTCCCCAAACTAAAAGTCTGTTCTGTGCTTCTGAGTGATTACGGTTGAAACAACACTGGATGTTCGTAAATTTGCATTTTGTTGTCAACTGGAAATCAGCTGGTGTTGGGAGGAGGAGGAGGAGTGGATTCAGTGAAACAAGTAACCGTATTCTTCGCACCCTTGAACATGGAGGAGGAGTTGACCGTAACTGGATTCCAAATAAAGCACTGCCAAGCTAAAGGCTAATGAGGTCATTATGAAATGAAGCAATTGTAACTGTAATGTAATAACAGATTCATATAGACTCTTATCAGAAGCGCTGTCTAGCTAACGACAGAGAACCATGCAACAATGTTCAGCTAATGGCTGCTTTTCATTGAGGTGAATCGCTAAAAATGCACAACGTCAAACTAAAAACTGTTATGAAGACTTAGCCAATTAACCGGAGCTGTCAATTAAAACTCGAGATAACGGAGTTTTTTGTTCCGTTAAAAGTTTCAGTTCAAAATCTATAAATTTTCAGATAAAATTAGTTACTGGACTTTCGATGAGGTTCATTGTAAACGTTCTAGAGTACAGAAACATGTTGGCTTCGTATCAACACGCTCTGGATTTTGACTTAGTTCCGAACCTAATCTTGCCTACCTCATAGATTTCTTTTAATAAATAAGTTGGTTGTCATCTGAAGAAATGGAAATCTTAAGATCACAACAACAGTCAGTTGGGAGGGGTATAGATGAATGGTAACACTCATGGCCAGGAGAGCATTAGATCGCGGTTCGAAACCCGTGACCCTCCTCTACAGCGGCCCCCTTGCAGGCTTGCATGAACGCCAAATTTTTTGTTTAATTAAGATATTTATTGTACTGTCATGTGTCAATGTAATCTTACAGCGTACTTGTCAGTTTGAACTAATAAAGAAGACTAGTATTATTATTATTATTTTATATTTTATTTTATTATTATTAATGTAAGATGGCTGAACATCGCAGAAACTGGTCCAGAAGAACGTTTATTGTTTTGGGTGATATTTTCTAGGCGTGCATTTCAGCCGTAACTCCTTCGAGGGAACGCTCTGAGTAAAAATCTTGAACAACTGAATCTAACACACAAGGAATGGACCATGGCAATTGATTTATCATTATCTTTGATTGACCATTTTATGTGATCGCCAATTTCCTCTGGAGGATAATCACCTTTACTTCGAACAACGATAACGTAATGACTCATACTCGCATTTCAGGTCAATGTGAACCTAAGGATATCTTCGACCGGGTTAAGGATGTAGATGTGGCCTTTCAAGGACTTGTTAAAAACGAACAAAAAATTAGCGCCGGAAACCCTTCCATACGTTGACGTTGACCTCAACTGTTTGGGATATGGTGTGTCGGAAAGCTACAGAGCCGGGATTGTGAACATTGACCCCGCTTTCAAACCCACGTCAAAATATGGAACCAAGGCCATAATGTTCCAATCACCAACATTCACGGAGAGACAGGGGTAAGAAAATCAAGTATTCAAGTAATCGTAATTGTCCAGGTACTATTTTTAACAAAAGGAAGAAATTCTTCTCAGGCCTTCAGAAAGCCCATCACAATTCTGTGGGTGTTGTCCAGTTGCTCCGGTCCATGAATCTTACCGCAGTGCCTATAAACATGAATATTAGCCTATGTAATGTAACTGTAAATCTCCGAATTTCTCAGCCGCGGCAGAGAAACCAGATTTCACACCGGCACAATATCGTATTTTGTAAATTCCAAATTTCTAAAGCGCTACTCTAAAGCTAAGCAAAGGGCACCAGCTTATTCACGAGAGCTGCGTTGTGTCACAGAGGGTGACCAGAGACAAGCATGCAATCTCAAATAAAGTCAAATATTACCTTCATATACCGCCACTGACCTACCGTCATCTACCTCATGCTCCTCTACTCATCACGTCACAAGCTTTCCACTTCAAATTGAAGCCTCGTCTCTTCAAGAATTCCTATCCTAATCCATCTCATCCTCTGCCTTCCAAGCTTTCTCGTCCTCAACGAAGCCCGCCGTAACAGCTGCTCTGCCTCCTCTCGCTGGTCTCTCTGGCAACCGAACTCGAACCTCCAATGAACATCGATTTCTGGACAACCCCTCTGATGCGAAGCAGCGCTAGTGAATAAGCTGAGGCCCTGCGCTTAGCGTTAGAGTAGCGTTTTTTTAAGTTCCAAGAAAATCATGGAAGACCTTGAATGACATGAGTTGATAACATAAATTCGTAGACTGAATTGTCATTTCGATCAGTTTTTGACGAAGATATAAGGCAGGAACAGGTGGAACAATGCGGTTAGTCATCGGATCGAGGACGGTTGACGACTTCATATGACGAAGAAGAAAGTGTAAATCACAAACTGATCAACGTAGAGTAATTCTATGTAGTAAGTTTTAAAACACAATAATTCGACCACCTCTCGTTTGTTGTGTTTGCAGGAATACTTCAACTTTTGGCCGGCAACGCATACCAACGTCAACAGGATGCGTTTCAAGCGGGGAACGGTCTGTGGCGACAGAATTCGAGTCACGTTCATTCCGCCTAAAACGAAGGTTGTAGAGACTGAAGTCCGCATCTGGTGGAAATCTTTCTTCGTT
Organism: Allolobophora icterica; assembly: GCA_963556255.1. NCBI lineage: Eukaryota > Metazoa > Annelida > Clitellata > Crassiclitellata > Lumbricidae > Allolobophora > Allolobophora icterica. Next base: position 11,355,682 of record OY744603.1, on the reverse strand, counting down.
AAGATCTGTAAGTATGATCGAAGTGAACAGCTTTCGACTGCACATAAAGAGAAAGAACATATGAACCAATGGAACTGCAACCGTTGACTCTGCTCTGCTCCTCTTTGCTCTCCTGTCCATCTTCGCTCAATTCGCATCCTCTGTTACTTCTCCTCTCTTCTGCTTACCACATGCTTCCTAATCAGCTCCGCAAAGGAAAGACACAACTGTAATTTTAATTACAACAATTTGTAGATCATCTTCAGTAGCAAACCACTTCTGGGATGCCTTACACGGTCAACTCTCATCGCAAATGATAAGTGTTAGAAAGAAAGTGCATTTTAAGTGGTTTATAAGGTACCCAATGACTAAGTACCCAATGACAAAGTACCCAATGACAAAGTACACAATGACAAAAGTATCCAATGACAAAAGTATCCAATGACAAAAGTACCCAATGACAAAGTACCCAATGACAAAGTACACAATGACAAAGTACGTTGTTTGTTCATCACAATGACAGTGTGAAGACAGCGAGAAAAACGGCGACCCATGGCGCGTGTCTTAAGTTATTACACGTGTACTAATGACCTCAACTGTTACAGATAATCGTAACCCAAACTCTCGCTTCATTTCTCACTCAGTACTCTATCTTGCTCCAACAGTAACCATTGGTTGCATCAACTTTAGCTCCTTGATAAAACTGAACCAAATATGCCATTTTTCTTTTGTTTGTAGGTACAAAACCTTGAGAAGCTAAAAATGAAAGCCATACAGATGAATTCAGCCTTTGAAACTGAAATAAGACTTCATTCGATGCAGAATTGTTTCTCTACATATTTTCAAATGTTGTGTTACTGTTCAAACTGCTTTTATGCAAACCTCTGACTGTCACGGCTTGGAGTCATTTTATGTTGAGAAGTGAAAATTTGACAACGCTTGTAATACTGCAATCATATTTACATTACATTAAATTACGCTTATAGTGCAATCATAATTATGTTACATTACTTTACGCTTATAGCACAATCGTATTATGTTATATTACTTTACACTTACTTAGGCCTATAGTGCAATCATATTTACGTTACATTAATTTACCATGCATCTTACGTTTACTAGTTTGTTCATCACGACAATAGGCCCCTATTTCATGTTATTTGAAACAAATGAGGCACAGTTGATTATGATAACCTTTGTGAGCATGACTGTAACTGGCACTCAGTACTTTATAAGAGATGGTGCTTTTTAAATTATGAATATGGCCTATAAATTATTGCATTGCTTAAATTTAGACTTTCAAATGTGCTTACAATAATTATATAATTTCTAATGTTTCCAAATAGTAACTATTAATATTTTATAAATATGATATCGAAAATAGTATTTCAAAATTTGGATTAGAACTGATAATATTTTACAAATTATTATTTCAAAATTATGATTTCAAAATTAAGTTAACATTTGATAATATTTCATAATTTATAATTTCAAAATTACCATTATTAGGCAATGGAACACTTTTACTATGCTTTAACAGATAATACAATATTGTTCATCATAATGTTTAGGCTAAAGATTAATGATGATGATTTTCTTATGGATTGTTCTTCTGGAAATTGACCTGACGACGGTATACTTTGTGCATTAGACACCGGCGCAATAGAAGTTCCTAATTATTACAGTGTTACATTACCGATGTGAACGCCGGGTGTTGCACTGTTAAATATTTGTCAAAACATTTATTTAAATGCTTAATGTCTATTGAAGAATTTTAGGATATGAATATTTGTTGCAGATTCTGCATATTCCGTTGCATAGTTGACATTTCCAATTTCTGTTTTTAGCTTTCAAATTGTCAGTAAGCATAATTTATTTCAGATTTAAGCTGTCATTACATAATTATAATTATGATAAATTATTTTATGAATGCAAACTGTAGTCTCGTGGTTTCTTGGATCAATATTGTTTTACAATATGGCCTTTTATATTTCTACAACACAGGATTGATGTTTCTATGACATATAACTGACTGACATAGTCAAACCAGACCACAAAATGTAAAATTCACCTGACGAAATTTATTATATTAAGCAAAGCGCACGCGATGTATGTATGCATTTGGACTTTTATGGCACCAGATGATGTGTTTGCATCAAAACAGGAAGTCATCAGTAAGCAAAACAGTACATAAAAACTAGAAGAGTCGCAAATGGTGAGCCCACACACACACGTAGGGCCCAATCAATGGTTTTCCATCCAAAGTTGATACATCATGTTCAGAGTCTCCCAATACAATATTCAGGACAAAGAAATAGCGATATTAACATCATACAATGACCAGAGTTCGCTTATAAAGTGCAGACAGACGTTCAGGTCAATGCTGGAATATTTTGCAACGTTCCTGAAGACGTACAAGGACATTTAACCTCCAGCCTAAATCGGCACCAGTTCCACTGCTTGGTGATGGAGGCATTGTTGCGTGAACAATTTGCACATGTTCGATATTCAGAGGTAACTAAGTAGGCGGGAACTCACAATCACGAGGAAAGCGCGTAACCGAGTGGATTACCGTATCACAGGCGGTACAGCTATTTATTACCTACCTAATAATAATAATAATAATCCTTTGTTTATTTAAGCGCCTGCTAACCGCACTGCGCTGTACAGTGAACATAAATATCGTAGAAACGGCAGCCACGCAGGGCGCCTTACATACATGTATACAGTAGAAGCACAGTTTTACAGGAGTCGAATGCAATTGTTTTACACGGCAGCCACAGGGCGCCAATCACGGCCTATATTCATTTAACCACCGCCGCCACCTAGCGAGTGGAAGACTGAATAAACCTAACGGGAATCGATCTCGGTACCTACTGTTCTTCACGCCAGTGTGTTATCCATTACTCTATGGGCGCCCCTTCCTTTCGCTTATCTACATAAGCGCCTGTGAATAAGCGAGCCTGCGACTTAGCTTTCTTTGGGTGATGAAGAAATCTTGAGATTCGATTACAGATTTTCATGACTCAATAGGACGGATTCGAGCCTACTCGTCGCCGATTACCGTGTAGGGATGTTGAGCAAGTCCTTCACTCACACGATTGTTCAGCGCCTTCACTTTATTTTTGAGACCGAGGGACGCAGAGAGAGAGAGAGACAGACAGACAGACAGACAGACAGACAGACAGACAGAGACAGAGCAATAGAGAGAGGGGGGACAGAGAGAGATAGAGCAATAGAGAGCGAGAGGACAGAGAGAGGGACAGGGAGAGAGGGAAACACAGAGATAGAGGGACACACAGAGAGAATAGGGATCCAACACTTTGGTGACACGGCTCCCAGTTCAGGGTAGACTCCTGTCCCGTTGGTCAACCAAGAGACGCAGAGAGAGAGAGCGAGATAGAGAGAGAGAGAGAGAGAGAGAGAGAGAGAGAGAGAGAGAGAGAGAGAGAGAGAGAGAGAGAGAGAGAGAGAGAGAGAGAGAGACAGCCAGACAGACAGACAGACAGACAGACATCGGTTAGTCTTAAGAAATTGAATTTCTTCATCCAATGTCAAATTGCAATACCTTACATCAGATCAAATGTAGAGACCTATCACCTTCGCCTCATCATATCATACCTTCCTGTCCAAGAGGTTTAAATCGTTTGTAAGGAAAGATCTTACCGGAACAGATCTTAGGTTTTTATGAGGCCTGGGTGTGTCGAATTCCTGCTGTTACAGTTCACAACATTCTGCTACTAAATATTCTTAAGTTTACATTTCCGAAGACAAGAAGTCCACCAGTCATTTCTGATTAACGGTGGAACTTCGAGCGAAGTCTTAAGACAAATCTCACTGATACTGATATGTCGCAGATCGGTAATGTTTACCAACGCACAGCTGCAATTCTTTCAGAGCAAATCACGCGCGAAAGCCCTACGTCTTTCCCGGCCGATAAAAATATGCCACGCACATATTTCTGCTTTAATCGATCTCCATTCTTGCGTATTTGCTGTTCTTTAAACAAACTGCATCGCCTAACGACGAAACATCGTTGGAACGCAAGCTGTCGTTTGACAAAGGTTGAGATACCGTTTTTCTGGCTTGCCAAAGTCGTCTAGTTCGACCCGTGTTGCGTGCCGCACGACATCGCAGCGTTGTTGTTTTCTTAGCGTTTTCGATCGCTCCACCGATTACCAACGTGATGTATTTTCATCGTTGGCGTCTATTGATTTAGTAATTCGATTCGAGTTTCACTGGACTGACTAGTAGGCGTTATGGAGGTGAATAAAAAGCGCCAGCCTTGGGGCGAAGCTTCGAAGAGACGTGTCTTGGGCCGTTATCGTCATTTCTTCTGTTTATGCTTAGCGAAGATAGTTTAAAGCCGACCTGGTCTTTGTAACGTTAGACAGCGCCATCTTCAGCCATGGGTTGGCTTTACGCCAGTCAGTGGCTCCTTGTGCTCTGGATCGCGGCTTCTCATTTCGACGTAGTCACGGCCGGGTACGTATACCCAGTGTTTCAGTTGTCCAAAAAGAGCTGTGAGATCGTCGAGAAATTTTACAGAGTACCAAGTATAATAATGAACGCAGATCAAAATCGAATGTCGTTAATATGTTGCACAAGAAACTACTGACGACTCATGATATATAGTTATCTACCTAACCATCCAGCATAATTTCAGTTACTCAGAGATTTCAGGAGAAGTTAGAGAGCTGACTCCCCAACCTCCGCCAAACTAAAACACTACGAATGCATCGTTTGGTTACTGTTGAAGGTGGTAGGTGTTGCTAAAAGTACCACCGTGCAGTTTCGAGTGGGTATACAAGGCGAGCAGTAACCAGGAAAGTTCTCTGGAGCTGTAGACTGTAGAGCTATTCGTAACTCGCTGCTATTGTCAGATCGCGCAAATAAATTGTTTAAATAGTTGTCCCTAAATGTTACTTTCTTGTTTACCTGAAGAGGTACAACGAAGAAGCAGTGGTCTGTAAGGGAAGAGTTGCAGGTTCATGTTCGCTGAGCGGATTTCGTGCACGGTCGTGGGCAAGTCGCTTTCGCACACTTACCTCTGACACCATGCAGTGTGATTTAAGCGTTTCATTTTTACGTTTCACTAGGAATATGGAAGCTTTGCTTATAATTAATGGTACCCATTCATACTGTGACGTTCGTCGCTCGAGATCAACTAACCCTTCATCAGACGTGGTACCAACTTGTGTCGGTCTTACCCGAGACGCTGCTTCGTCGTCGGGCTGGGTTCGGCTCCAGCCAACCGACCTTCTGGAGTCGCCCGGGTCACTATCCTGTCTACTTCTGCTGTAGACGAGCGGTTCCCTGTCTCCGCTCTCAGTGCCCATTTCTCCAAGAGGAGGTCCCGAGGGTATCGCTTGTTTGCGAACAGTGTCGCTGTCAAGCTCCATCTCACTTTCGGACTCTGCCACTGCCGCGGTCGCCGGGTGGGCAACGTCCTCGTCCTCAGGATGGCCGTCCTTTAGAACAGGGTTCGCTCTCTTGCCGGCAGGAGTCCTCAGCTTCCTGTGAGATTTCTTAGTCAAAGACTTCCTCTTTTTCTCCGCCTTAACCGAACCCTCACGTACCATTCTGCATCTCATGACTCTCGAGTTATCGTCAATAGGGGAAAACTCTGAACGTTCTCTTGTCCGAGAGGACAAGGTGTACATCTGACGAGTCGTCACGTCGTGCCGTCTCAAACACGCGAACATCTTGCGATAATATATACACGTGTAATATTAACGCGGTATACTGGTCTCACGACACTCTCTTCTGATAGGACAGGTTCTAGGTCTAAAACCTCCCTAACCGCACGCAGAACTGTGTTCCGACCGGCGCACGAGGTGGGCCCTACTTCGCACTTCGGTCAGTTCTCGGGACTACGTGTTTCGATCACCAAGTTATTTGCTCTGAATAACGATTGGCTTGAATACAAGATTTTCCTGACTCTATCGTTTTCCTGGTCTTACCGCACTGTAATCAGTTGTCGGGCGGTCTTTTCCCGTACTGCGGTCTTTCGGTAACAGTGGTCTTTCCCAGTAACTATTTTTAGTTACCGGGCGATGGAGCCCCTCCAACGCTCCACCGGCGTGTCAGCCATCCAAGTGTCACAATCCAAATGTAACGCCGACCCCGTAAGGTTACCAGAATGTCCTGAATTTTGTTCCCAAGAATTTCCGAATTTTGGTTCCCTAACGAGGGTCACGCTTACTCTCACAGGTAACCGGACAAGCTCCGATCCTGCCTGTCGCCAAATTTACCCTTATTATCGTTTTTGTACTAAATCGGGTTTTTCAGGTATCCCGACGGTCACTTCACCGAGTGCCGAAGTCGCGTAAAACTCTCCCAGCCGAGGACGCCGAAGTCGCGTAAAATCCTCCCGGCCGAGTACGCCGAAAGTGCGTAGAACTTCCCTTGTGTCAAGTACGCCGAAAGTGCGTAGAACTTCCCCTGTGTCGAGTACGCCGAAATCGCGTAAAACTCGTCTCAGTGGGTAAAACCAAACACTGTCGGATCTTGGAGTTCTTCGAACTCCAAGAGGGATTTCCTTGCCCGACGCCAAATTCACCCTTGGTTTCAAGGATTTCAGAATTCCAGAAAATGGCTACCTTAAGAAGGTCACCTCTACTCTCATGGGTTACCGGACAAGCTCCGATCGCGGAGTTCTTCAAAACCCAAGAGGGACTTTCCTGCCCGTCGCCAAATTCACCCTGGTTTTCGATCTCACACTGAATTGGTTTTCCTGTGTATCAACGGTATCCTTCCCCGAGTATTACTCAGCCGTAGATTTCCCACGATCGGGATCTAGACCGCTTCGCGATCAACTGAGGGATCCAACCCGCCGGATCGGCGCTGTCGGCCCGTCTCCCAACAGTGAACTTCTTTAGCTGTACTCGGGATCGCCTGATTATATTATTCGGACGCCCCTTTCGTCCGTAAATATATTTGTACTAACCGGAAACTCGAACTCTGACTCTGTCGTAACCAAAATCACTCGCCTACCACACTGAGTGCAGTATATTTGAATCGGTAACTGAATCGCTAACCAACAACGCTGTTTAACAGTATTGCTATGTATGAAGAGTCGAACCAACTCTTCACGTATAAAGCAGCACACCGTGAGGCAGGCTCTATGCATCCCAAATTAACGCGTCTGCTCGCTATGCGCTGGCTTTACACCGTCGATCGGGCTTCCCTATCACGGTCGTTGCCGGACCGTCGCCTATTGAAATTAAATAAAAATTAAATGATCGATGCTGGGTCTTCGCATGAAAAATTAAGAGAAACGATGCTGTTCCCTTCGCATGTAAACTGAAGGAAAACGATGCTATTCGCATAAAATAAATCTTCCCACTTACGCACTGTGGCCTTGACCGCCACACTCTCCCCACCTTACTTAGATGCGGAGCATCTCTGCCAAAATCGGGGACCTTAATCAAACGTGACAGGAACATCCCCAACCCAGATCCACTTAGAGAGCAAGGAACCAAATGCACCTTTGGTTATAGGGCGGTCTATCGACAATCTCGGCACCCTGCACGTACGCCAAACACGATGAGAACCGTGATAGCGACAGCCTTTTTAATGATGCTTTCGATCTCTCGGCACCCCGCACGTACGCCAAACACGATGAGAACCGTGATAGCGACAGCCTTTTTAATGATGCTTTCGATCCGAACCACCACCCTACTGGCAACCTGTCGTACCTGACAAATCGCCAACCTTAACAGGCCCTCTATCATGAACCTAGGCTCTACCGGACCCCAAGGGCCAGGAGAACTTAAGGAGAGAAAAGTCGCCCACTGTCTCCCGATCTGGTAACCATCGTCGATCAGTCACACCCGGTACCACTTCAAAATCGTGAAAGCAAAATAATAGTACAAGTTATCATATTGTAGAACCAACGCAATGAAGCGTCCTAGTACTGGAATCTTTACTCGTTTCAGTACTAACCACTAATCCAATGTTTAACCGAAACATATCATCAAAAGGAAACTTAAACAGTCATTCACTGACAATCTGTCAAACCAACGCAATTAAGCGTTGCTGGTAGCACCGGTACTGTATGCTCCCAGATACCGCTCAAAAGAAATACTCTCATCAAAAGGGCAACTGAAACATGGTTCTCGAATAGTCAATGAAACCAACGCAATTAAGCGTTCATCTAGTTTGTCCTAGATACACGTCTGCTTCAGAAGGTCACTAACAAGGACTTCTACAGTCGTAGTCATCCATCCAAGCGAGGTTTTCGTCTCGTCCGTCGTCCAGGTGGCAATTCTGGATCAGCGGTCTCGTCTGGATTTTCTGAAGGTTCCTCTGGTTCATGTTCTGCATTAGGATCTTGAGCCAGGACTGGCCAGTCTACTGTAGGTAACTCAAGATTTCTGTCCCTCTCCGGTAACCAGGTACTCGGAGGTTTACCGTAAAACGGCCTCAATTTATCCACGTGCACAACCATTAGCGTGGATTTCGGACTCTTCTGGTTCACCGACCACAGGAGTCTGCATGTAACCCTGTCTTGGAGGTTTCTCCCTTCGATAACGAGCACAGCGATCGCACCTTTGGCAGAACCGTCTAACATCGTCCTTCCAACTCGGCCAATACGCCCGACGTTGCAACTGAGATAAACTTTTCCGAATCCTGAAATGTCCTCCGGCAAAGCTTGCGTGTGTTAACTGAAGCATCTCTTGCCGTAGAGATAAGGGCACAACCAACTGAGATCGCTCAGCTTTTCCTGTGTTACCCTGAATCCAGCCTCTGTGTAACACTCCTTGCAGGACTTCCAGCTGATTCCAGTTTCTCACCAACACTTTCACCTCTCCGTTAGCAGGTGATAGTTCTGCCTGTGTTGGATGATGCTTCGACTCCTTCCAATCAAGGACCGTTCCAATATTGCAATCGCTCTGCTGTTCTCTTCGAAGAAACTCCTTTGTCCAACGGATTTCCTGGCCTGTATCTTCACTGGTAACCTCGGAGCGCGTTACTTCTCCGATCGGACGTGCCCACATCACGTCTTCATTCGTAACTCTCATGGTAACCACTTTAGGTTGTTCCTCACCCGGACCTCTAGACATCGCGTCTGCGTTACCGTGTTTTGCTCCCGGTCTGTGACATATCTCCATGTCAAACTCCTCTATCATCTCTAACCCAGATCCACTTAGAAAGCAAGGAACCATTGTACCACTGGTTATAGGGCGGAATACCTCGGTCATCTGGACGACTTACTCGGTCAAGTACTCAATCCAGACCCATCCATCTCCGCACCCCGCACGAACGCCAAGTAACGATGATAGCCTGAGCATCTAAGAGAAGCCCATCTCCTGCGAACCGTACTGACGACAGCCTGTTTAATGGTGCTAGAGATCCAAACCACCACCCTACTGGCAACTTGTCTAATCCACCAAGTCGCCAACCTTAACCGGTACCCGATCGAATCACTCGCCGTATACTACCACAGCTAACAACTCTCGCCTGGTAACGTTATAGTTCCGTTCCGCCGTCGACAAGAGCCGACTCGCGTAACAAATCACTGTCTCTTCTCCTTCTTGTACTTGCGATAACACCGCTCCAATGGCGTATGCCGAGGCATCCGTATCTAGGATGTACTGGCCCTCGTCGTTCGGTAACCCAAGTATAGGTGCGGAAACCAACTTTCGTTTAAGTTCTTCGAAAGCTCCCTGACATTCGTCAGTCCAATGGAACGGTACATTTTTCCTGGTCAGAAAATGAAGTGGTTGAGCTACCACCGCGAAATCATGTATGAAACGTCGGTAATAGGAGCAAAGACCAACGAAGGATCTGACTTGCCTCAAGTTCCGAGGAGCAGACCATTCTTCTACGGCCTTGATCTTGCTCGGATCCGTCGCGACCCCTTCTTCACTCAAAACGTGACCAAGAAACAATACTCTCTGTTGTAACAGGTAACATTTGGATGGTTTCAGCTTGAGATTATACTCTTGTAATCTCCTGAAAATCATCTCTAGACGTTGCATGTGCGTCTCTACGTCTCTCGAGAACACAATTATGTCATCCAAGTAAACCAGACAGATGTCATAGTTTAGCCCTGTCAAGACTAAGTTCATTAGTCGACAAAACGAGGCCGGACTATTGCACAATCCGAAAGGTAACACTTTGAATTGGAAGCTGCCCCTTCTCGTAACGAACCCGGTCTTGTGTTTGTCTCTTGGGTGCAAGGCCATCTGGTGATAACCTGCTCTCAAATCGAACGTACTGTACCATCTGGCGCCACCCAGGGTATCTAAACTCTCGCGGATAAGGGGTAACGGATGAGCATCTTTCCGTGTCTTCAAGTTCAGTTGCCTGTAATCGATACAGAAACGCATACTGCCATCCTTTTTCTTAACCATTACGACATTGGATGCCCATTCCGATATCGAAGGTTCAATGATTCCTTGTCTCAACATGTCTTCTACCTGACGATCAACTTCCGGTAACATGGAAAGCGGTTGACGTCTCAAAGGTTGCCGAACTGGTTTCTCCTGTCCCGTATCGATCTCGTGTTGGATCACCGAAGTGAATCCGTTATCACTTTCGTTAAGGGAAAACGTTGCGCTGTACGTTAGCACAAGTTTTCGTAACCTGATTCGCTCTTCTTCCGAAATGTCTGTTGGCACTTCTTCCCATAGTCGTTTTAGGGTCTGTTCGGCAAGTGGGTTGAGCGTCTGCTCCGCCACACTGGCCGTTGTACTAATCTTCGATCCAAACCGGTCAATCGTACTTTGCTGCTTTCCTCGGCGTTCCTCCGGATAACCTGGGCCCATAGGCTTCCCCGGATTTTCGCTTCGGTAAGGCTCATCATACGATTCCGTTCTGGCTCGATTAACTGTCACATCGACTACGTTCACTCGCTCCAGCGGACATTCAGTCCGTTTCTTGACTAGCGAATCTCTGTCTCCAACATTCAACATCCTGATCCACACTTCCGTGTCTCTTCCTGTCACCAACGTACGTCCGATTATCAAATCTTTTGATAATTCCATTGGAATGGTCGTCCAATCTTCGTTATCCTTTTGGAAATGCGGGTATACTACCCAAGCTGGAACGTCAACTTCGCTCCTTGGAGGAACTATTATGTCCTCTTGCACAATAACCTTCCGGCACATGGACTCGGTAACGACCTCTTTCAGAGGGATCTTCTCGCTCCCAAGGAAAACGCATCGACTTGCGAAGTCCCATCTTGCCTGATTGGCTTCCAGCCAAGATAACCCCAAGATCACTTCTGTCACTTGGTCTGTAACTAGACAGGGTACAGGGTACACCTGCTTTCCGATCCGAATCTTAAGGTTAGTTTCACCATCCACCTTAATCTGACTTCCATTAGCGGCTAGGAGTCGCTGTTCTGACGGTACTAGCACAGCGTCTAGCACGAAACGTCGTGGCACAAGTGACATTTCACTTCCAGAATCAAGTAGACAGTGTATACGTTTTCCTGCCAGTCTCGCAACCACGTAGGCCACCCTACTGCCTTTGACCAGTCGGTTTTGGGTTTCCTCTTGTATCGGTTCAGCCTTTGTAGGTTCACTGGTGCCGGTTGCACCATTCGTCTCAGCGTTTCTCTGAGGACAAAATCGCTTTATGTGTCCTTTTCGTTTGCACAAGTAGCATTCGATATCCGGGTTACGCAACCGTGTGGGCGGATAAATCCGTCGCCATCCCACATTTGGTTCGGTTGTCCTCTGATCTCCCACAGCTAGATCAGAACTGTTCTCCCTTTCATGAGGTTTTCTCGGGACGATGCCCAAATTCTGATTTATTGTCACTCGATCAAGTTCTCTTGAAAGATTTTTAATCTTTCGCTCGAGATCTTCTAGACGACGAGACTGTTGCCCCTCAGTGCTCGAGTCTTTTCGGTCTTCCATGGTAACTTTAACTCTCGCGTGTCTCCGGTCTAAATCACCACCTTGTGTCGAAGATCGACCATAGGCATCCAACCTCACCGCATGTTTATACGCCGCTTCGAGGTTAACTGGTTCTCGCTCGCGCACCTTCTGCCCCAAATCCTGGTTTGCCAGTGCATCAATGAAAGCGTCACAAGCGACCGTCTCGACGATATCACTTGTTGGTCCTGGGTATGCCAAAGCCATTAGCCTCCTTACTTCCTGCACTACACTACTCAGCGTTTCTCCGTGAGCCTGCCGGTAAGTGCGAAGTTTCATCCGATATAGGCTAGTTTGGTCATCAGACCCGTACCGGGCCTTAAGCCGCTCAACAAGTTCTCGCCAAGACACGTCCCTCTGTGCACCCATGTCCCACAACAGCTGCGAAGCGGGACCCGTTAGGGCACACATTAACTGGTCTGCTTTTTCCTGATCACTCCACCGGTTGCACCGTGCACAAACTTCGAACTTTGCTAGAAAGGCTGCGATCGCTGACTTGCCGTCGTACTTCTCTAGCTTGATTCGTATACCGCGATCCGATCGGTCTCCGCCTCTTGTCCGCGTAACAAGTGATCTTCCGACACTCTTCTTGGGATTTCCTCTCCGGTTGTCCTCATCGTTACTCCTGGAACCGTTTTCCTCGTCTGTCCTCACCACTGACCGGTGCCGACTCTGTCCCCTCAGAGTACCCAACGTCTTCCCTGTACGCCACTTAGAAGACATCGTAGTCATCTCTCGGTCGCCTGACGTTGCACTGTCTTCATCAGAGATGTACTCAGCCTGTCTCTGACCTTTTCTACGAGGCTCACCACCTTCGTAGTCTTTGGACTCCGATCGTTTATATTTATTGCGAGAACTCTGAGAGTTTCCGTTGACGAACGTAACTCTTCTGTCTTCTTCGCGAATATCTCTTTTTCCTGACTCTGGCGGTCTGTCAGATTCGTCGTACCTAAGACAATTACGACTTCTCGAATCTGGTTTGTGCCCTTTAGAGTACCGCTCGTGGGTCTCATCCCAGGCCAAATGATCTCTGTCTCTTCCCATGTTCGATTCTCTCTCGGTTTCTCTATCAAGTGCCTGTTTTAAACCGCGTCTCTCGTACTCTGGTAGACGTTCCTTACCATACGTCTCCCTTTCAGTTTTCTCATAACTCTCATGTCTTCCTCGTTGGCGGAGGTTTTTTTCCTGTCAAAAACTCCGGTTCTCATGGCCTCTTCTGGACCAACACTATCGGTGTCTGAATCCGAAGAACTCACTGACGAACGTAATTTCGCCTCAACTCTTCCTCTTGTCAACAGGCGTTGTCGACTCGATTGCCTTGCCGTTTTACCGTGTGACTCTCTCCCGCTGTCCTCGGGAAGATAGCGGCTACGTAACTTTTCCGAAGTTTCCGAAAGCGAAACTTCCTCACGTGTCTCTGTGTTACCTCGGCTCCGTGCCGACTCTTCGATCTGCAGCTTCCCTCGGCGATCCATCTGGTAACCTGGGCCCGTAGGTTTCCCCGATGTCTCGCGTTGGTAAGACTTCGCATGCTGAGCAGCAGGAACAGACAGTTCTTCAAGTTTCGAACTCATCATTGCCACACTCTGTCGCAGATAAGACATCTCCGCTTGCCAATCTACCTCATCGGTCACAGGTCTTGGGCGACCTTCTTCCATGTTGGTAAACGGTACTCGATTACCTTCGTTTCGCTGGTGCGCCACGATGTCACCACTCGTTTTCTGCACTACGGCGTCACCCCGCGGTTTCAGGCCTGTCTCAATGTCTCTTGGCCTATCACAAGCCTGTCTCAACTGTACAGGTTGCCTGCCCCGTACAATACTAGGTACTTGAACCTGCACAAGGTTCCCCGATCTATTGTCGACGAGTGGTTTGGACCTGTCAAACCTACTCTCACCAACGGTCTCTCGCCAGTGTGTGAATGTCTCGTTATTCACATCGTTCTGTACTACCTCAGTAGTCTTTGGAACGGTTATCAACCATCCGTTATCCTCATGGAAACCTCTTTCACGCCCACTGCGGGTTCCAGCTTCCGTTTCAAATGCACTGGTTTCGTCAGGTGCACCCGTTTCATTAAGCAACCTTCGTTTGCTTTTCCGTTTACGTAACTTTGGACGCGCGCCTCCGTGCTCACTATGGGGCACTTCATCCGACTCGTCCTCGGTATCTTCCTGACCTTGCCTGGTTCTGTGACAAGAAAACGTTAGAACCCCACTTCTGGTACCAGTTTGTGACGTTCGTCGCTCGAGATCAACTAACCCTTCATCAGACGTGGTACCAACTTGTGTCGGTCTTACCCGAGACGCTGCTTCGTCGTCGGGCTGGGTTCGGCTCCAGCCAACCGACCTTCTGGAGTCGCCCGGGTCACTATCCTGTCTACTTCTGCTGTAGACGAGCGGTTCCCTGTCTCCGCTCTCAGTGCCCATTTCTCCAAGAGGAGGTCCCGAGGGTATCGCTTGTTTGCGAACAGTGTCGCTGTCAAGCTCCATCTCACTTTCGGACTCTGCCACTGCCGCGGTCGCCGGGTGGGCAACGTCCTCGTCCTCAGGATGGCCGTCCTTTAGAACAGGGTTCGCTCTCTTGCCGGCAGGAGTCCTCAGCTTCCTGTGAGATTTCTTAGTCAAAGACTTCCTCTTTTTCTCCGCCTTAACCGAACCCTCACGTACCATTCTGCATCTCATGACTCTCGAGTTATCGTCAATAGGGGAAAACTCTGAACGTTCTCTTGTCCGAGAGGACAAGGTGTACATCTGACGAGTCGTCACGTCGTGCCGTCTCAAACACGCGAACATCTTGCGATAATATATACACGTGTAATATTAACGCGGTATACTGGTCTCACGACACTCTCTTCTGATAGGACAGGTTCTAGGTCTAAAACCTCCCTAACCGCACGCAGAACTGTGTTCCGACCGGCGCACGAGGTGGGCCCTACTTCGCACTTCGGTCAGTTCTCGGGACTACGTGTTTCGATCACCAAGTTATTTGCTCTGAATAACGATTGGCTTGAATACAAGATTTTCCTGACTCTATCGTTTTCCTGGTCTTACCGCACTGTAATCAGTTGTCGGGCGGTCTTTTCCCGTACTGCGGTCTTTCGGTAACAGTGGTCTTTCCCAGTAACTATTTTTAGTTACCGGGCGATGGAGCCCCTCCAACGCTCCACCGGCGTGTCAGCCATCCAAGTGTCACAATCCAAATGTAACGCCGACCCCGTAAGGTTACCAGAATGTCCTGAATTTTGTTCCCAAGAATTTCCGAATTTTGGTTCCCTAACGAGGGTCACGCTTACTCTCACAGGTAACCGGACAAGCTCCGATCCTGCCTGTCGCCAAATTTACCCTTATTATCGTTTTTGTACTAAATCGGGTTTTTCAGGTATCCCGACGGTCACTTCACCGAGTGCCGAAGTCGCGTAAAACTCTCCCAGCCGAGGACGCCGAAGTCGCGTAAAATCCTCCCGGCCGAGTACGCCGAAAGTGCGTAGAACTTCCCTTGTGTCAAGTACGCCGAAAGTGCGTAGAACTTCCCCTGTGTCGAGTACGCCGAAATCGCGTAAAACTCGTCTCAGTGGGTAAAACCAAACACTGTCGGATCTTGGAGTTCTTCGAACTCCAAGAGGGATTTCCTTGCCCGACGCCAAATTCACCCTTGGTTTCAAGGATTTCAGAATTCCAGAAAATGGCTACCTTAAGAAGGTCACCTCTACTCTCATGGGTTACCGGACAAGCTCCGATCGCGGAGTTCTTCAAAACCCAAGAGGGACTTTCCTGCCCGTCGCCAAATTCACCCTGGTTTTCGATCTCACACTGAATTGGTTTTCCTGTGTATCAACGGTATCCTTCCCCGAGTATTACTCAGCCGTAGATTTCCCACGATCGGGATCTAGACCGCTTCGCGATCAACTGAGGGATCCAACCCGCCGGATCGGCGCTGTCGGCCCGTCTCCCAACAGTGAACTTCTTTAGCTGTACTCGGGATCGCCTGATTATATTATTCGGACGCCCCTTTCGTCCGTAAATATATTTGTACTAACCGGAAACTCGAACTCTGACTCTGTCGTAACCAAAATCACTCGCCTACCACACTGAGTGCAGTATATTTGAATCGGTAACTGAATCGCTAACCAACAACGCTGTTTAACAGTATTGCTATGTATGAAGAGTCGAACCAACTCTTCACGTATAAAGCAGCACACCGTGAGGCAGGCTCTATGCATCCCAAATTAACGCGTCTGCTCGCTATGCGCTGGCTTTACACCGTCGATCGGGCTTCCCTATCACGGTCGTTGCCGGACCGTCGCCTATTGAAATTAAATAAAAATTAAATGATCGATGCTGGGTCTTCGCATGAAAAATTAAGAGAAACGATGCTGTTCCCTTCGCATGTAAACTGAAGGAAAACGATGCTATTCGCATAAAATAAATCTTCCCACTTACGCACTGTGGCCTTGACCGCCACAATACCATTACCGCTGCTTTATCGACAGCTTGCCGTTTGACGCACATAAATAGGACTAATTTACTTAGCACATTTTCCAATTACTTTTACCACCGGGGCTTAGAGTTTAGTGTATCTAATTGGTAAAATAGAGCCTGTGGATGTTTACTGTAGAAATCCATTCACCAGCGCCTGCGTCACCACAACAGATCCGCCAAGATACCTAAAACAACTTTGAGAAGTGTTTAAAAGTGTCAAATTAATAATGTGGCAAACCCTTAAAGTACCAGGCCGAGAGGTGGAAAAGGAACGCTTGTGTCGGCCTTCGGAGTATAATAGCAGAGGTCTTGTTTCGTGAAGCGACAAATGAAGAGCGGGAAGCTTGTTTCTGCAGGGTTTATCAAATGCTAAAGAATTACCTATAATCACTATCAGCTCAGACTCACGACGACTTTAAGCTAACTCTTAAACTCATAAATTAGCTACCTTGCGAAGAATCCGAAAAATCAGCCAGACAGTCCTAAGCGTTATTATTCAGAAAACGTATGAAACCAAAGTACATACAATCTAGAAAAGAATCGTCACTACGATTTCAAACTCCACAAACTCAAGAAAAAGATACGATTCTCTGCACGACGAAGGCAACAATTCTGCTCACAACGAAACGTGTTTTTTAGACAGCTAAATATCTTAGGAAAAACGGTCCTTTACCTCAACTTTTCAGCCCTTTATATGCCATTCCCAAGCGGTATTTGGGTGAGGGATGGGGACTCAAAGGATACCGCTCCAAACGTGAAATAGAAGAAAACGGGGAAGGGAGGAGGACTCAAAGAATAATACCGCAAACATGAAATAGAGATGAGGACAAGAGACCTAAGAATACCGCCGCAAACTTGAAATAGAAGGAAAGGCGAGAGACCAAAGGATATGATCTCGTCCTAAATGGGTGAACACGTGCAAAGGAATGGGGGTATGGGGAAGGGTCTCACAGGTAAAAAAATACATGGTTGAAATCAATAATCGCAACTTCAAGGAAGAACGCCGCCCGGTGGGAAGAAGGGTAATACAGTCTGACACGCCAATTATAATACATTACTGTACCACTCGTCGCAATTACAGCCGCAACACTTCAAAGAGAAATATTACCACAGAAAGAAGAGGGCTCACACAGTTAGAAATCAACAGCTGCGATACATCAAATAGAAATCTCGGCTCGCCGCCACCATAGAAGGGGGAAATGGGGGAGGGGTAATTGCAGTCAAACACATCAGTTATGAAGCATTAATAGGCCTATAGAAATCGTTTTACAGAGGAACCAGTCTATTACATTACGTTACTCCTCAGTTCTTCGAAGAATTCTCCTCCGTCCTTGAGTTTCTTGTCACTCGCAATACTCAACTCCTCATTCTCGGCGACTTCAATCTACACCTGGAGGACCCTACCATTCCTACTTCGTTACGATTCCTCGAACTTCTCACTCAGTTTGGCCTCCGCCAGCACGTCAATCAAGCCACGCATCGACTTGGTGGATGGCTTGATCTCGTCATTACCTCTGATGACGACCAAGTTACGGACCTTCTCATCCTTCCTCCTACGATCTCCGATCATTCGTATCTCAAATTTACTCTACCATCAGTTCACCTACAGCCAATCCACTCCATTCGGAAGATGCGAGGATGGAAATCGTTTGACTCTCAGGCTTTCAGCGTCGCTATCAGAGACTCTCTCCTCTCGTCACCGGGTCCTGCACTTAACATTCTCACGGTTCCTCAATTATTTGATCTCTACACCTCCACCGTTACCAGTCTGCTGGATTCCATGCTTCCATGTCGTCAAGTAAAGACCCGTCATCGACCATTGGCCGTCTGGTTCGACGCCGACTGTCATAAACTTCGCCGTCGCACCCGTTGCTTGGAGCGACGCTCTCGCCGGACCAAGGATCCTAATGACCGATTGGCTTGGATTACCCAGCTTCGTGCCCTTCATCGTCTCTACCATCGCAAGGAGGCTGCTCACTGGGAGAAGCTGGTCTCACGCAATCTCAAAAACCCAAGACGCCTTTGGTCTTCCATCTCGGGTCTACTGGGCCGGCCTTCTCGTCCTTCAGAAATTCCTGCCTTCTCCGCAAATGAATTCTTGACTATGCTCACGGAAAAGACTGACCGACTCAGAGCCTCCACATCAGATGCTCCTCCACCGACGTTTACTACAACGTCTTCTGCTTTTGACGATTTCCGACCCATATTGGACTCGGACCTTCGTACAGTTCTTTCATCAGTTAATTTAAATTCTTGTGAATTAGATCCTCTTCCCCCTTTCATTCTTAGTGACATTTTAGATGATTTTGCTCCATTTCTGCTTTATCTCTTTAATAGGTCCCTCTCTGAAGGTTGTGTCCCCGCCTCGCAAAAGCGGGCCATTGTTTTCCCCTCACTCAAGAAGCCCAATCTTGACACAAACCTCTGCCAAAACTACCGTCCAATCTCTAATCTATCATTTCTATCTAAAACCCTTGAACGCCTTGTCTCTCTTCAACTTCTTCCCTATCTGGAACAATCTGGGCTTCTACCTCCCTTTCAGTCAGGTTTTAGGGCTCACCACTCCACTGAAACTGCCCTCCTTTCCTTGCTTTCTGAAATTTATTCAGCTGTTGATAGGTCCGAACTCACCCTTCTGGCACTATATGATGTCTCTGCAGCCTTTGACATGGTGGACCACACCATTCTTCTACAGCGTCTTG